>OX465282.1:12205313-12805313 GCA_949987705.1 Thereva unica
AAAATTGCTTTAACTGAAAAACAAAAACAAAAACATCCCTTAAACTGTCAAAATGCCTTTAAATCAATCTTAATCTTGGCTCACCCCTAATTTAATCCTCTAGCCACGTCACACACCAAAAAAAAGAGGAAAAGAAAAACAAATACAAAATCGCTCCTTCACCTACAGCCTATTAAACATTTCTACTTTTTGTTTCTACTTTTTTTTTCCTTATTTTATTTTTTGTTTCTATAAAAGAAACTTTTGACCTTTTTGAAGTTTTCTTCTTAACGTTGTGAGAGAAAAAGCAAAAAAAAATACTATGGGGAAAAAGATAAAAACAGAAACGGAAACCACCAGAGAAATGATTGACCCAGTGGACCACGAAAAGGGTGACCACTCGTGCATTAAACACAACGTGGCGATAGAATTCAACAGTAGAAGAAATAAAGGAACATCACAGGAAGGAGTAAAATACCATGCCATACTCCTGCAGCTCATCCCCAATTTATATATATATATATGTATATAGATTCAGGCTTAGTTAGTGTATCTAGACTTGAGCTTAACCCCCTTGGGTTCTATTAAGCTAACTATAGAACGGAATTCTTTTTTTATATATATTTTTTTCACTTCGTCCTCCCCGAGGACGACTTCCTTTTAGGGGTGGGTGTGATGTCTTAAGAGATCTTTGATGCCTATTGAGAATTTTTATATCAGCAGTCAACATCCACTAAATAAGGGTTTCCTTCCAGAGAGAGATTAGGCTGACTCAAGTGGTTTTTTTTTTTAAAGAAGTAGAATTAGTTTTAAACATTATTTAAGCTACTTAAATACTTAAGGACTTCTGCAATTTATTTCGAAGGAGTACAAAATGTGTTTACGTATGTTCTATCAAAAAAAAAAAAAATATATTTCCAATCTTCTTTTTTTTGCTCTGGATAAATAAGAGACATGTTCTTTTACCTCAAGGAAAATCAACCAAAAAATCTATTTATCTGTTTAAGGATTTACATTTGTAAAACATAATTTAAACACAGCCTAAGGTTATTGGGAAAATTTGAGATATTTACGAATGTAATATTTCTTGTGGGGCACCAAACATATTGTTTATATTCAATATGAGTTTTGAGAATTGAATAAAAAAAAATTGGGGAAAAAAATTTTGTTTTACTTTTGATCTAGATTGGTTATATGAATGAAAAAGGATATTTAGATGAAAGGATACAAATTAATCCAGAAAGGAAAAAGTAATTGCGTATTTTAAAATAAATACAGTTAACCCTCGTGTACAACGCGGGACGTTTACAGAGTGGCTCCAATATACGAAGATTTACGAATTTATCTAGCAGACTTGTAGAGGTCTTCATCCAAAAAGGTATACCACAACTAGATGCACAACTTCTCCAACCATAGGGTGGTAGTCATGTATTTTAGGAATGACGTGGCCTTTTAGAGTAGCCTAGGGAGCAAGGCGTCTGACTACCATCCCAGAGGTCCCGGGTTCGAATTCCGGCTAGCCCACGATCCTTCGCCTTTTCCACTTTCACATCTATATAACTTTCCTTCTTTCTTCTTCTCTCTTTACATTCCTGATTCCTCCTGTCATAGCCTTCCTTAGCCCCAGCGCCGGCCCTAGCCCTTGTTGAGGGTGGAGCGAGATTGTCTTTCGGCGCCCTTTGTTCGACGCTTTCATTTGACATTATGTAAATTGTATTTCCAGTTGTCTTTTTTGGAGTACTGCCGGCCTGCCATTTCCTTACGGGATTATATCTCCCCTTTTGCAAGCCTTTATGGGCTGGGAGCCCCATAAGGATTTCGATGGTGGTTTTAGGGTCACAGTTCCGCCTGTAGAGGCAATAGAGGAAGTATACAAGGATTGCTCCTTCCGAGGCTTTAGGCGGCCCCTCATAGAGTGTCCACCGACCCCTACTGACCTGGGCTGTTCTGAGCCCTCTGCCAATTCGGCTACCGCCTCCAGAAGACTTCCTTGCACGGTAATTAGTTGTTTCGTGGTCAGACGAGTCTTCTGATTGTTAGTCGCAAGCACGAGTCTGCTATTTGACAGAAGGTCGGCTTTGGAGTCGTGCGTCCGATATTTGGTGGGTGCGTCCGATATTTCTGAATGCTTTTCAAACCGTATGGCCAAAGCCTCCGCCCTTTTCGAAGAGTTATTATGCCCTAGGAACATCTAGATGATCCAACCCTTTTGTTATTAAGAAAATCGATATCCCTTTCTTCCTCGGGGGCCACGCAGACCCTATCAGCCTCTACACGGTAGTAGCCAGCTTCCAGATATCGCATAAAACGTATTCGGGCTGCGCCACCCCGAGCAGGATGTGGTCTAAGGCCATGTTCGATCGGTCTTGGAGTCAGTGCTCCCTACTTGTGCCGTGTTCGTGTCATATTGATGAGTACATAGACTTGGATAGCTACAAACACCGACCCTCAAAAAGTCCCATCAAAATTTTATTTTTTGCTCGAAATTGTTTTCGCACTCATTTGGGCACCCCTTACCACCTGGCGCCTAGAGCGACCGCTCCACCCGCTCTACCGTAGGTCCGGCGCTGATGAGATTAAACTCGTTTCACAAGGCATAACACTCTAGCAAGTTGTTTCTCGATGCCCTGATGTCGAAGTCGCGACAGTAATGGTTGGGAGTAGGTGGACTAAAAAATATCGCGGGTAGGTTGTGGCAGTTCCTTCCTTTCCCGACTAGAGCTGCTGTTCGACATTGCACTCTATATGAAGAAAATAGATTGTCGACACAGTATAAAGGGCCTTTCCTAAGACTCTAATCTTTCACATAAAAAATTTTTTTTTTCTTATAGTAATATTAGTAATGAAGCTTCCATTCCAGTCTTCGATGCTATTTATGAACGGGTCACCGAATTTTTATTTCGAGTGTGAAATCATCGTTTCGAGGGGTTTAAACGTTCACAATGTCTATTGGCTAATTTACTGAAATAGCACCAGTGCCTTTCTGTGGCCATTTCATCCATCCAAATCCTGACTATAGTTACCAGAGGTTAAACCGCCCTCGGTAACTTAGGTCTAGGGGTTAAGACGTCCGATTACCTTCTTAGAGGTAAGGCAGAAAGAAATTGTCGAATCAACGAAAAGGATTGCCCTTGGAAAAACTCCTGGGCTGATGTATAGCAAATGCAGCGGTGCAGCTGGCACCCAATGTGGCATTTAGTGATAAGCAACAACTCTTGCAGTCTAGGTCTTTAAGATTGCCTTGGGTGGCCTTGCCAAAATATTCGCAGTGTATCTAAGTACTGTAACGGTCAGTTTTGCTCAAAAATCTCTAAATAATTACTTGACTAAAAATCACTGTCGAGAATGAAATTCAGAAGTTGTTCGAAACCAAAAAGTAGGCGGGGGAAAATAAAACAAAAATAGGAAAGAAAAATTTGGGAGTCAGTCTGGGAGAATTTTTTTTGACGGCTGGATAAAGGAACGGAGAAAAATTTTTTTTCTTTTCTTCGGGAAAAAATATAAAATTTAGGAAATTTTTCTTAAACTAATTATGTATGTATGGTCAGATTATTAACCATACGAAATTGGATGAGTACCGTAAAAAGGAGAATAACTACGTACCTTTACAAGCCGATAAAGACGATAAGGAAAACTCTGATGGAATGGAAAATTGATTTGACGAAGACCAAGATTGTCAAGTTACAGTAGGAAAATAGAAAAAGATAAATGCCGGGCAGGTAATAGCTGCGGTGACGTTACTTGTTCAAGAAGTTCAATGTGGCAAAGTGAAATCGACCCTGAGCTTACAAATTGATCCATAGGACTCAGGAGGTATCGACAGGCCTTACCGAGTGCAAGCAACCTGCGAAATCGGATGATATAATTTAGTCGCATAAAATGTTCTAGTTGATATACGAATACTTTCTTTACGAATACTTTCTTTTAGAGTACTGTTGTGTCTATAGAAAGGATTGTCCCTTCTAGTGCGTGATCTGACTTTGAAAACTGCACAAGTCATCTATAATTAAGGACAGGGACCTTCAGATAATGCAAACTTTTCTTCGCGCTGACAGTTATGCTTTGGACTGGTAACGGACTGCTGGGAAAGTGAAGCCACAAGGAGAAGCGAGGCGGTGGAAAGGTAATGGTGCCACCTTTGTTTACTATTCGTTTATATTGTTGTGATTTTCGGTATCCTGGTATTAGTTACTATCCTAAGACAGAATGTATTAAGATAAGATAGGGAATTAGACATGAGTTTTATTGTTGAATGGGTAGATATATGAAATTTGTATCCGTTTTTATTTTCGTGGCGTGTTAAGCCCACTTCCTTTTGTCATTCAAAAGTTATTATTGGAAGAGATTGTTTTTTTGAAAAAAAAAAAAGAAAAGAAAAGAGATAAATAGATTCAAATCGAAATTTTGGCCAATAGCAGACACTAGTATAAAGGAGGAACTGTATATTCCATTAATACCAATTGATATACCGTTCGATAGTCAGGTAATTAAGCCAATACCTATAGTGCATCCACACCAGCTGGATCAGAAGAACAAAAAACACACCAAAAAAATACACAAAATACAATAACAAAAATTTTCTTTTTGCTTTAATTTAAAAAAATTTATTACTAAAATAATAATTTTAATGGTAGTTAGTATTAACTTTATAATCTTCTTTATAATTATTTGTGAATTTGTTTTGCTCCTTGTCGGAAATATTTTATTCTTTGTTGGTTCCGGGAAATTTGTTTTTCCTCTAAGTGATTCTGTTGGTTGTAATATCGTTTGTACAAAGCGAGGAGTATTGTCCATTACTGCGCGCTTTATTGTTATCTTGAGCTTCATACATATGTACCTAAAAATAAAATAGTGTAACATTGATTGAATTGAATGTGATCATTTAATGCTAATATTTGACAAGGACCGCTAACTATTGTCGGGGTTGATAAGTATTCATTGTATTGTTTGTGTTGATGATTACAGGATTATTAAATGATTATATATACTAGAATGTCCAGGTGGTAAATTTTTTTTGTGGAATGGTTGAGGCGGGGGTCATTCCTTTTCAGGGTTTGACGAGGCTCAGGCGATGTCCGGAGAATGATGGAGGCGGAATTCAAAGTTGCACAGACACAGGTAAGTGGTGAACCAACCGCGGTAAGCCCCGGCCACACACCCCACGACCCCTCCGGCGAGCTAGATAACTCCGTGTGGCCGGCGTAGGAGTTCCGGAATTTTGTTTCTTTTCTTATGTATGGTATTGGCTCCTTGGTCATGCTTTTCCGGGCTTATGGCTAAGGGGGTAATACCTCGCATAAGTGGCGCCCACTATTTTATCGCGCCATTATGCTATTACAGTACTCCATGAGCGCCCAAAGCTTGTGCTCATTCCGTAAGCCCCAGGAACTCTTAGGTCTACAGGGCGATATGCCTTTTAACAATTATGGGCAAAGCATTTTTGGAATAAGGTGTTGGCCTCCGGCATGAGTTTTATTCAGGACAACAATCTGTATGGTGAGCTTTAATATTCAGGAGCTTAGCACGTGTTTCTGACAAAAAAAAACACTCTCTGCAAACTTAAACAATTTACACAAAATTGGAAATTATCCAACAAGATTCCCTGATTTTGCGGATCAAAGAAGCCATCTCCTTGATCTATTTCTTACTTCTCATTACCATACTTCGTCGAAGTTGACACTCGCCTCGTCAACTTTGACTACTGTTTCCCGACTAGAATTTTTGGTTGGGCCTGCAGCTAGAATGCATTATAGAGCCGGGGAAAAGGGCATTTAACATCATTACCACATTCGCACATCAGTAGCAGTTCCGCGAGGAAAAATTATTGTTGAGTAAAAAACGAGGCCGGTAATAACTACGGCGGTGTGTTGAGAGTTTTTTTTTTTTTTTTTTTTGTTAACGCTTTGCAATTTACTTTACTTACCCAACACAGTACTAACCACGTACAATGCTGCTTCACCTCTGTAATCCAACGATAAACAATCTATTACCCAAAGTGGTTGAAGTATTCTGGTAGAACTGTAGCTAGGGATGTGTCTGTAGTCACCTTTCATCGATAAGAACTAAATCTAGACTAGTCTTCAGTTGGCACAATAAATACACACATGATAGCGTCGCTATATCTTTGTTGAAACCGATTTTCTTCGGATTCTCCAATGATCACCTCGCTTATTATCATAACGTTTAGCAATGGTGTTTCATGCCGTCTCATAACTTTTGCATATGACTGACAGGTGCTCTTGCTTCTCCGCTTAAATTAATGATGCTATGATGGCGTCCTGAATTTGGTGCTCCAATTAACTGTACGGTACTGATCAGGCCTCTAACTCAGTGCATCTCCTTGAACAGTTTCTGACGAAAGAGTCTTGTCGATGTTCCACATTTCGATTTCAGGTTTAAATATTGTCTGGACCGTCTTTGGGCTGTAGTAGTAAGTTCGTTACTTATGAGTTGACACAGGTAATTGAATATATAATTTTATTTTAAAATAAAATACTGCATCTAGTCCTTTTCAATCAATTCTGAAATGTTTATCAATTAAAACACCAGCAAAAACCCCCAAAATCCCAAAACGAATCAATAAACCCACAAAAAAAAATAACAAAATATCTGCAACACTACCACAAACCATTCATAAGACATTCTCCAATCAGTAACATTTCAGTCCTTTAACAATGGGGCAATAATCATTCACCGCCATCTATAACATAACCCGAACGTCCTTTCTCTCAGTCTTTATATATACATATGTATATCTCATTCCACTGGCCATTCTATAGGGTCATCATCATTGTCATCATTATCGTCATCAACTGGTCGTGATGGCTTCTGTGCATGTAACAATGTCTGGACACAATGCCCACTGCAGAGAGCATCATTTCCAGGCTTGAATAAGTACATATCCTTCTCTCTCGCTACACATTCGCAATCATCAAGGATAAAGTCTGTTCGGACAAATTCCCGGGTGTAAAAATTGCCATCTGAACTATTTTTTTTTTTTTTTTGCTTTTTGGGGAGTCAACAAAAAGGACCAAAAAGACCTACTAGACCAACTGAAGTAGCACAGAACATCACCCCGAAAACGAAGAACAATGCCCAGCTGCCAAAATCACAGGACACAATAGGAACACATTATCCTAACCCCATTAGAAGTTGGCCCAAATGGTCACTGGGGCCATAGAGACCGATAGACAGTTGCATTAGGACTTCTGTGGGGGCTAGCCGGGTCGCCGGAATGGAATGGGGTAGGGGTAGGTTAGGTGGGCTAACGCTTCTAGAGAAAGAGAATAATAAAAAAAAAAACTCAAAAGGAAACGACGTAAAATCCCGACCCCCTGGGGATTTTCCGGGAAGGTGAGCCGCCTGAGTGATTCGATTGGTTGGGCTGGGGAGATTTATCGAGCTTACACAGGAAAAAAAAACGTCGTAATTGGGTCCCATTGTTCCCGTTATAAAGCAAGCAGCCCCCCTTCCTCTACCAACAGAAAAAAAAAACACAAATTTTCATGACTGAACCTTTTCCTTCTAAATTGATGTGCGGTCGGGTTAAGCTTTGGCTTGGGTGACGTAATTGTACGGAAAAATCGGCTCGGCCCGCTTCCCCCAAACTACAGCTGTCAATCGCATCACACACTGGCATAGACCCATGAAAAATATGCAAAAATGAAATTTCGACATTTAATTTACGATAAAGTGTCCGAACAATTTAATTCGCATTACAATGACGGAAAATAATGGCCAAAAATGGGTGACAGTGATTCGTGCATATCATTGGATTCGAACCCACACCCCCTGGCTTTGGCTGCCCTGCGAAATTTTTCATTTTTGTTAAACTCAACTGTCCCACCTCAGCCCTGTGGCACTACTCGGCCCTAAATGAAGGGATTTTATACACACACACCCTATTCGTGCACCACATTCCATTCAAAATTCTGTCGAATCTTGTTAAAATTTTAATTCGAATTCGACAATTGATTTAATTGCAGCATATGGCCAACCTGGATGGAAGTAGAGGGCTACCTAGAGGTATAGGTGGGTACAGGTCACATTAAAATTGCACGGAATTTTTCACCACGTATTATTATGCACTAAAATATATTAAATTTACTCGGGATATTGATATTTTACGGCATAAATTTGTGTCAATTAAAAAAAATGTGGAAAATTTCACCTGGTCTTTTTTTAGGAGGTATTTTTAATATTTGCATATCAGCGATAATTATTGGGCAGGCCAGTGCCCTATGTGCTAAATGGGGAAATACTATAAAATGTTACATTATAAGTAAGCTTATGAACAGTAAAACTAGGTATATGGTTACTAATAAATAGTTAGTAGTTTTCCACAGGCTTCAATACCTATGTATTTCAGGTGACACAATACACCTATTTCCTCGTGAATAGGGGGCGCTGCATTGGGAGTAAGTTGATAAACCAAATGAATACAGCGCAACTCTCTCTCTCTCATGGCTCTCGGCTCTTTCCTGTCGATCGTCTTGTATAATGATATATGGTGTAACGACAGGAGCGGCGGGTCAGGTCTCAGATGTCCAAGGTTTAAATAACAAAACTCCCGTTACGTTTATGTCCTTTTTTATTAATTATATAACACAACTATATTAAAAAACTATCAAGGGGAGGGAAAGAGATGGAAATAAAAGGTATAAGTCGGTCGGCGCCACTGGATCAACTCTCCGTGGCCGGCAAAAGTATCGGTCTTTCGGTACCACTGGATCGACTCTCCGCGGCCGGTAAATGTATCGGTCGGTCGGAACCACTGGATCAACTCTCCGTGGCTTGTCTGTCTGTAAACCATACGATCAACTGTCCAGTTATCAGGCAAAGGAATCACCTCTTCCACTGTTTGATCACGACTCACTTTCGCAGGCAAGCACCGGCCTTTTATATTGGTGCCTTGCTGCGCTGCGCTGTTCTGTACTGTCAGCAGTTTATTCAGCGGTTGTATCTCTTTTTGTCAACAGCGGTGGCGCCGTTATGTTTATTTACAGCGGCTTTTTTCGTTACAATGGACGCTACGCCTCTCACAGGGATTCGCGGGAAACATTGGGAATGCGGTAGTAGAAAGGCGACTCAATTAGATCGAGGTATACACAAATGAATGGAGCTGGGGAGTTAAGTCACGCCGACGTAACGCTTGATAAACAGAACAGAATCAACAAGTTTAAAAAAGTGGAGACCAGAAGGAAGAAAGTAAGTGAGTAGATTACCCAATGGGTAATATATGGATATGGAGAAGATGATCGGCCGAAAGCTCAGCTTCAAGGGGAATCTTTCAGACATAACGGATCAAGCGTTCGCCATCAGTGTAGCAATTTAAAGAGTGACAACAGTCTTAAGTCCAACCGCCGTTTTCTAATAGCAATCATAGTTTGCCCGGCTTTGATATATGAAGCATCAATATGACAAAAGCACTAAGCTGGAAGCTATCCAGAAGCGAATAAGTTTAAGCAAGGCTGCATATATAAAAGAATAACGTCCGATGAAACGATAAACGTGATTGCAGGAGTTACGTCCATAGGTATTCTAGCGAAAAAGAGGCACGCGGCTCCAGTACCCGAACAAGTCGACCAAGACCCTAGCTAGCGCGTTTTTAGTCCATCATAGAAAAAAAAGGAATCTGGCAATGGTTTATGGAATAATGACTAGTATGGCTACAAGAGTTCTGCTGCAAGCATTAATTCGCATCTTGGCTAAAGCTTTTTTGAAGTATATGTGGTGGTGGCCTCTGGTGTGAGTTTTATTCGGGACAGCAACCTGTGTAGTGAAGTCTTGGGTGGGCTTAGAAGCTTTGAGTGCATATGAGCGTCAAGTCTGTGAAATTATTTGAGCTTCGCTGTGATGGCTTTGAGTATCTTGGGTGGGCTTTCGCGTTTTGGGTATTGGGAGGATTTTGTATAGTGATCGGATCTACATTTCATTTCACATTAGCTTCCACTTAGAACCCTTGACGAATAAAACAAAAAAGTGTTCACAAAATGAGCTAGCAACAAAAGTGCCACTTTCGTTTCTTCAACTAATGATCCCAATTATTTGAACATCGAAACCTTTTCGATTTGACTTCCTTCTAAGGTCCCGTAGGTACGTCCAATTCATCTTGGCGCCGTTTTCTTCGCTCTTTGTAATTGACTCTATAATTTCGCTCAAGCGAGATAATGGTCCGATCAACAATCGGGCCCACGCATGGCACGTACGTCTTTGAGCGTCGATCAGAGTCTTTCCTTGATCAAAACGTAGTCTTACATTGCCGAGTCGTTACCGGATGGTTTTCGCCAGGTGAGTTGAAGATATTGCTGCCAACGATCAAATTGTTTGACGCTGCGAATGAAAGGCTTCTCCCTTCTAGTCTCCAGCGATTTTATCATATGATTAATGAAACTACTTGTACTTCAATCTATTGAGTTATATGGTTTTAAATTCGTTGGTTACGGGGCTATGACCGACTAGCATTTACGGGAAGATTTCGATAGGGCCTCTATGAGGCTAACCCCACTGCCTCATGTTAACCCCGTGTGGATTGCCTTTGTGCTCATTGCTACTCGATCCCAAGTGGAAAACTTTAAGAATTTCGTTGTAGGTAAGTGAGTAATAACTGCCCCGATGTCGAAAGCTTTATATTTTTAAAAGCAAGTATCGTTTTGCCAATGCGGTCCCACAACTGAGTACTAATCACGTTCAATGCTGCTTGACCTTTGCACTATAACCAGATCCTAAATGACACTCACTAACACATAGTTGCATGAAATATGAAGCAATGCAACAATAAAAAACAAAGCATTGAATGAGTAAAACTAAAGCCTAAGGGTATTTTGAAAAAGTGATGAAATTGCCTCACAAAAGCGCACCTTGAGAGACTGATAAGGCATACCTCACGCTGATTTTTTTTTGTGTAGTGTTCCTGAGCAAACTAAAAGGAAAGCCCTCATTTGCCAAAAGGGGAACCTATTGGGAAGTCCCTCTTTCGGAAGCCCTCATTTGCCACATGGGGCTCACATGCTGCATGAGGCAAGCTCTTTTTTTAAATGCTGGTCGGATCGGGTTTAAAGGGTTTAGGTTATATAATTATAAGTGCTTAATCAGTGGCGGATACAGGGGGGGAAATGAGGGACATTTCCCCCCCCAAGAGCTCTATAATTTATGGATTACTTTAAAAGACATAATCATAAAAATTACTATCTTGATTTTTAACATTAACAAAAAAATATCTTGAAAAAATGCTACCCTGAAAAAATATCCCTGAATACTGTAGAGCTCTTTTGCTCTAATGTAGTTTGTTTATTTGGCCAAGGTTCTTGATACCTTGACCAATTATTACTGCATATAATTAATATTGAAAAATAGCTAAGGTTCTTGGTACCTTTGCCAAATGTTGTGAGTGCAGCTGGTTCTATGTACCAGTGCACCTAATGCAAAAAAGAAAACGTTTAAAAGGGTATTAATTTAAATAAAAACACCTTGGCTGTTGATTGACAACTGAACTAATTTATTGTTACCCTGACTTTATATATATGTTACAAAACAAAAACAAAAAAACATTGACATGCATAAAAATAATTTCGGACGACAAAATACAAATTTTTCCAACGATAAAAACTGCAACGATGCAAATTTGACATTTATTTCCATCCTAAGAACTCAAAGGCTCAGATAACAGCAGACGTAATCTGAGCCCATCTTCGTGATAAATGCAATTTCTAGAGGTAATTCTTATCATGATAAGAATGTGTGGTTGCATTTTGCATTAATTTTAATTCCTAGGAATTTGATTATTGGTATTTATGTTGTCCCTGAACATCCTCCCCCCGTTGAAGCATTGATTCAACAATCTTGGGTTGGCATGTTGATGCTGAAGTCCGATGCTGTGTGTTGTCTTGGCCGAGGTGTTGGTTTTTGTTCGCGTTGTATGCAGAAATTTGGACGGAATTTCCATAGTAACCATATGGCGGTTGAAGCTGCTACGATAGCCGCAATGTATCCTATGGATAGCTGGTGGATATCGTGTGGTCGAATCTTCATGGCCAGGTCAGTGTGAAGCAGTTGAGTGTTGATCCTGTCCTTTATTTCCTGAAGGTCAGTTTGGTTTGACTGATATTGCTGAACTTGGTTGATCAGTGATGTTATCTGCTCTGGCTTCGCTATGTCCGAAATTGGACTTATGGCACTATATGATGTTCTACTGGTGCGTAGTTGAATGTTATGCCCCTGTATTGTGACGTAGTTATTATTGATAACACAATTTTGTTTTATTGCTAGGAGACCGGATCCTTCAATGCTGGTGGAGGTGACTTTAGAACCACAAACGATTTTTAGATTCGTCCTTTCCTTGACCGCAAAAATCCATTGGTTTAATTTGTTTAGCTGAATCCACTGAGTATCGCCTATTAGGGTAGTAATGCGACAAGTTGATGTTGTGGGAGTATCATTGATGAGGTTAACTTCACACGTCCCCACCGAAGAGCCCCGTTTGTAGAGTGGTTGAGTTTGTCTGCAAATGTGGTGCTCCTCTTCCAACGAGAGACAAGAACGTAGAGCAGCTTCTGTCAGAGGGTAGTAAGTGTCACGATGAAGATTGATGATCAGAAATGGTGCGGATGGTTGGATGGCAAGGAAAGTATCGTTAATTAGTGCTGGAATCGGGACGACATGGAATAACTCGAACCTTTCCAGCGCTAATAGTGGAATGTTAAGTTTGAAGATGATGTGCTTGCCGGTTGATCGTGCTGCTACCTTCATGATGGGGTAAAATTTAAGAATGTCGCTGAGTTCAGCGGGAAGCCGGAAATGGGAAGCAAGGTATCCCTTAACTTGGAATAGCTCCTGTCTCAACTGATTTGGCGTGATTAACTGTGGACTGGCTTGTCCATGATGGGTGTCTGCAAGGACGTCGATGATGGATGACTGCGATCTCTGAATATTTGAGGCAATCAGCATTGTTTGAATGGAGAGTGTCGTGAACGAGACCATAAGCCTCTCTTGATGATTCTCGGCTGCCACTGCATGTGTATGGTTGATCATAGACTTTAGTTGGGCCTCCACGTCTCTGAATTGTCGATACACCCGTTGCCGATCCTTTTGCATGATGTTAACGGTTGCGTCCAAGATAGATGTTTGATTTTTTATTAATTGACGTAGGTGATCTTGGTTAGAATTAACGTCGTTAATAGTTTGTGATATTGTTTCTGCATATTCTGCGTCTAGTACGCCGAATAGGGCGTTGGCAATGCTGCCAACGAAGTTCATGGCACCACGCCTTTTGCGGGGTGAGTGTGGCAATAGCAGCTGGTTGTTGTTTATTATCTCTTCCTTCACGTGGGCGAGTTGGGCGATTATTGTTTCGCACGATTTTTCCTTTTTGATCGAGTGGCAGAGGTCTTCTAATATTTTATTGGCCTTTTCAAAGCCTTCAACTTCCTTCCAATATTCTGTTAAGTCGTAATAAACGAGGAGCTTCCATTCGTCGGAGATTATGCTGGCAGGTCCGAGGTTTTCGAAGTGAAGTCCAGGTTGAGATTTAAACGACGTTACTGTGACTGGGGTGGAATTGGTGCTGGATGTTGAAGGGATTAGTAGACAGGTCAATAGTAGCGTGGTGATGGCATGTCCTAGGGAGATTCGTGCCCTTTTCCGTGAAGCTGGGCGTTCACCCTGGTTTGTCGCAGTGTCAGGAGTGTACATATCATCGCTTGGTGTTTCATCTGGTCGCGTTTTCGGGAGCTCTGCCGTCTTTTCTAGCTGATCAGCCGACGTACCTTCGGTATGGATTGGGAGTGGTGCAAGCTTGTGGATGGGTCTTCGTATAATGTTTCCCTTAACTCGGATGTCAGCAACTCGTGCGAGTCCATCGTTTCCTTTAATGACCTTGATGATTCTACCGAGAGGCCATTTTAACGAAGGTATGTTGTCTTCCTTGATGATAACTAAAGTATCTGGTTGAACATTCGGACTCCCGTGTGTCCACTTACTACGCTGTTGTAATTCGTTCAAATATTCGCGTGACCATCGCTTCCAAAATTCGTTCTTGAGATGAGCGATCAACTTCCAGCGTGTTGGGAGCGTGACGTTTCTGGGCTCTGCTTCTGGGTCAATGGTGCTGGTGAGCGGCTCCCCGATAAGGAAGTGACCCGGAGTCAAGGCTGATAGATCGTTTGGATTTGATGACATGGATGTTAGCGGCCTCGAGTTCAGAATGGATTCAATTTGAACTACCACTGTCTCAAGCTCTTCGTATGTTAGTGATGCATTGCCCAAAGTTCGTGTCAATAGGTGCTTGGCGGATTTAACGGCGGCCTCCCAGAGACCGCCAAAATGTGGCGCACGTGGTGGAATGAAGTGGAAATCGGTTCCGTGAGTTGCGCAAGCAGCATCGATTTCCGATTTGGCTCCACTAGAATGCACTGAGTCTCTCAGTTCCTTCAGCTCGTTTTTAGCGCCCACAAAATTGGTTGCATTGTCGCAGTAGATATTTCGGCAATATCCCCGTCTGGCCATGAAGCGTTTTAGAGCGCCAATGAAGGCTTGAGTCGTCAAGTCGCTTACTACTTCTAGATGGGTCGCCTTGGTGGCGAAACAGCAAAAGACTGCGATGTATGATTTGTGAGGCCGTTTGCCTCGTATTTTGTAGTGAGTCCATATAGGACCGCAGAAGTCGACGCCAGTATTTACAAACGGCCTGGCTGGTTGGACCCGATGGGGCGGCAAATTTCCCATCATTTGGGAAAACATGTGTGGTTTGGCTCTTGTGCACCGTACGCACTGCTGAACTACTGATCTGGCTAGGGTCTTACCCTTTATGGGCCAAAATTGTTGCCTGGTGATGGCCAACAAGGTTTGGGGTCCAACGTGCATTTGTTGAATATGGATATCTGACATCAATAGTTTTGTGAATGCATGCGAGTAAGGGAGCAGGATGGGATGTCTTGCATCATACGGGAGGTCTGCCGCCTGCAAACGTCCGCCCACTCTCAAAATTCCTTTGTCGTCTATGAAAGGAGCGAGACTATTTAGAGCACTATTTTTCTTTAGCTCTTTGGCTTGTCTTAGATGCTGTATTTCTTCCTTGAAGTGATCTCCTTGAACCACTGTGATGACGGTTAGGAGTGCTTGATGAAGCTCCTGCGATGATGGTCCCTTGAAATGGTTGTTGGTGGTGTTCCTTTTTCTGAGACGGTCTACAAGTCGTAAAATATATGCCGTGACTCTCTTTAACCTTGCGAATGAATTGCGATGGTCGATGTCATATACAAAATGATTTTCAGCACTGGTGGTTGTAGTCACTGGTAGAGCCGTTCGTTTCTTCTCCAGCGTATTTTCAGTGTTGCCGCGATATGGCTGGGGCCAAAGAGCTTCATCTCCGTGCAGGAAGAATGGTCCATAAAACCATAAGGCGCAGTTCTTTAATTCTTCAGGTGTTATCCCTCTTGTTAAGAGGTCAGCTGGATTGTCCTTGGAATTAACGTGACGCCATTGGTTGGCGTGTGATAGACTCTGGATGGCGGCAATCCTGTTGGCCACGAAGGTTTGGTACGATGATGATGCGGAGTTTATCCAATTGAGGACAATTTCAGAATCTGTCCAAAAGAATAAAGGCTCGTTTTTGAGACGTAAATTCCCCTTTACACGATTGGTGAGTTCTACGGCTAGCTTAGCTGCGCACAATTCCAGCCTCGGTAGCGTGACTTGTTTGATTGGAGCTACTTTCGATTTTGAACACAGTAGCCTGACGATTATTTGTTTATTATTGTTTTGTGATCTCACATATATAGCGGCCCCATAGGCTTTCGGAGAGGCGTCTGCGAAAGCGTGGATTTGTACCTTTTGTGGTGTTGATTGCGAGAATACATGCCTGGGAAATGTGACTTCGCTGAGTACCGGTAATCCTTCCCGAAACATTCTCCATTTGGTATGCAGCTCCATGGGTAATGATGCATCCCAATCCAGTTTCAGCATCCACAGCTCCTGAAGGAATCTTTTGGCTGTGATTACCACGGGAGACATAATTCCAAGAGGATCAAAGAGGCGAGCAATCTCCGAGCAAACGATTCGCTTTGTAACCTTCGTTTCTTGACTTTGGGTTGTTTGGACTTGAAATGAGTCAAAAATTGGTGACCATATTAGTCCTAGAACCTTGATTTGCTGGTCAGTTGCTTTGTCCAGGCTTAATTGTTGTCCTATATCGGCTGGAGGAATGTCCTTCAAGAGCTGAGGGTGGTTGGAGCACCATTTCCTTAATTTGAATTTTCCCTTCAAGAGTAGGGCTCTTAGCTGCGCTTGCATTTCCAATGCTGTTGCTAAGTTGTTGGCTCCTGACATCACATCGTCGACGTAGAAATCTCTGGCTAAAACCTCTGCTCCTAAGGGAAAGGCATCTGCTTCGTCCTGAGCCAGTCTTTGCAGGCATTTCGTGGCTAAATATGGAGCCGATGTGGTTCCGTAGGTAACTGTGTTTAGTTGATAACACTTGATTGCTTGGCTAGGGCTGCTTCTCCATAATATCAGTTGAAATCTCCTTTCATTCTCGTCGAGTAGGATCTGCCTGTACATTTTTTCTATGTCGGCTGAGAAGACGTATTTTGGCAATCGGAAGCGTAATAATATGGTAAATAATTCATCTTGTATGGTGGGACCTGTGGCTAGAATGTCGTTCAAAGATAGGTTTGAAGACGTCTTGCAGGAGGCGTCAAAAACCACTCGGAGTTTAGTTGTGGTGCTATCTGGCTTGCTTACGCAGTGGTGCGGAATGAAGTAGCATGGGGATTGTATTTGATTTAGGTCCATTTCTTGCATATGACCTAACCGTTGATATTCTTCCATGAAATCCACGTACTGAGCACGCAGGGTCTGGTTCTTAGCTAGCCTTCGTTCTATGGCCATGAATCGGCGGGTTGCGATGTCCCGTGATTCTCCCAGCCTATGAGGGTTATTTAGGAATGGGAGTTTAATTATGAAGCGACCTGAATCAGTTCTTGTGAAGGTGGAGTTAAAATACTCCTCACAATGCTTCTCAGCCGTGGTCATAGGCCTGCTATCTTCAGTGGCTTCTTCTATATGCCAAAACCTCTCCAGTTGTTGGTTCATGTCTTCGTCTGTGCAGAGAATGCTGCACACTGGGTTTGGGTTGTCTAGAGAAACATTATTGATTTTTCCGGCGACCACCCATCCCAGTGAAGTGTTTTGAAGGATTGGTAAGCCATCGCCTATTTTTATCTGTCCTACACGTAGTAATTGAAGACAATGCTCGGCGCCGATCAATAGGTCTACGTGGTTAGGTTGATTAAAGCTTGGGTCGGCTAACTTGATGTTACTTGGTATAGTCCAGGATGTCGTCTCGATAAACTGGCTCGGTTGTGGCGGCAGAATCTGTTTTAAGACGAATGCTTCTACTCTGGTGGAAAATGCAGTTGTCTGAGATTGCATGATCACACTAACTCTCTGGCGGGATTGTTGTCTTGCTGGACCAATGCCTTGAACTTCCATCATGTCAGGAATCGCCCTAACCCTTAGTTTTTTGAGGATCCTTTCGGTGATGATATTTACTTGAGACCCGGAATCTAGGACTGCTCTGCATTCCACACTTGGTCCGTGGTCTGTCTTGAGGAGGACCTTCACCGTGCCTAGTAGTACATAGCTTCTAAGTGGGTTGTACCCTTGTGCTACCAAACTGAAGAATTGTCCGGTCGGATTCACGTTGGTGTGCTCGACAGTGTTGTGCTCGACAGTGGTGGTTGGTGGTGGTTGAGGCGCGTTGGTTCTGTCTGGATTCGACTTCAGGAGGTGTACCAATGTGTTGTGTTTTTTGTTACAAATGGTACAACCTCGCAAGGTACAAGCGGATGCTGCATGGCCAGACCGCATGCAATTGACGCAGAGATTATGTTTTCTCAGCAGCTTTAGTCGATTGGCAGGAGTGAGTTGTAAGAAGCTTTGACACATGAACAGTGCATGATTCTTTTGGCATGATATACACTTAGATGTCATCGTTGCTGATACAAATGCGTTGGCTTTCCGAGCTGGTTGACTCGGCTTTCTAAGAGGTTCTTCAATGAACTTGGTTTTAGTTCCAATGGCTTCCAATGATTGGAATCTGTTGTCCAGGAAGGTGAGGAAATGATCAATTGTTTGTAATGCTCGAGGTTGGATCAGCGATTGTTCATACAGGATGTGAGTCAATCTATCTAGTTTTCCTACTAGGATGTGCAGAAGTAACGGATCCCAATTATCGGTGGGAACGTTGAGGTTCTCAAGACCCATAAGCGTCTCCTTGGTGGTGTCATGTAGGGCCTTTATGTTCGTGGAGCTCTCGGAATTGAGTTTTGGTTGTACCATCAATTGGTTGAGCAGGGCGGTTACTAATAATCTCCTATTCTCATAACGCGCCTTTAACAGCTCCCAGGCAGCTGAGTAGTTTTCATTAGATAGACTGAGATGTCTAATGAGTTTTTCGGCTTCGCCTCTCAAGTTGGTCTTGAGGTACCACATTTTTTCGCATCCACTCATGGGTTGATTGTGGACCATTTGGGTAAACAAATCGTAGAATTGTCTCCATGTAAGATAATTCCCGTCGAAGATAGGGATTACTATTTTTGGTAGCTTCATGGTTGCATTATTGGGTGAATGTCCACTAGACTCAACAGTGGGTTGTTGGTCAGCGCACTCAGACAGCTGGATTATTGTTGCTTGTACTTGTTGCTCTAACTCCATGACTTCCTGAAGATTATGGCCGGCTGCAGATGGGTCCTCTGTCAAATCCCATATTTCAGCATTAAGAGCTTCTATTTGGGACCAATGTCGCTCAATGTTGCGTATGGTGTGTTGATAATATTGTTTGGATTTTCGCTCTTGGTGATTGCTGGTTGATGTTTCGAGTAAGTGGTATAATGAGTCGACACTGGCCCTATGTCTCCGAATGATTCTGCTCAGAGGAGTCCCTGGTTGAGGAATGTTGAACTCGTTGGCTGTGGCGCTGTCTTCAACTGGCTTCCTTGGTGTGTAAGGAGGTTGCTTTGGTCTTGTACCCGTGACCTTTCTTGGTTCTGGTTGGTCTGCTGGGGCGACTGCAGCAGCTCCGTCCTCATTATGTGGTTCATCTGGTGAACTGGTTTCTGCAGGTCGGTCTATTGGTGGAGCATCTGTACCGTTCGTGGATTCGATCTTGGAAATGATCTCTTCCCGGTACTTGAGATACAGTTTGTTCACTGCTGTGTAGTATTCAGTGCTGAAGTATGGGTGGTCGGCACGGCTTTCATACTTGCATCTTATGGTATTGTCGGTGGCTTCAAATTCGTCCCACAATGCATCTAGACGTTGGCGTCTGTCTTCAAAAAAGGCTCTGGTCCTCCGTGACACTGGAGCCTTTTGATAGTTGGATATCAGCTGCTGGATGTCGTCTCCAAGCTGCTTCTGTCTTCCGGCTAATTCCTCCATTAGTCCGTTGACGATGGTCTGATGGTCCAAAGCAGTGAAAAGAACGTGATCTTCTATGGAAGATCACGTCGGGGTCACCAGAAATGTAGAGCTCTTTTGCTCTAATGTAGTTTGTTTATTTGGCCAAGGTTCTTGATACCTTGACCAATTATTACTGCATATAATTAATATTGAAAAATAGCTAAGGTTCTTGGTACCTTTGCCAAATGTTGTGAGTGCAGCTGGTTCTATGTACCAGTGCACCTAATGCAAAAAAGAAAACGTTTAAAAGGGTATTAATTTAAATAAAAACACCTTGGCTGTTGATTGACAACTGAACTAATTTATTGTTACCCTGACTTTATATATATGTTACAAAACAAAAACAAAAAAACATTGACATGCATAAAAATAATTTCGGACGACAAAATACAAATTTTTCCAACGATAAAAACTGCAACGATGCAAATTTGACATTTATTTCCATCCTAAGAACTCAAAGGCTCAGATAACAGCAGACGTAATCTGAGCCCATCTTCGTGATAAATGCAATTTCTAGAGGTAATTCTTATCATGATAAGAATGTGTGGTTGCATTTTGCATTAATTTTAATTCCTAGGAATTTGATTATTGGTATTTATGTTGTCCCTGAACAAATACTGTTCAACTACTAGACAGGAAAATAATTGTCACAGTCAGGCCTAAAGCAAAAACGTAAAAAAATCATGCCTGTGTTATAAAAAATTTCCGAAATAGAGAAGCCAGCATAACGGCCAGTGGCGATGGTGTCTTAAATCTCACGCAATTGGTATGGATAAAATAAAGAATGGGGCGTGATTTAAGACGTCATTAACACTGGCCGGTATGGGTGATTCCACACGAGAGTACACACGACACGACAGACGGATGCAAAAGTGGTTTATGGAGAAAAAGGTGAAAGAGGACGATGGAATGGACACAATTTGCATCGTCCTCTCATACCCTCTTCTCCATAAACCACTTTTGCAACCGACTCTTATCGTGTCGTGTGTGCGCTCGTGTGGAATCGGCTATGCTGGATATTTGGGACCACAGCCCAGGTTTTTATTGATTTTCGATTTTTAACATTCATAAAGAAATGAGGCGATTTGAGAATGGTCATAAGTAGAAGAGAGACAGGGTTTTTTTTCTTATTTATTTTTGAGCAGTAACATTCAAGACGAAACTGGCTTAAGAGCTTGACAAAAATGGCGGAAGAGCAGCTTGACGTGAATGAAGAAAAACCCAGAACATGTGGCCGACAAACAAAACGCGAAAATTACAACGTGGGAACTTGTATAGATTATTATAGGGTCTCGGTGTACATTCCTCTGTTGGATACTATCAGTGAAGATCTGAAAAATCGTTTTTCCAAAGAAGTTTTAGATGGTTTCCAACTAAGTTTGCTGCTTCCAGCGAAATGTACACTCAAAACAAATGAAATGGAAATTCTTATGGATTGTTTGATAAACAGATTTGGGGGCCTTCAGAACAATGACAAGATCGTGCAACGTTTGAGGCTAAAAGGAGAATTGAATTCCTGGCGATGTCATTGGGAACAGCAGTGAAAATTTGGAATCAATGTATTACCAACCACCGCATTGGACGTATTAAAGCACTGCGATGTTGACATTTACCCGATAATTCACACTTATCTTCGCATATTCTGCACACTTCCCGTAACAAACGCGAGCTCTGAACGCTCTTTTTCTACTCTTCGCCGCTTAAAAACATGGCTCCGGACGACTATGCTACAAGGAAGATTGATTGGTTTGGCATTGTTACACACACACATCATGACATTGACGTCACTCCTGAAGAGGTCATCGAAAGATTTGCGAAACTTGGGAGGCACCGTTTTGTTCTGTGAAATCTTTCCCAACATGTAAATGAACTATGTATGTACTGTATAAAAACACAATCAACATACTTAACATGCAAATGAGGAGTGTAGAATCAAAGCCCGCTATTCGCATGTTAAGTGGTTTTGAGTAAAACACGAAAAACTTGTAATTTTTTTCACTTTGAAGATTTTTCAAAAAGACCAATTATATTCGATTGCCTATAGATATAGCAGTTTAATCACAAAAAATTTTTCCTAAAACACGTCATTTACCTATATTTTTTTAAACTATAAATTTAAAAAGAAAGTGTTTTGCAACTAAACACTAAAAATAACGGGTTTTGAAACTACCATTGTTAAAAGAAACGGATTTTGAAACCAAACTATTTATTTATAAAACAAACATTTATTATAACAAAACATAAAATTCTTTCAGAATAACATAACAAAATATAAAAATATAATAAAAAATGAAACAGTCTCTTCTTGACGAAAATGGCGTGATTATAATTATATTTTTAATGTTGAATCTTCTTCGAAGACACAAATTTCTTCGGACGAATTTTCTTCAACTTCAAATAATTCATTTTTTCTTATATATATAATATTAATTCCTCTTGGTTTCTCCATTCACGAGAATTTAAATATGTGTTCAAAGTTTGAACAGAGAATTGCACCTTGCCATGCGGATCGGCAAAGCGCACATGCAAGTGTTCAAAGTTGAAATCTACCAGCATACTGGGGAGAAAAATGTTTGCAAAACAAAGGAGTCGGGAGAGAGTCAGAATTATTTGCTCACATCTTGCATTTTAGGGAAAAAATAAGATAGTCAGTATTTGTGGGAGAAATTGAATGTATGATGTTAAGCGAACTGAGAAAATGCAAAAGAGCGGACTTTGCAGACTCAACAAAAGTTTAAAAAGAGCCTTTTGAAACTACACTTATTTTTTGACATTAAAAATCTATATAAATTTAAACGATATTGCGACATATTTTGGATGCAAAGGCTCCCTAAATACCATATGAAATAAATGGCATTGCCAGCTGAAATTTTTTGATTTTTGCAAATAGCGGACTTTGATTCTACACTCCTCAAATATACAAGTGTATTTTCCAGTGCAATAAAATATGTCACTTGACTCTGTATGATATACACAATTTTTTTTGCGAGTTATTTTATTCTTAGGGATGCATTTTTTTAATAAAATTTTTAACTTTCATCTCCAGATTTTGAGTAAAGTGGGACCTAGACTATCAATAACATTGTGCAATAATATTGAGCAAAATATTGACGGTTTCTTTCTTTGCCGCAGGCAAACTTTCAATATCACCCACAGACCGTCAATTATATTGAACAAAATAAAATATTTCACTAGGTCTAGGGGCCTCATAAAATTTAATTTCCCCCCCAAGAATGGTTTCTGGATCCGCCCCTGGCTTAATTGTTCGAATGTAATAAGCCTTGCTTATTTACGGCCCTTCATCTACGTTCCTTCGTCACCAGCGACCTAGACGGTCCCCAACGTTCTAGATTTTTTTTTTTTTTGGGAAAGTCCCTTTGTACTGTCGACAATCTATTTTTTAGTATACATTGCCGAACAGCAGCTCTAGCCGGAAGATAGAGAGAGAAGGGAGAGAGAAGAGGCGGAAGGAACTGTCATAACCTAGTCGTGATATATTTTTATTCCACCTACTCGCAACCATTTCGCGACTCTGACATCGGGGCATCGAGAACAACTCGCTGAAGTGTTATGCCTCCTGAAACGAGTTGAATCTCATCAACCAACCGATGGCATGCGCTTGGTGGCGCGGGGAAGGACTAGGGAAGGCTATGACAGGAGGAATCAGGAATATAAAGAGGGAAGAAAAGAGAAGGAAAGTTATGTTGGTGGGAAAGTGGAAAAGGCGAAGGACCGTGGGGCTGGCCGGGATTCGAACCCGGGACCTCTGGGATAGCAGTCAGGTACCTTAACCCTAGACTACCAAGATTATTAGGTGTTCATGAAATATTGTGGGTGTAGATTTCCCCACTTACAGCGAAAGAGCGTGTGCACTTTTCCTTCAATCCCCGTCGCCCCTGCAGGCAACTGAATCCAGCTTTAAATAGCAAGTGGTCCGATTGGAGTGGACCTCTGTATGATGCTACTTGAAAGATACTGGACGCTGCCCTTCTATCTAAGAGTCTAGGGTCTATTTACTATCTTTCTCTAACCAATTGCAACGTGCTCTTGGGAATGTCCTCGCTCGGAATACACGTTTACCGTTAATATTTCGTGGAGACTTTCCTTTCCAATGGTCGGTCCGTACCAGTTATTTTTTTCCAATTTTGGCATTCAGCTCTCCTATCACCACCATCTTGATGTCATTGGTGGCGGCCCACAGTGTTTCCTTTGCCCGATTTCGTGGCCAAAAATGCAAAAATCGAAGGTCAATATTTCGGTTTATTTTTAATCGGGTTATCTACAAGAAGCTTCGGTACGTTAGAATACCGAAGGATAGGGCCCCAAATCGATTATTTGAGTCAGGACAACTGTTTGAAAGTGACGTTCACAGCAGCCGCACGCCGCGTCAGCTTCACTTGCCGTCGACGAAGGAAAGTTTATTCGTGAGTATTTTTAAGAATTGTTGGTGGTTTGTGGAAATTCTTTTTGGACGTTGTTTATTACGGTAATAAGATTATAAAATAATCATAGAATAATTGAAATTTACAATATTAAATACTAAATGCGCATTGGAATGCAGTCCGAAAAATCTTGTTTTTTTTCTCGCTACATAATTTTCAGATCAAAAAATAGTTGTAAGTCCCGTCGAGTTCCGCTACAAAATTGTACAGGTCGTTCAGAGTAATGTATAAACTTGCGACTTATCACAAATGTAGCTGCTCTTTGGTGCTCTTGCATCGTTCAGAGCCATTTTAGTTTCCGCGCGCGTGCACTGAAAGAACACTTCGGTTGTGAGTTCCTAATATTTGGTTAGTGCAACCAAAAAGAATTGATAAATATGACGTCACCCAATCCATATTTACTGAAAAAGCTGCAGAGACTTCTGAATCGCGGAATATTGAAACGAAAAGAGGTCGCCCATCCAAAGAATTCGAACAAGGCAGCGATCGTCCAAAAAGGCGCAAGGCGGCAGAACTTGGAGACACTCATTCCACGACTCAACTCGCGTATGCCACGGGAATGAGTCTGCGTAAGTCCGGATCATCCGATGCCGCTGCTGTCATTAAGCAAGCGTCTATTTCATCTCCAAGGTCAGCCAGGAAAATGCGTAAAGCGGCTACGGTTTCCTCTTCCCGTGAAATACCTGCTGAAGTCGCTTTATCGCTTATGGTGAATACAACTTCAACAGTTGACGACTATCAAAAATATCGTAACATTGCCCGTGAATACAATGCTCCAATTTTTCCTTCGTATAAAAAAATTTTGGAAGCAAAAAAAAATATTACCCCGAAAATGTGCGAATTTCGGAAACTGTTAGAATTTGTTAGATCATACTGCACAAAGATTATTAATTTTGCAATATGAGGTCATAAGCAATGTGAGCGAGGAAATTGTTAGATTGTTGTTGTTGTTGTTTTTCTTAGCCAATGTACCTTTTTTTGGAAATTTTTTTTCCCTCATCCGCCATTTTGAATTCTGAAAATGCAATTTCATTGTTATAGTCAAAAAATAGTAACCAGCATAAAAAAATACAATACTAAAACCAAAAAAAAACATTTTATAATCAAAATGGCGGCCATTTTGAGTCCGCCATTTTAAATTTTGAAAAACAAATTGCATTTTTGAAATCAGCTACCCGAAAAACATATATAAACAAATTTTCATCAAAATCGAACTACTAGAAGTATTTTTGGCCACAAAATCGGGAAAAGGAAACACTGTGCGGCCGTATCATATACCTGCTCAAGATTATAGTAGGGTCAGGTGGTTAGCCCAACCGTACATTTGGACAGGCTGTTCCAGCTATACCCTTGAGCACTAGGTACGTCCGTAGTCGGTTGGTTATTCAGATAACACCAGTGAGAAGGTAACGCTACAAATGGTGATCTCGGAACTTTTTGGACCCGATATCTTACTGCAATATTAAGAAGAAGAAGACACGAAGTATAAGACCCAATTAAGTAGACAATTCTCCATTTCAGGACATTCAGGACAAAGTGAAAAAGTCGGACGATATAGAGTTTTTACACCCAGCCATGAAAATGTTCATTCCATTATTAAAATGCACTGCAAGACTTATTTCATATTTTATTACAGGTAAACGAATGAAGCTCCTTCTTCAACGACATTCTAAAGTGAAGAAATTAGATTTCTTAATCTACAACAAACACCAAGTAAAAATGTTGTAACTTGTTATTTTTTCCTTTTGTCGAAATAAAAACTTTTTACATTTCATTTGTGAGAGCGCGTGTAGAGAATCCGCACCGCTGCCACCAATTTAATCAAAAACCCCCAAAACAGTCATCAACTTCTGTTCATCTTAATAAAAAGTCTTAAAATTCAGCGATAAACAACGGCAGGAATCACCTCATCACCAGCAGGAAAAATCTCAATTTTCCTTAACTTTCACCATTTACCTTGTGATGGGCCGGGGCCAGGGGAGGGCCGAGGCTCGACGCAGAGGGGCAGCGCACACACAGAGCACAGATCCAGAATTGCGAGGCTCCTAATATCCACAGAATTGGATGCAAGAAAATCCCAATAATGAAACGGCAATTAATTCCTGCCATTATACACTGGTAAGGAGAAATTGAGCTTGGTGGTGGGGGAGGAAAGACAAGGTGGGGGTGGTGGATGCGAGAATCTTCTTCAATTAGGGGTGGCAGGATACGGAACGGAAAGGAAAGGAAAACGAAATGAAATCGAAAGATAATGGGCCAAGGCTCAAGACAGCAGGAGCTCAGGCTCACAGGATAAATCTGTTGGAATTATCCACTTTAGCAGGAAGCTCTCCGCAGCCTCTAATTTTCCGAAACGACTCGTTCAAATGTTTTTTGATGAGGGGTTACACAGTTCTAGGGCTGCTGATATGGGGTCTTCTGGAGTGGGGCTAGAACAAAAAGGTGTCCAGGTGAACAAAAATAAAAATGAGACCGGAGAGAGAAAGAGAATGAAAAATTCGATGTTGAAAATTGTACAATAAAATTCCGATTAACTACACTAACGTTGGCCGTTTCTTAATTCAAGTTGAAGAGTAGAGAAAAGATAACCCCAACCCTCTGTTAAGGCCGAAGACTGGTGCTCCTGCCTCTCCTCCTTGTAGCCCCAAAAACCTTACTTTCATTATTATCCTTTCACGGACATTTTACTGTAATATCCGCAAAAATTTTAATTTGAATGAATCCAATTGAAGTTCTTAATTGCTCCGCAATTTTCTGGTGAAGATGACTCTAATGGATTTTCTGGTCTTTTGTCTATGGTATGGTAAACGTCCATCACTGGCTGTACAGAAACGAACGAGAGCCCTGGACACCTTTTAGGGTCATGAATTTTAAGTGGTTACTTAACTGCCCGGATAAGTGCGGTTAAAAGTTTCTGGTTAAGTCAATGGGCGACTGTTGATATTCTATTGCTGCAGTTATGGGTGCAAGCATCTGTATTTTGCATACTTCGATCGGCTTTAAGTGACGAGGAGATTAAGAATTGGTATATAGTACTAATAGTTTGACTGGATGATGTTTTGTTTGCA
Organism: Thereva unica; assembly: GCA_949987705.1. Classification (NCBI taxonomy): domain Eukaryota; kingdom Metazoa; phylum Arthropoda; class Insecta; order Diptera; family Therevidae; genus Thereva; species Thereva unica. Next base: position 12,232,258 of record OX465282.1, read on the forward strand.
TGAGTTGAATTGCCTTGGTAGTTGCATGGTCAGATTCGTGTTCGATGTATCAATATGCAAATATGTTGGCTTAGGGAATCAGCTTTGCTTCACGAGCACTCTACGTCGAGTATATTCATAGGATGCGTGAGTAAAGTTTATGTTTGATCAGATAAAGATTTCTGAGGCCATTTCAACAATTCAAATCCTGACTATAGTTCCCAGAGGTTGCACCGTCCTCAGTAGCCAAGTGGTTAAAGTACCCGACTAACCATTTCCAAGAATCACAGGATATACTTGAACAGACCGTACTTGAGGAGAATATCTTCTTGGCAGTTCTCTGCGAACAGTATAGAAACCTGTACAGCGGCGTCTGGAATGCGCTGCAATGTGAAACGATAACAGGACGTCAGAGATATGGACGGACAGAAGCCGAGCCACGGGAGATACCATGAGAAGCCCATACATGGCTTCACACGGGCAAATGTAGTCCGAATACACGTCTGCAGCTGCTATGCGGGACCAAGTCCGACAATAGACAAATTCGAGTTGATGTTGGATAGAATAGCCGCCGGCGCGAACAGTCATGGCCCGAAAATAATAGCGGGCGACTTCAATGCTTGGGCTGTCGAATCGGGCAGTCGACAAACGAATGCAATAAGGCACATTCTCCTAGAAGTATTCTAGTGACTAAATCTGGTCTTAGTCAACACCGAAGGCGTAAGCAGCTTTCAACCTCTGATCGACAAGGACCTGCAATGGCGAGTGAGTGATCTGTACGCGCACAACAGCCGTCAAGCCATCACCTTGGAGGTGGGCCGGGGTATAGGTGCGAAACGGCTAGAGTATGGGCCGTTAACATACTAAACGCAGAGATGTTCGAGGAAGTATTTCTGCATCGGCCTCGCAAGGGCAGTGAAACAGGCATGCGGCGCCTCCATGCTGCAGTACGCCAGCAACCGTTTAAACCGTCTACACTCACCAAACTTCTGATGAAGCTCAGAGATCGACGAACGCCGAAAGACCTGCCTGAAAGCGAAAAGGAGAAGTCAGAGAAATAGGAATAGTCCACATTTCGGCAAGCTCCTTAAAAGATACAAGGAAGCGAAAAAAATCCTGAAGAAGGCCTTCAAAGAAAGAAGGTATTCGATCACTTCAAACGGTTGTACCGAGAAGCAGACTCGGACCCCTGGTTATGTCAGCGATCAAGGACAAGGGCTCTCCGCCGATCACCTGAACTGCGCTGCTCCAGAACATATTATACGTCTTGTTTCCAAAAAACCTGCGCACTGGTGATCTACCTACCCTTCAGGTAGACTCAGAAGAGGTACCTGCAGTAACCATAACCACAGAAGAGATTCTGGATTTTTCAAGTATTGGAGAAGCAGTCATGGTATGATAAAGGTTTATCTGGTCAAGCTTCATAAAGGAAGCAGTATTCAGGGATTATTTCCCCTTCCCTTTTTTAGAGCCTTTTTGGGCTATGAAAGTTTCCCAGCTTGGGCGGCTTGTCCTCGTCTACAGCGACGAAACTAGCTCCCTCCACCTCCAGAAAAGCCCTTTGCACTGCAATTGGTTGTTTCAAGGTCAGGGGGTATCCGGATAATAAGTGCAAGCGCACCCATTCTGACACTCTCTGCCATTTAGCAGAAGGTTGGCTTCGAACCTACTTTAGGCTTCATTATTGGTGCCTCGGACTTCTTTGGTGAAGGCTTTTCAGACATTATGGCTGGACCATTTGACCTTTTCGCAGGGATCCAGGGGATACTTATTAAGAAGAATGGTATCCTTCTCTTCGTCAGGGGCCACTCAAAGCCTAGTAGCATCTTCACTGGAGTAGCCAGCTTCTAGAAGTCACCTAAAGCGTCTTTTGGCTGTGCCACTTCGCTATCTTAAAGTAGCTGCTTTTTCGGGTTGCCTTTCCCAGGTGGGTCCTAAGGAGATCTTCCATTGAAGGAGTGATCTCAGCGTTCTTCACGTCGGTTTGCGGGCTCAGAAGAGGGATCCCGAAAATTCCCCATTCGGTGAGGCCATAATCGACACCCTGCTGCGTGGGTTCGAAAATGTCCAACAGGGCGTGTGGGTCGGTCTGTTGGGGAGCTAGGGTAGATCGATAAGTTGATCAGATGATTTGCACCGAAATGTGGAACCAACACTGAAGGCCATATAGAGAAAGTTAAGGCTAGAACAAGCCGAAAGGAATAAAGAAGCAAAGAAATGCGAGGAGCACTAGGAGCTAAATAAATGCTTTCAAAACCTCGAAGGGGAGCAAGATCGTCGAAGTGCTCATAAAGCTGGATGCACCAAGGTATCTAAGGCGCGTTGTGATAAAATGTCTTTTGGGTAAGACACTGCAGTAGTATAGCTGTGCCACTACAGGACTACTTGTCGGTTTATGTCCAGACTAAAACTTTTTGTGCTGTGACTTTAATATTTACTGCCTGAAGCTATCGCGGCGCGTTACATTTCATTCGAGCTCTCTTCTAGGGATTTTTGGACAATGTAGGCAGAATTAAACCAATAAGAGTGCCCTGCAACACTGACGTTTCACGGAAAGTCACAAGTCACTGCAAAATCTCTGTTGTATACTCTGTTGTATAGATACCGACGAGGTATTGCCAGAATCCCGGAAATAATTACGACGGGACATTAGCCCATAGAATACCTGCATGGGCATCACGCACAACATCTGTTGCACTAGCTGTGGGAATACGAACGAGAGGAAAACACTTGTTCACTTCCGTTGTGAATATTTCCGGCTTTAGGCAGCACACACTAGGCAGCTACGTTCTGGAAGACTTAAGGCCGGGACTCAAATATTCGCACCGCGTCCGCACCGTATCTAATTAACTAACTTCATCGTAACGGCTGCAGTGTGGCACGGTGCGCCATCTTATTGAAAACAGCAGTTCGCCGGACCTTTTTCACGCATTTTCGGACACACAAATCGCGCTAAATAGCGTGGTCCGATGATGGTTTTTGGGCACACTCCGACTCAAACAGTGACTTTCCCGTTGTGCTGTGGTGTTTCGTCAATAACGTGCGATTTCTCTGTTCGCAAAATTCGACTTATTGACTCCGCCAGAAAGTATAAAATGTGCTTCTGGGTGTGTATTGACTCATAGCTAAAATGGTACTCAACGGCGTTTCAGAATCATGTACATTTGTCGAAATCGGCTAAAAAATGTCAGAGTTATTCATTGTTGAAATACCGAAGGTCTAGATGGCGCATCCGTATAAACAAAGATGTGAAGTGTAATGTCAAATTCAACTTTCAAGAATACTTGGGTGGTAGCACGTAAGTTGTTTCAATCGACTTCTTCATACAAAATTTTTTGTAACAAATGAATTTTTGTATGAAGAGGTCGATTGAAACAACTTACGTGCTACCACCCCTGTCTTCAAATACAGGCACAGAGACTATCAGTAAATGTGTTAAAAAAACATATACATTAAATTTTACTTAATATACTTAATGTTTAATTACATACAACTATCCAAAAAAAATTTAAACTTAAAACTACCAAACCCAGGAAAAAAATCCCTCTTAATCTGCATATCGCAATTATTAAATTCCCATTCATTTCGAAGCCCTCTCCTGTCCCATTTAAAGGGAATTTCACTGAATAAGTTTTTTCCATTTTTTCTTCCTGTCACATATTTTCTACCTGCAGTCAGTAATTAGTTCAGATCAGGTGAATGCGCCGTCCCATCCAGCTCTCTCTCTCTGCACAAAAGGGACTATACTTTTCTGGTATGTTTTAATTTTTCCACCACGATGGAAAATCTCAATTTCTAACTATGAAAAACTCGCAAAAACAATATAAAAAAAAATGAAATGATAAATGAAGGTAAAAATAAAAGTGGAAGAAAATGTAGTGAAAAAAGTAAAACACACAGCGTTTATCTTAATTATAAATCTTAAACAATCCACGGTTCCAGGAGAGCAGTGAGCCCAGTTCGAGCTATATAGTTATTTCGTTTCTACCCTCGTAATTCAGTTTCCATAGACGACGACTCCTTTTCTGGATTATTGTGAAACTAGACTACCGGAAAATTTTTGTGACGTTTTTTCAAAAAAAAAAAAGTTTAAAAACCTAAAGGCAATTTCTCTCTTTTACTTTACTCCTTGGCTGGAATTGTAACGTATCAGGATTTGCGACAATATTATTTTTTTGCGCGCGCTATATCCAGACTATGGTTTTTCATCCGACCAGCCGAGCAACCATCCACCCAGTATCATCCCCTGAAGGTAGAACTGATTCTCGCTACACAATTCTCGATGGCGCGGGGTGGATTACGACGTCTCGAATGTTGGAGCGGACGCTAATTGCGCTGATGGTATCTCGATAAGAGTAAGTCACTGGAGGAGCTGGAACTTTTTTGTTTGTCCTATGATAGGATATTTTCATGGGGTGCTGCCACTATTTGCCTGGAAGGAACATGAAAGGAATCATTTGTAATTTATCTTCTGTTTGTCGCACAAAAGTTAGATTGGTAACTTTAGGTGGAGGACACGGAGATTGTATTTGACGTATGGAAGATACAAATTGACTTGGCAATCGTGTTAGTCAACATGTTTTCATAAACGCTGCTTTAACCAAGGTGTTGATAGCTACTGAAAAACCTTACTTAAAGTGTTGATAGAACCTAGTTAGCCATCCAAAATAACAAAACGAGGTTTTGGTGTCCGAAGCATGGAGATAAAGAACATAACTAACCTTTGTGGATAATAGACCAACAGAAGCTATAGACCAATAGATGTTAGTCTACTGGCAACAATATTATATCTCAGAGCACTTTCTGTACTGGTGTTTCGGTAAGTAGTTCCCTAATCCAAGTTTTCACCAAAAGTGGTTAGTCTACATCTGCTTAGGGCTGGGCAGTGACAGAGAAGGTATTGTACACTTTCCTGCTCGTGCAGATTCTTACAGATTCTGCAGAAATCGTAAGTCTCGAGACCTAAGTGGGCCGCATATGACCCTATCAGACAGTGTCCTGTCAGAACCCCCATTATAACTGAGAGGTCTTGTTTTCCGAAGCGCAGTAGCATAGTGATTCGCCTGAGATCGCACGAAGGCCAAGTCATTTTAGCCGAGGCGTATTTTTTTAGGATTCCTCCAATGCTTCTAAGCTTGTTGCATTGTGTGCTGTTTGCATCAGAGTTTAAAGGTGGCCCAAGCCATACCAACTTTTTCCTTACCAGGAAGGAAAGTTTCGGTCATACCCTTCCTAGCCAGTTCGGTAGTTATCCAGTTTCCCTCTATATTTCGGTGACCGGGAACCCATATGATTAGGATCCTGAACTGCTGAGCCATCTCGTTAAGAGATCTGCGCCATTCAGAAATAGTTCTAGTTAGTGCAAGAGCGCAGGGCCTTCAGACTCGTCTTACTATCCCAGAACATGTAAACAGTTCGGTTCCTATCGCCTTGTTGGTCGATTTGTAGAACAGCCACAAGTATGGCTAAAACCTCCGCTTGGTATACACTGCAGTTATCGGGTAGTCAGAACGAGACTTCAATCCCAATCTTCGGTGAAAACGCTTCTCCTACCCGACCCTCCTTAGCTTAGAGCCATCAGTGAAAAAATTGAAGCTATCCTGAATACTATGTGGTCTATTTCTCCATTCATGACCCGGGATTGTGGACCTCGTATTTCTCCGTGAAGGTAACCTCGGATATGCAAAAATTGGTTTTTGTGAGGATGTTGACTCAGTTCAGCCTCTCCATGTGCCCTCCGCTCATTCCGGTCCAAGATCCAAATTCTTTTATTCGAAGGGCTGCGATAGTTGCTTATTTTCACAAGATTCAAAGAAGGGAGGTATAACATAACCAAAGTTGTGTAACACACATCTTTGCACTTTCTCTAGTTTGCTTCGTAGGTGGACCTACTCAAGGTTGGCACCACACTAAAACCCCCTATAGGAGTATTGGGCGGACAATCGCTATGTGGATTCATAGTACTATGTTAGGCGAGACGACAAACCTCTTAGCAATGGATTTTTTGTAAGCTTTTTTTAAACGACGCTCTTTGGTGTTTTTACTTCAGAGGAGCTTCTTGTCTAGGGCTACTCGTAGATATTTGGCACTGTTGATAAATTAGAGCCCAACATTGTTAACCCGGGCAAGAGCTAGGGTGGGGTTTCATACCTCCTCGTGAAGAAGACTTATTCTGTTTCTACTGGGTTAACGCTATGTCTGCAGGTGGTGGCCCAGTTTAAAAGGGTTTTTGTCGCCGCCTCCTTGAGATGACAGAGAACTTAAGGGAATTTTCCTTTTGTGATGATAGCAATGACATCCGCGTACGCCAGGACGTGAGTGCAGGGTAGAACACGTGGATCTGCCCTTGTTAGGTGCCAGAGAGTTCCGAGGTTAGAATGGACTGCATGTATTTCGATAAGCCTTTCCAGAGTCTTTAATAGATAGGATGATAGGCTGGTTGGCCTTAAGTCTTTGGGTGTTGCACAGGTGGCTTTTTCTGACTTGGGTAAAAAAAAAACACTTTTAGATCTTTCCAACCAGAGGTATTAGCCGCGTTCTTTTTACACCGTGATCCAGATCAGATCAGCCGAGCATAAAAGAACGGACTTGGATCATGGAAGAAATTCTGTTTTTTACAGTTGTAGTTCTGATTTTTGATATATTTTGTCGCAATTTATTTCAGTCTCTAAAACTTATTAAAAATATTTCTGATTTAAAAAGAATTTGTAAAAATGTTTAGTTGACTTCCAAAATTAACAAAAGGCAACTTTTAATCATTTTTCCAAATAAATTTATGAAATTTTGCAGAGCTACCAACCCTTAAAATTAAAGAAAACAGAACAAAATTATAAAAGCTCTGGATTTTCCAATGAGATGTGTCTTGGATGTGGTTCTTACACAAGCTATTTTTGTATCACAGATTTTGATCCAAATCTTTTTTGGATCAAGTTGTTGTTGTTGGTTTGCTTGAAAGTTAATGATCTGAGTGGGATCACGGTGTAAAAAAGCTATTATGCAACCAGGGCAGTTGCAACCCTATAAATCTGTGGTCTGAGAAAGACTGTTCCCTCAAGACCTTCCAAGTCAATAGTCCGAGAACAGGGTTATGTCCAACACTCCTCCTCTGTTTTTGATAAAAGTGGGATCATTACCCCTGTAATAAATAGCAAGCTTGTTGTTTAGTAAGTAATAAAAAATAACCTCACCTCGATGATCGGTGTCCGTGCTGCCCCATTGTGTATGGTGTACATGTGCATCACCTCCCATAACTAAGCCTGTGGTAGGCCATAGGAGGTCAGTTTTAACTCTATAGGTCGACCACAGTAAAGTCTTCGGCATTAAATTGAGGGAAAAGAAGATGATTATATTATTTTTTACCAGAAATACCTGTTCTGCGATTTCCCTTACCTTTGGTATAAAAGAGATTAAATTTAGGTATCCTTAAGCCACAAATCCTGTCACCAGCGATCCATGGCTTTTGGACTAGGGCAACGTCGACTGAAGCAAGCCTGAAGCAAGAGCGCAGCAGACGCCGCTTTACAATGATGAAGGTTTATCTCCATTACTTTCCCCATTTTGTTGTTTGTTCACCTCAGTGATGATCACCTCCCCTTCTTCGTTGGAGATTTCCTCGTCCATGTAAGAAGCTGGTGATCCATGTACATGTTACTGATGGCTCTCCCCAGCTCGGAGTCTGTTGATGCGCCATCTTCGTTCTGAGCGCGCCTTCACCTTGTCGTCGACCTCCTTCACCTGAGGCCTTGGTGTAGGCCGGCCTGTTTACTAGAGCTTCCGTGTCTGGTTTATAGACCCTTAGCTCTAACTCTTGGAAGCCACAGCTCACGGCCTATTTTTAATTTACCAGCTGCTGTAGGCACTCTTTATTTAGGAGCAGAATAAATTGCATTGTGGCACTGTTAGTCTGCTCCGTTTTAATAACCTTCCAGTTATCGACTTCAATATTGGGGTTAACATTGGGTTTTAACATTGTGAGGACTTTTACCGGCTCCGATTTAACCACTGGGAGCCATGCACTGGCCCTCGGACGTGACGGAATATCACATGCCTCTATTGCTTTCAGTAGGGCACCGACTCTAACAACTACCGCGGTTTTGTACAACTCTGCGGATCTAGTTAATATATTTACTGATAGTAAAGTTAGCTAGTCTTTTTGTGGGTTTTACGGAAAGGAACGAGTCAGACTCGTTATTACCGTAAAGCCGAATGCGTCTGTAACTCTAAACCATAATTATTGACAACGTAACACCAGTCGATGCTATTGCTGATGAAAGAGTCTGCTTGTCTTATTTCTCGCCCAATGGTGTAATCAGTTGAAATTTATTCACCTTTCAGCTGATTGAAAGCAGAGATACTGTAACAAAAACGTCAACACTGGCGCTATATGTTTCACCTAGATGATAATAATATACAACATACGTCATCCCTACTATGTTTGCTGCTTCCATAACAATGAATTACAAGCAATGCCAGATTCCTTTGATTCATTCATCCCAGTAGGACCGGTAAGCTTACAGAAGTACTGAAATCAGCACTTACTGGTAAGGGGTAGGCCTTACCACTCCCTTTTACAGAAGTGCTTACTTTTACACACGATGTCATAGGGGGTAAGGCCTTACTTTAGTACTTACCTTAGAGTACTTATAGAACTGCTCATCTGTAAGGGGTATAGTAAGGCAGCAAATGGAACATTGCAAAAAGAGCTATTCATGGGCGCCTGCGGATATGTGACCCGGTGTCGAAATGCTTTTATTTCTTCATCTTTTACAAATGCCTTTTTTTTCAAGTCCGAGAGTGGCTTTACCTAAGCAGTCCCCCAACTAAATTCTAACCACTTCTAAAGCTGCTTGTCCTCCGTATCGAATGAGAGACGGGCTATTGAGTATGCTAATGTCGCATTTTATGTCGACGAATATAATTGCCCGTTTTCTTTTTTTCTATAAAATTTATGAAAGCTCCAGGAAAGCTCCCTTGAGTCATCGGGTAGACTCTCACTTGTTTGGGTATAATTCTGGACTACACCTTACCATCTGCCTTCTCTTGTAATGGGGTTTGTAAGGGCTCATCTAGCACCAAGAAAATAAGGGGTACCCCTTACCAGATGAGTACTTATTTCAGTGCTCCATCGGTAAGGCCTTCCTAGAATTCCTACTGGGATACTGCCTGGAGCTTCCCATTTTCGGACACAACACAAGCAAGAAATTATTTATGAATAGACAAACAAGACTATGGAACAATCTTTCACAGTCAGAATTTCCAAAAATTTTCAACATCCGAGAGATCAGAGTAGAGGTAGCTTAGCATTTAGTAATTTAGAAGATGATTCCTGAGCTTAAAATTTTCAAAAGTTCTCTTTATTTTACAAGGTAGGACATTGGGCTCACTCTCAACTAATTAAGATCCATACTTCCAAAACTGAATAAACCTTAAAATGCTCGAAACTTAAAATTTTTTCACATAGTTTTAAAAATATTTTCTTTAAAAAAGTTGATAAAAAAGCGGCATATTTTTCTGCAATAACTAAGCTACATAAAAAATTGTAGAAAGTAATAAAATCCTTATCTAAAAGAGTGTTTGGTTCATATAGTTTTATAACGTATACGGCCGGTGATACTTTAATCCAATACAAGGCACGCTTTTCGCCAGGACACAAGATGCAACAAAAAATTTCTATTGTTGTTACTAAATAAGGCGTAAAGAACCACATCAAGAAAATCAGAAAATTTAAATGTAGCGAAAGATCAAAAAAACTTCCACCCCTATATCACTAAAGTTAAATTCACTATAAACTTCCAGTAGAATAGGCGTTGTCCTACGCAGTCAGCCATTAAATTAACCAATCTCTCCTTAGGCAAGAAATAACAATCGAAAAATTGTAGGAGATTTCCCGAAACGAAAGTTGATGGTTCAGGTGTTTTCTTACAAATCAAAGCAATTAGACGGAGTATAAAAGAGTGAATCGCTTCCACCTGGCAGAGTGTCAGTTACAATATCCAAAAAATCTCAACCTCCCCGTTTTCAAAAGCTTCTCTATAAATGTACTATTGTCCCAATTAGGGAGTCATCATCATCTTTTATATAAATGGGCATAAAAGCATGTCCTCTATCTATACGGAGAGTGTATAGTCGGTCGGTAGCTAGAGCAATACTTGAATAGGGACAATTCAGTTCCATCCATCACACATAGAACACAGGCAGCCCGCATTGATAATGGTCGTGGCGAAAATGATGCCTCCTGATGGGTTTGGCTCCTTTTCTGTCTAGCTGTTTCCTTATACTTTCATTCTTCATCAGTTCAATGGTGCGATTGAAGACGACACATACAGCGATGATAAGGAAGGAAAAAATTTATTGAAAAGAAAATCACGTTGATTGCAGGAAGTGTCAACTGAGATTAAGGGGAGACTTCTATTAGACAGAACCGATATAACAATGATCGCCCCATTTAGCCAAAGGGCGGAATATCCTGCTGTGATGTCAACAGCCTAATGCCTCCTCATCTGACAAAAAAAATGTATATACTTGTATCCGGGACATAAGATACAGCCAGATACAATGACAATACAACAACAGCAACAGCAAAAAAAAATTGTAGTTGAATGGGTCTTTGAATACAAGTTCGGGGCAGTACAATTGTGTTGATGCTTGGAGATTGTTAAGTTTAACGTCCTTAATTGGCATCATTTTGAACAGGAATGGATTTGTGAAGTTTTACATTTATCTTTTCCGTACACTTTTTTTTATCAATTAAGGGTAGGAATTATTCTCAAAAAAGTTCAAAAGAAAATCTTCATTCCAAAACTGTACTATTTCTTATTATTTATGCATGGTGCAAATTTTAACCTAAACCAGTATTGGTTCGGAATTTCCAAATTAATTTTCTTTATCCTAAATGTCACGTGGTAAGAAATTGATAGTTCCAGGGGAGTATTATAGCAACAGGGGTTCTGAGCCAAATAATTGAGCTTTGCATACTTTTTGGAGTAATTTGAAAAAACTTTTCGCGTATGTTTAATTTTGCATACTTTTAGGATAAATTTATTCTTTTTAGTGAAAAGCTGAGAATTGAGATGAGTTCCTGAGAACTTCGTTGGGCTATTGCGAAATCAAGCTTTTGTTTAGAATACGTTTACCAAAAATTCTGAGAAAAAGATATGAATCATTATCAAATGTTTATGGTGTATATGATTTAATTCTCCTTGTCTTTCAACCTAACCAATCCTAAAAGTATGCAGAGCCACTTTCTTATCTCCTTTCTCATAGCTATTGTGTCAGTAGGCTGGATAAGCTATCCAGCGACTCTCCCTCCTGGCATTTCGTTGCGTTTCTCTGCCTCTTTAAGCCTAGGATAACTTAAGATTCTGGTGGGTGACCTTCAGCGTCACTTTGATATTTCTCCATACTTCCTCTGACCTCATTATCTGGGCCAGGATCTTCACAGGTGGTGCCAGTACGACGGCCCTTGTATCTAGCACAGTCCTCTATTCTCATACTCTCCGCCTTCTTTATCGTCGGGACATTCGGGGCAAAAAGGTGAATCGTCCAACAAGAAGCGATGAAGGCATGCGCAATAACCTTCATGTCAACTCTGGAACTTTGAAGAACTCTCCCAGCTGCCATAATCCGGGTCATATAACTCTTATACTTCGGCGCCAGAATATCAAATAGCATGCTCGAGCGGGGAGGTAACCAACCGACGACAGATGTACATATATAGTCCCCGGGAGTATAGGGGGCACCCTATCGGATGGGATTGACTTTGGTTAGGGACTGGCTTTTGGGGGTTTTTACGAGGAGTGACGAGAATCTATCATCAATCGCAAGGCAGGGGTGGTGTGCTCTACTCCCCCTAAGGCCCCTGCCGAAGACAGGAGACACTGCTTGGGTAGGCACTCAGACTGTAATATCAACATTCCTATTCACTAAGTTCAACCAACCTTTTGGCTATTGGGAAGCCCAAAACTGTAGTAAAAAAGACCGTAGCCGATCGCAAGCTAATGAAAGACACTGAATTCTAGAAGTCTACCCCTGGTCTGGTAAAATCTAAGCAGTTTATTCTTGAGCCGCCTGAAAACGCTATCTCAGAGTTATTGGGGCCAAAAAACGTAGGTTGGTTGGTGTAGAGCTGCCTCCAGTGCGACGCGAAGCCCAATTTCCGCTTTGGCACGGTGTTTTGTCCTGTGGAATTTAGAAGCTTACCACTGATCTTCAGTCTGGAGATCTCCTTTAAGCTTCCCAAAACGGCTTTAGGTTAAGCCGGGCATTTAAAAAGGAAGTCAGCAAATTTTTTCCTTTCGTTCATCTCCCCGCAGTTACGGCTGCAGATGTTGTATGGGATTCCCAGCTAGGCAGCGTGGCCTCCTATGGGCCAATGTGATTCTAGCAATATCTAGTCAGGGTCTGTTTAGGAAACCCATTATTTTTCTTTGTTGTCAGTTGGTCAAGTCGCTCTAGAGATAGTGCAAGTCTCCAGTGCCCTCCACTTTTGGCTAATAGCAGGTGGTAGTCAAAATAGCGTTTTGACCCCGCTTGTTAGGCAGCCGACTGTTCTTATGGCCGGAAACCCGACGAGAGTTACGTTGTGCTTTCTACTAAGCCTATATACGTCAGCTCTGCATTGCTCCACTAGCTTAGAATGCATCATTGTTGAATCCAGAGCTTTTATGAAGGCTTGGCTATCCTACGAAAATTCCAATGCTACTTTTTTGTGAAGGTTCTAAGTTCATTGTCTGCAAGGCTTTCAGTATCACCTGTACTTCTGTTTGAAAGATACTAGTCTACACGTGAAGGTTCCAGGACAGTAAACTGTTAGTCTCTACATAATTCCTGCTTCGACGCCCTCTGATGTCTTTTAGCCATCGGTGAATATTCGTACATTGAACTTCATTAGGTCGTCTCTATTCTTGAGGGTATTTTAATGAGGAATTCCTTGCTGAAAGTCAATCTAGGGGAAGGTAGTATATGGTTGTAGCGACCAAACCCTCGGGTAGCAGATCTAAACACTGCTCTCTAAGTGACAACATATGGAAAATCGAATAAGCGGAGGGTATCTCTGTCCTGCGATAGTCAGTAGAAGTTTTCAACTGTTCGAAGTGACCTTGCTTGACCAAACATATCTAAGTTTCAAATCTTTTACGAGGCTGCTAACATTGGACAAATAATAAGACTTACATGTCAATCAGCGGATTGGAAAAAAAACAGTAAGAACCAGCCAATTGCCCACCAATAATGCCAAACGCTTCTCTTAGCTGGATCTCAATCTAAGGTGGTAAAGTGAAAAAGGGCAAAGTTTGGAGTCATCCTATTGCTATGCAGAATTTCATCGGTTTTTGGTTGGTGGGGAGAGAATTTGGTTAAGTCAATGAATATTTTCATCTTTCAAACGCTGCACTTCTTCCGATGACCTCACTTTTATTGTCTCCGAATAATAAGAGTAAAAGCAAAAATGTTCCCAGGTTCAAGTAACCCAATACCTACTTATTAACCGCTAAAAACGATTGCACTTTTCAAGTCACTCGTTCTTCAGACCATTTTCATTGACCTTTTTTTCTTTAAAGATGTATTCACATCACCAAAAAAAAATATACAGTATAATTCCCTATCACCTCCTTTTTCACTTATTCATTTGCCATTTCCCTCTCACCTTTACTTTGGGGTAAAACCGCGCCACAATTTTGGGGCCTTTTTTGGTATCCTGTAAGTAGAGCCTGGCCAGAGAGGATCGTGGTGTTCGTATTCAGATAAATTTCCACAAATAGGCTTAAAACGGGTCCATTTCCATATTCATGGGGCTGGCAAATTACCATCTAAAATTGATATGCAAGCAGGTTCAGGCTACTCCTGTAGTATGTATATGCCATAAGTATATTTCTACCTCTATACAGGGGATTCAGGGATTCAATGTTGCCTGACCAGAGCATACCATACCGCCCCCCGGCGGCCCCCGGGTGTGCATTGTGTCCAGGCATAGTGATATCTTCATCGTTCCGGCATTCGGATGGACGATTTTGGGCATCCACTTTTCCCGACGCTCCTGTCACCCTATACACATATACATGCACATATATTTATAAATATAGGTCTGTTCTCATGTTTTGGATTGTGGCTAAAATTTTTAATTATAGTTGTGTGCGTTCTGCATCCCCTATAGTGAAAATTTCACACGAATTCTTCTTTTTTTTTTTAAATATTATTTTGTTGTTTTGTGAGTGTGTACCGCCTAGTAGCTACTTCTGTGATATTTGGAGCTCTAGTTTTCTGCCTCATATACACCCTGTGGCCTTACTTTAAGCTCCGAATATACTGGGGAAAAACACTTTTGATAGCAGTTTACCAGTCGCCTTTTCTGTGGTATACAGAGGGCGGCGGCGGGGGAGAGTGTTACAGTAGCCCACCTAGCCCTACAGGATAGTCTCTCGCATGCTCTTTTGATGGTGCTTTAATTTTAGGTCGTCGAAAGTATTCCATGCATAGAGGAGAGGAGCTGTTGGGAATTATGTGCACCCCTTATCTCATCCGTTTCGTTCCTCGGCAATTGGTGTTTAATGCGATAATTAATTTGCTCGGTCACCGGCAGTAACAATAAAACTTTGCAAATTATTTGATAAAATGCTTTTCAGCTCGATATAAATTATAATTCTTGGACGGTTGTTGCATACTGGCTTTAATGATGCTGGATTTTGTAATTAACTATCGAGATAATATTGTAAATAAAATTTGATATCGATTATTCGAAATTATTGGGCGATACCTGGGGCGAAAAAATGTTCATTTAAATTAATCTATTATTTTATATATTATGTGTCACTTTATGCGATCCTATCTCCATCGGCCAGGTAACTTGTACATTGTACATTCTTTAGGGGTGGAATGCTGTCAATTGAATATATAATCTGGTTTATGGGTTGTCGAAATATTGCCCCAATAAACAACGGTGGCTAAATTGTAGTAATGAAACAGAAGGCGAAATAGTTTTGGGACAGGTTTTTTCCCACGCCAAAGTGTCCCACTACCTACTCTAATTAATCAATGCACTGCGGAGTATAAGCTCTGTTGAAAAGCACCTCAGCTCTATTACCAAATTTGATCCACACAAACGGTGCTGTAGTCTCAATATCAAGCAGCCACTAGAAGTTTCAAATAAAGCAAAATAGGCAAGAACGAAAGGCTTTTGACGAGGCCTAGGAATATACCCTATATTGCAGGATGCCGTTCTAGAATAGTCTTAAGCGATTTCAATGCACAAATTACCCAGGAGGGTGATTATGTATCAACAGTGTGGACCAGCGGCAATAGCTCCAACAAGGTCCAAGAAGCATCATATACAGTTTCTCTGTGCAGCTTGCATACTGTTCCTTACTACGTGGTCTTATTTCAAGCAAAACGAAGATGATAAAGAAACCGTTAGTAGGAAGTAACCGCGATTACGGAAGCGGCGCAGGGAGTACACCCCAAAACGTAAAGAGGGGAACACTCATGAACAAGTGGTCTTTCCGACGCAGGGACATGGAACAAGAGCCCAGAGGATTCCTTCAACAACTAGCGTTTGAGAAATGTATAGGAACTGAAGTTTACCGCGAATTTGGATCCTTCTTCTTCTTCGAGGATTGATGTCCGTGCTCTTGTTATCGGCGGTGATGTACTATTGCTGTCGCAGTATAAACCATACTTTAATCAACATTACTGCGGTGTATGATGCGAACTGATGTATTTTCTGTGGTTCTAGATTAATCCCTTCCTCTTCGCTTTGCAGTTGTTCCAACGGACTCTTAAGCAACTCTAGATCTGTCAGTTGAGGATGGTAGTTGTCGTACATCTTTGGAATAGTGATGAGCACTTTGCTTGCACATTTAGCAAAACCAAAGCTAGACCAAGACAGGACTAAAGAAGAGTGCAAGATCAAGATAGCAAGACTTTTGGCTCATCACTAGTGCCAAAAGTCTAGCAGCGATGAGCAAAAGGTCCTGCAAAAAGTCTTGCAGAAAGTCTTGCAGACTTGTCTTGGTTTTGCTAAATATGGAAGACAAGACTTTTCGCTCATCACTGTAAGACTTTTGGCAACTTAAACGGGCGATAAGATAAATGAATGAGATAAGAGCCAGCACCAAACAAGTGGGGGTCGAATGTAGACATCTGGATAACATAACCATCAAAGAAGATGTCTAAGAGGCGCTAAGGAACCAATTAGGATTGGAGATCACGTAGGAAAAAAAAGTGCTGAACTGAATAATAGGACCGGTGTATTTAACATGATATTTAAAAGGCATGCCTCATGGTAGCGTATGGACCGCATGTGGCAAATGAGAGGCATGACAAATGAAGGATTCCCCGCAAGTTCCCTTTGAGCACCCCATGGTAAATAAGGGACATTCTGGAAGAGGGATTTCCCCGTCGGTTCCTCATGAGCATCACACATCTAAGACAGTGAAATGAGGTAGTTTGATTGCAAAAGTCAAGCAGCATTGGTCGAGATTAGTACTCGGTTGGGGGACCGTTTTGAAAAACAACACCGGTGCTTTCGACATCACCGTAGCTATTCTCAATTTTTTTAGCCTCGGTTATCCACTCGGGATGGGGCCAAGCGTTAGATACTCCTTGTGAGCCTTATAGGACAATCCACATGGTATGCACATTCTGCACCCCCTCAAGATGCTAGTTGGGAAGTTTTGCCAGCCAATCTGTGCATAGAAGATGGTTTCAACAGCATCAGCAATAAAACTACCCAAGACCACTTCGGAAAACCTCCAGTTTAAATTAGCCCCCCACCCCTACGGTAATGAAGAGCTCGCGCTGTCATGGGTAACCGTCCTTTCTCGCTCAACTAGTGAGAGCAATACTGATACGTTAAGAGAAACTCCGCTTCCATAGTCCCCTAACAGTATCTGCAAGGTCAATTGGTCATCACTGTGCCTATGGAGCAGGGTGCCGAACGTAGTCCCAGCGAAGAGGAATAGTGATCGCCTTAGGAGCTCTCTCTTTCTCTTTGATCCGTTAGTTGGACGTCCCCGCAATGGATACGGTGCTGTCAGTGCCGCTTTAAAAAATGCAGTGGCTTGCCTAGTTTCTTCGGTTTCCCTAGTTTTTCACACCCTGGACTTGGGACCAAACGAAAGCGGAGTTCCCTTGGAGCTCACCTACGGAAATGCAAGCAAATTCTGAAAAAACGACAAGAAGGGATGGTGCCACAGCCCGCAAATATTTTAATCGATCTAGACTACTCCCGATCTTCTCCAGATCACAATAACCCTGCAAAAAGAGTAAAGGTTCGAGCCATCCGAAAATCAGACTAAAAAGCGTTCAGACAAGATGTTCAAAAATTGTGTACCCTATTTAAGCTTAACTTTTAAAATGGCTCCAAATCGGTGTCCTTGCTACTGATTATCCGGAGATTCTCCTGACCTCAGAACAACTCCGTGATGTGCAAGAGAGCCTCCTGATGGCGATAGTCGAGTTGGACAGAGCTCAGTAAAACCTAGGTTCCTATGGATCGCCGCGTGCTGGGGTTGCTAGCCATCATCTGCACCTACTATATCGAGCGAGGGCAAGCTGCCGCGCAGTCATTTTGTGGTAGGGTACTTTCCGGCTGCAACAGCAGACCCCACCGAACTGATGATCAAATGGATTGGGGGCTAAAATAGGGCCTTATGGTAGTACGACTGACGGACACTCTACAAAGTACACTGCCCACCATTTACATTCTGTGGGCCATAGGTATGTCGAAGAGTTAAAGCGAACGGGAGGATACATTATTTGGTTGGTCCCACTTAGGCTCAGGGCAGATGAAAAGCTTAGGTCAACAAGGAAGCAGAAATCCCGAGGCTACCAACTATTATTATTATTATTATTTATTGACACACCATGTACACAAGATAGAATCTTATAACTAGTACATTTATTAATACATCGGTAGTATAGGAGGATATAATAAAAAAAATATTGAATAATTGAAAAAGTAAATAAAAAGAAAGTTTAAATGAAGAAAATTCGTATTTGCGCTTTATACAACCCGGTTAGAGATATAATGAAAAAGACGCTTCTTGAAAATGAAACGCTGAATCAATGCGCTGGACATCAACTGGAAGACAATTCCAAAGCAAAGCCGCGAAGACAAAGAAAGAACGTTGTCCAATCAAGGTACGAAAATAGGAAATAATTAAATTATTGTTTCTGAGAGATTGTGAGGGTGTTACAAACTGGTTAAGATAAGCAGGTTTACGGTGGCACAGGATATCATGAAGTACACGCATAAGTCTGTACTCCCGATAATCACTGAAAGAGCAACTAAGGAACGAATTACAGCAGGCCATATAATAATCATAACGGCGAAGTTTATAGACAAAACGTACGCAGTCGTTGAAGGCAATATTAAGCTTACGGGCGCAGGAAGAGTCAAGAGAAGGGAAAATAGACAGGCCATGCATTAGGTGAGGGAGTAGTTAGGCTTTCATTAAGCTCATACGCAGAGACCTAGACAGCAAACTACAGTAAAAACTTAGTTTCGACAGCTGGCCATAGGTTTACTGAGCAATGATGCTAATGTGATCACAACATGATAAACTACTATTCAAGATTACACCAAGATTTTTTACTTTATCAACGCGGGCGTGGAGAGCCCCATATAAGGCAATATCAGATACATTAGGACATTTAAAGGCGGAATGAGAGAGAAACATGCATTGGGATTTCCATAAAAGGTAGTATAATGATGGGACGGAAATCCCCGGGCGTGGCAGGTGATGGGCATTTAGGAATAGGTGTAATTAAAGCAAGATTCCACGAGGACGGAAACTAAGAAACAGTGAGACATGTGCTAAAAATTTGAGTCAGGACAGGCAAGAGATAATGTATAAGCATATTTAGGAATCTAGGAGATATTTTGTCACTACCGGTCGCTTGTGACTTAACTGATTTTAGCGCTGAGACAACCTCAAGGGAATCGACACAGCGAAAGCAAAAGCCATCAGGGGATGAGGAGGGGAGGGTCTCTCGGTAATCGTATGGTTTCCAATGAAATGTTGATTGAGGCTTTCTGGGCAAATATTATGAGGTGTAGTGACATTTTTAGGATGCACGCCAAAAGACCGTAAGTTATTCCAGACAGTTTTGGCTGGAAGCGAAGGATAATAACTTCTCTTAGGCTCCTGAATTTTTGAATCGACAATTTTCCGGATACGCTGAATGAATGAACGAAACTATATCCTCTCAGGAATCTGCTATGGAAATTGTCTCCTCACAATCACCGAGATTATTGAAAGGTTAGCGAATGACCCTTTCTCAGTGGCTTTCAATTAGGCTTCTTTAAATATGAGTTTAAAAGAGGCCTATGAAAACGACTTGATTCAGTTTTTCAACCAGAAACCACAGAAGCTCTTCACCGACAACGAAGCGTATCGAAATTGCAGGTGTAAATTACCATTATTTGATTTCTAAACATCCGTCCATCAATTTGCTTCCTGAGTTCCTCGTTTTGCAATCATTAAAAACCTGTAACTCAAATCCATATATGGCACGCATAACTTCACTTCTCTTAACTTTCACCCAGAGTTTTCTTTTCAATTGCTTTCATTGCAGATTTCTCACATTTTTCTTGTAACTTCCGCTTATCCTTAATAACATAAAAATCCCAAAGTTTTTTCCTTATATATATAGTAGGTATTTCATCCTGCCAGACTTCCAGGACGAAGGCGAAAAAAATAAATAAAAAAAAAGTAGACACGACTCTGCGTTTGAGGGGTTATTACAGCCCCATAGTCTGTTAAACGAGGCGTGATTTTTTCGAAATTAAATGGTTATGAAGGTGGCCAACGATAAATTTATTAAAAGTCCAACTGAGGACCACTTTTATATCCAACTACAACCCAGTTAAATTGATATCTATCCACCGGTGCTATGCGCCACTCTTATCACAAACGAGGCAAGGAATTTAATTTCATCCCTTTACTAGAAAAAAAAATTTGTTCTCTCTTCAGTCGTTAAGAGTGGTCCTTTTCCTCACGATGATATTCCTTTTGAGTGCGCCCAACGAACGACGTCATTAATTTAGTCTGGGGGACTTCAATAATAATATTACTACAACACATAAAGGTTTGCCCCCCACAACCTTCGAGTCCTACAGTAGATCCCCGCATGTATACCGGGTGTTATTACTTTGATAATTCCATTACCACCCGAATGCTATTCAAAGGATTGGCTTGTATGAAATTGAAAGGATTTCATTTGGCTGGTAAGGTAACGGTGGCTGCTGCTGGGCTCATAAAAGTCTAGGATATGTGCTATATAAGATTGGGGACGACGGAGCACGGTTTAGCGGTATTCATACGCACACCTGAGCCTGAACCTCCTCATCTACTCAAGTGTTAATGACGGAAAACTCCTGGTATATTCCTTACAAGTTCTATTAGCGTCATTACCAGG
Organism: Thereva unica; assembly: GCA_949987705.1. Taxonomy (NCBI): domain Eukaryota; kingdom Metazoa; phylum Arthropoda; class Insecta; order Diptera; family Therevidae; genus Thereva; species Thereva unica. Next base: position 12,252,649 of record OX465282.1, read on the forward strand.
GACCCCGGCTGGTGGTACTTGTGTGTCCTTAACGTTAGTGGGTTGTTATAATAATCCTTGGATCGTTTCAGTCGTCGAATATGTGAAATGCATGAGAATGTTTTGATGTCTGTTCTCAAGGAGTTATCCTTATGTTATCTTATTAACCATTGGATATATATTTGCTGCACGTTTAACATTAATAATAACCTGGAAAATTTGATGTAAACTTTACAATTGTTGCTGTGGGATAGTAAAAGGGATGTTGAATGCCAAATGTCACAGAGTCTATCTCTTGCGGGAATGAATTTCATTGGAAATTTTAGATGCACTCAACAAATCTAGACTTTCAAAGCATCCTTAATAAATCTTATGGAATAGAATTAGAGAGTTTAGAGAGATTAGGAGAGTGACCAAATATGTCGATGGCTACAAAGAACTCCGGTGGTACTAAGCCCAGTAGTCTTTTAAAACTTGGCTTCGGAGTCGGTCAAAATATTTGCTTCAAATATATTCAACCAAATTTTCATCACACCAACTCCAAGTCCCATTTACTACGTTTATAAGCGGAGTTTCACTCCTGGATCTTCAATCCAAAGTAAAACTCCCGATGCGTTTATAAGCAATGGGAGTGTAAATCCAAAATACTTTCTGGTTTGAGATGACAGCTCCAAGCTCAAATTCAAAATCATAGCAAAGATAAATATAAACCCAATGTTTAATTTAATGTATTTTAAAATATCAATAAACAAAGAAAAAAATCTATTGTTGCAAAATAAAACACCCAGCTTCTTCTTTACAAAGTTTTCCCACTTCGGAAAAAATTCTCACTCCCAGTCAGCGTTTATAAGCACAACATAAACCGGGATCGAAGTTTCACTCCAGCTTTTTCTTCGGGAGCGAAAATCCAAGTTCTGGATTTTCACTCCTGGTTTATAAGCGGTGTTTCACTCCGGATCGAAACTTCCATCCGGAGGGAAACTCCGCTTATAAACGTAGTAATTGCCTAACCAAAGTGGATCAATATTCCGAAGCATAACAGAAGGCCCAGTTTGAAATCGTAGGACGTTTCTTATGTATCACCCTTTAACCACCAGTATAAAATCTGCTACTGATATTTGGACCAGAACGAGTATTGTCTAGTATGTAGGATGCGTTAGGTTAAGGGAAGTCTAATGAGCATTAGATGATGAGCCATGCGTTTAAACTCGTGAATGATGCATACCTTTGGGAATACCGATTGTGAACGGTTGCTCCATAGTCGAGTTGTTCTACTAATAAACGAACTCCTACACCGAAGTGTGCGCAAAAATAAAGGCTGCAGACTCTGCGTTAGCTATTGCGGGGCCCTCACACAGAACATAAAGAGACTCATCCTCCCTTCTAAAGACAAAGCCTACAAAAGGGGTCCTCCTCCGTCATATTCCCCATAAGTGGTTTAGCTTTGCTGCTCTCAATACTATGAGGTTAACACTTTGGCTTGGTCAATTTAAAGAGTGTCCTCCGCTCTCGCCTACTGTATCCAGCAGGGGTGGCCAATAAGTCGATCGCGGCAAATTTTGATCGATCGGTTGCGACGCCTTCATTTAACGTGTTACAACTGTAAGGAAAACGACAACGAGTCCGATAGATCTTACATTATTTTTGAAGTAAAACTTCTTTAGGGACGTTTGCTTAAAAAAATTTACATGAGAGTGAATCAATTTCATTCGCGTAATACCCTTGACACACTGCAAAAACGAATGAGCATTCTTCCAACTTCATTGGCTTTCAATGATCATTCATTTTAGAAGCGACACACTGCATTTCTCAATGTTCATTGGAACTGTCAAAAGAGAAACTTTACACAAACTGCTAAATATATGAACTGAAAGTGATTACATATACTACGTTTATAAGCGGAGTTTCCCTCCGGATGGAACTTTCGATCCGGAGTGAAACACCGCTTATAAACTGGGAGTGAAACTCCAGAACTTGGATTTTCGCTCCCGAAGAAAAAGCTGGAGTGAAACTTCGATCCCGGTTTATGTTGTGCTTATAAACGCTGACTTGGAGTGAGATTTTTTTCCAAGGGGGGAAAACTTAGTAAAGAAGAAGCTGGGTGTTTTATTTTGCTACAATAGTTTTTTTCTTTATTTATTGATTTTTTAAATACATTAAATTAAACATTGGGTTTACAATTTGTCTTTGCTATGATTTTAAATTTGAGCTTGGAGCTGTCATTTCAAACCAGAAAGTATTTTGGATTTTCACTCCCATTGCTTATAAACCCATCGGGAGTTTTACTTTGGACTGAAGATCCGGGAGTGAAACTCCGCTTATAAACGTGGTAATAGTGATTTATACTTTTAAATTTAATAAAAATTATTAATTGAGGCCCAACAACAGTTATTTACAATGGAACCTACTACTTTTTAAAAAATTCTGAAATCTGAATGAAAGTTTGACAGTTAGGTATTTCAGTTGGAAATTCTACTGGAAATTTCATGGAAAGTTGTTCGATAATTTCCCAATTTCACTTCCATCTTCATTGAATGAAGTTATTTTGACTTCATTCGATTGAATGACGAATGAAGCTGTTGAATGAACATTGGACATGACATACTGGGCGCGAATGATCATTCATAGCCGAATGATACTGCAATGTTCATTCGATGCTGCAGTGTGTCAAGGGTATAACGCTCTCACACATGAAAAATCGTCAGAACTTTCGTATAACAACTTTCGTACAAGAGACGATTACACTCGGGGCTGTGTGTGCAACAGTTAAAATACACTCTGCCTTACTGCATAGATTTTCTGGCATGTTAGCTACGTTGTCGCCCAGACTTTGCTTTATCTCATTATAGGAATACAAATTCACCATTCTGTAGAGGTGAATTATTTCAGATTTTTCTTGTGGTTTGGTCACTGGCCGGGCTTATGCCGCGGACACTTTGGAGTTGACTGACATGTTGGAAGCGGCATATACGAGAAGAATTTTCGGCGGTGGTTTGGGTGCTTAGAATACCAAAAGGGAGTGGTGAATTAAATGTGTGAGGTGCTGTTGTTTAAAATTGGCACCCACTTCCCCTCTGGTGAGATGTGCTGGACCTTTCCCCTTTTTGAATTACAATTTTTTTAACTTGCACAAATCGACGAATCGTTTATGTGAAAACATTACACTGTTGTGAAAACCGTTCCTGATATGTTTTTTGGGTCGCTGATTACGAAAATCAGGGTCCCACAGTCTTAAAATATGGATGTCACCTTTAAACATGCTTAAAAACTCCCTTTTTTAAGGATTTTCGCAATAATTTTAATTATAATCAAAAACAATCTAATAAAATACATTTTTTGCAACATTTATATTCAAAAGTGGTTGATTTATAACAAAGCAAATTTTATGATAAGGGATAATAGTAAAGGGCTGAAACTATCCCTACATCGACTGAAAATATAAAGGTTTGTAAAAAATGTTTTTTCAACTTTATGCTTCAAATTCGGTTTAATCAGCCAAAATAAAATTATTTTCAACTACGCATAGAAAGAAGAATTTGAAAAAAGGTTGATAGCATATCTTTTTGCTCCCTTTAAAATTAATTGGCTCCCTAAAAGATTGTATGGGACGAAGTAATCAGGTAATTGGCTAGGTGGCCATAAAGGGTGCCAATACCATACTCAAGTAGACTGGCTCTCGTTCGCGAAGGTAAAGCGGCTCGCGTAGGTAAAGCTTCATTGTATGTGGTTGGCGGACTGCTTGGTAAAACAATACCTGGGTTTGGAATAGTCAATGCCGATGCGGATGCAATTATTAATGAGCATGAATGTAGCGGGAGCGGAGCATGCATACAGCTTCTGAAATATCCAAGCGTACATGCGTTCAATTCGTTGATAAATAATATAGAAGTGTGTGTATTCAAATGCGACCTGACGGAATGTTCCATGAATGGAATGCATGCCACGCAAAGGTCGGACTACTTTTAACTTTTTCTGTAATGCCGCATTCGAAATAGCACACACAAGTATGCACAACAAACACATGCACCTTGCATGCACTCGTTACTTAGATTTTCGGGCTATGTGTGAAAGCCGGGACGGAAAAAACCATGCAATTTTATGAACCTCTGAATGCAATGCATGTACGCTTGCATATGTCACCTGCTTACTTCCATGAGGCGAATGTTTAGATTGTCGTGCCTGTGGCGGTAGTATCCGTGCCTGTGGCGGAAGCGTGCATACCCGTGTGGGATACGCACTTATATGCTATACGTACTAGGTGCACCGCGTGTATGCTTTTAAGAAAATTAGCCAATAAAAATTATTTTTACTCGGTTACTTTTAGGTTTTAATGTAAATAGGAATTCATAAATATTTTCAAATAGTATTTGTATCAAGTCCGTCAGTAAATTCGTCACTATTCTTCCTGCATCTGTCGTTGGCCTGAATTTTCTCAAGCGTACTATAGATACGACAGACTTTCCACTATATCTATTGCATATTACCAACCGTTGGGCACAAAAGTTTTACTTCTAAAGTGTGGTCTTAAGCACACTCATATTTTTTTTAGAGACGTACGGCGGAACTGAAAGCACTCCTTTTGAAGACTGAAATCGAATGGTCTTGACATCAAGTTACTATGCTGTTTAAGCTCCATTTACACTGACGCTGGCTGTTGTCACATACTCCCCTTCTAGCGACAGCGATATCACATTGGAATGGTGATTTTTCTTCCGACCTTCGTCTGCTTTGATATTGTATGCTCTCTGTTGACATTAATGATGAGCAAACGCAAGAACAAGACAAGACTAATCTATGTAAGTCTTGTTCTTGTTCTTGCGAAATGTGCAAGAACAAGACCATTTTTACTCATCACTAGTTGACACTGGTCGATTTGGTTTAATGTCTGGAAACTAAGCTTTCGTTTTGGTTTACTTATTTGTTGTCCCTGCTGAGCTTCTTTCCTTTTATCCTTAATACAAAATATACTTGGGATTTCAAACACCTCAAACGGAGCTTCGTATGATGGATTCAATTATAGTCTGGCTTTATCGTCTCGTTTGAACGCGAATTGGCAGATCCATCTGCTGAAAACGCGGTTTATCATGTGACGAAGCTACTCTAGCGTTGATGTCGTTAAGCCTATTCCTGAACATATTCCCATACGTTGGCATTTTCCTGCTTGTCAACGAAGAATTCCAGTCTTTTGTTTGGTAGCACATGGTCACTGACTATAGAGTTCTGCAGATTCATTCAATCATTCAGCGGCCTACTAACGTCGTTGTAACGTCGTTGTCTTTACTCTTGGATGAGCCAGACAGTGCAGTTTCTCATGACCTATTGGCGGAGTGGTTCAAGAACGTATGGCCGACTGATGTCGCAGTAGACTTTTCACGAACTATTAAGAACAGCAAACTAATTGAGCAAACAAATCCCTTAATCGGTTGTCATTTGATTGAACCTAAGCCAATTTCTTGAAACTTATTGTCTCTGTTGTTATATTTATTTCCTCGATTCTGGATAACAGATCTGCTACTTTCTTGCACTTGCCTTAAATGTATCGTATGTCCCTTGAGAACGGGCCGATGAAGTCGAACTTTCGAAGTTGACGTGGTATTGCCACAACTTGATGTACTGTTGCACCTATAACACTATCAATGCGACATCGTGAAGAATTAGTGGGCTGTTGGGTTCTTTGCCTTCTAGCCCCCTATGAACTGATGCTGGCTGTCATCACATAAATATTTCACACCTCTTCCTATTTAGACTATGGCTATGGCAACAACTCGATCGCAACACATTTTTGTGATAAAAAAAGATTTTATGCAAATAAAACTTGGCCACCCCTGCAGTAGAGTATCCATTCAGGGTTAACAGCGTCAACAATTGAAGGACGTAGTAGGAGATTGGAAGTGAGAGCAGCGAGCTGTCATATCCGAGGATCCACCATCAAGTTGCACGTCACTCCCCATAAGAAACCATTTTTATGCATACTGAAAAGCAACGGTCCTAGTATGGAATCTTGTGGAACACCGCAAATGGTCGGTAAAAGATCTGATATTGAGTTTTTAACCATATTTTTTGAGATTTAAACGAATTAAGGAGCCACCTTGAATACAATTAATGCTTTTGTGTAAACCTCACCGTAGACATGCATTAACAGGACCACATTTCATAGTACCCATCGAGTTTTTATAACATTATTAATTGAGGTACTTTGTCTAAGAAACATACCGTAATCGAACCTAAATAAATAGCCACAAAGATAATTTCAGATCTGAAACGGGATGCAAACTCAATGAAGTTTCTGCACTATTGGGGAAGTAAGTCCATGGGATGGTGCGGGTAGAAGAATAGCAAATTTCTCGTAACCGAATCATGGCTAGTTAATTTTTGTGGAGTAATAAGCTTTCAAGTAGAGGTATACGCTATGTTAACAAAGGTCTATACTAACAAGCCTTCTCTCATATCCAAACGGCAATCATAGTTATAAAGGCTCATAGCACCATATCTAAAATGGTCTGGGACTAGCCACGCGCCCTTGATGAAATGGATATTTTTCATTAAGCTACACTTGTTGTTTAAGTTTCCCGCCGATGCTCCAACAAGGCTTGTCAGCACAGAAAGAAATTGATATCCCTTAGAAAATAGTTAGTCGTGGTGAATAAATACCCGTAAGTAGGTACTGGGATCCATGGGCATGGGAAACCCCGGCTTTTGGGATAGGTCAGTAACAACTGTCAATAGTAATTAATTACCTATTTCCTGGTAATAAAAACCATAAAGTAGGTAGTTAGCACAGCTTCGAATGACCTTGGTGAAAAACCGGTTTTTTTTACCAGGCTCAAGGGTGCCAATACCTACTACCAGGAGTGTGGTAAAAAAACACTTTGACAACAGTAGAAGAAATAATAGATATGCCTGTATGTTTATGATGAGTTTATCAAGGTACGCCTACAACATTTAAGTTGTTTAATCTTCATTCAACTTTTCATCGAACTTGGAAACGTCCCACACACGATGCATTTTTTTTTTCTTGTACAATTCGATCAAGTTGACAGACAAATCGTACCCAGTGTAGATAAGATAAGTTTTTTTTTTTTTTTTTTTTTTTTTTTCATTTACAACTTTTTGTGTTTGTTTGTTATCTCATACGTCATACCGTCTCTACGTGATTTCGAACCCTTAACCATTCACCTTACAGTCAGTTCATGTCTAGAGATTGCAGCCCCTGCCGCCTGCTAAATGCTCACGTGTCTCCCTTCTTTTTCGGTTTATTATCGAATGCTTTCAGAAAAATTATTGCGTTATGGTAATTTGTTAAATGAAGAAACTTTTTCCTCTCGTCTCCCGGTCGCTATTTGCTCTCTTCGGGGTATGGGGGGCGAATGGAAGATGAACTCTCTACAAGAAATCTACTTTTTCAACTCGAGTCAGTTACCACCATCCAAACCTTCCGCCCCTTACCCAAAAAAAAAGAAAAACCCCGAAATCGCATCGTGGCTGGGTTTGCTATCATTTCAAATTAACTGATATCGTGTACCAGCCGTATCGAAATCGAAGGGAGGCGCACAAGTCATATCGAAAGTTTCGAGCCCTTTTCGCTATGCCCAAAGGGGCATATTTTCTGATTGTACGTGAATACGATAAAAAGCTTTTTTTTTCCCTCTACTTTTCTGCTACTTTTTTTTTATCTGAAAGGATAAAGTTTTCCTAGTATCTTTTTTTTTGCATATATATATTTATTTCTCTTGTAGAACAGTAGTTTTAAGGATTCAAAAGAAGTACGACGAAGGTTCCAGGACGGACAGTTGAGAGAAAAGTTTTTGTTGAGTTTTTTAATTTTGGAATTTCCCACTGAAATTTAATTTCATTTATTGAATTGGATATAAAAGTTGATCTTCCTGGGGGGAGAATAAAAGTGATTCCAAGGGGGAGACTTTTATCTGTTAACTTTGAATTGCGAAGAGTTGTGTTCATATAGATTATGAATATTATTGTTCGATTGTCATTTGAATGGAACAAAAGTCGTTTATTACCACACTTTAGACAACGGTTACTACCAAGAAGAAACGAGGATTAAGAAAAAGCTATGTTTTGGTCTGGCAGATAGGTGAACAACAAAAACTTATGCTCCAGTCAAAGACTGGCCGTACGAGGCCTATCGTCACAACTTGCACATAATGTATGTTCTAATAAACACCCTGATCGGATACTGCGAATCTAAAGAGGAAAGCTCGATAAGACCTAAAATCCAAAGGTGTGAACAATCGTGACAATGCTATGAATGATATTGCGATGAGTTAGTGTATCGATAATGATGGACTCGAGATATCAGGTGATCATTTAACCTTCTTTCGGCAAAAGGTGCTTTTTTCGGGTGTGAGGTATTAGGCCCAAAAGTACTGCGGTCATTCATTTGGCCTATTATACTAACACCACTATACCTAATATTTGTAGGCCAGACCGCCTACATAATACCTACTGCGCCGTAACTATTCTCTGGCGTCTTAGGGGACGGCACAAGAAGGAACCGCTTAGAGTTGACCAGTCCAGCCGCGGACCTCCAGCGTTCAGTATGTTTTATTATAGTAAGACTTGTTTTATTAGTTGCTTTACTTGCTTGCTTTAGTTGCTTTAGTTGCTTTAGCTGCTTTAATTGCTTTACTTGCTTGCTTTTGTTGCTGGCTTTAGTTGCTTGCTTTAGTTGCTTGCTTTAGTTGCTTGCCTTAGTTGCTTTAGTTGCACAGGAAGGAACCACTTAGAGTTCGCCAGTTCAGGCGCGGACCTCCAGCGTTCAGTATGTTTCATTCAAGTCTGATCGGCCAGGGCTCTTTGCAGCAAGCTGTACGGTGCTCCAATAGCCGGCTTTGGACCTATGAATGCAATATCAGAGCCCTGTTTAACCATGGCATCCGCGCTTTCGTTGCCTTTGAAACCCCCGTGACCCGGGACCCAGACAAGAGTAACTTCACTGAGAACGCCCAACTTATCAAGAGCACGTTGGTAGTCCCAAACTAATTTCGACTTGGTCCTACGGGACATTATCGCTCTAATTGCCGCTTGGCTTTCAGAGAAGATAAAAATCCGTTTATTTTGGTAGGGCTTTCTTAAGTTCTCATGAATGCATACTATAATAGCGTACACCTCTACCTGAAAGACAGTTGCTAGAGTGCCTAGGCTTATCGCCCTGCTGAATCTGAGGATTTCACTCCAGATTCCGGTGCCCACACCTGTCTCTGTTTTAGAGCCATCCGTGTACCATACTAGTCCGCCCGATTATACTTTAGGAAAAGTTCAGGTTAGCCTATCCTGTATGTGCACAGAAGGTGGCTCAAATTTTGATATTCTAAAGGGCATGTAGTCCGGTAGCATCCCCACTTCCGGAATCTCTTCTATGATGTTGGTTATAATAGAATGTCCTCGCCCAAGACCAGCGGCCAAGTGACCATTCGCTTTCAGCCGCAGCGCCGCGTTTAGGGTGGACTTTTCTACCTCAAAGGTGAAAGGGTACCAGACTGAGCAGAGTCTCCAGCGCTGCCGTTGGAGAAGTGCGGATGGCCCCAGTGATGGAGAGGCAGGCTATTCTTTGAATTTTGCTTAAATTGGTCATAAAACCCTTAAGCGTCGTTCTGTGCCACCAAACTAAAGCTCCATAAGTTACCATTGGCCTAATGATGGTGGTGTATATCCAATACATGGTTTTCGGTTGCAAGCCCCAAGTGGAACCACAAGCTCTGCGGCACGCTCACAGGGATCTGCGCGTTCTACTCATCAGAGTGTTCATGTGCTGGGGTTCCAGTTGAGCTTGGCATCTAGCGTCACTCCTAAATATTTAGCTTGTTGTGAGAATCCTATAGTTCTTCCTGCGAGTGTAGGTTCCAAAAGTCCAGGTAGTGATCGTTTCCTAGTGAAAGGAACCAGAATCGTTTTGTCGGGATTGACTTTTAATCCTACGTTCTCGTACCAGCTAGAGACTAGATCTAGTGCCTGCTGCAGGCTCCTTCAGTTTCACCTGTAACTACTATGACGCCATCGTCAGCGTAACTTGAGCGTAAAAGGTAATAGGTGCGGCTCCAGATAACTATTTTATTCCCCATTGATTGTGCAACCAAACATTTACGACCAAAAAAGCGGCATGCCTCCAAAAACTCAAGGCCAAGATTAACCTGAAGGTATTGGGGCCTTTGGGCGTGGGAAAAACCCACCGTTTGACCGGTTTTCGACCAAGGCTACTAAGATCACTAAAAGGTGTGCTAATTACTACGAATCCCAATCCCTAAGCCCAATCAAAATTGTCTTAATTAGATAAGTGTTTTCAAGAGAAGCTACACCACTTGAAGAACCCTTTCCCGTACATGAAGAGGAGGTAAAGACCAATTGTCTAAATGACGGAGCAGTCAAGAAGCCTCATCCGCTACGGAATTACGCATAAAAAGAAAAGCTACAGCAGGTGCAAAACAGCAACCGGAAGAGAAGAGATTCTTACAAGGATATTTGAGGTCTCCATCAAGGATTCGCACACTGATTTTATTCGCATTCGAATCTCATCCAGATGGATCTAAGATCGACAGAGGAACAATCGCAGTTGGATTTATAGAATCAGATGTAGTAGTAGCTGTGGGAAGTAGTGTTGGCCTGAAATTGTTCCAGGGTAAGAAAGATTTAATGGAAATGGTGAGAAGTGGCCAAAATGTGCGTGCAGTGCGTACATTGGTCCAGACCATTTTGTTTGATATCTAGATGAAATCTGGACTCTTTCATTGGGTATGAGGGAAACCAAGATATTTACTACCCATGCTGAGACAAGAGTCATTCGAGATTATTGCCCAGAACTCAAACTCTTAACAGCCTTCGCACCGGACATGTTCCGATAAAATATTGCCTGAAGATTATAGGCAAAAAATTGACACCGATAGTCTTGTAGACACTGTCAGGTAAAAACTGTAGCGACAATATAAAGCGTCCCATTCAATTCTATTGTAGGAATTACACAAACCATTTACCTACTACAGCTCGAGGCGTACGAAGGCCATTGGCTGCCGAATACCCTACCAAAAATACAAACGCAATACAATACAATATCTCGGATTTGAAGACCACACGAGTTGAAGAAAGGCTAGCAATCTGACTAGAGATTTGTCTGCTCAAGCAAAGTGGCCCCTCGTTATTGCTGCACAATGAGAGAACGGCAAAATCATCCTCTTAAAATTATGAATTCGCCACTCCACCACCACAATTCACTGGTTTTACACCATGCACTAGATATTAATTTGTTTGTGAGCTGATAGGGAAAATACAGCGAGGTGCGCCTTATCAGTTTCTCATAAGGGCCTTTTGAGGCAACGTCATTAGAAATGAAATCGGACAATCCCAACATCTGAGTTGTCATTTTTGTTTTTTCATTGCTTTACATTTCAAGCCATAAATTTGGTGACCGTAAAGGCTATTATTTAGCATATTTCTAGTTGATTACAAAAGTCAAGCAACACTGGACGTCATAAGAATTCAGTTGGGGGACCGTATAGATAAAACGAAACTCGCGTTAATGACGCCTGCGCAGTCATTACTCATATATACACGTTGAAATTCCTAAATATTTGCACTCGGAATCGGCGGTAATGACTCGCTTCGGCAGCAATGCACCGGCCGCGTAAATTGATGCCTACGGAAGCACCACTCTCGCTTACTCCTCCAAAAGGCCAAAAGCAGGACAATAGTTAGGAACTCGAAAGTCTCCAGGCACCTGCTGCCTACATGCACTAAGGTGCTAGATCTACAAAGGAAATGCCAAAACCAGCTTATATATATATCCGCCAAGGATAACACGGAATCAAGAACATAATTTCCGCAAGGGCCATCCTGCGTCAAAAATTGGGAGGGATCCCCATGATCGGGCGATCTTGACAGCCTAGGTGTCAAGACGCCAGTCGATCATACGAGAGATCCGTGGTTTGAACCCACTCCGCCGCATGAGTCTTCCTCTTACCATTTCTTCCACATAGATCATAGATCATAGGTCAAAGGTTCTTATAAGACCTTCGAGACTCGATTGATCTTGCTGAAGTCGGTAAGAGTCAAAGTACAACTATTAAAGGCCAAAGGTCAAAAGTCAAATTTCAAATTTCATAGACGATGATACAATTATCAATTATCGTTAAGATCAGCGTCAAAGAAATCGGCTCAAGAAAAGGGGAGACCCCTGACCCACAAGAGCGAGGAATTACCCAAGGCTGCAATATGGAACTCCGTATGTGATGTTTTGTATTTCCTCACTTCCTCAGCTCACCACACTTCATACCACCAATAACTGCAAGATATTGAACTTCAGTTTCAATGTCACTCCAAAGCTAATAAAAAACGTCCACATCCTTATTCCCTTGATATCCATCATGCTCCTCGCTTATCTTTCTTAAGGCTCCTTAACACATTTTATCCTCTTTATCCATTTCCTTGTGCATATATCAACCAACAATGAAGTCATCAGCTCACCAGTCATTGAGTGCTTAAACGAAATCACTGAACGCGAAAAAGAATCCTATTAGTGATGGAGGCGCGCACCCTTCCTTCCTCATCACAGATGAAGGGTAGGCAAGAAAGAATAAAAAAAAAGCGGCAAGCACCAAACGAAACGAAAAGAAGAAGGACGACAACGGGTGTCCGGGTGGAATCCTTGTGTGATATGGGGGCGGTGTAAGGGATACGTCCTCTCCTCGCTCTCGCTCAAGTATACATTGATGGTGATGACGAGCCAAAACCCATTGGAGAATATAAGGGCTTTTCTTGTTGGTGTCACCGTTTTCACACCCGGGTGGTGGTAGATTTTGCACACCCTTATTTTTACGCGCGACCCATGATTGCCTCTTAACTGAAGTTATCGGTTCATCGGTTATAAAAAATTGCAATCAATTTTTTCCTTCATCTAAGGCAAACCTCCGGGAACACTGAATGATGGTGCAAACATTTTTTCCCCGCTCTACCCAGCCCTGTCTTTTGTTGTTGTTGCCTTGCCATTCGTTCTGCCTTGGCCCTTGTGTGACATTACGTTGTGATTCATATCCTTGAATCTGTTCAGACGAACCGAACTGCAGTGCATACAACAGAAAAAAAGGAACAAACACTTTTCTGCACATACACACACGAGTCGTGCCTCCTCGGGACGATAGGCTAACTGCATTTTCAGGTGGAGGATAAATGACGTTCGAGGGAAGTGCATAAGTGCAGCTATAACGAAGGTATTTTGTGAGTTTTTGTTAAAGCAAAGGAGAATTGGTTTTTGTGAGGATGAAGATTGTATTTATGCTGCAGTAGAGGTTTGATTGAACAAGTCGTCCTTTAGTTCCGCACTAATATGAGATTTATGAGAATTTCCTGAAGGGGCATTTAGTATCCTTCAAATTACACTATCGATTTAAAAAAAAATAGACTTCCGAGGCCCAATTGTAAGTATGCACTCAAGTATTAACGCGACTAATAAGGCATCCCGCCGACTTAACCGGTTAATAATAGGGTTCCAAAGTTCCCTTTAGGTCGGGTCTTCATCTAGCTGATGCACCTCTTTGTTCACCTGGTATTCTGGTACTGCCTGCGTCACAACTTTTCTCGGCTGGATAGCGGGATACTCTTGTTTCAGGAGGCAAACCACTCTAACGAGACTGTATCCTGTTAACCTCGACAGTAGTAGGGCTCTGCAGTTACGAGCTCAGTGACGTAATCGGTTGTAGATTCGCGTGTGAGCTTTGGTTGAGTGCGTGTAATAGTCTAGGGCCCAGGTGCCCCCAGCATGAAAGACCACCCAAGACACACTAACCCACACTAGCGAAGTTCAACTAGTTTCACAAAGGTGGCGCGCACAACCAATCTCACCACAAAAAGCGCACTGCACCAGTTCTTGTCCTAGATAAAGCTCACACCCGAGTCTACAACCGCAGACGGCACTGAGCTCGTAACTGCATAGAGCTCCTACTATTCGTTTTCAGCCAGCTGCTTAAAAATGTTATGAATACCTTCGTTCCGTCCATGAATAAGAACAAACCACTTACAACAGAAGGAACGTCGACATCAACTGAAGAGAAACCGAGAAAGGCAGAGAAACACCAAGAGAGATAGCAGCTAGATAGCTGATCCAGCCGCATGACGCAATAACATAAGCCGGCCGAGCGAGGAGAATGAGAGTTAAAAAGGAGATGGTTATTGTTTTAGGGCTGGGCTAGACCCCCAGAACCGAAAGGCAGGAACCTCTCGCTACAATGCTTTGCACCTTTCGACACCCCTGTGGTATGCAGCCAGTGAATTTGGTAACGACCTTCGTAGAAGTTACCTTTCCCACAAAGAAAACAGAAACGGAAGATCACATTTGAGTATTCTGTATCAATCTTACACTACCATCTGGCTGCGGATATCTAGAGGACGCTTTCTGCTTTCTATTTTGATCCGTTAGCTAGCGGTTCGAGCGGGACGTTCCTGCAACGGATATGCTGGAATCAGTGCCGCTAGGGCTCGAACTCCATTCACGATTCGTTTTCATTCTTGACGATTTTGGCGACGTCTCGAGCCTCATAGCTAATAATCGTTGATTGTTATTCTTTAGCCAGGTTTTCTTCGGTGCCGATCGCTGAATTCTCCAGTCTGCCGGATCATCTCGCCAGAGAAGTCTACGTGGCAAGCGGTTATCATCCATTCGGCAAACATGTCCAAACCACCTTCTTATTCTTCTTCGATGGCTCTACAGCCCAATTCGAGCCTTGGTCTCCATCAGCTTTTTCCTCCAGACGTCTCTCTGCTCCGCAGCTTGTCTCCAGTTTCTTGTGTTTTGCTGCATTGGCCTTAACATTGTCTTCCCACCTTAACCGTGGTTTTCCAACTGGTCTTTTGCCGTCTGGTAGTAGATACAGGGCTGTTTTTGTATCCTTGAGTCATCCATTCTTTGGACATGACCGGCCCAAGGTAAACGTAGTAGCTTGGCATAGGTCGAAAGTTTACATTCTTTTTATAAGTCGTACAATTCGTGATTGTAGCGTATTCTACCGTAGACGACGTTTTTGTATCTCTTCTTCGATCAGTGTCTGTTGATCTCGTATCTTTGTCTAACTCTCTACTTACGAAGGCGATCGCGTAGTGAGATATCGAAAATCTTCCGCAAGTAACGCAATTGAAAGCCCTCGAACTCCGCGTCGTCCATCGAATGCTTCACGCATAATCGCGTCATCTACAACGTTGAAGAAAAGTGGCGAAGCGCCGTCTCCCTGTTTGGATCGAGAATTCTTCGGATAAGTCGCTTCGAATGAGAGCGTTGCTGGTTGAGCCCCATCGTACGACACCCTTGGAGATTTTCAATGGCACGTATTCGGTTTCCAACGGTCTCCACAAGCTCTTCCAATCGATTCAATCGAAAGCAGATTTGAAATCGATGAAAACGACGACAGCTCGTTTGCCGCAACGAATTCTTTCTTCCATTAGCTGGCGGAGAGTGAATATTTGAACAATTCATCCTCGATGTGGTCTAAATCCCGCTTGTTCTTTCCGGCTCGTTTGCTTTCTGTAGCCTCGAATGTATGGTTTTCGTAATCTAATATCGCGATAATTCTCACATTCTAGGCTGTCGCTTTTCTTAAACAATCGCACAATGATCGCTTTCTTCCACGCCGACGGGGCATGATCCGAATGCTACATGTGTGTTATTACGTGGAGTTGTTGTGCTAAGACATCACTTCCTCAAATTGTTTGACGCTGCGAATGATAGAAGGCGTAAACCGTTGTTATTAATAACGCCATGTTCCTTTCCAGCCAGGGAAGGATCTGCTCCTGAATGTGCATTGAGGTAATTCGTAGTTCCGATAGCGCTGCAACTGATATTTTGATTTTCAATACTATACTATGATTTCTTTTTGACCAACGTAATATCCTTCTTCGGTTTCGCGATTCTAGTTAATTTTGCAGGTTGACCAACCTCTTCCTCTCACACCTGGGACCAGACGACGGTGGAGTTACAGTCTCTTGCCTTAGGCATGCTGTCACAAACTGGAAAAACAAATATAGATTTCACGGTTCTGAGTGTGGAAAAATATTCAGTTAATGAAGGCACGCCTATAAGCAACTAACCCGTTATTAGATTATCTGTTATTTATACCTTTTTTGTGATGCGATGAAACTTAGGAGTCCCCCTTTGTTGTACTACTAGTCCGTCATGTAGTTCGAGTCATGGTGCAATGTATAGTAGTAAGCTTGATCTGAAGGATAGAATAGAAAGAATAGGTTAGGGGTCTGGAGGGTGCATGAGTAGGTCTCGATGAACCTTGCGTTTGAACTCTGAGATGTTATATGAGCTCGGAAACACCGACTGCGGTAGACAGTTCCACAGTCGAGTTGTTCTATTTATAAACGAACTACTAAATCGTAATGTGCGCGAACAGGAGGTCTGTAGTGTGTGGAGGTGAGCCGAATTGGCTAGTCTTGTGTTGCGGGAAAAAGTTTCCGTGTAGGCAGGAGGTTCTTTATTTCAGTGGAGAAGTTACTACAATAATAGCGATAAAACTTGCTGAGTGCAGCTACATTCCTTCGGTGGCTTAAAATGTCGATAGAGGAGCAAAAAGTGCTATCGCCAATGAGTATGATGGCGCGGTTTTGCACCTTTTCCAACCAAGCCAAGGGGGTTTTAGGAGCGCCCGCCCAGTTATACGAGTTGTATTCAAGATAGGGTCGAATGTAGGACTTGTAGATTGTGGCTAGAGCAGCTGGCTGAAGGAAGAACTTGTATCTCTTAAGGAATGCGAGGCATTGATACGCTTGTTTAGCGATTTGGAATATGTTACCATTCCCATTACATATCATAGAGTCATTCCCAGAATGTTAAGAGATGGGTCAGATGTTAGGTTATCCTCGCCCACTAAAATAGAGGGAAAGTCGCTACAGGTTTTGGTGGAGATAAGGCAGTACTTTATTTTTGATGCGTTAAATTCGACCCGATTCTTGCGGCCCCAGTCAAGAATGAGCTCGATGTCCGCGTTAAGAGAGCTGGACATGAGTTCGCGGTCTAAGAGACAAGGTCTGGCACTTGCTTGTCTTACGTTGGCGTAAGAGTAACGCAGACTACTGTCATCGGCGAAACTGTGAAGTGGGTTATAGGGGATTGAGAGCAGATCGTTAATGACTATTAGAAAGAGAGCAGGTGAGAGGATCGATCCTTGGAGAACGCCGGTCGAGATGGAGTGTGGGTTGCATTCAAGGCCTTCCAATACTACCTTGATTGAACGGCCAGAAAGAAAGCTCTCAATCTCTTGTCAACACATCTGTAATAAGGTCACAGCTGTCTACAAGGCTGTCAATCAAATTGATTGATTAATCAAAGTCATCTTGCCGCAATCGTCCAAAACCATTTTTTTTTTTAATTCTAAGGAGTGTTAGTAGGATTTAAGTCTTTTTTTATAGGATGCTTTATTTATTGAAGGGGAGTAACATGATCTATAATCTATAATTGTTAAAGACCACGCAGCGTCTGTAAACGGGCTCAATCCTTGCATACTCGGTCCGATGTGGGTATTCCTTGAGCAGCTTCGTATGTCTTGTAAGTCGGGTATCTTCATTGAGCTTGATCATATCCGAAAACAAAAAACTGCACTTTAAGGTTGCCGTTAAGGACTTCTAAGGTGAGAGACGCGATAAGAAATTTTCTCCTAGAAGAGAGCGGTCCAACACTTTAAGCCTCTCCGTGTAGGGTGGTAGGCTTAGAAAGTCTCGCGGGTCGTGCCGACTTCTCAGAGCAAAGAAGATAAACTTCTTTTGAATTGATTCCATCCTGTTGCTACTTATGAGAAATATGGAATCCCAGATGGGACATGCATATCCCAGGATAGGGCGGACTAGAGAACAGAAGAGAGTTTTTGTGACCCAAATATTGTCGAATTCTTTAGCTCTTCTCTTTATAAAGCCAAGAAGTTTGTTGGCTCTGGCAGTAATATTATCATAGTGCAAATTGAAATTAAGATTTTTGTCCAGGACGACACCTAGATCGATAATTTGGTCGACTTGATTCAACACCTTGTCGTTGAGATGATAATAATACTGCTGTGTGTTATGTTTACGAGAGAAGGCAATTGCTTTATATTTGTTGATGTTAAGATGCAACTTATTAGTGGTGCACCAGCCTTGTAATGCATTGAGATTCGACTGAATAAAGGATACGTCGGTTTGGGACTTAATGACACTATATATTTTGAGATCGTCCACGTAAAAGAGATGCGGGATATTCTCTAATTTCTTGGACAGGTCAGAGATGAATATATTCAACAGAAGAGGGCCAAGATGGCTGCCCTGAGGAACATCGGAAGTTACTTCGATTTCATTTGAAAGGAATCCTTGAAATCTGATAACCTGTGTTCTTCCGTTGAGATATGATCTTAATCTGTTATTCCAAATTTTGAGAGTTTAACAAGTAAAATATGATGGTCTACCTTATCAAAGGCCTTGCTGAAGTCAGTGTAAATAGCATCGATTTGATAGCCCTTCTCCATAATAGAGAGGAGTTCGGAGATTAAGACCATGAGGTTTGAAGTGGTCGAACGCCCTTTTCTGAAGCCGTGTTGTTGTTCATTTAAGTGTGGGTCGATTAAAGGGGAAATTTTGTCGTGGATGAGTTTTTCGAATAGTTTGGGGATTGTTGATAAAATAGCAATACCTCTGTAGTTATCCACTAAATGCTTATCAGACGCCTTATGGATTGGTATGAGGTAGGATTTCTTCCACAACAACGTAGGAAACTTTCCTAACGATAATGATCTGTTAAAGATGAGATATAGAGGGTCAAGGTTGTTTAAACCAGTCAGTATATCTTCAATCGACAGGCATAGATCATCTATGAAAACTGGAGTGTGCGCATCAGTTGGGTCAGTGTGCCTTGGAACAGAGTTGGGACAATAAATTTCGCTGAACCTATCAGCAAACATGTTACAGATTACTTGGGGCATGAGGAGTGCATTCTATCATTTGTCATTGTTGAGGGATAGCCTGATGTCTTTCGTTTTAAATTAACGAAATCGAAAAATTTGTTAGGGTCTTTTATAATACTATCTCCAACGGAATTGATGTATGCGGTAAAGGCCTCACGTGACCTAAGATTAAATTCTGAGGCTAACCTATTATATTCCAGTTTCAATTCCTCGGTGACATTAGGGTTCTTTTTTATCTGGTTATGCAGTTTATTTCTCTGATTGCGATTTCTCTGTCAAGCCAAGGCTCCGATAATTTATTCGTTTTAATAATCTTGGCTCCCAGGTCAAACCGCCACAATACCTAGCCCATATGTCGAAGTTCACCATCATGCATCAAGACTAGAAAAAACTTGGTCTGACTACAACAAACAGATACCACGCGATCTTCTAATGATGCCGCGAAAGGACATCGTCAGAATTCTGTCGATCATAACAGAGTGCTAGGGGAACATGCGCTCAGAATAAGAATCCCATACAATACCCAGCTGTAAGGAAGAACAAGCCAAAGGGGCAAATTATCCGATATCTGATTACGACAGCCTAAGTCTAAAGTCACTCTAAGGCCACAGCGACTTCAATTACAGAACGATGCCAAATTTATCGTCAATTCTATTCTCATCTTCGGTTCCTTTCCAACCTGGAAAAATCTTAAATAAAAATTACATCACAAAACTGAAAAAAAAAATCACAAAATGCAATTTCACCTAAAATTTCCCATTTACGTTTTTATCAAAGAACAAAAATTGAACCTTTGTACAGGATGAAGGCACATCCGGAGTAAACTATTTCCCCATAATCGATAGATGATATGAAAAAAAAAACTTTCTTCTTGTTCAACGTAGTTTGCCAAATCTTTTGTCTTTGTTGTCGATCAAAGGAACATTTTGTTATTTTTTTTTTATATTCTTGTCCATATGATTAGATTTAAGTTCCTACCTTCTCTGTGAAAAAAAAAATAAAACATCCTTCATCGACCAAAAAAACGACATAAATCTACAAATGGAGCATAAAATGTCTCCATGTCCACAATTCCATTTTTACTTTGACCCATGTCCCATCTGATGTCGTATAGAGCCACCCTAAAAATGATGATGGTGGGTCCAAAATCTCTCTCTCTCTCCCATGGTATCTGTTTTCTGCACATCGAATCCGTTTTCAGGATGTTACCTATAATGAAATTATTCAGGAAGACAGAGAGCCCTTTCCTTTTTCTGCCCATTCATGTTTCATAACTTGAATAAAATTTTCCATAGTTTAGATAAACTTCCAGCACTAAGTCCCTTAGCACTCATCTAAGAGTTTAACTAAGCTTAACTTCCTCCCTTTCACGTCCATCGGATCGAGTTGGTAGGGCCACCAGGCTGGTCGCCTTCTCTCTCTCTGTCTCTGGATTCCATCGTTGTTTTTATACATTTTCGACTCTATTACAAATACATAGTGTATATATTTCGTATCATCCTGAATTCTTCCTTATCCATCCTAATTCTTCTTCTTGCTTATGCATATATAATATACAGATACATACATATATAAATTTATAATACAGAAGGATCCTAGGGTTTTGCATGGTAGAACGCTTTTCAAAAACTTTTCTGCATAAGCGACACAATTTCAGATAAATTCTGAATAGATCTGATGTATATGCAAATCTGCGCCAGATGAAATCCTCTTATGAATTTCGGATTTTATCCAAATCGTAATCAAATTCTTGACCCGACTCCAATATGGACTTATCCCTTTAGCGTTTTGTCAGTTTTAATTTCAATTTTTGCACTTGGTCCACCTGGACCGGAGCGCACGACCACCGGGGGCCATCGACGATCCAGTACAGGTGCTATAACGACGGAGGGAAATTTAGCCCCCCTTCTCCAGATAGATTTTAATTTATTTTTAAATTATTCATTTTTCATTAATTATTTTAATGAATTTTTTGATTGAAAATGAATTGCATTTTCGCGAATGAAAGTTGGTTAATTATGCAGAAAATATTCTGTAGGTGCGATGATGAACCCCGGACACAGACTGAAGGAAGCGCCACCACCATATCTCGTGGACACCCAAAAAAATTATGAAATTTTCAACAAAAATTTTCCTTAAGTTATGAAATTAATTCTTCTATATTTCCACCCGCGCCGGAAAGCTACCACCAAAAGCCTCTACACACCAAAAACGAAAAAAAAAAAGAATTTAGAAGAACCACCAAAAAAATAATAAGAAAAAAAAAACATGTGATAAAAAGCGTTGTCTTATAACTTTTGTAAGAAAAGACGAATCGAATCACCACCACCACCCCCACAACCGACCAAAACCGAGGGATGAAAATCTTCCAAATTTTTTTTTTTTAATTAAGACGCAGGACAAAAGATTTTCAGAATTTCAGATCATAACAACGACCAGAGGGTTTCCCGGAAATCTCTCCACTTTCTTTTTGTCTTCCTTCTTTTATTTTTCTCTCAATTTTAATTTTTTTCATGAGTCTAGGCGAGTTAGTCCATTTAGCATAATCCACTGTGTATTTTTTTTTTTGTGTGTTGCCTGGTGTGGTGTCCCTGGCTAGGGAAGGACACGCCGGAAAAATAAAGGACGAAGTTGGGACTTGCGAAAAAAAAATCAAGTAAGGAGAGAGGGAAAAAATAATTAGAATCAACTCTTTAGCATTTAAATTAAATACCACCAAAAAAGAATGTGGTTGATGATGATGATGGTCTTCGAGGACTTCATTTGTATCCTTCTAATTTCGTTTTCCCCGATTTTTTTTTTTTGGGTTTATTTTTTATCCTTGAATGAGGCTTGTAAATCAATCAAAATTTTCATTATTATTTTTTTTACTAATATGCCATAAATTTTAACTAATTTTATAAGAACTTTGTTCTACTTCCGTCTCATTAATACCTGCGGTTTTTAAGCTAGGCTTTTTTTCATGTGTGAGGCATTGGGTCCAAAAGTAGTGCGGCAAGGTAATTCTTGCCCACCGGTCCTACAATAGGTAGGGTTGGAAAATGGGATTTTCACTGTGAGTAAGATCGAAGGGCCATTGGCACCTTCAAGCCTTACTCTTTTATGAGTAGGTTAGGTTAGGTTAGGTTGAAATAGCTGCCCCCACCAGGGAGCCCTCTTAGGCACGCTATTGGGCCCATTGTGATGCCATTCTAGTGTTGGGACATAGTTCAGGCCATTTCAAGCCATTTTGAGCTTTTGATAAAGCGACAGAGTCTAGAGACACCAATATTTTGCAGCTCGCACAATCCATCAAGGAAAGGTGAGCCAAACAAGGTTCCTCTTTTCCTTGCTAGGGCGGGACATGTGCAGAGAAGATGGGAGACAGTTTCTTCCTCTTCTTCATTACCACAACTTCTGCATAAGTCGTTGTGGGGAAGTCCTAATCTTTCGGCGTGTGGGCCAAAGGGACAGTGACCAGTCATCACCTTTACCACATGGCTTATCTCCTTTTTGTTCAACTGAACAAGAGATTTTGAAGGCTTTGCGCCCAAAGTTGGCCACATTGACTGAAGAGTGCGACAAACCGTTGCTGTGGTCCATCTCTACTCTTTTATGAGTAGCTGCAACCATGTCAAGCCATCCCAGGAGCTTCATACAGTACACAACTACAACTACTTTCGCTACGAACATTGAAGAAAAAGCAGCCATAATTTAAGCAAAGGCATGACTAAATGATTTCGTAGCACGATCATGATCGGCCGCATGTTGCTAAAGTAGAATAGCTATACCGATACGAGGCCAGTGACGTCATTGGTTGTGAACTCGGTGGTGGATGTGGTCTTGGGTGGGAGTGAGCGCCGCCTGTGTGAGATTGGTCAAACTTCGTTGATTCTTGCATGAGGCTTGGCGTTGAGTGAGATTTCCAGCTGGCTGGGGATCGAATATGTAGTTTGGTCTATCAAGTCTGTAATTCATTTGTACTCTAAAGATTTTATGTTTTGAGAACTCAATTGCAAGGACAACCCTGGTGATGGTGGGATTACCTGTTGTGCTGAAGATTCTAAATTATATGACTGGTTTCTTTACAAGTTTTCTTCCTTCCAAGTTTTTATGGACACAATTCAGTCTTGATTTAGGCCATATACGCCTAACCCATTGTCGGGTTTGCAACCATCCGTATACCAAAAGATGCATCCTCTAAAAAGGGGCCTGTAGTCTGCCATTCTGACCTACTTCGGATAATCGTTGCAAACGGCCAAAGCCTCCTTTTAGGGGTCTTCATAGCCGAGGTCAGACAGGTGTGTTTAGCTCCCAAGATACCGCGATAGGCCAGCCTTAAAACCCTGGCTAGCTTAATCTGGGCACCTTGTTTGAGATTGACCCATCATGTTATTACATATATACGCGACTTTGTGCCTTGTGACCGTCAATATAGTCAAAGCAGTAACCTCAGTTTGAGGCCCCAGGATTTGTGTACAAATTGACGACGGATATGAAGAGATGACAATTACTCTCTTAACCTGGGGTTTCCAGGAGGGCTTTTTATCCAGGATTATACCTAGATATTTAGCCCCCTTTAAGAAAACAATTGTTTTAACTCATCTTTGAGGGAACTTTTAATTTACCTTCTTCTATTAGTAAATGTCACAAGGACAGATTTTTGTTCGTTAATACCAAAATTGTTGCTCCGATTTTCTGCTCATATTATAGAGCGACTTGCATGAGATCGTGCCATCATTGCCGCGGTTCATTATGGCGGTAACACCCGCATAGGTCTGTGTCTTGAAGCCGCGGGTATTCAGGTTAGCAAGAAATTCTTCAATTACGATGGCTCATAGGAGAGATGATAAGACGTCGCTTGAGGGCATCCTCTACCGTAATCGACCCGCCATCACGTGATCCATCTCCTAGTGGAGGCTTAATGCCGTTTTATACTGCGGCTCGTTTCGAAGGTAACGTTCTCAAACGCACCCTCAATGTCTGCAAAGCGAAGAGAGAGATTTCCTTTGCCCGGAGGGACTTCTCCATATCTCTAACTATCACATATATGGCAATCTCTGTAGATCTATCGTTTTCAGGAGAAAGAACGAGAAGTTGATGGATCGATATGATTTTGCTTCCTTACCCAATTTACGGATAAAGACTACCCTAGCCTTTCTCCAGCAGGTCGAAATATGAGCCAGCACAAAGCCACTCCGGAATAATGGCAGCAGAATTTGTAAGATCTCTTCGAAGTCTCTCTGAACGACCAGCCTGGATGTACTTCAAAGACATTGATTTTTGAGTTCACCGGCGATGTTTATGCATGCTCGAGGCGCCTTGAAGATTGGAATTATCGCAACGTAACCACTTTTCATCGCCAGTCCCAATACGATGCAAAAACCACTTTCTTATTTACCGTCGGAACAGCTGGGCTGTCTCTGGGCTTCAACTAGTATGGAATCCAATTTCCTTCCTTTTTAATCATTTCCAAGTCTTTAATGGCATACTCATACCTAATGAATGCGTAAGCTATTCTTGGGGTTGACATGGATCTTCATCCAAAACTGCTTTCAATTTTGTGTCCCGGTCCGGGCAATTTTCCATTTGCATTCTTAATAGTTGCAAAAAGTTCTGCCCCATGCTTGAACGCAAGGTTTCCTTCCTTGTTCATGTGAAAGAGTCGTCCGTCCTCTTCATAGATCGTGAAGTTTGTGGTTTGTAGAGTTTTTAAGAGTTTCCAACTGGAAGAAAAGTCTCCAACTATCTTTTTTTTGCTTTCCTAGTCGCTTCATTACCTACCTACCTACCGAGCTAAAGTAAAGTAGTATATATGTAGACCAGTAGCACAGAACAATAGGTACACCGGACTAGATAGACTACGCAGACAGACCAGAAAGGCCAGGTATACTAGAGCACATAGACCATAAAGACCAGGAAGACTAGGCCAAAATTTTTAGTCAGACCAGGCCAGATAGACCATGCAACCGAGGCCACATAGACACATACTATAGTTTCCAATTAATGTGCGTTTTTTTAAATTACAATATCAACTTTTATTTTTATATTTTTAACAGTTACATAACACTTTTAAATTGTACACATAAATTTATTTTTATTGATTCTTATTTTAATATCTTTAACACTGACTTTGAATTAGCTTTGTATATTTTTATATTTTTAACAGTTATATTGCACTTTTATTCCGCGATCTTACATAAAACTATGTGGATAAAACTTAACTGTCAAAAATGGAAAAATATATTTTTATTTTCTTTTACTTAGCCTCAGTCGACTATGTTTTCGTAACAAGTCTCCTTGGCTTAGTGAGACCGGAAGTAGTAGGACCAAGTCCCTACAATACTTGTATAAATATCAACCTAAGGGGGTTAATCATAGCTCGGAAGTAGGAGGAGGCAGGAGCTAAGAAGGCGATTAGTGGGACATGTGCTATTGAGACAAAAGGCTCACCACTTCCGGATCTTATTCCGGATAAAGCTCACACTCGAGCCCACCACCACACTCAGCGAAAAAGCTTTAGCCAAAACACAAACCTAGCCTTGTCTCTGTGTAGTTGTTTTCAAACCTCGTGACATCCCGCGCATGTTCCCCAGCTAAGCTCTTAAAAATGTTTAAAAGTTCAGACAAAAGCTTCAGTTAACTCCTCCTATCAAATCACTTGCTGCCATGTAATCAGTTGCGACTGCGTATTGCTAAAGGGGGGTGTATTTTTCTGGGAGTTCAATGATTATTTAAAAAATTTACAAATTATGACTGAAAAACACCCGTTTTTATATATTTTTTTTATTTTAAGGTTATTACATTTTACACATATGCTACAGAAATAATTTGTAGTAATTTCTACTAAAAAATACGAAATTTGTGTTTTTATCACTTTGATTACTAGATTGTTGACGTTTCCTGCCAGTCTCATACGCGCTTCTGCCCGCGGACTGCGGGGAACTGTCGGTTTATGAATAAAAACGCTCATTTATTCAAAGGAATTTTTTTCAGAATTTTTTTTAAATTATTTTAAATTTAGAAATGAGAAATATTTCGCATAATTAAAGTAAAATTATGCTTATTATGTTGAATAAACTGCCTTTGTTTAGCAGGGGCTTTACATGTATTTAAAAGCTCTGCTCAACACATAGAAAGATAAATTAACTTTATTCATTCGGCATGCGCGCATCCCTTCCCAAATTATTTTGTTGAGTTTTTTCAGTGTTTGTTGCCGTTTTAACTAAAAAGAGGGGAAATGATAGAACATTATTTATAAAATTTGGCAACGAGGTGCGCAGAACTGCTCAAATTTTTTGTGTCACGGAGTTTGAAAAATTCTATACGCTTATAGCATAACTACTCCTCTGACTCTTATTTTTACACCAGAATTAGTCGGAATAAAACAATTTGCCTTGCAGGATGTGGAAACTGAATACTCGCATATTTTTTATTACTCCACAAAAATTTGGTTAGGGGTCACCAGACCCAGTGTGGTTTGCGATCCAGTTCCCTCATTCCTGTACCACCTTCGATCGAAAGTAGCGCTTGAGTCACAAACAAACGAATGATAGTCCGCCACCTTTACCTTTAGCTTAGTTCTTTGTTATCACCTTCCTTCCAAGACAGGATTAACATAGAACCAATGGGTCGCTTTCATTTACTTGTAAGATTGTTCTTAGGACATAAATTTAAAAATAAAATCAATTGAGTATCCAAAAGCGTAGCTTCCATGACCTTTTCACCTAAACTTCTCGCTGGTATATTCTGTTCCAATATTGAAATATATGGCTGACCGAAAGGGATAGAGGAAATTACTATTGTAACTTCCAAACATTTGCTATTCCCAATCAATTTTGCATACCGTGCAGGAACAAACATTTACTCAACAGAATTCCTGGAAATAGTTTCCCGACCATACGGTGGACATCAATATTCCAATATTCCACCAGAATTTGTAAACCTTATAAATACGCAACTTTTGTTTATTTTGGAGTCGCTCTTTAATTCCCTCCAAAAAAATAAAAAAATACCTTCTATTAAAATCAATCCAGGGTATGTCATTCTAAACTAACCCATCAGGCATTTCTTTGTCCACGTAGGGCAATCGACACGAACTAGTGACTAGTCTCCCTTTCGTATATGTATCTACACTATAGGTATTCAATCAAGGAGATTAATTTATTCGGTCAATTCAAGCCGGAAATTACACTCAGTTCAGCACGATATGTGCCAAGGGAGCATTATCCCACATATAGCTGGACTCGTCTCGATTTTCCATACTAACAGTTAGTGAAAGTCGATATGGACGCCCGAAACGTGTACGGGGGACCAATAGAAAAACAATCACTCACCAAAACCAGCAGAAGTTCTATGTACATATATACTCGCATATCTAAAAGGGATAACCCAGCCCGTATCCGTATTTCCTATATCCTGGGACCGCATTCAATCAAAACGTGGAATCACAGAGGGCCCCGGATCCTTTTCAAAATGCAGGACATGCCGTTAATTATTTATCTCAATCGGCGAAATTTCATTCCTGTCCAGTCAGGACATGCATCGTGGACCTGGTGGTGATGGAGAAGGAAGAGGGTGGCTTTGTTTGAAATTCTTTCTTTTATTTTTTTTATTTTTTTTTTTTTATTTTATTTTAGTTGAGATTCGTCTTCCCTTCATCTGGTTTTGTTGTTCATTGAGCCGCACACACGTTTCCCAAAATTTCACTGATCTATATACTATTTATCCTTAACTAGTTAGTGGTGTATGGGTGGTCTTCTCCTTTCAATGGGTGCCGCTTAGTTCTTTTGTTTGAATCATCGAAAAGTTCTGCAGAGTAATTGGAAGGGCCTATATATGGTAGTAGAGGCCGAGCACAGTATTCTATTGATTAAATCGTATCCGATCGGAAATTGAATTGAAAAACTCGCCACAGTCTATGGATTGGAGAGAAGGATCCATTGACAGCACACTATAGGGCCAAGTTCTGATGAGGCTGAATGCTATACAACAGCAACAACACAAAGTGTCAAGGATCCAATTTTTTCCCGGTGTTCTAGATATAGACAGAGAGAAAAGCCCCTTTTTTGATTAAAATCCTAAAGAAATAACATTCTGGGCTCCCACACCTGGCCTGAAGGGATGGGGAAAATTGTGTGTACGTAAATTCTTGGTGGATTAATTTATCTTTTCTAGCGCATATCTTCTACGCCGAGGAGAAGTCGTCGAGATGAAAGATAGCCGCCATAAAATGGAGATAACAACACCAGAAAATTGCTCTTACCCTTAAAGCAGGAGAGCACCTTCATTCCCTGATTCCGTTTTATTGGTCAATTACCGGCGAACTAAGAAGATTTATGGGCCGATGGTAGGTGCGGAGTTGGATTAAATTTTGAGACGAGTTTTTTTTTTTTCATCCAGTTTTCTTGTCACATTTAGTGTGGGATACATATGGTATGATTTGTCTGTCTACTTGGTCGAATTGTTTGGCACACCGGTGTCACATATCAAGCATCCGTTGTTCAAACTCGAGCTGTCGTACAAACTTCATTTTGTTCTGGTAGAATGCAGGCAGGGGCGTTATATAAAGCAAAAAGGGTATGTAGAAAACAAAATGTATGCATCACGCTACCATGGCATGTGTATATTACAATGTAAGGCTTGCTTTTGCAGACGAATATGTCGCCTTAGTCTAGCGCAAAAACAAGACCAAGAATGCAAGAGCAAACCCATTTTTGATCATCACTAAATAAAAAGATCGATCTACACATATCCGTGACATGACGGCGGCTTCAGTGCAGTACCGGCAGCTTCAGTGAAAAGAAATTATCGGTACCATATAATCCCATGCAAACAAATGAAGAAAAGCGCGTCATGTTCCCAGGCATCCGACGATATCAGTACCCTTCAGGCGTCCGTGAAAAACACAAAAAATACCTAGGTAAAGTATATATGAAATACACCTGTTTTGACCACTTTCCGAAGAGTCCACCTGGGTCGGACCCACTCTCTTTGCACTAAATTCCATGATGCATTTCAGATCCCTGCCCAAATTTCAGAACAAAAATGTCTGATGTCATTTAACATTGATCACCGATACGAAAAAAGACGGTGCAGTCTGAATATCAGTGAAAAATTCATCACGGAAGCCACTGACAGGGAAAGCATCGGCGCCGTTCCGGTACTGATATGTGTGCACATAATGAAAGCTAGCTAAATAGGCCCTGGGTGCCAGTGTCAATGTGGAAAAAGTAAATTGAACACAAAATCTCTGAAGAGCTTGAAGGAATCTTCAAATTAAATAAATGATCACATTTTAATAAAACTAGTAGTTGGTATTATAGAAAGATAAATAAGAGCGCAAGATTAAAGTTCACCCTTTACGCTACCAGTCTAACGTCGCCTAGTACCGCCATTTGAGTGTATATCTTACTCCAAACAACCGGATAGACGACTTCCAGGAAAACCTGAACAGTCTGAAGGACACATTTCCGGAGGTACAAGGAGACCAGAGCTGTTGAATGGGGGGAGGCAGAAAACGGGGAATGATGGACATGGTGTCCCAGCTTAGGTTGGTTGGTGCTCAACACTGGCTCCACGGCAGCCCCAGAGATTCCATTAGCCAACGAGGACCTGGCACCACGAGCGGCCAACGGAAGAAGATCGAACACTACACGGGAATCGTAACGGGTAACCCCGCGGACAATGGAAATCATTCATAATGCTTGCGAAGAAGCAGTGCCCAGATGCGAGTCAAGCCGACTAGGCCATCGTGTTTATTGGTGGACGGACGAAATGGCCGAAGATCGCTAGAGGACCTTGCAGCTCGGCCAACTGGTTCAGGGGATGAGATTCCGCGCTATCTACGCAGCGCCCTTAGCAACAGCATTCAAAGTGGCCAAGAAATCTCAAGTCGATCAAGCCCAGCCAACGGCGATTTTAGAGTGCCCTCATGCAGGATAAAGATCGGAACCCGTGAGGATTAGGATTCAGGATTGTTATTGTTTATTGCAAAAATATGTACAAAGATACAGATCTTATTTCAGTACATTCATTAAAAAAACGATACATAAAAGTACGGTGACACAATTTAAGAAAAGAAAAAAAATTAATTAAAAATTCAAAACTAACAAATAAATTAGAAAAAAAAATATATATATAAAAAAAGAAACTAGCTATTAAAGATAATTAATTAGAAAATTAGCTAAAACAAATTAAAATATAACAGTAAATGCAGAGAAAAAGAAAAAAAAAGTTATATATTCATGCTTTAATTCGTCCTGTTAGTAATTAAATCGAAAAGCCGCCTCTTGAAAACGTTCATTGAATCGACACGTTGTAAACCCACTGGGAGGGAGTTCCATAACAGAGCTGCGGAGACAAAGAAAGAACGCTGCCCAACTAGTGTGCGGAAACGCGGAATAATCAAATTGTTGTTTCTGAGTGATTGTGACGACTGAACAAACTGATTAAGGTACGCGGGTTTGCGTTGGTGCAATATATCATGAAGCAGGCGCAAAAGCCTAAACTCACGATAATCCCTAAAGGAGCAGCCCAACACGGTGTTTGAATAAGGCGAAATGTGGTCGAACCGGCGTAAGTTATAAATAAAGCGTACACAATCGTTAAAGGCTACTTCGAGCTTATGAGCGCACAAAGAATCTAGGGAGGGGAAAATGGAGAGGCCCTGCATCAAAAGAGGTAAGAGCAAGGCTTTCACCAAATACAAGCGGATAGCCCTTTTAAGCAAACCGCAGTGGTATCTAAGTTTTGAAAGGAGCCCGTATGTTTTGCCAACAATTAAATTAACGTGGTCGCAGCAGGTCATACTACTATTTAGGACCACTCCAAGATTCCTCACTTTAAAAACGCAAGCCAGAGGAACCCCATTTAAGGAAATTACTGGGAGGTCGGATTGAGAAATTGGAGAGTGAGTGAAAAAAATGCAATGTGACTTCGTTGGATTTAGCTGCAGTAAGTTCAGTGTTGACCAGCTTGAGATATTATGCAAGTCTGCCGCAATCAGCTCCACACAATTATGGATTTGATCTTTTGGCGCAGAGAAATAAAGCTGCACATCATCTGCATACATATGAACCTTAGAATGCTTTATTACTAGAGGAAGATCATTAATAAAAACGCTAAACAAAAGTGGTCCAAGAATAGAA
Source organism: Thereva unica (assembly GCA_949987705.1). Lineage (NCBI taxonomy): Eukaryota > Metazoa > Arthropoda > Insecta > Diptera > Therevidae > Thereva > Thereva unica. The sequence goes on from OX465282.1 coordinate 12,283,679, forward strand.
CCTTGAGGAACTCCCGAGGTAAGTAACGAACTGGTGGAACTAGAGTCTCCGAGTTTAACTTTTTGCGAGCGGTTCTTTAAAAAGCTATGCAAAAGCTTAAGAGCAGTTGAAGAAAAAGAGACTTGAGTGGAGAGTTTTTGCAAGAGCAAAGAGTGATTGACGCTATCAAAGGCTTTAGAGAAATCAAGTAGCAACAGACAACAAATGTGACGATCATCAAGAGAATTGCGAATATCATTTGTGACTTTGAGAAGTGCTGTTTCACAGCTGTGATGCTTGCGGAAACCAGATTGCCATTCACTTATAAATTGAAGTTGTTCACAAAACTCAAGGATTTGAGTCGCTATCAGTTTTTCAAAAACCTTTGCTAGAAAGGGAAGTATACTAATGGGCCGAAAATCCGATGGAAGAGCAGGAGAGGGGCACTTAGGTATGGGCGTAATTAATGCATGCTTCCACAAAGTGGGAAACTTCGAAGTAGTGAAGCACGCGTTGAATATGTGGGTTAAAATAGGCAGCAAGCAAGGTAGTAACATTTTTAGAAATCGTGGTGAAATATTATCGCTACCAGTGGCTGTAGATTTGATAGAATTTAAAGCAGAGATAACTACAAGAGAATCAACGCAACGAAAACAAAAGCCATCTGATGAAGGTGTATAAGAGGTAGTAGCCTCCACTATCGCTTGGTTGGATGTAAAGTAATGGTTGAGGTTTTCAGGACTGAGGTTGTGAGCAACGGCATCATTATTGGAGTGGACACCCAGATTGCGTAGATTTTTCCAAACAGTTTTTAAGGATAGGGATGGATCAAGCTTTCTAGCATAATAATTACGCTTGGCTTCTTTAATTTTTGTAACAATTAAATTCCGAAGACGTTTAAAAGATCTCTTTGCTGAAGCAGTTTTTACCCTTAAGGACCAACGATAGACAAACTCTCTTTCAATAATAAGCGATTTAATCTCAGTAGTAAACCAAGGTTTCGACTTAGCTGATAAATATTTTCTTCTCAGAGGCACAAACTCATCGTAGAGATCAAGGAATATTCTATTAAACTCAGTTATTTTGTCGTCAACCTCTGCCAATCCGAAGATGTTGTACCAGGGCAGACAAAAACATCTTTGGAGAAGACGTTCCTGGTCAATATTAGAGTAATCCCGATAAATAACTGTTTTCACCGATGGAGGGTCAACATTGAAGCTATGGCACACGAAGATGATATCATGATCCAGGTAACTAGGTGCAGAGATTTGGTTATGGAAAAGAATAGAGCTGGTATTGTTTGTAAGGAACACATCAAGCAAAGAGGGTATCCTACAATTAAAATAAGTAGGCAGCACATTAATCGCCTCTAGACCAAGGGTACGCATGGTGTACCGGAATGAGCTTTGTACGGTATATTCTTTCAGTAAATTAACGTTAAAGTCACCCCCAACCAGTATGTTTTTATACAGACTGGATAGGTGCTCGAGACTTTCGATAAGCTCTTTAGCGTTAGTAGGGCTAAACAGACCCGGAGGAGAGTATACACACACAAGAAGCAGATTATCAGTAGTATTAGAAATATCGACACACAGAAACTCGATTCCCGGTTGCTTGGAAAATCCAACAATTTTAGCCACTAAGTTTTCACGCAAATAAATTGCCACTCCTCCGCCAACGCGCCCTTGTCGATCATTTCGGAATAATTTGTAACCGTCAATGGATACGATAGAGGAGGGAATATAGGGGTTAAGCCAACTTTCAGATATTAAAATAGCATGCAGTCCAGAATTTATAAATATTTCATTCAACTCTCCAATTTTCGGTCGAATACTTCGCGAGTTTAAAAGACAGGCATTGAAACCTGAATATTTCGAGCTAAAAATCCTAACTAGCGTTCTCACCTTGTCTTCGCAACTAAAATTTGATGGCATTTAAAATCACTAACAACACGAAACAATGAACATTGACAAGAAACGAAGGTCGGCAACAGAAAAGGATGGATGAAAATTTAACCGTGTAAAAGCATGAATACATAACGAACAGTTTAACTAGAAAATTGACTGCAATAAAAATAAAAATTAAAAATAAAAATTAAAATTAAATCGATATTAAAAAAATTAAAAGCCAAAAAAATTAAAAATAAATAGAGAAGGAATAGAAAATAGAAACGAAAACAAGAACAAAACGAAAAATAAGACACGAAAACGTCAGACGCTAGCACTGCGCTGCTCCTATCGATGGACATTGTAGTTGCTTCGTATCACGCACAATGACAAAATTATCGTCTTTCTTCCGTCTGATCCTAACAAGGCCATCCCTGGTCGAAACAGAATGTAACAATCCAATCCTGCGAAGTTTTAAAGCCTCCCGCAGCAGATAATTATTAGCAGGCGAAAGGCTTTCGTTTACGAAGACTGGAGAGTCTGCCGTGAAGCCATCCAGCTCACACAGTGGGAATTTTAATTTTTCCTTTACCTTTAATGCGAGCAAGAACGCCTTTGCTTCGCGCTGTCCAGAAAATTTGGCAATTATTGGTCCATTCTGTTTGCCCGAACGTGATCGCAGCCGAAAGGCGTCAACATAGATTGAGAGGTGGTGATTCACCATAGATGCGATGTTGGTGATGATTTTCATTGGGGACTCATCAGGTTTCATGGGGATACCCCGAATGATGACGTCGCTTAGTCGTTGTACACGCTGTAGGTCGTTGAGATGAAGTGCATTATCAGCAAGCTGCGAGTTGATAATTTGCAGATGATCCGAGTGATCTGTTGGCACTTGATGTTCCAGCACAGTTACTCTAGCATGCAGAGACTCGATGCTGTTGTTGATGACCTCCAGCTGATTATTGTTTTCTAACGAAATGGACTTTAGCCCATCCGTTAGGCGAAGCTCGATAGCATCAAGGCGATCATTTAAATTTTTTATTGAGTCACAAAATTCCTGAATTCTTGAATCCGTTTTATTGATGGAGGTGAAGATATCATCAATTTTTTCAAAGATTCGTGATTCGAGAGAAACAAGAAGCTCATGAACACCTTCACCCATAGCCTTTTCAGGACACGTCCGCGCAGAGCCTCTGGTGATGACAGGAGAAGGATTATGTGACGGTGTGGATTTTTTCAACACTTTCGCGGACGAATTTTTCGATTTATCAGACATTGTTGTGGATAAAAACAGCAACAAAGTATTATTAACGTAAACTGCAGATTAGATGGACGGTTTAGTGCTTTCGATTAGGTTTAAATTGGTGGAAATTGTGTAATAAAAACGGTTTTAACACGGAGCACAAAAAGAACGTCTTACTCACGCAGTGACATACTACTCAGGATCGTAACGAAGAAGGTAGGATTATTTACTCGAGGATGCCCTAGGGATATCTAGCCACGATGAACGTTATCGTTCCCCAACCATACCCGACGGTAGCTCGTGCGACCATTGTCCGGTAGCCTTCAAGCCCCCCACCTCTTTAAAGAAGAATAAGATTATCAGGACCATGGCCAACGTTCACGGTCCCAGGTCCTGCATACGACGCCTGCTCATGCGCACTGCTGAGTCCATCTTACTCTAAGGAGTGGACGTGGTAGTGAGGAGACTGTCTGACAGGCAATTCAAACTTACGAATTGGTAACTCTCGATGTCGAAATAATTATCGACAGCCTTTAGGGCAGGTCCGTCGAAAACGTGCAAGACAACCTACGGAGTACCGCAGATAACTATGTGGCTAGCAACGTATGTAGATGTGCTGAAGCTATTCCAGGTAATCAGATGGCCTGCGACAGTTCGACGTACGAATATTCACCGACGGTTCCAAAACGTCAGAGGGTGTCGGAGCAGGGGTTTCTCTAGAGACCACTAATAGTTCACGGTCTTGGCACTTCCCGGTGTACGTTAGTGTCTTTCAAGCTGAAGTGCTGGCGATCCTGAAGGCCTGTCAGACAATGAAATTAGAGCGCACCAAGCGCTAATTGGGTGTCAGGTCGTACTGAAGGTAGCCCTTCACCTACCTACCTACCTACCTACAGGTGTTGTTGCACCGAGATCAATTTTTGGGTCAACTCATAAATCATTGCAGAACTCTGTGCTGATTCGACTATTCCATATAGTGTTAGTCGATCACTCCAGTTATTTATATTGCGTAACTAAGGTTGCTTCTGTCCTTTTAGTGATCTTGACCATGAAAGTTCAAGTTTATTATTTTTTTTTTTCTTTTATTGATTTGATGGTATTTTTCACACGACTTATGGCCTACAATTTGACATCAATAGGCCTTATGATTTACAACAGAAAAAAATTACGACATTATAACGAATTCCCTTCCATAAAAATGCATCCATGCAATGCATCAAAGTCATTCAAGTTAACTTGCATCTCATTGCAGGGATAACAAAAAAAAACGAACCGTAGGAAATCACAATTTAACTTTTTGGCACTGAAAAAGGATGGAAAAAAAATTTCCTCCCCGGAAGCAATGCACAGGAAAAAAACGTAACACCTCCCCACGTATCCTGTAAGGGTAAAAATATATCCATGAATAAAAATCACCCAGGTCATACTTGAATGTCAACGTAATAAAAAGTCCCCCGGGGGTGGAAGTTTTGTGTCCTGGAGCACACACAAGTTAAGGCCTCCACCCGCACCAGCAGCGCCGCCACTAAATCCTGAACCAAATCGTTCACTGGACCATGAAATTGACAAAAATTGTCCAATAAAAATTCCCATAGAAAATCGACTTTGTATTTTTTTTTTTGGCCCCGAGTGTGTTGAAAAAATGTTTTTTTTTCTTCTGTTCGTTTAAGGTCCTTTTCTTGTGCACAGGAGTTTAATTTTAATATTTCGTCCTGGCATATAGCCCTAACAATGGCAATTCGATTTTCCAAAGGCTAGTTCAGAATTTAGTAAGGTAAATTTTAAGGATTTTTTTTCGTGTGCCTGTGTCCTTGTTGAAGGATTCTTCTGATCTACTTTTATTCAAATATTTACCAGGAAAAAAAATGTGTTCACTTTTAAATATTGCCCTTCTCTGCATGTAACTAAAATGTCCTTGCAAGGAAATAAGGAAACGTATAAAATCTCAATTTATCCAATTTCCAATCCAACAATCGGAACAGTCCTCGATTGAGCTAAATAAGGGAGGATATCGTCCTTTTTTTCCCCAGTAATGGGAAAAATTCGATTAAGCAGCTTGCAACACTTGGCTACTATACTAGACTTGTGCAAGTAGTGATTATCGTCCTGAATCCTGAGCTGCTTACACTTAATGGCCCGGGGGGCAGTGCCGGATTTTCGGGGTGCGAGAGGCACAGGCTAGAGAGCTGCCAGAGCACTGTGCAGAGGAATGAATGGTTTTAGTTTTTGGGTGATATTGAATAGGACTAAGAAGAGGTGGAGCTCAAGCTGGCGATGGATACTGGCTCACTTGGGTGTAATAATCCAATAATTATCTTTGGATATCTTTGGCCGCAACAATAATTTGATAGAGAGCAGCGCACTTCCCTCGTTTCCCAATAATTACTTGAGTTTTCACAGGGTGTAGAGATAGAGAGTGCTGCGCTGGAGGATGCTGGAGGTGTATGCGACTTTCAGAGGGTGAAATGTGATTAAGAACCAGAAGTTTAATGGGTTTTAGTTTTCTTTTTCTTTTCTTATTCGGGGAAAATGGTGAATTACTATTTTGTTCATCTTAATTCGAGATAAATCTTCATTCATTGATGAAAGTTTCAAATGTCTTTTATCCAAGGAAGTTTTGAACTGGTTTGATATAAAATTTGTGTGATTGATTTGCATTTAATATCTTTTAAAGGGGTTTAGCTACTACCACTTTGCAAATAGTCTTTAAGCTTGTGAATTCTATTTTTAAAGAAATATCTTGATTAAAATTGCTCGTCTGATGGGTACCATACTTTTCAATGACTTCGTATCAATTTAAACGGGGAAGTCGTATTTGGATTTAGGCTCCCTATCTGAAGCGCTTCTGTTTAATGTCAGGCAAGGTCAGAGCGTACAAGTGCGATATCCTGGTAAGTTTACTCTAGCAAGATGAGCCCATTTCGCATTGGTCATGAATAAAGAAAAAATAATTGCCAAAAAAGAGAAATGACTTGCTTCTATAGTCAGCTGTGCAGCGAGTACCAGCTTCAGTATACCTGCACGCACAATCATCAACCTCGTCAGAGTAATAGCTATGCGGCTCTATCCAAAAGATGACAATTTACAAGATCTCCAAATCTGTGAGCGCCAGTCATAACACCCGTTTTTGATAAACCGGGTAACCCAAATCCAACGAAGAAGAAGTCGGTTTTTTATGTGGCATGATCAAGCTCACGAATGAACCTTTGTACCTATAGTCCGTCATGTCGTTCAACTCATGGTGCACTATGGTATAGTAGTAAGCTTGGCCTAAAGATGGAAAAAGAATATAAAAGTATAAGGGAAGTGTGGTGGATACATAAGGAGGAGGCAGTGAGCCTCGCGTTTGCACTCTTGGATGTTAGGTATATGAGTTCATTTTTTTAGCAACCGGGTGACCACAACAGTCAGGGCTAGCGGCAGGCAGTCTTGTTGGAGTGTTATGCCCCTTGAATCCCACTAACCAGCTGACAAAGGCTGTAACACCAACAGCACCAGACTACCAGGTAAACAAGGAGGTGCACCGATCGCTGGGTGAAGACCAGACCTAAGCGGAAATTTGGTACCCTATTATTAATCGGTTAAGCCGGCGGGATGCCTTATTAGGGCTAGCAGGTTGGTAAGCTTATGAAGATTCAGCACTAAGCCGCATATCACAATTGACAAGATCCCCTGCTCCTTCTTTGATCCGTTAACTGGCCGTCCGAGCGGTACGTCCCGGCAAAGGACATGCTACTGTCGGTGCCGCTGGGTCTCGAACTCCATTCACCAGTCGTTTCCATTCTCGACGATTTTTGACAACATCTCGAGCCTCGATAACTGATAATCGTTGATTCTTTAAATCGTCCACGATATTCTTTAGCCAGGTTTCCTTCGGTGCCGATCGCTCCGACTGCCGGACGGTCTCGCCAGAGAATTTTACGTCGGAAGCGGTTATCATCCATACTGCAAACTTGTCCAAACCACCGTAGTCGGCGTTTTTGTAATTCTTCTTCGATCAGTGTCTGTTGATCGCATCTTTGTCTAACTGTCCCGTTTCGAAGGTGATCGCGTAGTGAGACACCCCCGATTAAAAATGAAATTCGCCCGCAGCTAGCACGCAGCTGGCATGCACTAGCCCGCACGGCGCCCGCAGCTAGCATGCACGCCTGAGTGAAAATAACACTAGCCCGCAGCTAGCATGCAGCTGGTACGCACGAAACTCAAATTTAAAATGAAAGAAAAAAAATTTTTTTCGTAGAATAAAAATTCTACGCCTCTTAAAAAAGATGGAGAAGAGTACTATATATGTATGTAAAGTTGTCATCAGGCACATTTTGAGATTTTCGTGCGTGTGGCGGGAGAGTGGATACCTGTGGCGGGAGAGTGCATCCCTCTAGCGAACAAATTTTTAGATTTTCGTGCCAGTGGCGGGAGCGTGTATCCCTGTGGCGGGAGCGTGCGTACCTGTGGCGGGAGAGTACGTACTTTTGTGGCGTGCCTGTTTGTTCGCTATGCGTGCTAGCTGCGGGCGCGTGCGTGCTAGTAAGGAAATTAACCCTGAAATTATTTATAATCGGGCCGAGAATCTGCATCAAGCAATTCACTTCAAAGACCTCGAGGTTCTTGACGCCCGACTTGAGCTGTGCCCACGTTTTCGACCCATAAAGCGATCTCAACCTTCTATTGAAGAGAATATCGAACAATACGCCAAAAAAAGAAATCAACCAAAGGCCAGGGCACGCATTTGGTTGGGGAAAGTAAAGACACAAGCATATTGGAGCGGAGAAAAAGAGAGAATTTAAATGTTTGTGCCTTAAAGCTGCATCCAATGCCTAAAGCCTGTAAACCCTGCGGTTCCAATGCAAATTAAGGAAAGGACCCGCAGAGAATCCAAGGTTGGGGTTAAGGCAATAACTTGACACGCCATTGGCCAAGTGTAAAATTTCTTAATTCGAGATCATTTCAAATTCGAAATCTGAAAGCACTCGAATTACGAATATAATGCTATCGTGAGACATAGGGGGTCCCTACAGGAAAAAGAGGCCTCCTCCAGTAATGTTGGATGTCTCCTAGGGGAGGTATTAATACCTCCGAAATGTCTCCCTTTGCCATGATTTTAACATTAACATGTCATTGGAAGAGAGGGCTCCTTCTGACCTCCAAAAAAGCCTAAAGAGAGTGCTCCTATAGTACTCCCAAAAGAGTTGAGTTGGAGTACTCCCGTAAAGGAAGCTGTAGACTGAAATTAGAGATCTAACCTTGAGTTCCAAGGTGATATGTAATGGAGGTCTCCTTTTAAGCTTTCAGTTATTTCTGGACGGATGCAAATAATACTCTTTTCACTGCACTTGGCGATGCGGATAGATGCAGAATGACGCAATCCGAAAAAAGCAGAAGTCCGAGTACTTCCGATTACAAAATAGTAAAAAAGCAGAAAACGAACTCATCACCTAATGAAACATGAACGCAGTCACGGTATAAACTCTCAAATTATTGACTGAAACCCTATTTGGGATGGCTCCTTTATTCATCCTCTAGGGAGGTCTCGCATATTTCCTGCTGGGGTGGTTTCATACGTGGCCTTGAAAACCTGACACTTTGCATACATGCAATCGTTTAAAATATTTGTGTGAGATTAAGCTTTCCCATTTCCCAGTGTGAAAAATTTAAAGCGCTGCTCAAGGGAGCTTACTTTGAGCGCTGTTAAATATGCTCCCGAGGGAGAATTACTGGAGTTTTCATAAATTTTATAGAATGAAGAAAACGGGCCATTATTTTGTTGGCTCTAAAGGGTGACATTTAGCACCCATAATGGACAGGCTCTCATTCGATAAGGAAGACAAGCAGCTTTGAAAGTGGCTAAAGTTTAGTTGGGGGCCGCTTTGTTAAAACAAAGCTCCCGCTTGCAAAGCAAAAGGTAATTGCAATAGAAAATGAACAAGATAAAAGCTTTTCGATACCACAGGGGTGCATGAATATTTCTTTATTAAAAAGGTTTTTTTATAACGCTCCTAGAACACTTTTGAAGGAGCATAAAAAGGTATGATCCCTTGGAATGCCATGCAATGCTAAAATGTATATGGAACTGGTACGGGAACTGGAGCCCTGTAAGCTTTTTAAGGAGTGCTCAAACATGGATATTGGAGCATTATATTTCCCGCTGGGTTGTTAGTTTAACATGCACATCAACGTAGTTGACTATGCATAAGATCCAAAATTGTGGGTAAATCTGTGGGTAGTCTGGAGGTATAGTAGGGAGCCACGTTTGCAATCGAGCAGATCAACCAACCTTCAATACTCCAAGCCAGCCCCTGAAAACCATCTGATCTTCCTAAAGGAGAAAAATCTGGGGTCGTGCAATGGTAAGCTTCCTAAACTCAGGCCCGGTGTTTGCTTTTATGCGCCCGGTGCAGTATGCCAGTATGTTTTTTGTTCAAAGAAAAAAAACTACTTTAAAACAAATGAAAATTATTTGACACCATTTGGCCTCTAGTTACAGCACACACTGATAAAAAGGAACAAAGAGTAAAGTTCACTTTATAATTATAATTCACTTTTATTTGACTAATTCAATTTTAGGTTTTAGATACACAATTCAAAATAACAATATATAATTCATCAATATAATTCACTGAATCAATGTCATTAAATTTTAACTTTTAAGAGCTTTGCAGTTATTAAGGAAAATAATAAATAAAAATTATAAGAAGGGTTAGTTTATAAGATTGAATTAAAGTTTACTGTATTCACTCGATGTGAACATCCACTCAAAAAAATATATATATTATTAATCACCCTCATCAACGGTGTTAGCTAAAATAAACAATCCACTTAATCACCTCAACAACGATGGAAACTAAAATATCAGATTAATTAAATTCCTCATCCACGTTGATCACTAAAATCACTTCAATTTCAAAGCAGAGAAACAAGTTAAAATATTATTGTAACGAATCAAGGAAATCGTAAAAAAAAATCGTTCACCATATCAAATATTATTTATTTAAAGAATAAAAGGAAAATTATGAAATATGAATATTGTATTGTGGTAATTAAGTACTCACCTGACCTTGAAAGTTGGCCTTGAACTTTAATTTGGTTGCAGACAAAGGGATTGTTAAAATCAAGGTCAAGGGAAAGAGGAATTAGAAATTACTGTTCATAGTCTGTTCCCATGAACAAGGAAAAGGAAAGTTGTTAATATTAATTCTCGGTCTATTCCCGAGAACTAAGGAAGATTAGTAAATAGTTGTAGTTCTCGGTCTATTCCCGAGAACTAAGGAAGATTAGTAATAGTTCTCGGTCTATTCCCGAGAACTAAGAGAAAAAATATTAGTAATAGTAGTTCTCGGTCTATTCCCGAGAACTAAGAAAAATTAGGAATAATAGTTCTCGGTCTATTCCCGAGAACTAAGGAAAAATTTAGGAATAGTTCTTGGTCTATTCCCAAGAACTTTAAAATGGAGGAAGGAAATATAAAATTGAGGCCAACTTACCCTCGAGGCGCTCGGTATCCAAAGAGAGGAAGATTCATGGGTGCAACGATTTTTGTTAACTCACTTGAATTCGATTCAAGTGGGGATAGAAATATATAACGGGATGACTGAAGTGATTTTTGTTTGAATAATGCAAGTGGGAATGAAAATTTTAATTGTGCATGTGTTGAGGTGAGAAGTGTTACCAGAGTAAATATTTATTCGAGTGAATGTATGAATTTTTGAATGAATGTTCTTAAGAAAAATTTGGTTTCTTAAAGTTAAATTAGTATTAATGATAATGATGTTAAATGATGCTACTCAATGTCCATGTGATCCAAAGATGATGTAAATTGTTGATAAGTTCTTGATGTTCCCTTGTTAGAGCTGAATGACCGTGATTGTTGCTACATATGTAATTGCCCAGGAGTGTATGTAATTGCATCTGGTTTCCTAATGCGGCTTTATTTTTCTGAAATAAAAAGTATTAACGTGCCCTAAGGTGATATGGTGAACGAAGAAGGAAAAGAAAACATGAAAGATAAACTAGGGAGATTTATATTATGTTGTGAAGAATTGAACAAGTATGCTCCACATTTTTTGATCCCAATGAAAAACTATGAAAGTCGAATTGCGCCCGGTGCAAGTGCACCAGTTGCCAATATGAAAGCGCCACCCCTGGGGGGTTATCCTGGAATGCGATTCGATGCGATTCCCCTGTTTAAGTGCAATGACCTTCTTGTGGCATTGAAGAAAGCGGAGAATATTTCGCCAAGTCGCGATTTCTTGAATGGGAAAAATGTTTCCATAGCAGGATTCAGTCCCTCTCCTGTCAACAGAATCTCGATTTAACCTCGATTTCGAATAATCGCAATGCCTACCTGAGAAAAAGGTTTTCTGGGGCGCCGCCCCTGCCTAAACTCCACAAGAAGGTTTTAAAACATCCGTCATAGTCTATTAAAAAAAGGTATCGAATTTGTGGCATCAAAAGAGGCATGCAAACGCGCTAATTGGGTATCAGATGGCACTGGAGGCAGCGCTACACCTACCCCCTTTTTACCATTTGGTTTGTAAGGATTGATTAAATGCTTATACTGGCTGTCTCCTTCCACATTATTGGAAAATTTCGTCAACCACTAATGAATGTGTTAAAATGTATATCAAAAGGAATTGTATTGAAACTACCTCCTCCCCCAAAGAAATTCAATTTACAATAAAATTGAATAAAATTCCAACCACCTAAGCCCTTTAAAAGATCCCCCTTACAATATTTACTTCTTTTCATGTTGCCCTGTCTTTTTCCGTGTTTCACTTCTTCGTTTTTTTTTTTTTGTTCTTTTGTACAAGAGTAAATTTCAATATTCATTCAAGCATTTTACAAATACCATCTGGTGTCTATCAAGATTTGCCCTAAATTCATAACGAAAAGGTAAAACCACCTGATTTTATACTCTTTATCCGATTAATGACAATTGCACGAATGTAACCATGCGAACCTGAGCATCCATAAAATCCCTAGTAAATCTCTCAAAGTCGTCATCCTTGGCATCGTTGTTGTCATCGTTGTCGTTGTCGTCGTCAGTACCATTGGTGATGTATAAGCGCGCTCTTGTCATCAAATAGAGAGGAGAATGTGAAGCGCAAGAAGAAAAACGAAAAGAAAAGAAATGGAAGTAGGATGGAGAGGAGGAAGAAATCCCTTTTTCCCCAGTATAAAACCCTTGAAAGCTCGTTTAACTGTACCCAAAAGGGCATAAACATTTCAACCAAATCATATTCATTGCACCAACTGAGCCAAATTTGTTCCACTAAAGAATCTCCGGTTCTTGGATACCAACTCAAAGGACATTCGTGACATCCGAAAGTACTACCTACAATCTCATTACCTTCTCAGCTCTCTCTCTCTCTCTCCCTCTCTACATTTCAAAATCTCTCCTTCTCTCTTTCTCCCTCTCTATCGTTCCATAGCTCCTTCTCTCTCCCCATTGTGCTCACTCACTCGGGTCGCCTCTCAATAAAAGACATACGAAAATTATCTATGGTCCAAGGAGCATCATCAAAGGGATCTTCTTCGTCTGTAAAACAATTGATTGACTGTCGTCGTCTTCCTTCATCCTTAAACACAGCTGAAGAGCCTTTAAACGACGATGTATGGGACTACAAGGATGCGGCGCAAGATGTAAGAAATGGAGCTCTCGATGCATAGACATGAGAGGAATCCACACAATCCCAAAAAGGAAGCAGAATTTAGGGTCCTTGATGTACTATATCCCAACAAATGGCGTGTCTAGATTCAAATTGAGAAGGAGGACGATTTATATCTCTCTCTCCGTGCGCCCTCCATCAAAGGGACCTGTAGGTCTTACACTGCACCGGTGGTTGGTTGGGTGGTGGCAGCACGAGAAAAACGCCACCCCCACCACCAATTGATATCGATATTGCAAATCTCTCAAATGTAAATCATCTTCACTCCTCAGGTAAATGAAAAACCGTAATGCCTTACCACCTGACTCACTTTTCTTTCTTTCTTTTTTTTTTTGATTTGTCAGTGGAGCAATCACAACCAACGTTCCTGCTGGATTCCGTTATTCCTTCCGGCGCTTTCCTTATATTTCGGGGGGAGGTCGACTTGTTCTTTTTTTCAACGTGGTGGGGATCAGCTTAAGCTTATACAAGCTACAGCAAGGTCGCGAGGAAGCAGATGACTTGGTTATTGGGACGGAAATACCTTCGTCCTTTTGCTGAGAGACGAAGAACGAACTAGCACCACCCAGCGGGGTGCTCTGGTGGTCCTGGGTGGATGTGATGATACCCCACCAGGATTTGCTCTTCTTAATCGAAATGAAGAATATTTATAAAGCGATTATGCGGGTTCTTAATACCGCTTTGAAGTCTAAATTTTCTAGCTGTTATCCGTAAATGCGGAAGAGAACACTCAGAGGTGGTGATATTTGAAGTTCCCCACTTCTTTGCAGGCTTCGATTTTTTTGATTGATATTTAATTTTTTTCCCTTCTTTATTGAGTGATCGATTTTTATACTTGATACTTCGATTTGAATTTTATGCAGGATAATATCGCTGGGTTATATCGACTAAAAAAATTACAGCTTAGGGAGTTCAAATCAAACAGGCTCTGCCACTATATATCAATCTCCTAACCCAACAAAGCCAGATCCTAGGGGAACTGTCTGGCATTACCCGCGAATCCAACTGCCTGGGCTTTTTCGTTTCTTCCATGTTCCTGACTGGGATTTGTTTTTCCGTAGCAAGAACATTAACTCTGTCGCTCTCTACGCCACCAAAGTTATACTGCCATTTACAAGAGGAAGGTGATAACAGAAAGCAAATCCAAAGCCGATCTGCTTGCGTCTCTGCTCGTCTCAAATTCTTCCTTATCCAATAATGGCATGCCACTGCTCAATATCGAGTGCTCCTCTGATTCAATGGACAGAGTTTTCTTGAGGACTTGCCATGTGTAGAGCTTTACTCTAATAAATCCATTGCTCTGATATGACTAAACTTACTTACTTACATACTGACTAAACTTCTGCATAAACTCTTCATCTTTGAAAACTCGCCTGTGACGCCTTTCTCAGAGTCAGTGTTACAAAGTAAGGCTCATCGTTATCTGCTCTAAGAGCCTCCAGAACCCCCTGTCCAACCCTATTCCCTACTTTCCTTCTTGCTAAGCTTACTATGTTGGACGATAAGCACCACGGCTTTAAGAAGAAAAGAACCACTAGCGGACCTCCTAGTATGCCTAACGGAGTATCTCAACCAAACCAAATATATTTCAATTTGGAAAGTTAAGTCGCTAGTTAAGTTGCCCTAGATAGCTCAAAGGTTTTTAGTAGAGCATGGCACCTCGCTCTGAGGACTAACTGCAATCTTTTAGTATCGACTCTATTCTCAAGAATTGGGTTGAGAGTTTTCCTTCTGGTCATATTCAGGTTAGTATTGATTGGGGTCGAATCAAGACCCCACACCATCTCTATACAATTTTTTCACATTAAATTCAATCATTTTCAAATGAAATTAATCCTTTTGCAAAAGAAATTCATCCTTTTGCAAATGAAATTCACCCTTTGCAAATCAAATTCCCATCATCCAGGGGAGCAGGGGCTCCTGAAACTAAAAAAAGGTTGTACAATCCCAATGACTCTCCCTACTGGGACGACAGGCAAGCACAGATCGGCACCGTCCTACCCTAAGGTTCTGGACTCACTAAAGAGTCAAGGCAACGAGGGTCGGAGTGGAATTGGGGAACCCACGGGGCATACTCGAGCCCGCTTTTCCCGTTTCAAAGGAATACTGCCGTATGGGGGTGAGCCGAGCTGATAAGTGTTGTATTGCTGGAAAGTATTTTTAATTTACTGTGCAGGCAGGAAAGCGTTATTATGTGAGGGCTGCTATGTTACTGCTAATGAGTCTTTGGAAACGCACAAACGCCTGCCACTCATTAGTTTGACAGGCAGCTTTGATCACTGAATCATATTTCAGTGATCGAGGAGGTATTCCAATTCTCTGATCACTTTGTTCATGATGAATTGGTTGTAGCTTTTCGTGAAGCTGTGAGCTCGACTGTCGCTACATAACCCCAGGGAAACGTTAACTCACGGTTGCGTTCACAATGGAAGGCCGGTTTTAACCTGTCGATAGGTACGACTTGTCGACTTGGTTGTGCTATTCAATTTGAAGTGTTTTCGTAATCGTTTGATTACTAGGCATGGGCCCTCGTATGGAGTTTCGCAAGGTTTTCGAACACGGTCGACTTTGTACTGACTGAAATCGGATTAAGAAGTTTCGGCTTTTAATCATATACGAGAACGGCTAGAGAGCATTGACAGGACTGGAAGACCTCAAGCATCTTAAAGTCTAGTTTGAGTAGGGTCCACGTTCCAGATCAATAAAGAAGAATCGGAAGGATCAACTTTCGGTAAAAGGGTACTTTTGTTTTGATGGAAATATTTGTTCGTTTCCATATGCACCACTTGAGCGAGGCGGAGGTTGCTGTTGCCTGGCCGATGCGGCTGTGAACGTCGGACGTCGATGCCACTTTCGTTTCCTCAACCAATGATCCCAAATATTTGAACCTCGGAACCTATTCAATTTGGGTTCCATCGAGGTGAAGACTGGCCCTCAATCCCTCCGTTGTGAGCTTTTTTTTTATGTGAAAGATTAGAGTCACAGGAAAGGCCCTTTATACTGTTGACAATCTATTTTCTTCTTATAGAGTGCAATGTCGACCAGCAGCTCTAGTCGGGGAGGAAGGAACTGCCACAACCTTCTCTCGATATTTTTTTTAGTCCACCTACTCCCAACCATTACTATCGCTACTTTGAAATCGGGCATCGAGAAACAACTCGCTGGAGTGTTATGCCTCCTGAAAAGAGTTGAATCTCATCAACCAACCGATAACATGCGCTTTGGTGGAGCGGGGAAGGGCTAAGGAAGGCTATGACAGAAGGAATCAGGAATGTAAAGAGGGGAGAAGAAAGAAGGAAAGTATGTATGTAGGTGGGAAATTGGGAAAGGCTAGCACCGTGGCACCGCCGGGAATCGAACCCGGGACCTCTGGGGATAGTAGTCAAGCGCCTTACCCCTAGACTACCGAGGCCCCACGAGCTTTGTTCTTTTCCGCATTGATTTTTAACCCGTATGACCGGGCGATGCAGAAAATGTTGTATAAGATGTCCGTTGCTTCGGCATCCGTGTCGGCGAAGACGACGCTATCGTCGACGAACATTAAGTCGGTTACCAATTTGTTGTCGTCATATCGAACTCCGAGTCGTCCATCGAATGCTTCACGCATAATTGCGTCGATCACAACATTGAAGAGATACGTACGCTGCTGGTTGAGCCATCGTACGACGCTTGGAGAAGTTGGATGATTCTCAATGGCACGTGTTCGGTTTCCAAGACTCTCTACAAGCTGTTCCAATCGATGCAATCGAAAGCGGATTTGAAATCGATGAAAACGTCAACTGTTCGTTTGCCGCCTTCTTCAGACCTTCTTACTTCTAGCATTTTCACATAAGAATACGGCACTATGTAGGACCTAAGCAGATGGCCGGTTAATGTATTGGCTAGTGTTATTAGGGTTGAACCCCCGCCCTATACCGGTAACAACAAAAGCTAACTGTTTTCTTCTTCCTCCAATATGCGAAATTTTTGAAAATCAGGTTGTCAGTGGTGAAGGTAATACTAAAGTCGGGGGTGGGTTTGCAATGGTATGATTTACTTTATGCTTATTATACCCTCTACGTGGTCACAGGTATCCGCCACCCTTCAAAGAACTCAGGGAGATAATGATCACTGCAACAAGATCGGTGAACAGGTTGTCATAGAATGTGATGCAAATACATTAACCAACAACTTTTTGCGGGTCCATTTCCGTCCATCCATATAGAAGCTGGAAGCTGATTCCAACAACAAGCGTCTTTTATGCGGAGGAATTCTCTTCGTAAAGGTAAGAGGTATAACCAAACTGTGGTTTTGAAATTTCTAACTCAATTTTATAAATTCAGTGATAAAATCTATCTGAAAACACATTCTAAACGCATAAATCTCATTTTCCGCTTGAACTATTCTAATGAAATTTCACAACCTTGTACAATATCCTCTCAATAAAGTTAACCAAGAGATTTTTAATAAAATAAACGTAATTAAATCAGCCTAGCTTAAAACAACCACGAAAATGCAATTTTGGCTTAATAGAAACTGCAAAATCACTTTATAGAAACACTCTCTCTCTCTCTCGTCTTGGGAAAGGTTGCCCTTTTTGGAATACAGCACCACCCAATCTCTCTCCCTGTCTCTCCTTCTCTCAAAACATTTCAGTCTCCACTTTTGGCTGTGTTTAATTTTACACCATCTCACATTTAATTACTTCCAACAAACAATAAGTCTGCGGGTTTGTCATCCCAATGTTGTTCCCTAGATGCTTGTAAAGGAAACCACTAGAACATCCACCTATTTCGCGTATTTCAAGCCTCCGCCTCCGCGCTAGCCACCCATCGGGCTCCATTCATTCCCCGAGCCCCAATTTCAGTTCACCTTACTTAAAACGTCGTTTATATAAGCGCAAAATGTTTAGTGAAAATTGTAGAGGTTTCCAGTTTTATAGAATGTAGTATTATCTCCACTACTGTCAGACATTTTACACTTCTTGTACAATGGTGGATGGTGATGGCGGTGATGGTGGTAAATGTTATCTTAAGCCCTTCCCTATATTAAAGAAGGACTCTCTCTCTGTCGCTGGTATTTGTCGTTTTTGTTTAAAACATTATCCTTAAGAAATTGGGCAGCAATCCAACCGTTCTCATTGAATGTAAGGTATTTAACATGTGAACAGTTTGGATGGTCTCTCAAGTTTCGTTATTGTGTACGCCATAAACATTGTTAACAATTGCACAATTCTATGGGTTGACAATGGCTGAATGTCTACTGTTTTTCTTTCCCCCATTCTGTCTCTTTCACTAGCATACACTTGGCGTTTGTTGAAGTAGGGGAGTTATAAATTTTTTTGAGCTATTTACCACTCTTGGACATTGTGGTGTGGTATTTTAGGGGCAACATTGCATTTTCAAGTGAGTTATTGCAGTAGCATATGGTGCTCCTACCATAGTTTGGTTTATGGTGTTAAGAGGAACTCGTACGTTATTTTTTAATTTACACACACATTTCAGATAGCTTAGATTTATATCAAAGAGAACAGAACTTCATAAATTAATAGGATTTCAGGTCAATTTAGACGCTCAGAGGGAATGCTCTTTTGTACTATCGATCTTTCTAACATAACAATTGATTGCACTGTCGGATAGCAAGCTTTAGTCAGAAAAATATTAGCGAGAGGAGCGAAAGAGCTGAGAAGTCCTACGCGCGGTTTGATTCAGCGCCGGCCGGCCCTAGCCCTTGTTGAAGGTGGAGCGAGATTGTCTCTCTGCGCCCTTTGGTCGATGCTTTCACTTCACATAAATTGTATTTCCAGTTGTCCTAGATAAACCTTTTTTCGCGCACTGCCAGCCTGCCATTTCCTTACGGGAGTATATCTCCCCTTTTGCAAGCCTTTATGAGCTGGGGCCCCATAAGGATTTCGATGGTGGTTTTAGGGTCACAGCGCCGCCTGTAGCGGCAATAGAGAAAGCATGTCTTCTCAGAGCTGCTTCCGCGACGTTTCGCTAAAAGCACCACCTTCTTTGGGGGGCTATTAGATTGTTTGTATTGCATGGTTGGGCATTAGGGCTTGCTCCAGCCAGTAAGGTTGAGATGGTGGAGAGAATCACCTTCTCGCTAAAATAGGCTTCTCCTACCATCAACCCAAAATTGCAGTGTATTGTGGAGTATTCTCCACCCCTACACTGCCCCCATAAGTAAAAGTGCCGTATCTACAAAAAATTGAAAATTGGGTTTTTGATTTATTTGGAATAAGTATTTTATTTCCTATCATTTACTAAAAAAAATATTCCTTATGTACCGTTATCACGCAAATATTATAACAAAAAACGCCGTATCTACACTAATTTGTTCCTGCAGAAAGAGCAAAAAAGCGGTATCTGCAAAAATCAAAACAAAAGTGCGGCATCTACATGCAGTTGCCGCGTTTTCGCTAGGCTAATGTAGATGCCGCTTTCTTGCATTTTGTTACATTGACTCTTTTCATAGAAAGCTTAATTGTGAAATTCGTTTCATTTGCTGTCAGCCAATTGGCAGATACGGCATTTTTCCTTATGAGCGCAAAGCTTTGTTTGACTTAGTAGTCATAAGCAAAAGTGCAGTATCTATATTTTTCCTCCATAATTCCGTAATTTTATAAATAAAATGCAAAACGTATTTTTTTCTATATTCAAGATGATTAAATCTATAATTTAAAATAAAAACATCATATTTGTCGTACGATCTCAATGAACTCCATCTCTGGGTTTACGGGCTTAATCTGCTCTGAAGAAGAACCTCAAAAACTCTACTTCACTGGGACCACATTCGACACCTTGATGCATGGATCCAAAAATATCGAACTGGCCTTGTAGGTCATCCTTTTAGGAGCTGTGGGAGCCCCAGCTTTGGAGCGTTAAGAACTGCCCCATCTTGAAAAGTTTTTTAAGGTATTTCTATATTGATACCACGAGCTGGGCGAGAAAGAACGGTCGCCCATGGCATAGCTCCGTATCATCATTGGAAGGCTAATTCAAAACGAAGTACGCCTGGCATCCGAAGTCCATCGTTAGTAGTACATTCACCCAGTACCATTCATAACTTCAGCACGATTGTGTACACATTACGATTGCGGTTTTTATGGAGATCTCTAGCAGGATGTGGCCTAAGACCAGGTATGTTCGGTCTTGGAGTCAGTGCTCCCTGCTTGTGCCATGTTGGAGTTATATTGATGAGTACATAGACTTGGCTAGCAACAAACAACGCCCTCAAAAGTGCCATCAATATTTTATTTTTTGCTTGAAATTGTTTTTCGCATTCATTTTGGCGCCCCTTACCACCTGGCGCCTAGAGCGACGGCTCCACTCGCTCTACCCTAGGTCCGGCGCTGGTTGGATGACACCGGCTCCCATATCCAATAATAGACAGAACACTGGATTCTCTGAGCGAGAACTAGATGAGTTCCTCGCTTATTATGATTACATGCGATGATGATACGAGAAAGGGAAAAGAATTATTGAAAATAGGGAATACAAGAAAGAAGAAAAAGCCTAAGTTGAAAGCCTACCACGCAGAGTGGAATAGAACCAGGGTCCTTTGGGATGCTAGTTAGATTAGTAATGCCTAGGCGATCGTGGTCGGTAATCCTGATACACACAAATAATTATGTACTATATACGAGCCGATAAATAGCATGGATCACGAATAAATTTCCGGAGGATTGCACGAATGGTGCCATATTTAAAATACCAGTTCTTGTCTTGTTTTTGTATCTAGCATGAAGTAGATTGAATGACTACAAGGCAGTAGTCTCGATCCAGAACGAATTATTCCTGTACAGATCATATCAACATACTGAGGATCATTGTAGAACAATTTACTGAATGTCGATTTCTCTGCTTGCGCAGTTTATGAAAAGGATTCGATTCTGTAAATAAGATATTTATATGGCAGGATCAAGGGTAACGTGAACTACCAGACGAAGTAGTAGATCTTATAAACCCATCTAAAATCCAAGTTCTTCACAATGGAAAGTTGTCTGGCAACTTTGAAGTGAGCTCTGGAGTACCACAAGGATGTTTACTTTCGCCTTTACTCTTTCTTCTTCTTCTTCTTTTGGGATTGACACCTATACGATCTTATTAATCTAAAACAAGGAGATTTAAAAGATAAATTTAAGCACCACTGCACATGCACCATCAATAGCAGGGGGTGGTCATGGTTGACTAATTAACATTACGTCATTCATTTAGCGACAAATTAGCGACAAAATATGCCGCAAGCCCTGTTGTGTTATCCTGCTAAGATCGAAAGATACACTGGATGGCTAGCCAGATTGATATCATGCTAGCGTTTTCATCATTATTTAAACAATGAGATGAGTGTCAAAATTATTTTTGACGTAACAAATTAGCGACAAATTATAGACCTAGACCCGTGTGTGGCACGAGCCTTTGGCTAGCTAGCTTGATATATCTCCAATTTATCAGCTTTTAAGCTTTGATAACTAAGTGCTTATATGATATCCTAAAATGTATAATATCCTAAAATCCTATCGTAGCACGACAGATTTAAAAATGTAGACATATGGTACCATCTAGGTAAAAAAAGGGTAGGCTACGAAATTCGTGAAATTATATTGATCATATCCTTCGATGCGACATTAAAATCCAAACGAAGCAGTCTCTCGATTGTAACACCCAAAGAACCTGTCCACTTATCATCGAAATCAACTAGTAAAAAAACCTTGCTAGTAAGGGCAGCAACAACCGGGTAAAAGTGAGCTCGGCTGAGGGCAGATGCTTCCAATCTATCCCCCTTGAGGGATTAAAGAGAAAGTAGCATTACTATAGTATTAACAATAAGAAGCGTTATTTAAGCCTTTGTACCTTTTATAAAAGTGAAATACCACTCACTCACTAATCACAAATTTTTCGGAGACTAGTTTAAGTTGGGTGTAGAGCTGCCTCCTGTCCAACCGGAACCCTAATAGGAGCTCTGACGCGACACGTTTTGAAGCCATCAATTCTCTCCAGCATAGCTGTTCCAATACTCAAATTACAATGCTATACTCTTGTGTAGGATCGCAATGCATTGTGATGGCTTGGCTGGCTTGCCTGCAAGATGGCCAAAAGGTGCCAGGACTATGAACTGAATGCCTTCTGTAGATAGATCCCTGCCCCGACGTCCTCTGCTGTTTTGGAGCAAACTTCTTCAGAACATCTTCATTTCTCCATTTTAATGTTGTTGGGTGGTCAATCAAGGAGACGTTATCAATGTATTGCTATGACTCTGAGGTTCACGTCCCGGAATTCCTTAATCTAAGAACACTGCACGAGGCCAGGTGTCTTGACTTCAACATAGCCACCAGCCACTGTATAAAACTGCTCAAATTGATTTTTAGTATCACTAAGATAAAGTTGAACATCATCAGCATACATTTATCATCAGCATACGTACGTAAGAATGCTTTACTATTAGTGGCAGATCATTCATATATATACTAAACAGTAAAGGGCCTAGGATGGATGCTTGGGGAACGCCAGCCAAAAGCATGGTTGGAGAGGAAATTGAATGGCAAATATTCACCTGATGTGAACGAGTAGCTAAAAAGCTATACATGATCGTAAGGGCAGTAGAA
This sequence comes from Thereva unica, assembly GCA_949987705.1. Taxonomy (NCBI): domain Eukaryota; kingdom Metazoa; phylum Arthropoda; class Insecta; order Diptera; family Therevidae; genus Thereva; species Thereva unica. The sequence continues at coordinate 12,306,041 of OX465282.1, forward strand.
CGAAATTGTGTACAGAGTTTGCGTAAAAGAACAGAATGATTGACGTTATGGAAAGCTTTGGAGAAATCTAGTAAGAGTAGACAATGTATATACCTTGTGTGCATCTAAAGAATTCCATATGTCTGTCGTGATTTTTAGGAGAACAGTGTCACAGCTATGGTATTTCCGAAAGCCAGATTGACATGGATTTATAAGTATACGGTGCTTACAATAAGTAATCATTTGTATTGCAATTAATTTCTCAAGACCTTTAGCCGGAAATGGCAGGATGATGATTGGACGAAAATCCGTGTGGCTACTTGGATTAGGACACTTGGCAATAGGGAAAATCAGAGCATGTTTCCAAGTGCATGTTGTTTGGGGGCCTCGGTAGTCTAGGAGTAAGGCACCTGACTGCTATCCCAGAGGTCCCGGGTTCGAATCCCGGCCAGCCCCACGGTCCTTCGCCATTTCCACTTTCCCACCTACATAACTTTCCTTCTCTCTCTTCTTCCCTCTTTACATTCCTGGTCCTGTCTTAGCCTTCCCTAGTCCTTCCCGCTCTACCAAACGCATGCCATCGGTTGGTTGATGAGATTCAACTCGTTTCAGGAGACATAACACTCCAGCGAGTTGTTCTCGATGCCCCGATGTCAGAGTCGCGAAATGGTTGCGAGTAGGTGGAATAAAAATATCGTGGCTAAGATTGTGACAGTTGCTTCCTTCTCTTCTCTCTCTATCTTCCGGCTAGAGCTGCTGTTCGACAGTACACGAAAAAATAGATTGTCGACAGTACAAAGGGACTTTCCCTATGCCTCTAGTCTGTCACATAAAAAAAAAGCAGTAGAGAATTTCCCCACAATAAGACAAGCATTGAAAATATGTATAATAACAGGTAGAAATAATGGAAGAAGCACTTTTAAATATTTAGGCAATAAATTATCAGACCGAGTGGGCCTCAGACTTGAGTATTAAGGGGGAAGTTTGAGGTTGAGTACCCATATTGTACGAAGAGAAATGATAATTCAGAGTATCAGGGTTGCAGTTGGCGTATTATTACAAAACGCTCAGGCTGATACTGCCGTGCAACCCCCCATTGTAGAGGGTTCTTCTCACTCAATGGGCAGAGTTTTCTTCAGGACTCGTGAAGTGTACAAGCCCCTCAAGGAGCTCGATTCCAATAAATCCACTAGCTCCGATAATATTCCCCCTTAAAAAATTCTGGTTCATAAAAAATGTGCTTCACCTTTGGCTAAACCTCTGCGCAAACTCTTCGCTCGCTTCGCTCATACTTCTCCGGAGTTTTCCCTGACTCCTGGAAACTGGCCCATGTTAAGCCTATACCGAAAAAAGGTGATTCCAGCGACCCCTCTAACTACCGGCCAATAGCAATCACTTCTATTCTCTCCAAAATCATGGAGACAATAATAAACAGAAAGCTTATGGAATATCTTGAATGCAACCAAATATTGGATGACAAGCAGTACGGCTTTAGATCGAGTAGATCTACTGGCGACCTCCTTGTATGCCCAACTGAGCACCTCTACCAAACATTCATCGTTTTGGTGAATCCGACCTGGTTGCTCTCGATATCTCCAAGGCCTTTGATAGAGTATGGCACCCCGCTCTATTGAGTAAACTCCAAGCTATTGGTATTAACTTTCTTCTAAAGAATTGTATTGAGAGTTTCCTTTCCGACCAATTAATCAAGGTAGTATTGGGCAGCGTCGAATCTAATCCCCACTCCATCTCTGCAGGCGTTCCCCAAGGCTCAATTCTATCACCAGCTCTCTTCCTAATTTTTATAAATAACCTGCTCTAAATCCCATCCAACTCACTTCATAGCTTTGCTGATGACAGTACTTTGCGTTACTCGTATAGCTTCGATAAAGCAAGACAAGCACGTGCCAAACCTTGTCTGCTTGATCGTGAACTTATGTCCACTTCAATCAACAGAGATATAAGTCTGATTCTAGATTGGGGTCAGAAGAATCAAGTCGAATTCAACGCACGGAGAACAAAATACTGTCTCTTCTAATCATATATTCCAAATCGCTAAACAAGCATCGCAATGCTTGGGACTCCTTAAAAGATGCAATTTCCTAATTCAGCCGTCGGCCAGGGCTATAATCTACAAATCCTACATTCGGCCCCGCCTCGAAATCAACTCATATATCTGGGCAGGGGCACCGAGTATCTCCTTAGCGTGGCTGGACAAAGTGCAAAAGCGCTCTCTCCAACTCATTGGCGACGTCGCCATTTGCTCCACAATTGATTCATTAAGACACCGCAGGAATGTAGCGGCTCTGGTGAAATTCTACCGCATCTACCATAACGACTGTTCCACCGAAATATATAACCTCCTACCTCCACGGCAATAATTTTCCCGCAACACAAGTCTAGCCATTTCGGCTACAGCCCTTATTTTCGCGCACACATCAGTTTAGAAATTCGTTCTCTTCGAGAACAACTCGTCCGTGGAACAACCTCCCACAGTCATGATTCCCGAACTCATACAACATCCTAAAGTTCAAACGCAAGGTTCATCTCCATCTCCTCATGCACCCCAGACTCCCTTTAATCTATTTTAATCTTTCTCTATCCTTCGAGCTAAGCTTACTACCAGACACCTGACCTTGACGTGTACGACATGACGGACTGGTAGTACAAAAGGTCACAACTGAGCTTAGACTTACACATAAAAAAAAAAAGTTACCCTGGTTATTCTAGAAAGTTGGAGTCGGGAGTGACAGATAAAGCATAAAAATTACGTTTAGCCTCCCTGATTTTGGCAACGTCTAGAATACGAACGGGATTGTATGATTTTCTAGCATTTTTACTTCTGAATTTCAAGAAACGATTCTCTTTTATAGATACTCTTTTTCAGCTATGAGTGACTTGATTTCAGTACAGAACCAAGATTTAGATTTTTCACTCAGGCATTTAGTACGCGAGGGAAAAAATTCATCATACAACTGCACGGTAAACTCCTCAAAGATAAGAATTTTTTCATCTATGACCCCTGTGCTGAAAGTCGAGTCATGTGGCGTGACAAGTCGTTTGAGTTGAAGAAAACTACGTTTCAGTGAAATTACAAGTTTAAGCAGAGTTGTCTAGAGTGGAAATGCTAAGTTGAGTTTAGGCCCTGTACTGAAAGTCGTGATTCGACTGAAACGTCACAACTTGTCGTGTCGTGACGAGTCGACTTTCAGCACCGGGTCCTATGTCTTCTGCAGCAATCTCAGGGAAGCAGTAGACAGTGTTCCAGGAGCCGCTCGCGGCTAATATTTTTGAAATCACGAAACACTAGAGTTTTCTTGGAAATTGCGCCAACGCGAAAATTGTGACTAACAAATAGGATGTCATGGTCCAAATAAGAGATTTGATTTTGAAAGAGAATCATACCAGTTTCGCAGCAAAGGAAGACATCAAGTAGAGATTCGTAGTCAGAGGAATTCCCGCGGCGAGAACTGTGTACACGTATATATTCTCCCTTGATAGGCCTGGCCAATTCGCTGCCCATGAATGTTTTTTTGTGACCCTACAGGTGTGTAAAACAATTCATCTCCAACTAAGTCATGATCCGCATAAAACAAACTGAACAAAACAAATTTCAACTACCAACAACCAAAACAATTTAAAAATCCTTTTTTGAACTTTAACCAAAAAAACCGTCCCCACCATCTTCGTGTCTAATGACGTCGCTCCCCTGCCACAGTTCCAGGGGTGGTAAACGAAATTGGCATTAATAAAATTGATTGGCTGCCATTAATTGATGCCGCGAATATTTTAATTAATTTTCGCTGATCAGCAAACATTCATCTTTCCTCAATTGACTGTTCCGGAAAATGGTGGTAGCCATTTTTTCCCTGCCGTAATTCACAGGTATCCAGGAATGAGTCAAACCACCCCCGTATGAATGTGCAATTCGCTTCAAAAAAAAACAAAGAAGGTGCACATTAATTTCGTGCTACTACTATGAAATGAAACCTGTCATATCACCACTAAAAGCTTGTGTGATGGTCATAGAGAAATTGCGGTGAAAATTTGTTAAATCATGGAAATTAACTTTTTCACTATCAGTTTACATTGGGCGTGTGGGGGGGCTAGGTGTCATGGGAATGGGGAAAATGATACATTTTATAAAGGTACAAGCTTGACTTTGCCCAGGCATGAGTGAATTTTATTATAACAATTTCATTGTCGCTCTGTTAATTGGGCCTCATTTGTTAAATAATTTGACGCCAGGCTGCTGAATCAGGGATATGCGATTTTTAAAATGTCAGCAAAAATATTTGTTTTGACACCGATAATAATTAATTAATAATAGAAGAATTTTGCGGATTTATGAATAATGAGAGGCAATATTTGTGTTGGATTGTTGGGAATTAGTGGGGATTTTGCATAGAGATGGTTTTGTATGATTTATGGTAGTTGTGGGGAGTTCAAAAACTTTCACACATTGATTGTGGCTTACCAACTGGTCTTTGGCTATCCTATCACAGCAGGTTGAGTCACAGATTTTCTGGGCATTCGTGAATTTATCCATTTAAGGTAGTTTGGTTGGTTGTGCTGTTGGTTTATATTCTTTGTACAGGCCATACATCTCGTCATTCAAGTATATTCATGCATATCAATTCACTACCACATATGCTTAAGTAGGAGTACAAAATGGCTTTACAACGGGCGAACACCGACCGCTTGGGTTTTTAATGGATACAAGAAGGAGTTTTTCATAAGAGTTGAGTGAGGGAATAGAGTTTTTAATCATTTTGAACGGAAGCCCATACGGCCCTAGGAAGGCCAAACTGGACCAAAATATTTAAATGGCCGAGTACAAGCAACTTCCAATAGCCAGATTGCTGCTTCACTATCGGTGCCAAGGCTGTGAGATCTAGAAAACACGAGTACCGAACAATCGGACACAATGCTTTACCAATACAATGCTTTGCACTCCGCCATTTTGCATATGGAAAGTGCAGAGTGCTAAAACTGCTGGATTAGCCTCTAATTATGCATTTGTAGATCCATGGTCTATGCAAAAGCAGAGTTCGGAATACCTCAGAACTTCGAATCAGTCCTCTGCCTCTGCCTGGCTGTTAGCGTGCTCATTTCCATTCATCTTTACTTGGCTTCTTGACGTCTTTGCAACCGGGATCCAGTCCTGGATCTCGCAATTATTCTCTCCACCGGCACCCATTCTGAATCGATATCTGTAGTATCATCTGGGCGTCCTAGTGTACGCCATCCGAATAGCTTGATTCATTAAACACAGCCCAATTTCCCATTAGAATATTTGCCTCGTTCACCGAACTCTATACCAACTGTTCTAGCGCGCAGTAGGGACAGAACTAGAGAAGTCAATGGAAGTAGAGATGTTGGTAGTACTAGAGAAGTTGATAGAACTAGAGTCGTTGACATAACTAGAAAAGTAGATAGAACTAGAAAAGTTGACAGAACTAGAGAAGTTGATAGAACTAGAGAAGTTGATAGAACTAGAGAAGCTGTTAGAACTAAAGAAGTAAATGGAACTAGAGAACTAGGTAAAGCTAGATAAGTTGATAGAACTAGAAAAGGTCAGAAAACTAAAGAAGTTCAAAGAACTAGAGAATTGGGTAGAACTAGAGAAGTTGATAGAGCTAGAGAAGTTGAAACTACTAGAGAATTAGGTAGAAATAGAGAAGTTGGTAGAGCTAGAGAAGTTTATAGAACTAGAGAAGTTGATAGAATTAAAGAAGTTGAAACTACTAGAGAATTAGGTAGAAATAGAGAAGTTGGTAGAGCTAGAGAAGTTTATAGAACTAGAGAAGTTGATAGAACTAGAGTCGTTGACATAACTAGAAAAGTAGATAGAACTAGAAAAGTTGACAGAACTAGAGAAGTTGTTAGAACTAGAGAAGTTGATAGAACTAGAGAAGTTGATAGAACTAGAAAAGGTGATAGAACTAAAGAAGTTGAAAGAACTAGAGAATTGGGTAGAAAAAGAGAAGTTGGTAGAGCTAGAGAAGTTTATAGAACTAGAGAAGTTGATAGAACTAGAGACGTTGATATCACTAGAGAAGTTGATAGAACTACTCCTATTCGACAAACTTTGCTGACTGTATCTCGAAGCCTGAAATCTCTTGCACGAATTCTTATTGCTGTATTTTGCGACACGCACCTTACTACCATGTAGTCGTCCTCATGCCTTACTAGAGAATTCACTCTTTTTTTTATTGAATTGTATCTTATCGAAAGTACTTTTAGTGCCCCCAACAGTAGCAATTGCTATACCTCCACTACACTGAGAACTAATTCGACTATTTTAACGAGCTTGTGTAGAGAGCGGTTTCTAAAGTTTTGGCGGTTTGATATATTCAAGGGTAATGGCCACCACTGGTGATACTTCTTTTGGATAGTATTATTCGGATAGTCTGCCACCATTTTTTCAACTTAAATGGCATTAGGCTGCCTGATCGGAGGGATGTTGCTGGCTTCTAACCTGTTTTGGGGAGAAATACATTTTGAGCTTCGAAGCTTCTCAGAAGTCCTATAAGAAACGGCTATCTGAGCCTAGCCACAGCCGGCAACTTAAAAAAAACCGCTGTCTATGAGTGTCGTCCCACGACCTATACCCTGCTTCTACGGAATCCAAAATCTGGCCACGTGTTCTGCTAAGTGGCCAGTGTTTTGTGACGAACAACATGATTGTGGTGAAGTGCAAAAGAAGCATTATCAAGAGGCTCATGGTAACATTACATTCTTCATTAGTTGCGCCTAGTCTGGCAAATGCATGTGCCTTGTTGTGGCCTTCGATGTTCCTATGACTCGGTGCCCATATAAAAGTGAGGCTTGTCTTCTAGCCAAGGACGGTAGATTTCGACTGGTTTTGATGTTATATAGAAGACACCTAGTACCTGCATAGCCGCTTTTGTAATCGATTACACGATCATCTTTATTTGTATTATGTATCGAGTACGAGAGACCGCTGCTAAAAGATCTCTCAAGTTTCCTAAGCCCGAACAACTCAAAATCTTAACAGACCTTCTCATCGGACATCATCCTGTCGAATATTATCTGAAAAACATAGCTAAAATTGGCACCGATATAGGCAGATACTGTCAGGTAGAAGCAGACACCCCAAAACACAAGCGCTCTGCAATTATGTCACCCTTGAGAGATACAAGTTTTGCCATACAATCAGAATGTGTGACGCAATAGTAAAAGGATGATCAGTTGTCTTAGTCCAGCTCTTGAATAAACAATATTTGAAAGGGGATACATAAAGCGTCTATTATAAGTGGAGTTGTCCGATGTACACTGGTTGCCGTACTCCCTCGAAACAAACAACCCCAAATTATACAAAAAGCATATGAAACCGGGATAAGTGAAAAAAAAAAACACTTTCCCTTTACAAATTGAGCTACATATATTGATCAAACACTTTTCTTCGATGATACTCTCTCAGGTATCAGACATCTATCCAATTTCCTCCTTGCATCCAACAAAGAAGCCCTCCTTTCATCCATAAGCGAATGCAGTAAAAACACTCCTGCAATAAATTAAAACTACAGATAAAAAAAAGTAAGCAGTAATCCTTATACAGAAGGATCCGAGTCAAGTAAACTGGCATAAAAGGGACTGAGCGAAATATTCCCTTTCAATTGGGCATTCATGTCCAGACGAATTCACATGAACATGAAGTGCACAAGCCAGCCATTATTTTGTGTCCAGATTTTCTTCTTGAATCTCCCGGTGGATAGATGGCTGGAGGAGCATCATCCTTTTTCTTTGGCATTGGCAGCCAGAAGGATATCTTCATCGGATTTTTATGTTCATTCGATAGGATTCTGGCCCATCAGGCGCAGAAAGGCGATTAAGGGGGATTTCGGACTGGCAGAAGAATAAAGGACTACTTTCTGACTAGGAGGAAGCAAAAGCAAAGTCCTATTGGCATCACAACGTGTGAGCACAGGAAAGAAAGGAACTACTTATCCAAGCCCAGAGAAAAAAAAGGGGTTAAGACAAGATAGGCCTCGGCGATAGAGGAGCCTCTTCGATGATGCCAGTGGGCGGCAATGAAATTTAATTTGATTCCTATCAAATGGCACGTGATATAGTTCATTTACCGACAATCGACATTTCAAGGTACATTGAGCCCAAACGAGGGCCATTCTCCTTTCCCGAAAGCACAAGCAGGAAGCTCTAGGTAAAATTGCCCTTTGATAGTTGGAAATTTTTTTTTGTTGTCCTCCTATGCTGTACCATCCACCAAGCGAGAGCGTGTGGAAAGGCCAATGGTTGCAGTATTTTGATGTCCTATTAAAATAGGATTTGGTAGAATACACACAAAAAATAAAAAAGAAGAAAGGGTTTGCGTCCCTTGTTTTCATCCTGAGACAGTTGAACCTAATTTGACAAATCCTTTGTGATAAGAATGTATTTTCTCCTTAACCCTTAAAAAAAAATTTTTTTTGGTTAAATTCCTCAGGACTGTGTGTGACTCAGTAACCCCCTTATTTTGGTTGTGTGTTTTAAAGTACACAACGAAATGTCGACTTTCGGATGATTCAAGAGCTCCAAACTGAAATCAGCTTAAAGGCAAGCCATGAAGAGGGTGGAATTTAGTTAAGTCTCCCATGAGGGAAATTTGCAAACTTATTGCAAGCCACTTCACATACGCATTTTTGCTTTTGGCGATTATCCCTTTGTTATCCTAGAAATAATGGATTTAAGCCGCACACATCCATCAGTAATGCTGTGTGGCCCAGCTCCTTTTGGATATAACCAATCGTTGTCTGTTATTTGTTTTCGTATGTAAATTGGTCTATCATAGATGGGTCCTTGCTCGGCTCGCATAAGAATACACAATGGACTAGCAAAATTGCATCTTTAAGGATCACCAATTCAATTATGTCTTCTGCGGTGGAAATTGCATTTTCGTTTTCGTTTCCCCTCAAAAAAAAAACCAAAACCTAAGGGAGATATTTGCAAGTTTTAGGTTTGGGGGTGGGTCGATAGAATAGACTTGAAAGGGTTTTTGTATGTTAAGGAGTTGAAGTGGGTGCATTTTAAAGGTTTTGCATGTTAGATGCTATTGACATTAGGAAGAGTACGTTTTTCTGTTAAAATAGACTGTTTCAAACGGTTCTATTAAAGAAGGTAGTATTCTTGGTGAAATTCTGAGAATCCTCTTCAATTCAACTTTTAAAATTTCACAAATTTAGAGCAATAGTGAATATTCGATTCAAAGTGCATTGAAGCCGATTAGGACCTTTTCATTGGCTGTAGGGTATCGTTTGTATCTAGGACTCTTAATGAATCATACTAGTATGGGAAAAGCTCTTGACATTTCCCGATAGATGGTACCAAGTGTAAATAGATAGGTCATGCTCTCAGGTCGTTCAATCATTGAAAAAAGATGATGTAATTTTAGCAAGATCGCCATTGGAGTTAGGAGCTAGGTATTCACTACGAAACTGTTTTCATCCGTTTAAACAAAGCTGGATACGAAAAAAGCTTGATATATGGGTTCCTCATGATTTGAGCGCCAAAAACATGATAGGCAATGAAATCCATCCATTCCAGAAACATGTCACAGCCGGTGCTGAAAAGGGTCTCGTAAGATAATGGGAACTGTCAACGATCGTCAGGAAGGGATGATGAGCCGTGACAAGCATTCCTGCAGGTTGGGTTAGGGTCCAAAAAGGCGATGGAGGGTGTAATATTATCCTTTTCGAAGGTTGCATGCGAAAGAAAGAGAAAAAAGTGTTAACGTTGAACGAAAAGTGTTGAAAGTGTAGTACCGGTCTATGGCACCCAAACGAGGCACGGTATGCTCACAGTACGTCTACACTAAAGAGAGCAAAATTGAGGGTTTAAAACGGGCAATTATCTTGGTGACCAAAAATGGTGCGTAGCATACTCAATAGACCGGTTCTCGTTCGATTGCGTAGGTCAAGCAGGATTTTGCGTGGTGGTACTTAGTTGGGGGACAGCTTGCTAAAACGACACTCGTGCTTGGAATGGACTATACCGATGCATTTAAAGATGTCCATGCCTGTAGCGGAAAGGCGCATACCTCCCGGGCGAATTTTTAGATTTTTATGCTTATGCTAGTTTTTTTATGTGGTAGTTCTGAGCTCAGGAGTCACCCTTTGTCTAGCAGTTAGCTTAGTACGAAAGGGGAATCGATTAAGGGTTATGCGGGTTAGAGAGGGTGTGACGATGAACCTTGCGTTTGAACTCTTGGGTATATTAAGAGTTCGGAAATACTGACTGGAAGAGGTTATTTCACAGTCGAGTTGTAATCTGGTGTTGCGAGTATAACATTGCCGTGGAGAAAGGAGAGGGTTTATTTCTGTGGAACAGTCGCTATGATAGTAGTGATATAATTCAGTGCTGCTACAATCCTACGGTGGCCCATAAGGTCGATGAACGAGCAAACTGCGACGTCAATGATAAGTTTGAGGGCCCTTTGTTGTAAATATCAACCAAGCAAAGCGCCGCCCCAAATTATTCGAGATGAGACCAAAAGAAGGATTTGTATATAACAGAACCGACCGATTGCTGGAGGAGGAACTTGCACCTCTTAAGAAATCCCTAGCATTAGGAAGCTGGTTTGGCGATTTGAAATATGTGGTCATTCCATCGCAGGTCTTTGCCTCATGGAACGCCTAAGATGTGTAGGGATGGGTAAGCCATTAGTGCAACTTCAGCCACTATCACGGATGGAGACGGATTGAATTGTTTTTTTTTTTTTTTTTTTTGAATAAGACAGTACTTGGTTTTGGTGAGGTTTATTTCGACACGCTTCCCCACTAAAGAATGAGTTTAATGTCGTTATTAATAGAGTTGGAAATTAGTTCACGGTCAGGAAGACAGGATCTGGCATGTGCCTGTCTTGTATCGAAGCCGTAAGAGTAACGCAGGGTACCGTCATCAGTGAAGCTGAGAAGTTGGTTGGAGGGACTGAAAAATAGGTCATTAATAAAAATAAGAAATAGGGCAGGAGATAAAATTGACACCTCGGGGTCATGTAATAGTTTCATATACTCTCGACGTAATGATTCGTTCGGGGAACTTGTGTAAATTTTGAAGGCCGCATCTTTAATTTTGATTGCGTTCGTGCGTTCCCGATTAAATCATCTGTGGGCCTAGGCTTCACAGATTTGGCGGAATGCCGAATGAATAAATGTATACCTGCCTGTATGATCCAGGTGATACGGCTTGCTGCTTGAAGCTTTCAATGTGAATCGGGCTTCCGTATAGGAAGCAGAAGAATATGGCGTGGTTTCGGAAGATGATTTTAATCCAGAGATTGTTAAAAACTGAAAAGGTGCTATTATATATTTTATGGTATGCCACGTCATCCCTAAAATGTATGGCAATACTCCTATGGGGTAAGAGGTTGTTCACTAAAGTTTATCCTGACACCTGGTAATGACCTATGTCGGCTGATATTTGGGTTTCACTAAAAATGCCAAAATTGGGGATTTAAAATTCGATATGTGGCACTCTACAAAAGCAAAATGATAACTTCGCACGAATATTACAAAAGCACAAAACTAAGAATGGTAAAAGGACATCAGTTGCGCGGGTTCAATCGCCACATTTTTCAAAGAGGTTTCACTCGGCAAAGCATTCGTCGCAGCCATCGAAGTCAATAAAATTTGTCGGCGCCAGGGCTATGGCTCTTGATCCTATAAACGTACTAAGGGCGAAGGCGAAACTATTTTCCTCGGCCCCGACGAATGGCCCGACGAAATTCATTGTGCGAACACACTAAGAGCGATGGCGACACAAATTAAAAAACACACACCGGAAAAAACATCTTGCTCAGCCTCATGCAATTTTCGCAAGCGACGGCTATGAAGTAGAAATTAGATTGATTCAGTCGCCGAGTGCGACTGTACTGGTCTGCAGATAGTGCACCTTCCTATAAATGCCGTGGATTATTTTTTGACAGTCGCTGCGGAAAGCGATTCATCGGGCGCACTTAGCATGTTTGCAGCATGAGACGGGGCAAGTTTCATCGACCGACAGATATTGGCCGCGACATCCGCTGGTTCGAGCTTCGAGTTTGGATAGGAGCAACGGAATCGTACGTAAGCCGTTCGTAGGTCCCATGGGGGCCCCTATTCCCGTAGTCACGTCACCTATCGGAAAATGTGACAAACCGGGTTTCATATTCTCGTAGTCACCCAGTGACATTTCTGGAAAAAGTGAGAGTGTGGCATTCCCGCACTCATTTTTATTGGCAGCTGTCACGGAGAAATGTCAATTATTGTCACTGAAAATTTTTAGGTGATGGGACAATTTTTTTACAATGAATACCGACAAAGTGTAAGTAAAATGTTTTTTTTTTTAATATTTTTATTTATTTAAATTATTTCTATATTCTAGAGTTAAAATCACAAACAGAAGGCAATTTGAATGCCTTGTAAATTTCATGGAAAAAAATACGGAAATCGCCAAAGGAATAAAATGTAGCCAAAGTAAGGCGGATTTTAGTCGAAAATGGAATGAATGTTCCACTATGTTAAATAGTTTAGGTCCACCAACTAGGACAGCATCTGAGTGGCAAAAGGTGCGTAATATTTTATTAATTAATGAATTAGATTAATTGTATTATGTTTTAGGTATGGGCAGATTTGAAGCTAAAATTAAAAAAAAAGTTAGCTCACAATAAAAAAGAGCTTAGGGCTACTGGCGGGGGCTTAAATAAATTAATAGAATTTAGCGCCTTAGAAGAAACGGTTATTAATATATTATCTCTGGACCAATTAGTCAACAATACGGGGCAATGCTTCGGACTAGCACGGCGTGAAACATCTTTGTCCGAAAGCGGATCTAATAAAGAGAATGATCCCGAAGAAGATGCCACAAATTATTTTTCACCTTCAGAGGTTGAAGCAATTGTTGTGATTGATGCAGCGGTTGAAGCAACTACTTCAAGAACTGAGGCGGTTGAAGCAGCTACTTCAAGAACTGAGACAAGCACCAAATCTCGTATTCCTTCCAAAGTGAAAAAAACTAATGCGAGAACTGATTTATTGGAAAAGCAATCAGAAGATTTGTCCAATATATCTAATAATAATTTAAAGGAAGGCATTCGTTATATCAGAAAAATTTATTACTTAAAAGAGGAGAACCAAAAGCTTTACAAGCAAAGTTTAAGAGTTAAAGAGGAAGCAAGAAAAAACAAATCCATATATCAAAAGGAGAAATTAGAATTAAAAAAACGTAAGTTGGCGTTGGAAGAACGAAAATTTGAGGCAAAGAATTATTCAAATTTGATAGAATACAATGAACTAATGTGATAATACAGTGAACTATTTTTTTTTATATTTTTTATTTTTTGTTTTTAATATGTTTAATGTTATATGAAAGACTGCCATAAGAAATGTGAATTTTTAATATTATTTTATTTAATAAGTACCTATATGAAGTTTGTTATTTACTAAAATTTTGTTTTATTCATCAGATATGTAATTTATTTTTGAACTGAAATGAATTTATTTATGCTACAAAATTTGTTTTTATTGTATTAACTAGCTGTTACCCGGTGCGCCTACGCTGCACCCATAAGTCAATAGTAAACAATAAAAACCATCCATTGACTTAATATTTTTCGAGATATGAATTTTACACAGATGAAATGCCTCAAAGAACATGGGTCTTGCGTCGGCCGCCATGAATCGGTATATTGAGTCTACTACATTGCTTATTGTATTCTACTTATCATACCCTTTCATTTGATACCCATGTTGAGGGGATTGTGAAGAAAGTGGTAATCCGGCCTCTTTAGACGGCCGCCATGGATCTAAAGATATATTTTGTATACTACATTGCTTATTGTATTCTACTTATCATACCCTTTCATTTGATACCCATGTCGAGGTGGTTGTGAAGAAAGTGGTAATTCGGCCTCTTGAGACGGCCGCCATGGATCTAAAGATATATTTTGTATACTACATTGCTTATTGTATTCTACTTATCATACCCTTTCATTTGATACCCATGTCGAGGTGGTTGTGAAGAAAGTGGTACCCCGCCCTCTTGAGACGGCCGCCATGGATCTAAAGATATATTTTGTATACTACATTGCTTATTGTATTCTCCTTAACATACCCTTTCATTTGATACCCATGTTGAGGTGGTTGTGAAGAAAGTGGTAATCCGGCCTCTTGAGACGGCCGCCATGGATCTAAAGATATATTTTGTATACTACATTACTTATTATATTCTACTTAACATACCCTTTCATTTGATACCCATGTTGAGGTGGTTGTGAAGAAAGTGGTAATCCGGCCTCTTGAGACGGCCGCCATGGATCTAAAGATATATTTTGTATACTACATTGCTTATTGTATTCTACTTATCATACCCTTTCATTTGATACCCATGTCGAGGTGGTTGTGAAGAAAGTGGTACCCCGCCCTCTTGAGACGGCGGCCATGGATGTAAAGATATATTTTGTATACTACATTGCTTATTGTATTCTACTTATCATACCCTTTCATTTGATACCCATGTCGAGGTGGTTGTGAAGAAAGTGGTAATTCGGCCTCTTGAGACGGCCGCTATGGATCTAAAGATATATTTTGTATACTACATTGCTTATTGTAATCTACTTATCATACCCTTTCATTTGATACCCATGTCGAGGTGGTTGTGAAGAAAGTGGTACCCCGCCCTCTTGAGACGGCCGCCATGGATCTAAAGATATATTTTGTATACTACATTGCTTATTGTATTCTCCTTAACATACCCTTTCATTTGATACCCATGTTGAGGTGGTTGTGAAGAAAGTGGTAATCCGGCCTCTTGAGACGGCCGCCATGGATCTAAAGATATATTTTGTATACTACATTGCTTATTGTATTCTACTTATCATACCCTTTCATTTGATACCCATGTCGAGGTGGTTGTGAAGAAAGTGGTACCCCGCCCTCTTGAGACGGCCGCCATGGATCTAAAGATATATTTTGTATACTACATTGCTTATTATATTCTACTTAACATACCCTTTCATTTGATACCCATGTTGAGGTGGTTGTGAAGAAAGTGGTAATCCGGCCTCTTGAGACGGCCGCCATGGATCTAAAGATATATTTTGTATACTACATTGCTTATGGTATTCTACTTATCATACCCTTTCATTTGATACCCATGTCGAGGTGGTTGTGAAGAAAGTGGTACCCCGCCCTCTTGAGACGGCGGCCATGGATCTAAAGATATATTTTGTATACTACATTGCTTATTGTATTCTACTTATCATACCCTTTCATTTGATACCCATGTCGAGGTGGTTGTGAAGAAAGTGGTACACCGCCCTCTTGAGACGGCCGCCATGGATCATTTTAGTTTCAATAGCGTCATGGCCTACCTATTGTTTGACAGCTGCGTAAATTTGAAATTTTCATTAAATGTAATGATTCAATTTAATGACAATTTTACATTTGTCAAACAATAGGTAGGCCATGAAGCTATTGAAACGAAAATGAAGTGAAAATTCCTAAAATTACCATTTTTTTGTTTTTTCAGGCAATTTTTTAAATTTTTCTCTCCGTAAGAACCATCCTCGTACTTCAACGAATATTCGAAAAAAAAATTAGTCCAATAGGTCCAGCCGTTCTCGAGTTTTGCGCTTAGCAACACATTTAGCGATTCATTTTTATATTATAGATTGTATAATGTAATTAGCTTATGGAATTTACTAATTCATTCCAAATTCTACGAGCACTATCATCTGCTTCTTCCAAAATAGGTTCGTGGTCATGGATTAAATCATCTTCAATTTCTACCGAATCTACAAAATCATCCATATTATGATTTATTCTCAGGCTGTGTAAAGCACAACAAATATTAACGATTTGCGTAGCTTTGGATGGGCTATAATGAAGGGATCTTGCTCCAAGTAGACAGCGGTATGTTGATTTCAGAACACCAATGGTCCTTACGACAATGCATCTAGCTGCGCGATGTTTGGTATTAAATAAAACCTCTCTGTTCCCTTGACCTTGTGCAATTGTGGTACTTCGGAAAGGTGTCATCAAATACGGTTTTAATGGGTATCCGGCATCTCCTAAAGATTGATAACTTTATGTTAAAAAAAGCACCCACTGTTCTATGGAAACTTACGCAAAAGCCAGGTGTTTCTTTGACCACGTTCAAAATTTTCCTTTAAAGTTTCATCTAATTCACTTGAATTCCAAATGAAGGAATCGTGACAAGATCCTGGGTTGTTGGCGTCAACATTATGTACGTGATGCGCATTTTATGATCGCAAACCTTAAAAACAGTAACATATTTTACTTTATTACATAAGTATATGAAATATTTAGCTTCATTACTTACAATCATCACATTCAAACTATGGAATCCTTTCCTATTGTAATATAGGTGTTGCAACTTTTTGGGGGGTGTAAAGAAGCGCAGCACAGCTGCCAATTTTATTATTGGACGAACTGATGTTGAGCGTACTGTTTCCTTCATATTACGTTCTAAAATCTCAAGAAGAAATACGAATAAGTCTTTGGAGATTCTGAAATATTGTCTAAATCTGAAAATAAATAAATCTATTAAATTGTTAAGAAAAAATTAAATGTTCACTTACGTCAAGCAGGGCAGCTCCAAAGGATTTGATTTATCCCTTAAACTAACTCTTTTCCTAGCTAGAACCTTAAGTTCTTCCCTCTCCTCTTCATCGCTTTCATCACTAGTAAACCACATTTCCGTATCGGCCAGGCAACAGCAACATTCGCCTCGCTCAAGTGGTGCATATGGAAACGAGCAAATATCTCCATCAAAACAAAACTACGTCTTTACCGAACGTTGATTCTTCCGATTCTTCTTTATGGATCTGAAACGTGGACACTGCTCAAACCGGACGTTAAGAAGCTCGAGGTCTTCCAAATGCGATATTTGAGGCAGATCCTCCGTGTCTCACTCCGTGATCGCCTTCGAAACGAGGTTGTCAGACAAAGATGTGATCGGCAAACACTGATCGAGGAAGAAATGCAAAAATGTCGACTACGGTGGTTTGGACATGTTTGCCGAATGGATGATAACCGCTTGCCACGTAAACTTCTCTGGCGAGACCGTCCTGCAGACTGGAGAATGCAGCGATCGGCACCGAAGAAAACCTGGTTGAAGAATATCGAGGGTGACTTAAAGAATCAACGATTATCAGTTACCGAGGCTCGAGACACCGCCAAAAACCGAGAAGAATGGAAGCGAATCGTGAATAGAGTTCGGGACCCAGCGGCACCGACAGCAGCGTATCCGTTGCGGGGACGTCCCGCTCGGACCGCCAGCTAACGGATCAAAGAAGAAGAAGAAGAAACCACATTTCCGCAGAACTCATATTTTTTTATTTTTTTTTTACTTTTGAATTAATTTTCATTCAAAATAAATATCGTTTTTACATTAAATAACTGTCAGTTTGTCAGCTGAGGAAATGAGTTGCCATCTTCCAACAATTTTTGTCACATTTTTTCTCACTCACTTTTTGACGTGCCACTAGACTATGAGAATACCACTTAAAAAGTGACGTGACAAAAAATGTGAGGTGAGAAAAAAAGTGAGGTGACAATGGGAATAGGGGGCGGGTTTCCGCTAAGTTCTGCCCTTGGCCCGAAGCACTCTCGGGGATTTTCTCCTGCAAAGATAGGGCGAAGTTAGGCCATACCCTTGTGCAGCAAGTCCAAGATGTTGCTATGACGGTAGAGTTCTGTAAAAGCTACGCAGGCTATTTTAACAATTTCCCCGATCTTTGACTTCCACTTGAGCTTTGTTTCCACTATTCTTCTTCTTCTTTAACGGCCCTACAACCGGAATCCGGTTCTGGCCTCTCGCAACTATTCTTTCCACCGGTCCCAATTCAGAGCCGATGTCATCCAGTTAGGCATCCCTAAGCTCTGAGCGTCCTGGTCCACGCCACGGTATGTTAATTCAATATGGGGAGGTTGAAATCAGGGATTTTGCTTTTCTTAATGAATATCTCTAGCTCAGTTTTTCCTGGGTTGACTGTTAGACCTCAGTCTGCTGCTCAGCTGCTAACTCTGTTCTGGAAACCTTCCATGTCATCTCAGATTAGGGTAGGAACATTCCTTGCCTTGTGTCATTGCTAAATCCTGTAATCCTCAGATCAATCTAAGAACGCTAACCATCCATCGACATATACAAACAGATGCCAACCGCACGTAACACTATCGGAAACCATAAACCAAATGATGAATGCCAACAATTTAACATAATGCTTGATACCACCGGCAGCTTCTGCTGCAGTAATGCCTTTATAAGTTTTAATTAAGAGGAGTGCATACACTCTTGAATATAATATTAGTTAGAGTGTTTCCTGCCATTAATAATTAATTTGCAGCAACCGATAACTAATATTAATTACATATCAGCAATCCTACACACACAAATAACAACCATCCAAGGCAGAAGCAATGCAATGCAGATTAGCGAAATGACAGTGATATTTCATGATGTAGTTCCAAGTATCCTATTACCAAATTCTGTTTATGTACATGCATACGCTGCCAGTGATTATGTGGTTATATCAACCAATATATCAGTAATTTCTGGGAAGTTATTGAAGTCTTGATGTAATCAACACTATTGAAATCGTTACCGAATCTAAAAGCGCCAATTTAAATAAAAATACCCTTAACACATCTCCACCTTAGTGTAATCATTTGCCTTATCAATCTGATTGAATTCTGTACAATTAACCTAATGCCAAAGCGACATTATTCTCTCTGGTTCGGCATATCCTTTAACTAGACGCATAAGACATGAAACCCAGTGTCCTTGTTCACATATATCTAATCTTGCAATAGTATGCCAAGCTTGCGGACCCCTTTTAGCCAATGCATACCAAAAGGCTTAAAATTGGTAATCACCTCAGGCATGTACGAATCCATAATTAATAGCCCGTGTACCACATACAATTTATCCATCGACATCCGACACAATCAGCCCAGGAATCGATGCCCAGGCCTCTCTGGCCTTCCAGAGACCCCCCACCAATTGGAGAACGCCTCCTCGGGTGTCGCCAATTGTCGGTTTAGTCCTTTCCATATCGTAATAAATACTCTCAGGCCCTAGAATATACTACACAAAATAGTGTCACGATTTAGTCGCTCTCTCATATATGACCGAGAGCAAGAGAGGTAGGACAATTCTAGGGGATGTTTTCCAGCGGAACGTTAGGGACAAATCCTACCAAGATAATCTGCTGCCACAGAATTCAGTTGAAATTGTGGAAGGGACTCACGGGTGGGAGAGAATGCAGGGTTGTTTCCATACATATCCACCCCATTTTACCATTCTCGAAATTTACTCTTGTCAGGCAGAATTCAATTCAACAACACAAAATGTTGTAACAACTGAATCGAATTTAAGCCTCCGCAGCCGAGAACTACTAGATTCTAGGTACACTTGGATAAGTCCTTGATCGTAGGTATCTATCGGCGTGCGGGAGATTGCCAGTAATTATCCAGCGCTTTGAATATTCCCTGTGTTGTCTGTCTCTCTATCTCTATGTCTAAAGTGTTGGAATATGCCAACTCTGTACGCTTTTCGGTTGTTGTGCATAGAAATTTCGATACCAGGTAATTGATTATATCACATGTTAATTTTGATTAAATATTCAAATCGACATGATTTTGCGGTGATAAGGAATTTAGAGGTTGGAGGGGCTTGTGAATTTAAAATTAATTTTAACAGGTGTGGAAATTGATATTTATACCTAAGTCTGCCGATTCTTCTGAACTATTGGAAGTGATTGTGGAGATGGTGAAAGACCATCCAGAAAAACTAGAAGTTGAATTACTTTGTATTTCTTATCAATTTCTCTTTTTCATTTAGGTTCTGCATTTACAGAAACCAACAGCACAAAAATTGTATAGCCTAGTATTGTCCAAATGTAAATATCCTGGAATTTCCTCTCTGGGCGTTATTGACGCAAAAAATAAAATACGCAATTTGTAGGAGTCATTTATTCGCGCAAATAGTTGGAAAAACCAAACAGGTGTTGGCTTAATAGAAAACAAAGAAGAGCAAACTGTTCGAGGTACATAAAGAAGAGACATTTAAAAACTATTTAAAAGCATTTCTCGGATATTTTAGATTATATATTGAAACTTTGTCCATATTGGGATTTACTACAAGAAATATTTGCGAGAAGGAAAAGTATCAACCGAACCAAGTCTTTGATAGCGGTGTTGACGATGAGAATTTTAATAGTGGCATCGTTGAAGAGGTCTCCGATTTATTTGGTTCTGAGGATGAAGACTTTTTAAAAATAAATAATGAGGATATACTTCCATCGAATGAAGGGGTTTCGTCCCATGACCCAAGTTTTAAACCAAGTGCAAATGTGTCTGCTGATAGTTTCACCTCATTCAAAGAACAGTTGCAAAAGGAACCAAAACGAATTAAAAAACGTTGTGCAAATTCATCCATTGAATACATTGCTCAAATTCAAGAAAAAAGAAATAAAATTAATGAAAAGCAATTGGAAATTGAAAATGAGAAATTAAAGTTAAATAGAGAGCAAATGGAAGAAGAAATGAAATTTAAAAGATATGAATTAGAAAGACAAATTGAGCTAAAAAAAATGCAGTTGGGACAAGACGAAAGACTAGCTAAAGAAAGAATGAAGCTAGAAATAGAAAAAGAGGAAAGGCTTCAGCGCTATGAATTGCTTTTAAAATACAAAATAAACGAATAAGCTGCCTTTTATTTTGTTTTGAAGAACTATGAACTTTTTATTTGCTCATTTATTAATTATATAAAGAAATGTTATTATTAAATCAAGTTTTTATTATTTCCATGATTGCTTTTCTTTTCATTTCGGCTTCGGCATTAAATGATGTTTCCTGAAGAGATACGTTGTCGCTATCTTCCTCATCAGAATAGGGTTCGACTGCAGAATGTTCTTCTAAAAAATTAGTTGTTATAATATTATGTAAAATGCAGCAAACTAAAATCCAGTTATTGATAAAAATGTTGCTTTTTGCATTTTTAAGTGGCAATTTTAGTTCTTTTAAACTACAAAACCGTTCTTTAAGGATACCGAAACAATGTTCAATTCTAACTCGATAACGACTCAAACGTTTATTGAAAGCATTACGGTCGGTTAACGTTCCTTGCACTGCATTTGAGCGATAGGGTGTAATTACTGTTGTACTCAATTTATACGCGCTATCTGCTGCTATCCATTGATATCCTGAAAAGAAATCTCCTGCGTTTGTATTTAGTGAGCAATTAGTGTAAATTCGACTGTCATGGAAACTTCCTGGAGCACCGATTACTACTTGAAGGATTCTTTTCTTGTAATCACACACTGCTTGGACTTTGATGGAATATTGATGCTTCCTAGAAAAATATGATGTAGGATCTTCAGATGGTGTTTCTGCTAACTTGATCTCCGTAGCATCAACATAGCCTAAGCAATATGGTAATTCAAAGTGCGTTGTGGAAATTATTTCTTGCCTTTGTTCTGCGTTTGGCCAAAACAAGTACTGATTTTTCAATTTCAAAATTGCTTTAAAAACTCTATTAGTAATTGATTGTATTGTACCCCCATCGCCTATTCCAAATATGTAGCTTTGCAGTTTTTCTAATGGACGCTCCTTCGCCTGAGTTTCCAAGTCGATACAAAACTAGTAGAAGTTGAATTTCTGTAGGAAATTGTTTTGAACTATTTACACCTGTAAAAACTTCGTTGTTTTTAATCAGATTTAATAGAAAATCAAAAGTTTTTCTATTGACTCTAGATACGACAGAGAATCTGTTTTCATCCAAAGTAGGAATAACATCGCATATAAATCCACGACACTTATTTACAGAGCCTCTTTCAAATGGAACGCTGTAACGGGAGGCTAATACGATCATCATATTATTCAAAAAACCATCCAAAATTTCTTCTTCATTCTGATCTAAAGACAACAAATTTAACTAAAACTATTTGTAATTAAACTTACAAAAAATAATTACCTGAATACTCTGGCATAATAAAATCAAATTCAAATTTCTTTATCAAGAATTTGATTAATTTACGTTTTTCGCTTACTCTTGGCATTATGAAATATTTAAAGATAATATAACCTATTTAACGGGTTGACAGTTTGTTTTCATATTTTTACGTAAATGTAAAAAGGGTTGTTCATGAGAATTTGCATACGAAACAATTTTATTTAACAAAATTTACGCATTTACGAATGACTTGAATACCCCTGATTTCTCATACTTTTAGGAATTTTTAAGTTTAATTTCACATACTTTTAGGATACTTATTTTTATTTTGAGCTCCATAACTCATTTTTAAAAGTCAGAGTTTGGCAGCTTAATTTAGTGTCAATTAATACATTTTGTGCGACTATCGGGGGGGGCCAACGTTAAAAATATACGAAAATCGTTACTTTTAATCCACCATTTTATTAATTTGACGTTATAACTCTTCTTCTCTCTTTCTTTTGATGTCTGTTTAACATTTTGCACAGTAAAACTGGAAAAATATAGACTGACCGGTAGAATACCAGAGACGTACGTACGATTTTTTTTGTGCCCGATCAACAATCAATGTATTCGGACAAGTCCGTCCAGAGATTTTGTGGAGGCTGTTCTGAAGGATATTGACTTGAGCCCGAGTTGAGCCAATTTGATGACGAGGTATCTTATATTGGTTTGAAAGTTTTCGAACTCAACCGATTTGTACGAATACGGAATTGACGTCCTCAGGGGATTTCGGCTTGTAAGCATTTGTCAATGGTGGATTGCCGTTAATTTCTGTATGCTGTTGCATACCTGTATGCTGCTGCCACATACTTTTCTAAGTGTTCCATTGAATTTTCTTCCATCGGGTTTGAATCGAATTCGAGGGCCTCAGGATCTAGCCATAGAAGAACTCTGTTATGCCATATAATAACGAATGGCACGAATTTACTCCAATTAGTGACGTTTTCCCTAGCCATTAAAGAAATTTAAAGTTGTCGGTGGAGCAATTCAATCATATCCTTTGCTTGGCCAATGTTAGATGGTTGTCCTAGCTTTTTGAGTGCTGAGCAGTTCAGCAATTTGATCGATTTAGAATTCCATACGTTGATCAGTTGTGATTTCAACAAATACGCTGGATTGTAGAACATATTAAGTGATACAGTGCTTTGCCTATGCTGAAACTAAAATAATCCGAAGCATATAAAAGTATCCGCGAGATGGAGGAAGGGGTGTCACTATATCCATATTGCTGTTAGCGAATCTTTTCTTCGAAAGCCTAAACATTTCAAATGGAGACTTTTTGTGTCTCAAAATTTTTCACTTTTAGCAACCAAGGCACGATCGAGATCACTCATTGCAGTCTTTGTTGATCGCTGTCCAGAAATATTTCTTTATCGAACTTCTTTTCGCAATCGAATGCGATCTTACATAAAGAAGCTTCTGCTTCTGCTTAGTTCACACCAGAGCTAACGAGTTGTAAAAGGTATTGGTGTCAATATTAATTTTACTTCTCAGACGTTGCTGGAATGCTTATGGAGCATTTTTAACACTATCACCTGTTTGGATCTGTGCTAGCTCATGCAGATCGATCAAACAAGGTCGTCCTACTCCTTGCTTTAGCAGGATAGCGAAAAAGATGATAAGCAGATTGCGAATTCTGCCTGTGTCATTGCTAAATCCTGTAATCCTCAGAATTTCCGGCTCTCTTCCAAGCTTGCCTTGCAATACAGTCGATCGCAGTCAGGAACTAAGGTAATTTTATTATCAAATATCAAAGAAACCTTCAAGGCACAAAGTGCAGTCTATAAAATGTTCTTTCAAAAGGAGCTCTCTTCTTTGACTAGGAGGTACTCAAGTTCACTCTTCAGTTGATTCCCGGGGAATGAAAATTCAAGGTTAACAAAAAGGCAGACGTATTGGCCAAACTTGGAGTGAATGTTTTAAACATTTCAGTAAAGATAGTACAAAAGGCGCTTTGTGTGAGAAAGAGAGATACCACTATACATTTCTTTTCAAAAGCAGATTAGTAGGTACTGTGGCGGTTTGGCCTGGGAACCAAAAATTTTTGCCGGCTTGAAAGGGGAGATAAGATCCTTTGTTTAGATATGAAGGCTAAATCTAAAGTCACGTCAAACTCATTGATATGCTTTCATAAAGGTTGGTTTTCACGAGTGTGATTACAACATGCTGCGCCTTCAGCGCCACGACAGGGCTACCCTACATTTACCTACCTTGATCTATGTCGAACTCTGATTTGTTTTCAGCAAGCACTTGAAACATTTCATAGGTCATTCTCTAATCATCCAACCACAACTAAAGACTGAATGTACATTTCTTCTGACTTTCAAAAAACAAACTTCACAAGATTTAACATATGTACATTCCTCAAAGAATTTTCACTTAAAGAAACAAAATTTTTCTAACGATGAAAAAGTATATCCCCTTGACAAAAAGTTAACTGAATTAAGAAACTTACAAGTAGCAATTAGAACGCAAAATTCTAATGAATGTCGTCGTCGTCTTTCGTATGTTATGATTCCTTATACTTCCATACATCTACACATCCCTCAAAATACTGTGTTCAAAAGTATCATTTCTAAATCTAAGTTGTTTGATGTTTTCCTTGCTGTTATAAAGCAACCCTCAATTAAGGAATGCCTAGACTCTTTGAGAGCAGCTCAAGAACCCAGCACGTGTAATAACTTCTTCTGCCTGCACTTATGCCACTCTACATAGGATCGAATACAGGGCGTACATCATTCTATAAAGGAAGTTAGATATTCTTTGAGCAGAAATTGAATACCTTTTGGAATGCAATGCAGTAAGGTAACACTCGTTGATGAGTAGAGTTAAGGGAGTGAGGTGATGGAGAATGATAATTTAGAGTAGTAATAAGTAAAAGTTGACCACATCTGAATATAAATTCCTTTAACTTCTGGGTGGCCATAAAACAACCAACATCTGGCCTTACTTCATCGGGGAAAAAATATGGTCTATGTAAAAAAGACAACTCGAGTGCATAGAGAGACAGTCAACTTCACAGACTGCAATTATTTCATTTGTTTTGTCGCAATTTTTTTTTTGTTGGTCCTCGTTTCCGCGAAAAGGACATGAAAAACCAACCCCCGTCCAGAAAAATAACAATTAACAAAAATTTACAAGAAGCAACTTTTTATCTCGTGAACTTTGATATTTCATGGGGAGCGACTGCACCGTCTGGTTTCTGTGTTAAATTCCAGCACAATGTGGATGGGCCATCTCCTCGACCATTTCAAGTCCAACTGGGCCTTCATATGCAACGTTTGGCATAGAGAATCCTTTACAGTGTTTTCGGTGGAGGCTCTTAATCATCAGCGCCAAGTGCACTTGTGCTGGACGCCAATTATTCTCCTGGTGAAATGACTAGGAAGTTACCTTTTTCATCGTTCCTTTAACCTACACCCACATACATATACATATATACGAGTATAAACTCCTCTGTTCCAAATGAACGTACCTATATGCATGTGAATAGTGTATATCCATTCTATCGTGGCAAAAATTTTTCTATGCAATTTATACATATATAGGCTGAGCTTGGGAATATGTGGGAGATGGATGAGTTTTGGGGCTGAAACTGTTACGGTCCAGTGCTGACAGACACCAAATTTGGATTGTCGCCTCCCATCCAATATGTTGGTGGTGGCAAGGGATGAGAATGGATTTGGCTTTCATGATTAATTGCCATTGTCAAACCTGCAAGTGGCTACCTTTCTAAGGGGGCTAACATCAAGTGGTTTTAAGTTTTTGAACTGATTTTGGGGTGAAAATGTATTTATTTTTGGTTGCTACCATACATAGGCATTCATGGCAGATCTACACTTTACGTTATTGAGGGTGATTAGTTATTTGTGGTAAAACACTAGCAATTTTGTTGTGATTTGGTTAATTTTAAAGCAAGAGACTTATATCAAACTGATGGGGTTTTTATGTGATGTTCTTTTTAAATTTGTGGCTAAATCTAAGTGCCATCTGGGCTGAAAAAGGAAAAGGAAAAAATGTAGTCAACGTGTGGCTCGACCCACTACCCCGAGATTAAGAATCTTCTGTTCTCCTGACTGAGTTAGCCTGGCTAAATCTGACGATTAGTTACTGATGTGATGGAAATGGGTGATTGGTTAAGATGGTCCGCAGGGTCATGCGAAACCACGTTAGAGTGATCTCGTGGTCCAGTGGCGTATTCAAAGGCCATCCCATATTCTCCCCTACCAAGCCACCAGCAAACTCAAACTAACAGCCGAAGCCGGGTAGCCGGGTAATGCTATACAGGATGTACTACGTATGGTAACAAAGCGGTGGGCTGTGGATTGGTTTTGGATAGACTAACAAAGAATAATATGGATGGGGGTCGTAACGATTTAGCCTCTAGGGCGTTTTAAATTTTTTTGGTAGAGGTTTACATATCACCCAGTATTTTTAATATAGTATTTTTAATATTTTCATGAATAAGGTAGCAATCTAGGTCCACTGGGCGCAATCGGATGGTTCTATCATAATTGAATGTTGTAGGATGCTACGATGGATATCTCTTTTGCGATAAATTAGTGAACCTACTTCCTTAATGGCGTGGAAACGAATGGATCATTTCACAGTTAGTATTGGTCTGGTCATACTTGACTTGTTACACATTATTTGCCTCTCAGAGGCTAATAGGGAAAACTTGGGAAGGCTACTGGGCAAACCCTAAACTCAGTGCTTAATATGCCTCCACTCTTTCTTGAAGTAAATCAAAGGGCAGCTGGCAGCACCCTAAGACTTGCAGCTGAAAATATGTTTAAACCTGGAGATCTAACAGGTCATCTAAGCATACTCGAGGCTTTACCTACTATTCTTCTTCTTCTTCGATCTCTTAGCTGACAAAATAACAACGCGGTTGCACTAAACAGAATAAGGGAGAGTGTAGCCAAAAACCGGAATTTATTGACAACATGTTCCTCGACCCATGACCCTGAGAAAAATGGTCTCCTGCTCTACCGACAGAGCTAGCTCGAATGAATCTGACGGTTAATTATTTTATTCAGAATCGCATACTTCATTTAAGATCTCGATCAAGTACCGCCGAACTTAACCCGCAGTTGGTATTTAACCCCACAACTGGCTGACAACTGTTGCTAAGATGGTTCCAAAATTGAAGGAGAAGCAATCGAGTTTGGGGCTTATGGACGTAAATACCAGCTTGTAGTAGCTTTAGGCAATTCCATTGAGTTTTCAAATGGAAGTATACGCCGTGGAAAATTGTATCCATGAATGTCTGAGCCGAAATATAAAAAGTATAGCTCTGCCTATATAAAGTCAGACGCCATTAGATCATGTACAGTGAATTCAAAGCTTATAAAGGGAAACATCGATTCTCTAATTCCTCTCGAGTTGTTCTGAAGTATATGCAGGGCATTAATGATTCGACAGAAATAAGCAGGCAGATCGTTTAGCTACAAACACGTCTGCAGAGATTTTCTATGTATCTAGTGGTCATATGAAAAAGATTCTTTGAATATGAAGGACAAGTGCTTAGAAGGAAGTTCGAAAATGCAGGAGTTTAACTACCGGCGATTACGTATCAGGAATCAGCATATAAAAATTGCAAATGAGGATCCTAAGGGGGCCGAATATTAGGAAGACATTACTCTGATAGCATGACAAATTGAAAGGGCCGTAGCGAAGCTTAACGGAAAAACAAAAGCAAATTGAAATTGCTAAAGTAGTCTACGGTGGTCAGGATGTATTTATTGAATTATGTCTATGCAAATAAATCCATGTCACAATTCTGCGATTTTAAACAAGGACTCACCGATTCGCCAAGTTACCACCGTCGGTAGACCAGGAAACTATTAATCTCAGGGTCATGGGTCGAGCCACATGTTGACTATATCTTCTGGTTGTTTAGCTCCACTCTTCCTTACCCGGTTTAGTGCAACGGCGTTGCTAAGTTGTTACATTCGTTTTGAGCCAGTCATACATCTTTCTAACTCCGCCGTGTCCTACCGTTGGGTACTCATCAATATGACTCGAACAGACTGAATACGGCGGATCTAAACTCGATAAAAATCGCAATCCTAATCAATCATGCTGATGTTATGAATGGTACTACGTGAATGTACCACTAACGATGGACTGCGGATACCAGGCGAACTTCGGTTTGAATTAGCCTTCCATTGGTGATACGGAGCTCTGCCACGGGAGACCGTCCTTTCTCGCCGAGTTCGTGGATGTTAATATAAAATTACCTTAAAAAAACTTTTGGAGATGGAGCACTTCTTAACTCTCCAAACATTTCTGGGGCTCCCACAGCTCCCAAAAGAACGACCCACAATGCCAGTTACATATTTTTGGATCCATGCTTCAAAGTGTCGGATGTGGTCCCAGTGAAGGAAAGTTTTCGGGATTCTTCTTCAGGATGGGCAGTCTAAGCCCGTAAACCCAGGGATGGAGTTCGTTGAGATCACTCCTTCATTGGGAGATCTCTTTAGATCTCCTGCGGAAGTAAAGGCACCTAATCAAAGAGGCGACTCGAAAAAACCGCTTTCAGAAGACCGGGTGGCGCAGACCGATAACGTTTTATGCGATATCTGGAAGCTGGCTACTCCCGTATAGAGGCTGGTATGTTCTGCGTAGCCCCCGAGGAAGAAAGGGATACCGATTTTCTTAATAAGTAGAGGGTTAGATCATGTGGATGTTCTCTAGAGCATAATAACCCGGCGAAAAGGGCGAAGGCCATACGGCTTGCAAAGCCTTCAGAAAAGTCGGAAGCATCCATAATGAAGTCTAGAACGACTCCAAAGCCGACCTTCTGTCAAATAGCGGAAAGTGTCAGAATTGGCGGTTTTGCGACTAACAATCCGGAGACTCTTCTGACCACGAAACTACTAGTTACCTCCTAGTCTTCTGGAGGCGGTAGCCAAATAGGCACAGGGCTCAGAACAGCCCAGGTCAGTAGGGGTCGGTACGCACTCTATGATGGGCCGCCTTAAGCCTTGGAAAAAGCAAGCCTTGTTGCTGTAGACGGGAACAAGCTGCCACGTAGTCTTTTTGTAATCGGGTACTTTCAGGGCCCTGGCATTATGTTGAAAGGATAGGGGTCCAAAAGAAGACCCTAAGGGTGTAGGAGTGGAGAATACTGCACAAAGTTCACCGCATAAAATTCACAGAGATGACGTTGTCAGGATGGTGAACACTGCAATTTTGGGCTGATGGCAGGAGAAGCCTCTTTTAACGAGAAGGTGACTCTTTCCACCATCTCAACCTTACTAGCTGGGGCAAGCTCTAATGACCAACCATGCAATACAAACAACCAAATAGCCTCCAAAAAAGGTGGTGCTGTTGGCGAAACGTCGAGGAAACAGCTCTGAGAAAACATACTTCCTCTATTGCCGCTACAGGCGGAACTCTAACCCTAAAACTACCATCGAATTGCAAAAGGGGAGATATAATCCCGTAAGCAAATGGCAGGCCGGCTGTTCTCGAAAAAAGTATAATCTAGGATAACTGGAAATACAATTTATGTGAAGTGAAAGCGCCGACCAAAGGGCGCAAAGAAGCAATCTCGCTCCACCCTCAACAAGGGCTAGGGCCGGCGCTGCCTCTACTCCAAGCTTGGCTTGGACTGAAGACTGTGACTCAATTTTTTCTTGGTTCATTGAGTCTGAATAAGTTGTCACGAATCTCTGTATTCTAAGCCTTCAACTTTACTCCGGCAAATCAGGAATAACTACTTTTTCTACAGCCGACAATGTTGAAGGTGGTGAAGTGCACAATGCATTCAGCTTTGGACCAACTCCAACATCCTCTCACTCGGTTCGATATAATTGAAACGAAGGTACCCATGATTTAACAAGGTAACCCATGATTTAACAAGAATCTAGTCAATCTACGTTGGAATTTTGACTTGTAGACCTCTGGAGCTTTACAGAATTGGACCAAGCGTTCACCAATCTTAGCGAGATGGTCGATTACTAGTTGGGATTATAACAAGATAAATCATTTGAACTTATTTAGTAAATGTAGCAATAATTTCCAGTTGAAGTTAACCAAAAATTAGGATAAAGGACTACTTACTTCTTAGAATGGAAAAGCCCAGAAACTGGGGTAGCTTTTGATGAAATCACTACTTTTCACCCACAAAAATTATTCCCTAAAAACAAGAATTTCTCCAATTTAACTTTATAAATTGTACATTCCGCCTCCTTTTTTGTTATTAAGTAACTTTTTTCGCGTTCAAAACAAATGCAAAGTATTTTTTTTTTTTTTTGTTATATAAAACGAGTGACAATTTCTCTCTTTTTTTTTATTTTTTTTTAAAGAAATACAAAAAAAATGACTACAACAATTCGAAGTTCTGAAAACAAAATTCTTGTTAACTAAGTAAAAGAAAAAAATTTATCTTAAAGGTAAGAAAACGTAAAACGAGTGAAGAAAAAGGCAAGAAAAAGAAATGGTTGAAAGGAAGAAAGTTTTACCTGTTTTTGCATCTGTTTTTCGTGCTTAAATTGACACCAATTTACTGAAAATTGCTTTGGTAGAAATTTGAATTTTATTTACTTGTTTCGTAAAATGGTTGAAGAAAGAAAAAGTTTTTCTTTTTTCAAGAATATTTTCAAATTATTTATTCGTACAACAACAACAACAAAAAATGAAGTAAATGTTGAAGAAATTGTATTTGATTAACGAAGAAAGAGACGAGGAAAATGGTGCTTCTGGAACAGAAATCAGAGTTTTAAAAATAAATTTGTTTTGTAAAATTTTTATGTAATTCTTGGTTTTTGATTTTATTTGTAAAAGAAGCCATTTTTAAAAGTGGAATTTTGCAACAACAGCCTTAATAATATTAAGTTCATCTGTTCCAAAGAAAAATTCGTTAGAACAAAAAAATTCCTTTCATACAACAATCATAAAAAAACCATGATAACTATGATAATTGTAATAAAATGACTTTTTCATTTGTGCTAGCTGAAACCCGGTACGCCTCGCTGCACCCATCAAAGTGGTGGATCACAGTTCATCACAGTGCCGGATTTACCTAAGACGGAGCCCCAAGCAACCGCAGGTTTTCGGGACCCTGATTCTAAAATTTAACCCCCCCCCCCCCCAATATTTATTTATTTTAAAATAATAAATAACCAGTTAATTTTGCAAAATCAATATATTATTCAGTTTACTTATAATTACTAACTAAATTACATCTTTTTTCTACTTTTCTCAATCGCAAATTGATAAATGACATCATCAAAGTCAAGTTTTGGAAGCTTTTCTTTTTCGATAAACAGTAAGCCCAAATCACTTACTTTTTCTTGGCGCATCAATGAGCGTAAATAATTTTTGACGCGTTTCAATGCGCTGGACGATCTCTCCCCTGTACTATTAGTTATCGGTAGTGTAAGGAATAGCTTAATTAGACCAGTGCCGATAATTTTTGAGAACAAAAAAATTTTTAGCAGTAGTACCAAATCATTTTCAAGGATGAATTGTTTTAAGCGTTTCCAAAGGTTGAATGCCTCATTTAGACCAGTGCAAATGCCCTTTTGAAAAGCCAAAAACTAGAAAAATTCTTAGCAGTATATGGAAAATTTAGGATAAATGCTACATAAACGAGGAAAATCGAGAGCACCGCAACAGATGACCGGAAAGGGACGGAGGTGCCAAAATGTGGGTTCCTGGTAAATCCGCCACTGGTCATTCAGCTCAACACGGGGTATTTTTCGTTGTAAATGTACAGGGTTATCCATTTTGTGTTTGAGAAAATAAACTTAAATAAAACGCATAAAATTTTCAAATCAAGATGAAATTTTTATTTCATTATAAGGATTGAACCTTGCCATTATACGTGAAACACAATATCATTCAAATGTCCTCCACGGGACCTCTTACAGGCCTCAATCTTTTTGAGGTAATTTTCAATGACTTTTCGGCATATTTCCGGCAATATCTCGATAATACCATCACAAATATTGGGTTTCAGTTGGTCCAGAGTTTGAGGATTGCGCGCGTAAACACGATCTTTCACATAGCCCCACAAAAGGAATTAGGCGTCCTGGAAATTCCTCTAGCAGAAGAGCTCGATTGGCCAGTGTGATGTGGCTTGTGGCTCAGTCCTGTTGGAGCCACATTTCTTCCAGATCATAATCTTCGATTTCTCTCCAAAAATAATCGGTTAACATGCGTCCATAGCGCTCAGAATTGACTGTTATGGCCTTTCCTTCCTAGCGTTTTCAAAAACCAATAACACCACCGGACCACAATGCACACCATACGGTCACTTTTTCGGGATGCAAAGGCCTTTCTGTGATCACCTGGGGGTTTGGGAGCCCCATATGCGGCAGTTCTCTTGCTATTGAGGTCTTCTAACACAAACAGCACTCAATCAGTCATTTCATACAGCCAATTTTTCAAACATCGATTATATACAAAACAATGATTTATTTATATATATATATATACGAGTATATAGATTAGACAGTTGCTATGGCTCATTAAAAACGAGGACGTTTACAGCCAGAAGCAGAAGCTTTTCTGAAAGCTTACTATAAACTGAGGACAAAAAAGCTTTGGCATTATAACAATTTTTTTCAAATGTCCACACAAGTTAAGTCTGAACCTAATATGACGAGCCATACCGTAAGAAAACTGGACGAATTTGAGCTGAGCTTATAGCCCTAGATGCGGGGAGAGTTCCTTTAATTGCAAGACTTCACTCAAACTCGAATTAATTTGAGATCTAATAGCAATGGACATTTCGAAACTTTAGACGACATTTTCAAGGGTACATTCAGCTTCTACCACTATATTACTTCCGGTCTAATACTAACCATACCCAGCGGGAAAACTAGCGAATTCATTAATGATTTGTGTAACCGCTTACAAGGTAATCGAAAAATTCTACTGTAAATTTAGAAAAATGGAGGTCTTTACATTGTAATGGCTAGGTAAGCGACTGTGAAATACTTTCGTTGGAACAGTGATGTGTTTTATTATTCTTTGTCTTGTCGAAGCCTCTCTTCTTGAGTTTATCCGTCCTCAAAATTCGTTCGGAGTGGATCGTGACCAAGTGCAATCAAAAGGTATCTTGCTAGTAAAATTCTCACCAAATGTAGCTGAAATGCAATGGTAATATTGTTTTCAATGCTAAAAAGGGTAGCCAGAAATTAATTCAGCATGCCTTACATGGTAATCTATGTATTCACCTAATACACTTCACCTCTGAAATAAGTCGTCGTCTGTAATGCCTACAGTAAGTACTTATCGCCCTAGGACATCCCTATGTAAAAGTAACCTATTATTTCATCACAAAGGTAATGGGTCCATCTCATTACCACCTCGCTTACCTAGCCATTACATTTCCCTCTGGGTACCTACGTATGGTTATACATACGTACGACGTATCTGTATGGTCCTGTCTTATCCCAGTAGGAAATAGTGCAAGCGCTTATGTGGTAATCAGAGAATTCATGCATGAAAAATCAAATAAAGTAAGTTCTTCTATTTGTAATAACTAAGAAGCGAATAGGTAATAACTACACTTTAGTCGGGCGAGAATGAAACATGTCAGAACGTGCTGAAGGTACCTTTTACAAATGTAATGTCTGGTAAGTGTACTTACCACCCTAGGACATCTACGTGTAAAAGTAATCGATTCTGTAATTGGTAATGTAACCTATTGACATTACAAATCGACACTACTCAATCGATTCGGTAATGCTTACATTTCCTACTGGGATAAGTCTTTGTTATAAGCTGAGAATCTTTCAATCATTCACTCAATGGTGGACCAGTTGGCTGTTCTTTCTTTTCGGCTGTTTTATTCCGTCTAGGAAGACACTTGTGATACGTTTAACGATTGTATACTTATATTATAAACTATTTGCTTTACTTTTAGCCTAGTTCGTGTGACCCGTCAGATGGCGGCTACAGAGGAACCTTAACCTTATCCCTAGAAAAATCTTTTATACAGTCCTTAAGGTTGCTGTATACGTTGCTATTTGCCATTTCAGAAGCCTTTAGTGGTTCCTACACTTCTTTGACAGTCCTGATTGAATTCTGATTCACTTCGGCAAAACTTACTGGTCACTTTAGATGGTCCAGGAATTCGTATCGTGAGTCGAGCGAAATCCTTATAAAACTGGCGGTAAGGTCATTTAAGAGATAACTCTTCAAGGCTGATTTGGACGGTGGATGCTATCTTTCAACAATGCCTTTGTCCTACGGATAATAGGCTGCCGCTACAGATTAGCCCGCTTGTCTCATTCCCTCCATTTGCAGCCCTCCTTATCACCTACTCTTTATACTAAAGGGCCCCACCTTCAACCCGCTGACAGGCCATGCCCAGAAGGTTTCTCGCCTTGAGGCCAAGTATAATCACTCACACATTCACCGCCCACCAACTGGATGGGACCTGCACTCCAAGAAAACTGACAAAAAAAATTGTGTGTGTGTATGTTTGTGTGTGTGGGTATAAATCGTCAGTCCAAGCCTGAAGATGAATTAGTCCGAAATTATCATTGGGGTCATGAACATTTTTGCACTTTAATTAACAACCAGCTACCCTAAACTGTCGTCTTAGTCTGTGTGTATAAAGGGAATCATGAGATCACCTGCAGTCCACGGCCTTTCAGGCGAATGCCTAAAGTCCTCATCCCTCAGTCAGACTGAATAATGTATGGCCGGCAGGTGCCTGTAAGAGAATGAAGGCATTAAGAGTTTGTTCATAAATATGTTGAACAACTCGACTGTTGAACAAGCTTTCGTAGTCAGTATCATTTCCCAACTCATGGAGTCCTCGCCACCTTCTTCAGCGACTTCCCGAACCATCATAACCCCAAACCTATTATATGCCGCGTACTGAGCCCACTACAAGACAATTACACCATGACGTAGCTAGCGATATAAGTGACTAGTAGTACAAAGTCCCATTCCTGAGCTTAGAGCTAGTAATAGAGTAAGCCCTTCCAGCACAGAAGGCGCACTTCCAGGCTGGGCAAAGAAAAATCTTCCTACTCAGTACAACCAAGCGCTGAGGTGAGGCTCTCAACTAAGCATGCAAACATAACATTATATAATTAAAAACATCCAAATAAACATGTAACCCATGCAAGCAAAAGAAAACATAACCGGTCACATGAGATTAAAAAGACTCCTTTTAAGGACATCTTTACTCATATTCACGCTCAATGCATTTAAATGCAATAATATTGTGGTTCACGTTAATGATCATGCGATGGACAAGTAAAGAAA
Organism: Thereva unica; assembly: GCA_949987705.1. Lineage (NCBI taxonomy): Eukaryota > Metazoa > Arthropoda > Insecta > Diptera > Therevidae > Thereva > Thereva unica. Next base: position 12,341,276 of record OX465282.1, read on the forward strand.
ATTAACCAGCAGAAGAACCGTGTGAAATTAGTTGAACTTCATTGTGGTGGGTTTAATATCTTGGATGAGCTTTCTAGCTGGAGATCGAATTAATAGCTAGTCGAAATTGCTTCTACTCCCTATTTAAGGTGGGCCTCAAGATTTCCGCGAAAGTTCAATCAAAGTTCAGCAGAGCTTCCCAATCCACTCTGAAGTTTTAACAAGTGGTGACGCGGACATCTACTTGTAGGTGAATCTTACTGAATCTACTTTAAAAAAATAGCTAAAGCTTCCAGATACCCAACTCCTACAGCTCTTTGCTGGTGTCGCAGCAGTCCAAATACCACCAAGATTAACTAGTCGTGTCTGTAGTGACTCTCGCAGATTTAATGTTTGGAACTCGGATAAGATTCCCCAGAAGATCCCACCCAAGACACAGCGAAGTTCAGCTTCAGATTCCCCACAATATTGCATCCAAGTGTGTAACTATAGTTAAACCTGTTAAAAGAAAGGAGAATTTTTCTATTGGGTTGACACAAGGAAAATCACAGCGAAATTCACCTACAGATTACCCAGAAGATCCCAACCCAAGACACAAGTTCAACTACAGGTTTAATTCCAGCGCGAAAGCTCACCCAAGACAAAAACCCACCTCAGCGAAGTTCAACTAATTTCATCCAGGTAGCGCTCACTCAGACTCCAGATCACATCCACACCCAAGGCCAAAACCGATGGCGTTACTGGTTCCGTTCCGACCTGGCTATACCATTGCCCTTATAACGCCTTGTTCCAACCACTGAGACAATTGTTTATATCAAAGTAACACTATGGAACTTAGCTAGTGGTGTTGCTACCATCAGTCGGAAAAACGCCACGAACTTATTCCCAGAAGTAATACTTAATGAAACTCTAAAAACTCGAAGAGCACAAATCTTAAAGAAAATCATGATTGTAGGTGTAAAATCGTTCGAGATTCCCATCAAAAATCTTTACCCATAATAATAATTGATCATGAATTTTCCCACAATAATATTTCCCACCCCTATTATTCAATTCACAGCATAAAAACCCCTTTTACTTTTCCCACCATCATCATCTGTTGCCGATATCTTTCTGGGTGACGAACGACGACAACAAAAAAAAATGCGATAAAAATTCATCAATAAACCGATTTACGAATTTCCACTAAATTGAGGAAAGATTTTCAATTTTTATTTTTTTTTACGGGTTACCATAATATAATATCCGCCAAGAGCACTACCCTGAAACCACACACCAATAAAAGACACCAATGACATTCATGAATGCATCAGCCTCTAGATCAATTGAGTTTCTCTCTTCAACTAAATCCGGTATGGGACATATTTAGGGCTCAAAAATGTAATCCGTCAACGATGCATACGATAAAGAGAGCGATGATGCTCTGCTCCTCCAAGACGATCCCCAAAAAGGAAAGAAAGACTCTGTCTAACCCATCGTCGCTGTCGAGCCAAAACCGAGGATCTAGTTGGAATATTCCTTTAAGGAAAAGTAAGGAAAATGCAGCCCGGGGGGAAAAATGAAGGCTGATTTTTGGTGGTCCCATCATCCCTTCGCCAGCCATTGAACATCCCTTATTGGCATCTCTCACTTTTTTGTACGTACACAATCCCTCAAAGCGCTTCAATTTCAATGAAAAATTTCTGATTTATCTACTCGCGATGTCGTCTAGGTTTTTTTTTTTGTCAAGGGTAAGGGGGTTGTCGCCGAACATTTGTAGGTGTAGATATATGTAGAAGAAGAAGAAGAATAAGGTGCAAAACCTCCTTCAGCATTATTTTCGTATGGTAACCATCAGCCACTGAATATCTCTCCAATAGTTGTCGTTTGCCGTCTTATATGTGGCAAAGCGCGCGTACACCTCAAAAATGTTGAAAGATATGCAAATATCCTTCTGCAAGTATAGAATGGAAAATCAACATTTTTGCGCCAAAAAAAAAATAAATTTTCACATGAAAATCATTGAAAGAGAAGTAGATGTAGATTCACCAGAAGACGAAGGAAAAAAAAGGATACGAAGCAACAATATATAGAAGGATATATATGGGTAGATGTATAGAAGGATCGAGGGTCGCGAGAAAGTGATGAATTCAGCTGGGATTTTGCAATGCTTTAGAAGTTGGAAAATTTTTGGCCCTGTTCAAATATTCTTCGGGAACAATAAAATTCACTTCATCTCTGGCATCTCTAAATGCATTCGCGAATTTCCTAGCGAATATCCCGGGTACTTCCTTGAACGAGAAAAAGAGAATCCAGCTACACATAAAAATGGATGGGATTGTTCTCGTCGATGGAGGGTTGCAAAAAAATATATATTTTCGTTTTATTTTTATTCCGCAAACAGTTCGAAAGAGTCGTGCAGAACGAGGAGAACGTGGGGGTGGGTATATATGGATACCCCGACCGAGGAGTAGAGCGTTACTATAGAAGACATGCAAAACCACTTCAAGAAAATTAGGAAGATATCCTTAGATAGGGAGTTAAATGCTTTCCAAACCAATGCCACCAATTCAAACAATGAGGATTATATTGAAATTTCCATTATATGCATTTTTTTTTGTATGTATTTTTTCCTAATGTAACGGTCAGTTTTGCTCAAAAATCTCTAAATAATTACTTGACTAAAAATCACTGTCGAGAATGAAATTCAGAAGTTGTTCGAAACCAAAAAGTAGGCGGGGGAAAATAAAACAAAAAGAGGAAAGAAAAATTTGGTAGTCAGTCTGGGAGAATTTTTTTTGACGGCTGGATAAAGGAACGGAGAAAAATTTTTTCTTTTCTTCGGGAAAAAATATAAAATTTAGAAAATTTTTCTTAAACTAATTATGTATGTATGGTCAGATTATTAACCATACGAAATTGGATGAGTACCGTAAAAAGGAGAATAACTACGTACCTTTACAAGCCGATAAAGACGATAAGGAAGACTCTGATGGAATGGAAAATTGATTTGACGAAGACCAAGATTGTCAAGTTACAGTAGGAAAATAGAAAAAGATAAATGCCGGGCAGGTAATAGCTGCGGTGACGTTACTTGTTCAAGAAGTTCAATGTGGCAAAGTGAAATCGACCCTGAGCTTACAAAATTGATCCATAGGACTCAGGAGGTATCGACAGGCCTTACCGAGTGCAAGCAACCTGCGAAATCGGATGATATAATTCAGTCGCATTAAAATGTTCTAGTTGATATACGAATACTTTCTATACGAATACTTTCTTTTAGAGTACTGTTGTGTCTATAGAAAGGATTGTCCCTTCTAGTGCGTGATCTGACTTTGAAAACTGCACAAGTCATCTATAATTATGGACAGGGACCTTCAGATAATGCAAACTTTTCTTCGCGCTGACAGTTATGCTTTGGACTGGTAACGGACTGCTGGGAAAGTGAAGCCACAAGGAGAAGCGAGGCGGTGGAAAGGTAATGGTGCCACCTTTGTTTACTATTCGTTTATATTGTTGTGATTTTCGGTATCCTGGTATTAGTTACTATCCTAAGACAGAATGTATTAAGATAGGGAATTAGACATGAGTTTTATTGTTGAATGGGTAGATATATGAAATTTGTATCCGTTTTTATTTTCGTGGCGTGTTAAGCCCACTTCCTTTTGTCATTCAAAAGTTATTATTGGAGGAGATTGTTTTTTGAAAAAAAAAGAAAAGAGATAAATAGATTCAAATCGAAATTTTGGCCAATAGCAGACACTAGTATAAAGGAGGAACTGTATATTCCACTAATACCAATTGATATACCGTTCGATAGTCAGGTAATTAAGCCAATACCTATAGTGCATCCACACCAGCTGGATCAGAAGAACAAAAATCACACCAAAAAAAATACACAAAATACAATAACAAAAATTTTCTTTTTGCTTTAATTTAAAAAAATTTATTACTAAAATAATAATTTTAATGGTAGTTAGTATTAACTTTATAATCTTCTTTATAATTATTTGTGAATTTGTTTTGCTCCTTGTCGGAAATATTTTGTTCTTTGTTGGTTCCGGGAAATTTGTTTTTCCTCTAAGTGATTCTGTTGGTTGTAATATCGTTTGTACAAAGCGAGGAGTATTGGCCATTACTGCGCGCTTTATTGTTATCTTGAGCTTCATACATATGTACCTAAAAATAAAATAGTGTAACATTGATTGAATTGAATGTGATCATTTAATGCTAATATTTGACAAGGACCGCTAACTATTGTCATGGTTGATAAGTATTCATTGTATTGTTTGTGTTGATGATTACAGGATTATTAAATGATTATATATACTAGAATGTCCAGGTGGTAAATTTTTTTTTGTGGAATGGTTGAGGCGGGGGTCATTCCTTTTCAGGGTTTGACGAGGCTCAGGCGATGTCCGGAGAATGATGGAGGCGGAATTCAAAGTTGCACAGGCACAGGTAAGTGGTGAACCAACCGCGGTAAGGCCCGGCCACACACCCCACGACCCCTCCGGCGAGCTAGATAACTCCGTGGGGCCGGCGTAGGAGTTCCGGAATTTTGTTTCCTTTCTTATGTATTGTATTGGCTCCTTGGTCATGCTTTTCCGGGCTTATGGCTAAGGGGGTAATACCTCGCATAAGTGGCGCCCAATATTTTATCGCGCCATTATGCTATTACACTAATAGTTTTTGGGATCAGCCAAACCTCTTTGATATCAGCAGGTTAGCGTTACTATTAGCCAAGTAATTATTTACAAAGCTGTTATTAACATAACCGGCCACCATGGGAGTACCAGCTTACAATGACTATTTCTAACCATCCACTGGGAGATCACAAATTCTACTGATTGCCCTTGTAAAGATACGTTTCCATCCATTGCTTCCGTAGTGCACCTGTACTACGCGTCCCCACTTGGGGTTTTTGCGCCCGGTGCACTATGTCATATTGCGCCCCATAAGATATTAATTTTTGAATGCACTGAAGGACAGTGGAAAAGACACAAACACTCGCTGAACGGAAGAAATAATTTTCATAGTTTGTGCAAAATTTAAGATTGCATCATAACCTTGACCTCATAGCCGGTCTCGGTATCATCCTCCGTGCCACTATTGGTGGATGCTTCCTCGGTCACTGTAGTTCCAGGGACTGAGTCGATCTCTACGCCGATGACTATGGAGGTAACAACCTCTACGATATTCTCATCTTTTGTATTGATCACATTCTGACTTTGATGAACACTAATAATGAGCTAATTCTTCTAGGTGATTTCAATTTACCCAATATTTAGTGGGTATATGTTGACGAAGACGATAACTAACTTCCTGAAGGCAGCCTTAATTCTAAGAAATCGTGCTTTCTCGATTCCTTATTCTCACTTGGTTTGAATCAAATGAGTGGTGTGACTAATGTATTAGGAAGGCAGTTGGATCTTATATTCTTTACTGACTCAGTCAACATGACTGTTGAACCCAGTCCAATAGTCATGTCAGTCAAGCTGCCCTGTTGACCATTAAATTTCACAGGGTGTCATCAAAGACTGGCCTGGATCCTATCTCTAAAATCCCTCAGCAGGAGCAACAGTGTCACGCTGATGTAGATTCCGCGCCACGAAGGTCACATTGGTACAGCCTAGCTTGAGTAGGGGCAAACTCATCACTTATCGGTCCGGAGCCTTTCTGTAGCTTAGCAAGCTGCCACAGCTGTTTCTACATAGCTGGAAAAGGACCCAGGGTGCTCGTCTCAAGCTTAAAGATTCATGCAAATCGATAGCGCTAAAGCGGGCAACCTTTTAAATGGAGGTGGCGGCTAAAAGTAATAACAGCAAGAAATAGAAATAGAAGAGCTAAGCTAAGAGTTGAGTTAAGAGTCGTAATACTTGTCTAATATTCTTTGAGTTAAGTTTATTTGAGTAATGAGTTGGTTTAAGAGCTGCATTCAGAGATGAGTTAGCGGTGAGTTAAGAGTTGAGTTAAGAATTAAGTTGAGTTGCATTGAGTTACGAGATGGGGTAAAGTTTCCTTTCTTGCCATGTTCGAGAGGAACATCCTTCGTAGAATTATGTCCCCCTTATGCGAGGAAGAACGATTCCAGAGACTCTACGACCACGAGATCAAGGAGCGATATTACGATGTATATGTTGTGAAGAAAATAAAGGCTCGTGTACAGAGCATCTAGATCGTATGAGTGAAGATGAAACTGCTCGGAAAGTTCTCTGCGGTAAGGTAAGATCTATGGAGTGTGACAGCGAGGGAGACTCAACATCAGCTAGAACGATCGCGTAGAGTAGGACGCTCCAAGCTTAGGGATTTTATTATTATTATTATTATTATTATTATAAGGAATGAGGGGCAACCCATATGGTGAACACTGCGGCCAAGTTAGGCGTATTGTGTACATACCCCACAAGCGGAACAGACTATGAGCCTTCCGAATGAAGGCAAGAAGGTCTTTAATTGATGAAAACCGGACTTGGCCAGGGCTCAAGAACTCTCTGATAAACGTTCTTCTTCTAAGGCAGGTCAGAGCAGGACATTCACAAAGAATATGTGTGGAAGTCTCGTCGCCTTCCAAACAGAGTCGGCCTTCTGTCTCTTGAGACAGTCCTAGGTTGTGGAGGTGGTACCTCAGTCCTACATGGCCAGTGAGATAACCCACCAGCAGTCTTAGGTCCGCTATGTTTTAAGAGATAGTGCCCCTTAAGGCGAAGGGTCTTATAAGATCTTTAGCTTGTCTAAGACCTGGGACTGATTCCCAATAGGCTAGGCTTATGCTCTTAATCCACTCTTCTATCAAGGAATTGGAGGTGGACCAAGAGATGCCGCAGAAGGGTTCTGGGCCCTGGAACAACGTCTCAGACCCCTTCCTCGCGAGGCTGTCTGCAGCCTCATTTCCCTCGATACCCTAGTGTCCGGGGACCCAGCAGAGCGAGACGTCGTTTCTTCTGGTCAGGCTCTGGAGTACGTCAAAACACCCTGCTACTATTTTGGAAGAAAACTTCCACGTTGAGACTGCCTTCATGGCAGCTTGGCTGTCAGAAAATTTTTTAATGTTGGCGCCTTTCAGACCTTTTTCAAGGTTGAGCCTAGCGCAGGTCGCAATGGCATGTATTTCAGTCTGGAAAACAGAGGGCCACTTACCCATTGCAGTCGAGACCTTGGAGTTGGGTCCTGCGACACCAGCCCCTGTGCCAAGTTCTATCTTTGATCCGTCAGTAAACCAGTGGAGGTGTTTTGTATGCCCAGGAAGAATAAGTTCCTCCCACTCAGAGCGATCCGGGATAATCACTCTGAATTTCCTTTAAAACCGCAGTTGACTAACCATATGGTCGGATGCGCGGCAAATGGAAATGTTTGGGATATTTTTAAGGATATCCATGTGTCCTTTGACCGTATGGGGCCAGTTGGATGAGATCTGAAGTCTCAAGGCACTTATGGCGGCGGATTTCCATATGAAGAGATGCAAAGGGGTCAATCCAATGATTGCTTTCATGGCAGCTGTGGGACAGGTCCGCATAGCAACGGTAATGGGAAGGCAAGCAAGCCGTTGCAGCTTGCTGCACTTGAGGATCGACGTAACCTGTTTAGTCTTGGGCCACTAAACTATAGCGGCATAAGTGACAACAGGTTTAACGATCGTATTGAACATCCAGTACATCATTTGTGGTGTAAGGCCCCATGTCTTACCCAGAAGCCTTTTGCAGGCCCATATGGCCCTTGTGGCTCTGCTGATGACGTAGTCAAGTTGAGCGGTTCAGTTCAGTCTCTTGTCTAAATTTACTCCCAAATATTTGACCGAGTCTGAGTACTCAACTGTGGTACCCTGGATACAGATAGGACCTAGGCCCACTTTGTAGCGTTTGGAAAAAGGTACCAGGACAGCCTTATTTGGGTTGATTGACAGAACCTCCTTGGTACACCATCTTTGAACTTCTCGCAGTACTGTTCTAATGACCTCTGTAATGGTCAAGTCAAACTTCCCAGTGACAATGATGGCAAGATCATCTGCCATAACCGTCATAACCGATGAAAAACTTAGGGATGCCAAAATGGATTACATCGGCTCAGAATCGGGACTGATAGAGTGATCAGTTGCGATTGTTTTTACTCCACTTTTTTTACAAAAAAAAATGAATTTTTTGGTCTTTTTTTTGCAGAACAAATTTTTTGGCAGTTTTGGGGACGGGGCCATAAGCAATTGTTTAGTTAGCTTGTACATTAATACGGCACTCCGTCATTGCGTATTCGATTTTACAACAAATAATATTATAAAGAGGGCTTAGCCCCTGTTTGCTAATAGTTTTTAGGATCAACCAATTCCAGAATAAAATCGATTACCGATAAACAAAACGACCGATTTCAATTACAATCATTTTTCTGTCATTATTATTATTATTATACAACGAAAGACATTCTCATCCCTTAACCCATTTATATCCTCCTCTATCCAAGAAAAAAGAAAAAAAAAAAACAAAAAAAAGAATTATCTAGAAATGAAACTTTTGTCGCATTAGAATTCAATTTTGAATCCTGAACAGAAAATTGAACTGTAAGCGTAGATATACGGTATATACATAGATTTTGAAATTGCTTGCCTAGGCCACGCAAGCATACATGAGCATAGAAGTGCACCATATGCACTAGAAGGGACACCCTACCTACACCCCGGCGTGCCCCTCAATCCGACCTCTTCCTACACACAATGTACATATCCTGTATGCACATACATAAATACATATCCATATTCAAGAAGAGAAATTATCCTGATTCAAAGAATATTGGCTATTGGACAAGTGTAACAGATGGATCCAAGACATTGGCGGCCATAAATCGGCTTTTAAGCGGCATCCGGCTTCCTCTATCCTATTCGGGAGAGAATGGATGAGACCAAAAAATAAAATAGAGGAGCAAAAAAAAAGAGGAGCAAATTTGAAAATATAGTCACCAACCTTGAGGGCAGCCGCCTACACCCATCCTTCCTGCTGCCTACACAGCTCGTCCTTCTGGACTGGCCTAACATTGAAGAAAATGGGCACAAAAAAGGACGTCTCCAGTGATTCTACTGCCTGCCAAATGGATGAACAAGAGTCCTACCAAAGGGAAAATATATTGCAAATCCTTTTTGACTGTAGAATTTTTCATTCCTACATTCAAAAAAAACATATGTATACACACACGCACCCACACCATCAAAACCATTTTCACAAATATTCACATAAAATTTTGTGTCCTGCACCAAAAAAGGGATATAGACACCGTCATTCAACTACATCTACGTAATTTTTTTTTTTTTAGAAATCTATCTTTTCTTTATTTTTTTTTTTTTTAGTTCAATAAATTCACATCCTTTTTCGGTCTCTTCTCTTTATAGTGTTAGAAATAAAGAAATCCCCCATGGTGTCTCGGTTCAATGAAGGTTATAGTAGTGGTAAAGAGGAGTAAATTTGGCCAACAGAATAAATTATTGCCTTCAATCCTGGTGCGAGATGTGTGTGCACATATTTCTAGTATATACGAGTACTATATTTGAAGGGGGGGTTTAAAGCCTAGGCCCAAGCCAGGATAGATATACAGGACTATAGAACCAGAGCAGAAGTTGGTTGGTTATCAGCATATGTTGCTTCAATGAAGCTAAATCCTTTGTCAAAGGATAAAAGGAATTGGTAAAAGTATATACATATACATACATATATGGTAAGGCAAAATCTCTACCATATCGACAAGAAGGATAGGAGGCTATGCATATATCGTCTACTATGATGTTGGACTACGGCAGCACGACAGGAACAATTTGAGTTGTTGCCTTGTTAATGGCGATCGAAGGACAAATTTACTGGACAAGATTTATTACCATAGAAAGTCTCTAAGTATTTTCCAGATCATAGACAATTGATATACACAGAACGTTCAGACAATTTAAATATAGTAGAGCTTGTACAGATTTTTGTTGTTGTTTTTATGTTTGTTCTTTTATGTGTGAAAGTCCAAGCTTAGGTGTCACCCTTTATACTTCCAATCATGTCGTAATCGTCATTGTGCAATGTGTAGTAGTGAGCTTGGTTTGAATGAAGAAGGGCAGGGTAGAATTATAGGAGTCTGGAGGATGTGATAGACCTTGCGTTTAAATTTCTTGATGTAGTAGGAGTTCACTCTAAGAAGCCAACATGATACAAAATTCAAACCCAAAAAATTTGTAACGGATTTCGATCTTGCAAAGTTGAAATCTTAACTAGCAGCCGACTGAACCACACATAGTAGGAGAGAACTTAGTCCGAGTGTTAAGCCTCTTGAAGCAAGCTACTAGCCTAGGAAGAACAGCAATGGAGGTGAATAAGAGCTTCGCAATGGTAACCCTTAACGTGAAAAATTCTTTCAACAACGCGATTAAAATTCCTTGTATCTGATACACTGCACTGTGAGTCAGACGAGGTAGTAAGAGAGTGCAGAATAACTTATGGATCATCATGTAGGTATGGGGGCCTCGGTAGCCTAGGGGTAAGGCGTCTGGCTACTATCCGAGAGGTCCCGGGTTCGATTCGCGGCCAGCCCCACCGTCCTTCGCCTTTTCCACTTTCCCATCTATATAACTTTCCTTCTTTCTTCTTCCCTCTTTGCAATCCTTATTCCTCTTGTCATAGCCTTCCTTTGCGCTTCCCCGCTCCGCCAAAGCGCTCGGTTGGTTGATGAGATTCAACTCGTTTCAGGAGGTATAATACTCCAGCGAGTTGTTCTCGATGCCCCGATGTCAAAGTCGCAATAGTAATGGTTGAAAGTAGGTGAACTAAAAAATATCGCGGGTAGGTTGTGGCAGTTCATTCCTTCTCCGACTAGAGCTGCTGTTCGACATTGCACACTCTATACGAATAAAATAGATTGTCGACAGTCAGATTGTCGATTGTCGGCCTTTCCTAAGACTCTAGTCTTTCACATAAAAAAAAAAGAACTGGCGTACCCTCTCCCACAAAAAAGGGTCTCTGACGATATAGGGGCCACAGTAGAAGGAAAGCGACTCGACTAAGTCAAGATACATATTCGCGATCGAAGCGATATGGAAGATAAAAGCGTTCCAGCTGTTAGTTGAACCCAAAACGGAAGAAGTGCTAATCAGCAAGCCGAAAAAGTTGGAGATCATAGTGATGAAAGTTGGTGCCCACGTCATATGCTCCCAGCCCGTACTTACGTATATATCTGGAAATGATTGACCGAACACTTAACTTCGACGTACTCTTAACGCAATCAACGCAGTGCACGAAAGTGGTGAAGATTCTGTCTACTATTGGGAGCCACCGGTCAAGCCGACGCCACCTTATCGCGAAAGTGGTTAGTTCAGTCGTATTGTTTGTAGTGCCAGTGTGAGCAATAGAAGAAAAATACACAGGACAGAGCAAGCAATAAGAAGAAAAAATACTCTCAGTATCGGCTTGCTCTTCTAGCATACGGCCAAAGAATCAGCATAATATCATATGTCAAAATAGGAATGACCCGATTGATATTCGGGCAGCGGATAGCAAGAGCCTGTAATTCCAAAGTAGCATGCTGTGGGCGATATCTTCATCGTTTTTGCTCAGGATGTAGGGACGATATTAGTATTCCCAAGTACGAAGTATACCCTGGAAATACTACTACGTGTTAGCGTCACCTGTGTGAAACTAGTTGAGCTTTGTTGTAGGTTATCTCGGATGGGCTTTCATGCTGCGAAAATCTTGGATGGGAACCGTTGGGTGGGATCCGGGTTCAGTTTGATCCAGTTTCCAATTCTTGAATGTGTCTTGCATTACCTTTGTCGTTGGCTGATCTTTCGAGGTGGGTGGAAGATCGAATCTGTAGTTTTGATTGCTTTGGGCAGGATTTTGCTGAGTGCTCACAACCGATGACGTCACTAGTCCAGCACTCCCATAGCTATACTACTGTTGTACAAGAAAGCCATTACCTCATCCAAGAGAGATACTTGGCAGCGGTTTTTTTCCTCTTTTTATGAGGGAGTGGTGAGAATTTTACATCGGTGTATCAGCGAGGAATATGTGCGACCGCCTGCCTAAGGCTCCCAAACGTACAACAGGAGACACCGCACCCAGACGGAAATGTGAGATTCCTACAAGTAAGAGCCGTAAAGGCATTACTTCAGCCTGGCGTCATCAGCGTGTTAGTGATTTTTTTGAAAAGTATATTCGCGACCGTAACTAGCACGCATAGCGAACAAATGCAAATGTTCAAGATATGAGCGTATTCGTAATCGCCCATTCCAAGCGCGAGTCTCATTTCCCCAAGCGGTATCCCAACTAAGTACTAACTACGTGTAATGCTGCTTGACATACGTAATTGAACGGGAGCTTGTTTACTGAGTATGCTAATGGCAGCTTTTATAAATAAATTCCTTAACCTCAATTTTTTTTACGTACCGTGTTTCGTCTGGAATATTCCATGCGTCTTTTATTGATTCGGTTTCGGGTGCCGGGCTCGCATTTTGATGCCATGCCTGCCTATTACAGGCTAAGAGCGGGCAAGTTTTATTTTTACTCTGACCTTCATAAAAAAGATATGGAGCATAGAACCAGTTGTAGGTGGACGTAAACTGAGATGGAAGAATCAGGGAATCGAAAGACATACTCCTAGGAGCAGATTTTCGCTATTATTACAAAGGAAAAGGTTCTCTGGGTTCCGGCCTTGCTACTCTGACTGTCCTCATGGTTTCTGGACATAGGAACATAAAAATGAGAAGGTCGACTACCTAGGTAAGCAGACAGCGTCTCTCCTAGGCTCGAAGACGAAAATTAGGTTGGCAGACCAATAGGCGGGGAAAACATGATGGACGACTTGGCCCGCTTGCGACAAAGTAAGAACAATGAGCCACCTAAACAGACCTAACTCCGCCGGGCGTGAACAAGGTCGAATTTTACGACGCAACAGACACTGGATACAATACCCCGAACCAAATTAATCATACTCCCGGGGGATTTCAAAGTACATTCAGGGGCAGATCGAATAGGAAAGAACGATGGGCAAATTCGCGTCCTTTCATTCACAGCGTCAAACAATTTGATCGTTGGCATCAGCACACCACTTAAACACCGAAACACCTGGCGGCAGCGACTCGGCGATGTTAGTCAACGCAAGATTTTGATCGACGCTCAAAGATGTACATGCAATGCATGGGCCCGATTGCCGATCGGACCTACCATTACCTTGTTCGAGCAAAATTACAGATGCGATTACAAAGAGCGAAGAAAGCGGCACCACCACCCGCCAAGAAAAATTGGGCGTGCGTACGGGACCCGGACATTGGGGTGTGCAATGGATTTGTGTCCACCTATCCATAAACGGACGCAACCATAGATCTCGGACAGCTGTCTGGACCTCGTCGAACAGCGGAAACGAATAAAACACGTCGATTTTGAGCAATAAGGAAGATTTAACAAAGAAATTCGACAGAAAATGAAATCGGATCGAGAAGTGTACTGGAATAATGAAAAAGTGGCGTCGAGGCACGAGTACCAAACGCTGTACCAGCGGTTAGGCAGCAAAACAACATCAACAAACGACAATATCAAAAAATCAGATAGAACTTTCGTGACCTCTGCCCATGGGCGCCTGCAACGGATGCATTGATCAACTATTCGCTCCCCGTCCGCTAATGGAAGACAGAATTCGTCGCGGCAAACGAACTATCGCGTCTTTGTTTTCATCGATTTGAAATCCGCTTTCGTTTGCATCGATTGGAACAGCTTATGGAGAGCTTTGGAAACCGAACACGTGCCATTGAAAATTCTCCCAGCGTCACCAGACGGCGCAACTAACAGCGTTCGTATACGAAGCGACTACGAAGGGAGACGTCGCTTCGCCACTTCTCTGAAAAGTGGTGATCGACACGATTATGCGTAAAGCATCCCATGGACAACGCGGAGTTAAATACGACGACAACAACTTCGTAACCGACTTTATGTTCGCCGACGATAATGCCGGGTTCGCCCACACGGATGCCGAAGCAACGAACATCTTATACGACATTTCCCGCATCTCCCAGTCATACAGGTTAAAAATCATTGCAGAGAAGACCAAAGTGCAAACAACGGACGGATCGAGGGCCAGTGTTCACCTCGATAGAACCCAAATCGAACAGGTTTCGAGGTTCAAATATTTGGGATCATTGGTTGAGGAAACGAAAGTAGCATCGACGTCCGACGTTCACAGCCGCATCGGCCAGGCAACAGCAACCTTCAAATCAAGTGGTGCATATGGAAACGAACAAATATTTCCATCAAAACAAAAGTACGCCTTTACCGAACGTTAATCCTTCCGATTCTTCTTTATGGATCTTAAACGTGGACACTACTCAAGTCGGACGTTAAGAAGCTCGAGGTCTTCCAAATGCGATGCTTGAGGCAGATCCTCGGCGTCTCACTACGCGATCGCCTTCGAAATAGTCAGACAAAGATGTGATCAGCAGACACTGATCATAGAAGAAATGCAAAAGCGTCGACTACGGTGGTTTGGACATGTTTGCCGAGTGGATGATGACCGCTTGCCAAGTAAACGTCTCTGCCAAGACCGTCCCGCAGGCTGGAGAATCCAGCGATCAGCACCGAAGAAAACCTGGCTAAAGAATGTCGAGGGTGACCTAAAGAATCAATGGTTATCAGTTACCGCGGCTCGAGACGTCCCAAAAACTGGCAAGAATGGAAACGAATGGTGAATAGAGTTCGAGACCCAGCGGCACCGACAGCAGCGTATCCGTTGCGGGGACGACCCGCTCGGATCGCCAGCTAACGGATCAAAAAAGAAGACCTGCAATATTTTGAGTCCACCTACTTCCAACCATTACTCTTTCGATTGTGACATCGGGGCATCGGGAAACAACTCGCTGGAGTGTTATGCCTCCTGAAATGAATCTCATCAACCAACCGATGACATGCGCTTGGGCGGTGCGGGGAAGGGCTAAGGAAGGCTACGACAAGAGGAATCAGGAATGTAAAGACGGAAGAAGAAAGAAGGAAAAGTTATGTAGGTGGGAAGGTGGAAAAGGCGAAGGACGGTGGGGCTGGCCGGCAATCGAACCCGGGACCTCTCGGATAGTAGCCAGACGCCTTACTCCCTAGGCTGCCTAGGCCCTCAACAGATTTAGTCTCACTAGGTGATTGATAGAGAGATAGCGATGGTTTTAGTTGGCCAGTATCTTTCCTCTTTAAATCCAACTCTCACAATCTATAAAAACTAAACAAATTTTCAATTAACACTCACAAATCCTAAACAGCCTCCCCCACACCCCTTTCGAAAAACAACAAAACTCAACTCGAATCCATCTTGGTTAGTAATAATTAAGTCATTTCGGGGTGGCGGGCAGGGGGGCTTTTTGCGGGAGATCGCAATTTTCCAGAGTTTTAGTGGTTATCGTTTATTCACTAAATAATCCGATATCCATCCATCTATTGAGAGAGGCACCACAGGATATCACATAACATGCATCCATAAAACTTTAAACACACAAAAAATTAATCCCTGACCACTTAATCCAATTTATCGTTAAGCCCCCCCATCGAATTTTGTGGTGAATTTACGTTCAATTTATGAAAATGGTCCACGCCTTTTTTGGCGGTGTAGTTAATGGTGGCATTTTATTTTTTTTTTATTATTATTATTATTATACAATTTTTTTTGGTGTTGGTAGCCCCGGAATGAATTTACGACAGGATAATTGAGCTCGCGAAAAATCGTTATATGTATGTGTGCGAGCGGAAACTTATCAACCTTACCAACTAATTTTTTTTTATTATGATATTATAAAGCTAAAATAAAGTTTTTTGGGTAAGGATTAAGGATAATTTTGTGGATTTTCTTTATTTAAAAATAAAATAGCGCACACATACGCACATAACATATACTTATATAAGAAAAAAAAAGGACATTTTTTTTGTAGATGTTCAGCTGTAGATAAGCCTTTTTTCCCACAGGACGAGATTGCATTAAATCAACAACTGCATAAGCTCGGCCGGTCATTTTGTTACTATCTTTATGTAATCCCAAACAATCGAAGTGAATGGGCGGGGTGAAGGGGGGAAAGTCAACAGAAAGAAAGGAGAAGTCGGTCTAAGGCTTAGGGAAAAAGGATAACACACAATTTCCGGGTCCCATAAAGCAATATCGTAAATAAGCCAAGGGTCGAGAAAATTCTTGTCTAGATATAAAAAATGTTTTTTTTTCTTTTTTCTGTGTGGTCCTTGCCTCCTTTTTTCCAGTGTCCTGTAGCATCAGCAGCAGCAGCCTGTTGTATAAGGGGTTTTTGTGCAGAGAATATATTCCTATATATTTTTTTCCTTCGGTATGATTATACTAAAGAAGGAGAGCACTAAAAGTGCTGCTTAGGAGGGTGAGGCGATGAAAAATATGTCCTCAACAGGATACAGAATCAGGAGAAAAAGGACACAGCTTTTGCTATAACAACAATGGTACTGTAATCAGAACTTGTAAACGTTTGATGAATCCTTGAAGAGGCTTCCTGTAGACTATAGAGTGGAAATTCAAAGCAAAAAAGGACGATTTTTTTCATTGTTGTTGTTGTTGTAGTTGGCTATTGTAGCTGTAGTAGTAGTTGTAGAGTAGTTGTTGCTGCTCCTCCTGCCAATACATATACTCTTATTGTTGTTGTTGCTGCTGCTGTTGCTGTTGCTGCTACTCCTAGTGCTACTGTTAAGGATAATCCGTCGACGATGCGTGCGGATCGTTTATTGAGATAACGTACCCCTGGTTAAGCTCACATTGACTGTCTCTTACAGGATATAGTTGAGACCTTATTCAGGATGGTCCATGTCCAGTCGATTGGAACACAAGAAATTTTGTGGATAAATAAGGACTTTACTCTCGGAGGATTTATTCTTGTCTATTCGGTTATGGCGGGTATCCTTTTTGCTCCCAAATTTCTGTGTGTTCTGTTCATCTTCTTCTTCTTCTTCTTCTTGATACTGATGCCCCATTCCTGATGTCTGCACGTATCCTTCTTATCATCCGGCTGAATCTGCACACACAAAATCCAAACGACTAAAGGAGGAAAACTTTTTTTGATATTTTTTTATTGTTATTTTTTTTTATTTTTTGTATTTTATTTTTTTTTTTTTATTTCTAGGGTAAATAAATAAAAGTTAAAACCCTCTCCCCTGTGCTGTACCACCCAAGAAAACTTCACCCAAAAAACTCTTATGTCGCATGCCGTATTTAATCGAAAATAGTTGCCTTTTCATATAATATATAAAAAGGATCAAGGATCTGAAGCAAGATGTATTGTCGCTAGTATTGAAATCGAAAAATGAAGAGATGAAACTGATTGCAATGAGAGTTAATGTCTAGTTTTGTGAAGGTGGGGACGAAGGGGATTTTATTTTTATTTATTTTTTGTTTTCTTTAAAGATAAATAGTCATGATAGTTACGGGCAAGGGAATCCTTTGTGTTATGGTGAATAGGGTGTGTTTTGAAGGGTGATGAGTAAAAATTCTTTAAGGGCATTGAGAGAATTTTTAAAAAATTTCTCTTTATTGTATCCGATTGTTACGGAATTTTGGACGATTTTTT
Organism: Thereva unica; assembly: GCA_949987705.1. NCBI lineage: Eukaryota > Metazoa > Arthropoda > Insecta > Diptera > Therevidae > Thereva > Thereva unica. The sequence continues at coordinate 12,358,791 of OX465282.1, forward strand.
TTTTCAAATATAGTTTCACTACCTGGGACCCGGTACGCCTCGCTGCACCCATAAGCCAATAGTAGCCAATAAAAACCACTCATTTACTTGATATTTTTCGAGATATGAATTTTATACAAATGAAGTGCCTCAAAGAACAGCTACATGTAAAATTAATGCAAATCTTCAAAATCTTACTATTCACAACCTCTAACGAAAGAATAAATTATTATTTCTGTGTAAAATTTCGAGCCATTAGATTCAATATTCTTTTAATTCTACTTATCATACTCTTTCATTTGATACCCATGTCGAGGGGGTTGTGAAGAAAATGGTAATCTGCCCCCTTGAAACGTCCGCCATGGATCTAACGGTATATTGAGTATACTTCATTCATTGCTTATTGTATTCTACTTATCATACCCTTTCATTTGATACCCATGTCGGGGGAGTTGTGAAGAAAGTGATAATCCGCCCTCTTGGAACGGCCAGCACGGATCTAACGGTATATTGGGTATAGTACATTGCTTATTGTATTCTACTTATCACACTCTTTCATTTGATACCCATTTCGAAGTGGTTGTGAAGAAAGTGGTAATCCGCGCTCTTGATAAGGCCACCATGTATCTAACGGTATATTGCGTACACTGCATTCATTGCTTATTGTATTCTACTTATCATACCCTTTCAATTGATACCCATGTCGAAGGGTTTGTGAAGAAAGTGGTAATCCGCGCTCTTGATAAGGCCGCCATGGATCTAACGGTATATTGAGTATACTGCATTCATTGCTTATTGTATTCTACTTATCATACCCTTTCATTTGATACCCATGTCGGGGGAGTTGTGAAGAAAATGGTAATCTGCCCTCTTGAAACGGCCGGCATGGATCTAACGCTATATTGAGTTTAGTACATTGCTTATTATATTCTACTTATCACACTCTTTGATTTGATACCCATGTCGAAGTGGTTGTGAAGAAAGTGGTAATCCGCCTTCTTGAGGCGGCCGCCATGGATCTAACGTATATTGAGTATACTATATTGCATATTGTATTTCAGATTAGTTTCAATAGCGTCATGGCCTATTGTTTGACAGCTGCGTAAATTTAAATTTTCATTAAATGGAATGATTCAATTTTGTTTGCTTCTTTTGGTTAAAGGTATAAAAAATAGCGTACGACCTATTCTCAGACCTACCAAATATGCAAAAAAAATTCATAAAAATCGGTCAACCCGTTTCGGAGGAGCTCGGTAACAATCACTGTGACACGAGATTTTTATAGATATAGAAGATTACATAATTTTGTGACTTAATAGTTAATGTGAATGTGATTTTCGCATCGGTTGACTACTTAAACTCACTGCCCACAATTTCGGTTCAATTCTGCAACGTTTCTTCCCTTCATTCGGCCAGTCTGAGCTTGTAAGAATAAGAAAAATCCTGTTGAGATTTTCCGAGGTAACTGGATTGATTTTCAGCAATTATTACGCAGCAGTCACGCAGCAAACACGAAGCAGTCACGCAGCGAACACGCAGCAGTCATGCAGCAAATACGCAACAGTCACGCAGCAAACACGCAGCAGTTACGTTGCAATCACGGAGCAATGTGTGATTTTCTTCTTTCATTGAGTTACGCTCATCCGGCACCATTTTGCATGGTTGGGAATAAATTGTTGTTCCCGAACAGTCGTTGCCAAATGCTTGCAATTGAAGATCCTTCATGACTCTCACAAAGTTTCTTGGCTTTTTCCAACCATGGAAGTATTTCTGTTTTAGGCTGTTTCGGCTGGTATTATTAGTCTATCGACTTCATTCTGCATCGTCTCTTCCTTCACATTCGGCCAGTCTGACGATTCGTCTAATGCAGGCGGATATTCCTCATTCTCCTCGTATTTTCTGGCTCCGTCCAACTATGATTTTGTATTTATAAATATAAATATACGACTGTTTAATTCGCGATACTTCGAGTTATCCAACTCTTTCCACCTGGTACCGATCACCGTCTAAAATTTAAAGGGGGTATGCCACATATAGGGTGTGGGACCTATGTGACAAATGAGAGACATGCCGATAGAGAGATTTTCTCGTAACTCGTGATACTTCTTCTTTCTTCTTTACGCTCCTTTAATCCCTCATGGGACATAGGGCGGAAACAGTTGCCCTCCAGCGGACTTTGTTTTGTGCGACAGCTCTCAGCTCGGACCAGGATCTCCCAGTTGTTGCGGCTTCTGCTAGTAGGGTTCTCCTCCACGTTGTTCTAGGTCTTCCGACTCGTCGGGATCCTTGTGGATTCCAGTCAAGGGCCGGTTTGGCTAGATTTTCGTTTTCGCGTCGCAAGGTGTGGCCAACCCAATTCCATTTTCTTCGCGTGATTTGGTCGTCTATCCTTTCTTGGCCGGTACGGCGCCATAGTTCTTCGTTTGAAATTCTATCCTGCCAGCGGATTTTTAGGATACGACGCAGGCATCTGTTGATGATGACTTGTAGGCGACCTGTGATGAATTGGGTGACTTTCCATGTTTCGCAACCGTACAAAAGTACTGCCTTAAGGTTGGAGTTGAACAGCCGCGTTTAGTGTTAGTTGTTGTGTTGGTCTACATATGCGGAACAGGCATGCATATCCGCCTCGTGCTTTATTTATTCTGTAACTGACATCTTCTTCATACTAATTTATCTACCAGTTCCACGTTAAGGTTATTCAGCGGTGTCCGTTCAATGATGTTTGCATTTATCCGCATTTCCTTTATTTTAGTCGGATTCAGCCTTAGGCCTGCTGGACTACTTTCTGTTGCCAAAATGTTTAACATGTTTTTCAGGTCCTGATGCCTGTGGGCCAGCAAACAGATATCATCCGCGTAGTCGAGATCATTAAGGCAATCTAGCAAACCCCATTGTATGTCATTTATTACTATAAGAAATAGAAAAGGCGAAAGTGGGCATCCTTGTCGTATTCCTGAGCTCACCTCAAAGCTGTCGGATAATTTTCCATTATGGAGAACTCTGCATGTGGAATTGTTATATAGGGCTTTTATCAATTCTATTATTTTATCAGGCAATCCACGTTGCCGAAGTGCCTGCCATATAAAGCTCGATAGCGCCTTCTGACTTGGCTGGACATGCCTGGCCAATAGTATTTCTCATGGAGGCGTAAAGGGGTCCTGTGCACCCTTTATTTAAGGAATAAGGGGCAACCCATATGGTGAACACTGTGGGCAAGTTAGCCCTATTTTGTAGATACACCACTAAAGGACTATCAGCCTTCTAGGCATGAAGGTCTTCAGGTCTTCAGTTCTCTGATAAATGTTCTTTTTCCACATCAGAGCAGGACATTCGTAAAGAATATGTGTGGAAGTCTCGTCACCTTCCATGCAGACTCGGTATTCTATCTCTTGAGATAGTCCTGGGTTGTTTAGATGACACCGCAGCCTTACATGACCAGTCAGAAAATCCACCAACAGCCTTAGGTCTGCTCTGTAATAAGTAACATGATGCCTATTAGTAATGATGCCTATTTAAGCAAAGGGTCTTGAAAGATCTTAAGCCTGTTCAGTCCCTTAACCCACTCTACTTCGACTAGCATTTAAAATAGGCATGCCTCATGCAGTGTGTGCACCCCATGGGGCAAACGAGAGCATATCGAAAGAAGGCTTTGCCCTTAGATCCCACAAAAAAATCTGCGGTTCTGAAGTGGGTTTCTAATAACTTCCTTATGAGAAGGTCAAGCAGCATAGGACGTGATTAGTACTCAGTTAGGGGACCGTTTAGAAAAACCACCTTCGCCTTAAAAAATATAAAGCTTTCAACACCGGCGCAGTTATTTTTTTTTTTTTTTATGTGGCAGTGCTAAGCTCAGGAGTCACCCTTTGTACTACTAGTCCGTCATGTCATTTGTCACGTCATGGTGCAATGTCTAGCAGTAAGCTTAGTACGGGGGAGGAAAGGGGGGGGTATAGGTTAAGGGTTAAAAGGTACGGGGGGGTATTGAAGAAGGTGGTGATGAACCCTGCGTTTGAACTCTTGGATGTTGTAGGAGCTCGGAAATACTGACTGCGTGAGATTATTCCACAGCCGAGTTGTTCTATTAACAAACGAATTCATATCTTGTTGAGTGCGTGAAAGGGGTAGTTGCAGGTGAAGCGAATGAGACGAGTGGGCTAATATGGTGTTGCGGGTATAAGATTGCCGTGGAGGCAGGAGAGCGTTTAACTCGGAGGAACAGTCACTATGATAGTAGCGATAGAATTTTGTCAGTGCTGCTACATTCCTACGGTGGCTCAAGGGGTCGATGGTGGAGCAGGCGGTGTCGTCATCAATTAACTTGAGTGCCCTTTTTTGCACCTTATCTAACCATGCCAAGGTGGTTATTGGGGCGCCGCCCCAAACGAGGGAGTTATATTCGAGGAGAGGCCGAATGTAGGATTTATAAATAACAGCACGGGCCGATGGCTGGAGGAGGAACTTGCACCTCTTAAGAAATCCCAAGCACTGGGATGCTTGTTTGGCGATTTGGAATATGTGGTCATTCCATCGCAAGTCTTTCGCTAATGTCACGCCTAAGATGTGCAAGGATGGGTCGGCCATTAGTTGAACTCCATCCACTCTTAAGGGTGGAGAGGTGTTGAGCTTCTTTTTGGATATGAGACAGTACTTGGTTTTGTCGGAGTTGAATTCAACACGATTCTTCTTTCCCCGCTCTAGAATGAGTTCAATGTCGTTATTAATAGAGTTGGACATTAGTTCGCGATCATCAAGACAGGATCTGGCATGAGTCTGTCTTGTATCGAAGCTGTACGAGTAAAGTAGAGTACCGTCGTCAGCGAAGCTGAGAAGTGGGTTGGAGGGGATTGAAAGAAGGTCATTTATAAATATGAGAAATAGGGCCGGCGATAAAATTGACCCCTGGGGGACCCCCGCAGAGATCGGGTGGGATGCGGATTTGACGCCATCCAATACCACTTTGATTGAACGGCCAGGCCAGAAAGGAAACTCTCAATCCACTTCTGTAGAAGTGAGTCAACTCCAATAGCTTTGAGTTTAGCTAACAGGGCTGAGTGCCAAACTCTATCGAAAGCCTTGGAGATATCCAGAGCAACCAGACTAGACTCACCGGATCCATGCAGACTACGGCTGAGGTGTTCTGTGAGACAGACTAAAAGATCGCCAGTGGATCTTTTTTGTCGGAAGCCATACTGTCTGTCGTTTATGAGTAGATTGGATTCTAGATATCCCATAAGCTTTTTGTTGATTATCGTCTCCATGGTTTTGGAGAGAATAGAAGTAATTGCTATTGGGCGGTAGTTGGAGGGATCGCTGGAATCACCTTTTTTCGGTATGGGCTGAACATGGGCAAGTTTCCAAGAGTCGGGATAAACTCCGGAGAAATATGACAGGGAAAATAATTTGCGCAGAGGTTTAGCCAAAGGTGAGGCGCATTGTTTTAAGACGATAGGGGGTATATTATCGGGTCCAGTGGATTTGTTGGCATCGAGCTTTTTGAGGCACCTGTACACCTCACGAGTCCTGAAAAAAACCCTGTCCATTGAATGGGCGTTAAGCTCGGAAACAGGGGGTAGCACATCAGTTTCGGGTAAAGAAGAATTCGAAGCGAACATACTTAGATGCTAATAAATTGGCCTTGGATTTGCTGTCTGCTATTACCTTCTCATTGTGAATAAAGGAAGGGGTTGAAGTTGTAGTGAAATTCTTCTTGATGGAACTTACCAAGGACCAGAAGAGGTTGCATTTAGGAGTTTACTTCTCAATTTGTTGTCAAATAAGGTTTTGACTTTCTTGATGGCGGTTTTACAAGAATTTCTTTGTTGTATGTACTCTAAACGGAGCGATTCACTCGGGAAGCTCTTGTACGCTCGGAAGGCGGCTTCTTTAGTTTCGATTGCATTCATACACTCCCGATTAAACCATCTGTTGGGCCTAGGCTTCACAGATTTGGTAGAATGGGGAATGAACAAATGCATTCCTGCCTGTATGATCTTGGTGATACGGATAGCGGCAGAGTTGGCGTTTCTATTCCGGAAACACAGACTCCAGTCTGTAGACTGGAAAAAATTAATAAGCCCCAGCCAATTGGCCTTCCCATAATGCCATACAGTTCTTCGAACTGGTTTGGGAGGGGATTACTCGCATATCCACGCCGAAACTATTAAGCATGTACTGTGTTATAGCTAGAGGTAGTCCAACTATGCTCTCTGCTGAAATTAAAATCTCGAAAGACACCAGATGGAAAATTACATTAATAAAGCTGCTATCAAGACAAAGAGGTTGTTAAAACTAGATCAAACTTATAATCATTGGAAATGTTCGACCAGTTGGTCGATAATTAAGTGAGTCCCCTTCCGTACAAATTCCCACGTAAATCCGTTTTCTTGACCTAAAACTCATAAATCAAGTATCAGCAAATTAGGAGCACCAAAAGAGCTTTAAAAGGAATTAAGTGGGGCTGTTAATCCCCCTTTCTTAATTTTTTTTTTTTGCAGAATTTTGTTAATCATTCTTTTTTTTAGCCAGGGAGAAAAACCTTTACAAATTTCGTATTTTTTCGGAATTAAAACTTTTCCCCTTCGTCAAAAATTTCTTCTTCCAGGATCTAGGATATAGTATATACATATATATTTTTGCGCTGCTCGAAACAAAGCTCGCTCTCCTCTCCACAAACTAACAAAACACATACAAAAAAAAAAGAAGGAACGAGAGCGCAAAAAAAAAGTGAAATAAAAAGTTTTAACTCTGCCAGTCATTTTCCGGTTGAAGTAAATCCAATTAAAAATTTTTATGAGGGTTGTGACTATACAACTCGTAGGTACTAGCTCTAATCCTAGGACAATGAAAAAAATCCACCACAAGGGCCTGAAAAGTGAAGAATTTTTTTTATTTCATTCTGTGATTCCTGGATTTTATCCAGTTCGGTAGCTTACCAACAGTCAGCAGGCAGGGCCCTAAGTGTTGTTGGTATTTTCTTCCCTTTTACCTGTGAAGCTGACTGAAAATTATAAAAGGTTTAAAAATTTTATGGTGGATAACTTCCCTAAATGACACGCTCTAGTTATGGGGTTGTTAAAAAAAATTGGAATCAATTTTCTTATTAAACTCTTTTCTTTACTTTCACTTCGGAGCATCAAATCTTGTAACGTTAATTTAACCGCCTTTTACTCAATGCAAATGGATGAAACTTTGCAGGCATACATATTCCCGATGACAATACACGAATATGACATTTTGTTACATTTTTTGTTGTTGATTTTGTTGTTGAGTAACAAAAAACGATTTTTAATAAAAAATGCTTGGAATTATTCGTTCTACTCAATGTAGAGTCTTAAAATTCACTTCCATTCAATAAAAATTGGTAAAAATTAACAGACATGTGTATTTCCGACGAAAACACACGAAAATGATAGTTCCAAATTAAAAATGGCGGCCAAAAAAATATGACGGATTACATTTTTCTTTACAAGCCACTCGTTCGATATGGGTATCAAATGAAAAGTTATAACAAGTTGAATACAATTAGCGTCATCCTAAATTCAAAATGGCGGTAGAAAAATGGCGGCATAAAAGTGGCGGCCAACACAAAACAGAGGATCAATTTTTCTTTACAACGCGCTCGGCATGGGTATCAAATGGAAGGGAGTGACAATTAGAATAATGTTGTCTGTGTCCCGTCATTTCAATTCAAAATGGCGGCCAACACAAAGCGGTTTACCCTTTTATTTACTTCGCTCTCGGTATGGATATCAAATGAAAGTGTATTAAAGTGAGTATGAAAGTAAACTGTATGACGTCGTTTTAAATCAAATATGGCGTTCACTAAAAAATGGCGGAAGACATAACATAGCTACCAATAGCAAATAAAAATATGATTTAAAAAGATGCAAAAAAATATGTTTCCAGTTTTTAGTTTTTATTGCTCCAGCCAGTATACGCGAGCACACTACCTTTCAAAATGTAAAAAAAAAACTTAGAGCGCTATTAGATTTTTGAGGGGTCATCAAATTGTGCATTTTTGGGCTGCACTTGAGAACTGTTATAAAGAAACAAATACAAAACATGTAAAAAAGTTTCCTTATTTAACATGATAATCTAATTAAAAGTTTGGAAATTGTAATGTATTAATTAACGCTATTCGTTACTAAAAAGTAAAAAATAAAAAAAAGAAAAAAATTTTTTTAAGAAACTCTTTTCTTTACCTTAATATATTGATCAGTTGTGAACACAAAATTAATATAAATACTAAAAAAATCGACTAAAAGGTAAAAAATAAGAAGATTTTAAACAATATAAACTTTTAAATCAAAATGGAAAAAATCTCACACATTCCTTAAAGAAAAGCGTGGGGCGCCCATACCAACCTGAACTTAAAAAAACATGACTGCCGTGAGTACATTTTAACATTTCAGACAGCTACGAATTTTCACTAATTGAGCATTTTGTTTCATAAAAACGCACCCCACGCTTTTCTTTAAGGAATGTGTGAGATTTTTTCCATTTTGATTTAAAAGTTTATATTGTTTAAAATCTTCTTATTTTTTACCTTTTAGTCGATTTTTTTAGTATTTATATTAATTTTGTGTTCACAACTGATCAATATATTAAGGTAAAGAAAAGAGTTTCTTAAAAAATTTTTTTTCTTTTTTTTTAGTTTTGTTTCTTTAAGTTAAAGTTTGGTCTCAATTTTTTTACTTGCATTTGTTTTCGTGTTGTGGAAAATCATTTCCGAGTTTTTAGCATGATTTATTAGCCTATTATAGACGAGGATGTATGCATCCAGACGCAAAAAGCTCTTTTCGAAAAAGAGAGGCGCATTCGGAGTTAGACTAGGTAGAGAGTTTCGCACACAGGCGATTTGCTTCAGAGTGCGATAAAAGCCAGTCCAATAACGTTTGATAATTACAAACAACTGAGTTGCAATACTATTCCAAATAACCTAAAACTTCCAATCCATCGAAAGCCTTTGATTCTAGAAAAACCCTCACAAAAATCTTCCGCTTCCAGAATGTTTCTATGTGAATATTTCTCTGTATGAGGCACCGAGCCCTTTTTCTATCATTGTTGACCGGAACCAAATTTTGACTCTGCTGACGAATCCTCGGATATAACGCCTCCCAGCTCTCACTCCCAATCTTCTACTACGACCTTCAAGTGATGACGCTGTTATTATTAAATGGATGCTGAGCGACCTTCAGCGGAAAGGAGAAGAAATTATGCAGTAAACGAAAGGAAGCATTACATTCAAAGCCTACCAAACCAAGATATACCTACATAATTGTGTGCTCGGCTGTAGGTGGTTTGTGCATAGGTTAGATTAGACATGGCTGAGCTGTTGGTTTTAGCTCAGACACTTAGCCCAGAAGGATAGCCCCATTGTGATGCCATTGTGATCCCACTTTAAACCTGATCTCGAGGAAGTAATGGATCTTCTAAGTTGCGTGATCCCAATCTTCGAGATTTCCGCAAAGGGTGCTTAGAAAGGGTTCGCCAAATGTGGATAACCTTATTCTGCTTAGGGCCAGGCAGTGACAAAGCAGATGTAGTACACTTTCCGCCTCGTCCAGATTCTTACAGCTTCTGCAGAAATCGTAGGTCTCAAGACCTAAGCGAGTCGCATGCGTCCCTATCAGACAGTGTCCGACAGTGCTTTTTCGCTTGTTGCATTGTGTGTTGCTTGCATCGGAGTCTAAAAGTGGCCCAAGGCATACCACCTCTTTTCTTTTCTGGAAAGAGAGCAGCGGTCGTGCCTTTCCTAGCCAGTTCGTCAGCTTTACAATTTCCCTCTATATTTCGGTGACCGGGCACTCATACCAGGAGGGTCCTGAACTGTTGAGCCATCTCGTTAAAAGATCTGCGACATTCAGAGGCAGTTCTAGAGCTGTTTGTGCAGGAGCGCAGGGCTTTTAATACCGCCTGACTATCTGAGAAGATGTAGACAATCCGGTTCTTACCGCCTTGCTGGTTGATTTGCAGAACAGCTTCTTGTATGGCTAGAACCTCCGCTTGGTATACACTGCAGTGACCGGGTAATCGGAAGGGGACTTCAATCCCAAGTTCTGCGGAAAATACTCCTCCTCCCACTCGACCCTCGAGCTTAGAGCGATCAGTAAAGAAGTTGATGGCACCCTGAAAACTGTGTGGTTTATTTGTCCATTCACGACGTGAAGGGACGTGGACTCCGTAGTTCCCCGTGAAGGCAATTTCGGGAATGCAGAAGTCGATTTTTGTGGGGATAGTAACAGAGTTCAGCACATTCGTTGGTCCTCCCCTGATTCTAGTCCAAAAACTGGATTCTTTCATTTTAAAGGCTGCGATGGTTGCGCTTTCCCCTCCGACAAGATTTAAAGAAGGGAGATATAACATAACATTTAGGGCATCCGATTTGTGCATAGTCGTTTAGCAATCTTTTCCGTGCACCGGGCGCACTCACTTGTATAATGCCTTATCCCGATATAGAGTCTCCATCCGGATGGACCTTTCCTTTCCTACCGTGCTTATGGGACTTGTATGGACAAATTAAAAACCAGGTCACTCCAGGACCGGATATTGGAAAACTCACTAGTTTGGTGAAGAGGACCTTTTGTCGATCGAACTATGGTGAAACTTAGCAGTTCTTTTCGATGCCGAGGTCCGTAGTTTGATTCCGCTTTGTGGCATGCTCCTACGACTTTTCACTTGTCGTACCTAGATATCAGCCCTTTTTCTTGATGACTTTTCTCTGTGCGTGGCCTTAAATCATGCAGAAGAAACCATCGCCTAGTAGAAAAACGAAGTCAGCCTTCTGTCACGATAGTATTGGATTGAAGCTGGTGGAATAAAGCTGTATTCGTTACGTGGAAACCCCAACTTTAGGCATCAATCTGATGATTCAATGTTTGGCTGTGAGCTTAGTTTGAAGGGTAAAAGAAAATAAACTACCTTAGGGGATGAACCTTAGGATGTTATACGAGTTCGGAAATACTGACTGGGGTAGATTGTTCCACATTCAAGTTATTATATTTTATAAGGGGCTTTATAGACCCATGTGCGCCCAAAAATAATGGGAGTAACCCAATCCGGCTAGTTTTGAATTGCGGCTAGAATATTGCCGTACAAGTAGGACGGCGTTTGTTTCTGTGGAACAGTCTGTTCCATTCATTCGTTAGCTTAATGAATCTTTGAAGGCACAGAAGTTTATATAACTGGCATGGTTTTGTACCTTGTAGCTGTTTTGTGCCTTGGGTTTTTGAAGCACCAGTCCAGATGAACCAGTTGTATGTAGATTGTAGCCCTGATTGCTGGTAGTAGCAGGAACGTACATATCTTAAGAAATCACAGTCATTGAGATAGTTGTTGGATTTTGGTGTTGTCATTATCATCACCATCAAGTAGATCCTCCCAGTTGATAGGGGATAATTAAGTGCTAATATTAACATTATCAGCATTCTTAAAATCGTAGACTACAGAGTTGTTATTCTCTTAGATTCTCCTCTTCAGCAGCAGGAAGTACGTTCAAATCCTCATAGAGGCTGGTGAAGATTAAATCCAACCATTTCCCATTTGAATTTGGTTAGCTTATTAATTGTTGCAAGTCGTTGCTAGAAAGATTGTCGATAAACTTTACATCTCCGGAGTTTATCCCAACTCTTGGAAACTAGCTCATGTTCAGCCCATTCCCAAAAAAGGTGAAGCCAGCGACCCTTTAAACTACCGCCCAATAGCAATTACTTCTGTTCTCTCCAAAATCATGGAGATAATAATCAATCGAAGGTTGATGAAATATCTGGAATCCAACCAAATTTTACACGACAGGCAGTACGGCTTTAGACCGAAAAGATCTACTGGCGACCTTCTTGTGTGTCTAACTGAGGCTCTCAACCAAAACATCCATCGCTTCGGTGAATCTGGTTTGGTTGCTCTAGATATATCTAAGGCTTTCGACAGAGTATGGCATCCCGCTCTGCTGCTTAAACTCCAAGCTATTGGTATCGACTCAGTTCTAAGGAACTGGATTGAGAGCTTTCTTTCCAGCCGTTCAATCATGGTAGTGTTGGATGGCGTCGAATCCAACCCTCATTCCATCTCGGCCGGCGTTCCCCAAGGCTCGATTCTCTCGCCTGCCCTCTTTCTTATATTCATTAATGACCTGCTCTCAATCCCCTCCAACCCACTTCACAGTTTTGCCGATGACGGTACTCTGCGTTACTCCCACACCTTCGATAATATAGGACAAGCACGTGCCAGACCTTGTCCCGTAGACCGTGAACTCATGTCCAATTCTATTAACGGGGACATTGAGCTTATTCTTGCTTGGGGCCACAAGAATCGTGTCAAATTCAACGCAACCAAAACTAAGTACTGTCTCATCTCTACAAAAACCTGCACCACCCGTCCCTCTATCTCTGTGGACAATAAGAATGTAATGGCTGACCCATCTCTAAACATCCTAGGCGTAACCTTATCTTCAGATCTGCGATGGAATAATCACATATTCCAAATCGCCAAACAAGCTTCCCAATGCCTGGGTTTCCTCAAGAGATGCAAATTCCTTCTTCAGCCAACTGCTCTGGCTACAATCTACAAGTCCTTCATTCGGCCCCGCCTTGAATATAACTCGTATATCTGGGCGGGTGCCCCAAAAACCACCTTGGCTTGGCTGGACAAGGTGCATAACCGCGCCATCAAACTCATTGGCGATAACACCCTTTGCTCCTCCATCGACCCTTTAAGCCATCGCAGGAATGTAGCAGCCCTTAGCAAATTTTACCGCTATTACCATAGCGACTGTTCCACTGAAATCAGAAACCTCCTGCCTACACGGCAAATTTTTCCCCGCAACACAAGACTAGCCAACTCGGCTCACCCGCACACGCTACAGCCCTCCTCTTCGCGCACATTACGTTTTAGTAGTTCGTTTATAAGTAGAACAACTCGATTGTGGAACTCTCTTCCGCAGTCGGTGTTTCCGAACTCATATAATATCTTAGAGTTCAAACGCAAGGTTCATCGACATCTACTCACGCACCCTCCAGACCCCTAACCTATCCTTTCTCCTTTATCCTTCAAATCAAGCTTACTACTAGACACTGACCATGACTTGAACGACATGACAGACATGTAGTACAAAGGGTGATTCCTAAGCTTGTATTTACCACATAAAAAAAAATCGACAGGGGTTACCAGTTTCTCATGATAATTTGTTAGGCATATTAGTGGTGTACGCCTTCCAGGAGAACCTTGGTCTTCCTCACTGTCGAATCCACGAAAACCTGCCGCAAAGGAATATCCGGAAAGGTTTCTCTCTACTCATCCTGCCTATCACAGCATACGTCTATACGCCTATTACAGCATACGTATGTTTTCTTCCCTATAAATCTAAGTCGCGACAGTGTCCGTTGATCTCTTCGTAGATCGTAGAATATCTAGATTATTTCTAATCAGTAACATTAAGGTGTTCTTGAGTTCTCATAACAAAAGAGTTTTCGTGGCTGTGGGTTGTTAGCCCACAGACCCTTATCCTAGTGGAAGAGCTGCCTTCGATTCTACCCCTAAACTGGCCGTTGAATCTACTCATCTGCAAGGGATTGGTACTATGCTGTCTATTCAGGGCGCCCATATGTAATTTTCCCAAGTCGTGATGTTAATCGACAATCAGGTCTTTGACTCCTCTCCCCCTCCTCCTTTCTCCACTGAGCCTGTTCGTCCAAACACCAGAGCGAAAAAGGTCTTAAAGAAGACATAGCAAGAATTACAAAGATGACATAGAAATGCACTTACTCACAATTCGGATTACCAACTGGAAAAGAGAAACACAGGACCGAGAACTTTGGAAAAAAAAATGCTTAAGGAAGCCAAGGCTCACAGAGGGCTGCAGTGCCAATGATGATGATGATGATAACATTAAGTTGCCATTTTTTGCTCTATGTGCACTTTCGAACTGGGGTCACCATCTCTTCAATTTGTAGTTTGACCATTTCCATATTATGTAGTTTTGTCACAGCATGCGTGATCCTTTTCTCAAATTATTGCTTCGTGCGACGTACCATCACTGACCGTACGTACGTGACCTAGTTTAATACCTGCTTGAATTCCCCCTAGTAGCTTTCGTAGGACCAAATCCAAATTAGATTAGGGTTGCCAAATGTGATGTTGATGAGCAACATATTTTCAATCGTATCACAATTCTTTGCGTCTTAGGCCATCAGAACGAAGTGAATGAAAAGGCGAACAATCTGGCATTGAGACAGTATTCACCAGTCCGGATATTGAGGATATATCGGTTTGGTGCATAGAGGTCCTAGACGAACTTGGCGAACATTTAATGTCTACACCAGAATTAGTCAACTCCAAGACGTTTCTTTGTTTCGCTGCCTTAGTAAGGCTGACTTTAGGTTTGTTTATTGGGCGTCCTATATTATCATATATAGAAGGTCGAAACCGAAAGATGGAGGACTCTGTCCGTAGACTTTACCTATAGGAGGACAAGTGTGCCCTTCACGCTCTCTATCTTTGTCCCGCCGTGTGTTTTTGCTTGGTGCGATCTTACTCAAATAGGCTAGTCTAAGCGACAAATACCTAGGCAGACTGCGCAGCTCGTAGATACAGACGCTGCACGCTTGTTGGACGTACGAATTTGGAGGACTAGCTAGTGAACGAGAAGGTTGAAGGAGAAAACTGAAGGAGGCTAAGGCTCGATTTGGGCTGCAATGCCATTGAATTGGCTGAGACTGCGCAGCTTGTTCGAGTAATCCAGATTATAAGCCAGGTCGAAATGGCGGCCGCTGAAAGAGAGAAAAAATCGATGTAGGTTTAAATAAGTTTTACTTTCAGACAACTCTTTGTAGTCTATTCAGAATGGCTTGTTAGGGTTGTTTACCAAATTTCAACGCAAGTCATCCATTTAAGCAAGATCAACCAAGAATCCCGCATTTTTTTGGTATATTATTATAACACCCCACTCCACCACCCCCTCCCTCCCACCAAGGCGTTTCGAAAAATGCATCTTTTTTTCGCGGCGAACAAAATGAATTTCTGCTTGTTTAAGCTTTACACTCGAATGTGGTGTAAGTGCACTCAACCTGAAACCGAATATCAAGGATGCACTGGGGAAATTCAAATTATTGCAATCGGTGATTGCTGGACTCTAATGGATGCATTCAGCCATTTTATAGCATTCCACCAACTGCATCCTATTTTATTTCGCAGTATTTTTTTTTTAGTCCTGGCACAGTGCAGTCAGATGCTGTAAAATGCATTCAATTAAAGCTCAAGCCTAAGCAATTACGTTGTCACAATGTTGTTGTTTTCATTGGGGTTTTGATCCGGGGTTGGTTTTATTTTTTGTTTTGTTTCATTTTTAGTGTGTAAGGGATGACTTTAAGGCTTGTTCAAGCGAGCACTCAATGGGGATGCAAAATATCCTGAATATTGCCAACCTTGCAGTTTTTGCGTTTTTGTTGTTGTTGTTGGCTAGTGGTTTCCCCTGCGTTGTAATAACGTTCAAACAATCACCATCTTTTTTTTTTTGTTGCTGCAGTATTTTTAAAATGGCAACCAAGCGGTGAACATTGTGTAAAAAGTTTTTTATTTTATTTTTTTTAATTTATTGAGTGAAAACATGTTTTTGTATTTTGCATTTTATTTCACTTTTTGAAATTGTTTCACGGTTGAATGCTTTAATTACAGCACAAAAGGAGAAATTACATGAAAAGTGGCGGCGGATAGTGGCGCAGACCAAGGCAGAAATTAAAATAATTTCCTCCTTTGAGACTGGCCATCAATGTGTAAGGCGAAATGCGCTTTAAATATATAAATATAAGAGTTTTATAGAAACACTTGAAACGGAGGCGAAAGGATCAAAGTTGGCCCATGTTAAAAGTGCTGAAGCAGCCAAGGTTATGAACATTTTATTTTTTTTGTACTTTTAAATTAATATTGAATATTAAAGGGAACAACACAGTGAGGGATGGCTTTGTTGCTTTAATTAGTTAAGTTGTTGGGCCAGAAATGTATTCATTTTTAATTATTAATTTTTGTTTGGTAATTCTGTGTGTTTCTCTCTTATGAATTTTATGTAATTTTGCAGGCGGAAGTATAATGACGTTACGAAAAGCAGATCCTGAAACGGCACGCATCTAAGTACGAGGCGAATAGAGATGGTAATAATTCCGCTATGGTAATAAATTCCTTAACTTATCATCAAATGATGATTTAACATGCGTGATAGTAAACTTACAGTAATTTCTTAACTGTATTCACCACGAAGTGACTCATTCGGAGATCGCTTGTACGTCATATAGGCTGCTTCTTTAGCTTTAATTGCATTCATACATTCCTCATTATACCATTTATTCAGCCAACGCTTTTTTAAACGATGTAGAATCAGAAATTATCAAACGCATTTCCATCAGAATTAATCTGGTGACGCAGAATTAGAGTTAGCGTTCCTACTAAGAAAACACAAGTCCCAGTCAGCAGTTTTCATATTGCTAGGTCACTTTTTCACACATATGCTGTTTTGAAATGAAGGTAAATATCCTCTGGTAGCAAAAACTTCTGGTCCTTGGTGAGTTCCATAAAGAAGAATTTCACTACATCTACAACTCCTTCATTCATTCACGATAAGAAGGTGATAACAGACAGAAAAGCCAAGGCCGATTTATTAGCATCTCTGTTTGCTTCAAATTCTTCCCTATCCGAAACTGATGCGCTACCCCCAGTTCTCGAGCACAATGCTCATTTAATGGACAGGGTTTTCTTCAGGACTCGCGAGGTGTACAGGTGCCTCAAGGAGCTCGATGTCAACAAATCCACTGGACCCGATAATATACCCTCTATCGTCTTAAAACAATGCGCCTCACCTTTGGCTAAACCTCTGAGCAAACTTTTTGCCCTATCATACTCCTCCGGAGTTTACCCAGACTCTTGGAGACTTGCCCATGTTCAGCCAATTCCGAAAAAAGGTGAAGCCAGCGACCCCTTAAACTACCGCCCAATAGCAATTACTTCTATTCTCTCCAAAACCATGGAGACGATAATCAACAAAAAGCTTATGGGATATCTAGAAT
The DNA here is from genome assembly GCA_949987705.1 of Thereva unica. Classification (NCBI taxonomy): domain Eukaryota; kingdom Metazoa; phylum Arthropoda; class Insecta; order Diptera; family Therevidae; genus Thereva; species Thereva unica. The sequence continues at coordinate 12,375,821 of OX465282.1, forward strand.
CCAACCTACTCTTAAACGACAGACAATATGGCTTCCGCCAGAAAAGATCCACTGGCGATCTTTTAGTCTGTCTTACAGAACACCTCAGCCGTAGTCTGCATGGATCCGGCGAGTCTAGTCTGGTTGCTCTAGATATCTCAGAGGCTTTCGATAGAGTTTGGCACCCAGCCCTGTTAGATAAACTCAAAGCTATTAGAGTTGACTCACTTCTACAGAAGTGGATTGAGAGTTTCCTTTCTGGCCGTTCAATTAAAGTAGTATTGGATGGCGCCAAATCCGCATCCCACCCGATCTCTGCGGGGGTCCCCCAGGGGTCAATTTTATCACCGACCCTATTTCTCATATTTATAAATGACCTTCTTTCAATCCCCTCCAACCCACTTCTCAGCTTCGCTGACGACGGTACTTTACGGTACTCGTACAGCTTCGATACAAGGCAGACTCATGCCAGATCCTGTCTTGATGATCGCGAACGTATGTCCAACTCTATTAATAACGACATTGAACTCATTCTAGAGTGGGGAAAGAAGAATCGTGTTGAATTCAACCCCGCCAAAACCAAGTACTGTCTTATCTCCAAAAAGAAGTTCAACGCCCCTCCACCCTCGAAAGTGAATGAAGTTCAACTAATGGCCGAACCATCCTTACACATCTTAGGCGTGACATTAGCCAAAGACTTGCGATGGAATGACCACATATTCCAAATCGCCAAACAAGGATCTCAGTGCTTGGGATTTCTTAAGAGATGTAAGTTCCTCCTTCAGCCATCGGCCCGTGCTGTTATTTATAAATCCTACGTTCGGCCTCTTCTCGAATATAACTACCTCGTTTGGGGCGGCGCTCCAATAACCACCTTGGCATGGTTAGATAAGGTCCAAAAAAAGGCCCTTAAATTAATTGAAGACGATACCGCTTGCTCCACCATCGACCCCCTCAGCCACAGTAGGAATGTAGCAGCACTGACAAAATTTTATCGCTACTATCATAGTGACTGTTCCTCCGAGCTAAACGCTCTCCTGCCTCCTCGGCATTCTTATACCCGCAATACCAGATTAGCCCACTCGTCTCATTCCCTCCACCTGCAACTCCCCCTTTCACGCACTCAACAATATATGAATTCGTTTGTTAATAGAACAACTCGGCTGTGGAATAATCTCACGCAGTCAGTATTTCCGAGCTCCTACAACATCCAAGAGTTCAAACGCAGGGTTCATCACCACCTTCTTCAATTCCCTCCCGTTCCTTTATAACCCCTCCAACCCCCTCCCCGTACTAAGCTTACTGCTAGACATTGCACCATGACGTGACAAATGACATGACGGACTAGTAGTACAAAGGGTGATTCCTGAGCTTAGCACTGTCACATAAAAAAAAAAATCCACTGTCAAGGATGGTGAGGTGTTGAACTTCTTTTTTGAGATAAGACAATACTTGGTTTTGGCGGGGTTGAATTCGACACGATTCTTCTTTCCCCAATCTAGAATTAGATTAATGCCATTTTTAATAGATTTGGACATTAGTTCACGATCATCAAGACAGGATCTGGCACGTCTCTGTCTTGTATCGAAGCTGTACGAGCAACGTAGAGTACTGTCGTCAGCGAAGTTGAGAAGTGGGTTGAAGGTTGAAGTAGGTCATTTATAAAGATGAGAAAAGGGGCCTGTGATAAAATTGACCCCTGGGGGACCCCGCAGAGATGGGGGGAGATTCAGATTTGATGCCATCCAATACTACCTTAATTGAACGGTCGGAAAGGAAACTCTCAATTCACTTATACAGAAGCGAGTCATTTCCAATAGCTTTGAGTTTAGCTAACAAGGCTGAGTGCCATACTCTATCAAAAGCCTCGGAGATATCCAAAGCAACCAAACTAGATTCGCCAGATCCATGCAAACTTCGGCTGAGGTGTTCTGTAAGGCAAACTAAAAGATCACCAGTGGATCTTTTTTGTCGGAAGCCATATTGTTTGTCGTTGATAAGTTGGTTGGATTCTAGATATCCCATAAGCTTTTTGTTAATTATCGTCTCCATGGTTTTGGAGAGAATAGAAGTATTTGCTATTGGGCGGTAGTTGGAGGGAAGGCTGGAGTCACCTTTTTTCGGTATTGGCTGAACATGGGATAGTTTCCAAGAGTCTGGATAAACTCCGGAAGAGTATGATAGGGCAAAAAGTTTGCGCAGAGGTTTAGCCAAAGGTGAGGCGCATTGTTTTAAGACGATAGGGGGTATATTATCGGGTCCAGTGGATTTGTTTACATCGAGCTCATTTGAGCATAAAAGGCTATATTTACTCTATTATTAGCCAGTAGTATTCGTCTTGTTATTTTTTCTTTTTCTTCGTTGTTTTTTGTAATTGCAGACCTAAGTATACCGTATTATTGACTACTTCTAGGTTATGTTCGTCAATAGTTATATTTCTTCCCATTCTAAATCTTCCTGCTCTAGATTGTTGCCTCACCCTTGTTTTTCTTTGTTTATCTTCAGGTCTTGCTTGCGTTAGTGGCTTTACTTGCTTGCTCTACTTGCTTTACTTGCTTGGTTGCTTTAGTTGCTTGCAACTTTACTTGCTTTACTTGCTTGATTTAGTTGCTTGCTTTAGTTGCTTGCTTTAGTTACTTTAGTTGCTTTACTTTCTTGCTTTAGTTTCTTGCTTTACTTTTTTTTTTATGTGACACACTAGAGACTTAGGGAAGGCCCCTTTGTACTGTCGACCATGTATTTCTTTTGAAATGTCGAACAGCAGCTCTAGTCGGAAGATAGAGAGAGAAGTGAAGGAAAGAACTGTCACAACCTAGCTGCAGTATTTTTATTTCACCTACTCCCAACCATTTTGCGACTCTGACATCGGGGCATCGAGAACAACTCGCTGGAGTGTTATGCCTCCTGAAACGAGTTGAATCTCATCAACCAATCGATGACATGCGCTTGGTGGAGCGGGGAAGAACTAGTGAAGGCTATGACAGAAGGAATCAGGAATGCAAAGAGGGAAGAAGAAAGAAGGAAAGTTATGTAGGTGGGAAATTGGGAAAGGCTAACCGTGGCACCGCCGGGAATAGAACCCGGGACCTCTGGGATAGTAGTCAGGCGCCTTACCCCTAGACTACCGAGGCTACTTGCTTTACTTGCTTGCTTTAGTTGCTTGCTTGATCGATCAATATACTACCATTCTCATTGGTTACTTTGTGTAGGGTATGCTTTTTATGACTCCTATACTCCCATGCTTTAAAATTTTATGAATTCAGATTAGAATGCTAATTTTTATTTACAAAATAAATTTGAATGTTGTGTTTGACGCCCCGTCAAAAGTGGTTCCCAGCGGGCCTGGGTGTACCTCTGTTAGCGCATTGAGTTTCTATCTTGGTTTCCAAATCCGCTTCGATGCGTTACTCTCTGACGTATTTCTGTCCATTTCCTGGAGGTTTGACTCCGTTTTCATCCTTAGATTCGAGAAGTGTATTCATTAGTTGGTCGACGGCCTTTGGTTTAGTCTAAGTTCTATTTCCCCTTGATGCAGATAGATCAAGAACCATTTACACTAAGAGTAAGTACAGTCTTTTCCATACTCCGACTTCCTATTGAACTACACTTACATCCATTGGACTTAGGTGAGTGCATAGTAGTAATCGAAGATGTTTTTGAAAGCAGGATTCCAAATAAAACGTTTGAACCAATAAGAGACGAAAAAGGCGCATGCTGTATTCGATATAGCCACTAGCTCGAGAATTATTGGAACTAGATACAGTCGTACGAACTGCCATGTAATTGGAATTCCAGAAACAAGACTAGTAAGAATCATACTTTAATGCTACTAATGTTACAGTATCACCAGGGGCAGCGCTTTCATAGGCGCAAATGGTGCACATGCACCGGGCACAATAGAACAGGAGCGCATTTTATTAGTCAGTAAAAAGATCTCGACTTGAGTTTTGAACTTATTAAAGAGTTTGGAGTAGTAATTTATTTTAATATATTCTTCTCGAGAATCAGACCGCCTGCGAACCTTGTTAAAAATAAGCATCTGTTGTCTTGCGTCCTGGATGATCTGTAAAATGGCAAATCTTATAATATATACAACTGGTTTTACCAATTTCTTGTTACATTAATTTGATAACAGCCTTTTGCGCGATCTATGAAAATTATTTCTCCCAGCTACCGAGTGTTGTTGTCTTTTTCCATTGTCCTTCACTGCGATCAAACAATAAAGAGCTGATGGGGCGCAATAGGACATACTGCATAGGGTGCAAAAAATCCAAGCGCCGACACTGAGTATCACGACCTTTGGATGCATAACAAACAAGGGTTATTAATGCAAACTTACAAAATGAGCTCATATCCTAAGGTATAAAGATTAAAGTAGTAGATGTCTATGTAAATAGAAAACGACATAAATGGAGTACTGACCTAACATCACTGTAGCTGTAGCCAAATTCATTTCAACTGCATAAAAAATATGAATAACTACCAAACCAATTTGCATACGTCATTTACAGAACGAGCCAGCATCCCCCCATAAAGCAAGATTAACCAACAATACACGCATTAACATTTATTTCCCTAACAAAAGGAATAAAAATAAAATTCAAAAGACATAAAAAAGGACTCTTTAGTATCAGAATCCTTGGAGACCACATCAGCGAAAATTCAATTTCAATTCGCATCAATTTGATTATAAAAGAAGATACATAAGTAAGGGTCAAGATGAGCGCATAGATGATATGGGCAGGTGCACCTAGCCCCACACACACAAGTAACAGAAAAGGACACAAAAACACAAGCAAAGAATATTTTTCCATATTACTATGGATATTCAAAATGCAAAAAGGATTCTATCTAGCCCCCGAAATCGATGGGGTGGATTATGGAAAATTCATACAAAGTCATCATTAAATGTTCCAATGTCCTTTTCGAGTCCTTAAAATATTTTTTGAGGGTGGTTTTGTGTTTTGAATTTATAAAATAGAAGAAAAAAACGCTTCAAGGGACGACACAAAGGTAGAAAATAGTCCACAAATACATTTATATAATGATATACCAGATAGCAAAAAAAAAGGGCAGAAGGGGGTAAAATTGATACGGCAAGGGACACAAAAATAAGCCGGGGGAACAAAAAGTCACCGAAGTAGAAAAAAATTGAAATTCCGTTTTTTTTTTGTGGGTGAATAAGAAAAAAGAATACCTTCGCAAATTGGACTTCTCTCTATTATAATGTTCTTTTGTTGTCGAGTCTATTGATTGCTACTTTGTTAACCCTTTTAAATTCCACAAGCGAAAACTGTTGAATGTCTTCATCAGCAAATTCTGTTTATAGTTATTATTACTTTGTATTTTTATATTTTGAATATGGGCTTTCAGAGGAACTTTTTTTTTGGAGAAGAATCCTTTAAGGATTTACTTTTGGGAATTGAAGATTATTGAATTTTCTTCGTTTTTTAAATTTTTCTTTCTAATGTTGTTTTAAGTTTAAACGTCATCTTGATTGTAAAAGGTTTCGTTAGCATACCCAGTGGACCAGTTGCGTAAAAGTCAAGCAGCATTGGATGTGGTTAATACTTAGTTGGGGGACAGCTTGATAAAATGACTTCTACGAGCACATTTTTAGATTTCCATGCCTGTAGCGGGAGCATGCCAGCTAAACAGCGCATACCAGCCTTAGTTTAGTAACCTCAACCTTGTTTCTACCAGCTTCCAGCCAGATCATGGCAATTGACACGACCACCAATTCAGCGAGAAGCACTTATTTCACAGGGGTTTTGGTCGGCCAGGCAAACCGAATCCAATGACGCAGAAATGGGTCGTCACCCTCATGAATAATCAGCACCAGAGAGCGGTATACGTTGTTGGCGAAGATCGCTATGAATGAGAAAGCGGGACCATGCGGATGTAACAAATCGAGTAGAATTACGGAGCGATTAGTGAAACTTGGTTTTACTCGGTGATGGAGATGAACCATAAGATACCACATACAGGCTAGGGCTCCAGGACCAGCGTCTCAGGCACCTTGCTCGCGAGCTTGTTTGCAGCCTTATTGCTCTCGATATCCGTATCGGTTGGTTTATTTTTTTGAAAATCATGTACGCGCCGACAATTGGTATAGCAAACAAATGCGCCCACCAGAGCAATACACGCTACAGACATGAAAACCTAAAAATGCACCCGTCAGAGGTATGCTCGCTCCCACTACAGGCTTGAAGACCTGCATATAAATACACCCGAATCGGCATAAACCTTTCCAAACGCGAGTATCATTTTACCAAGCGGTACCCAAACTAAGTACTAACCACGTCCAATGCTGCTTGACCTACCCAATCTAACGAGAATCGATCTACTGAGTATGGTAATGGCCAAACGCGTGTATCATTTTACCAAGCGGTACCGAAACTAAGTACTAACCACGTCCAATGCTGCTTGACCTACCCAATCTAACGAGAATCGATCTACTGAGTATGGTAATGGCCAAACGCATGTATCATTTTACCAAGCGGTACCGAAACTAAGTACTAATCACGTCCAATGCTGCTTGACCTACCCAATCTAACGAGAATCGATCTACTGAGTATGGTAATGGCCAAACGCATGTATCATTTTACCAAGCTGTACCGAAACTAAGTACTAACCACGTCCAATGCTGCTTGACCTACCCAATCTAACGAGAACCGATCTACTGAATATGGCCATGGGCAAACGCGGGTGGTATCATTTTACCAAGCAGTACCCAAACTAAGTACTAACCACGTCCAATGCTGCTTGACTTACCCAATCTAACGAGAACCGATCTACTGATTATGGTAATAGCGTCCTTTACCAAGATAATTGTCTGTTTTCTTCCTCCGATACTATTTTCTAATTTTCTCCTTCTAGTCGAAAAAGATGTAAGCGTTCCGTGCTTCGTTTAGACTATTCCGTTTATCTTTTGTACGTGCCTGCAGACGCGTACGGAACGCCTTTTGATGCCGGACGTGCCCGTTGCAGGCTAAGAGCGGCGAAATTTATTCTTATTTTACTCGAGTTGATGAGGGTATCAATATGTCCTTTGACTGTAAAAGGGCTAGATCAATGAGATCTGCAATGGAATCAATTCAATGATTGACTCCTTCGCAACTTAGCTTCCATGTTTACGTTAGTATTCCCCTTGCAGAGTGGAGAGCATTTATCATCACAAACGAGGCCGAATTTTCTATTCGTCTTGCGACAGAACTCGAGCAGTTCTTGGACATCCTGAGGTGTCATTATTGGTACATAAGCCGGAAAATAAGTGAAGGCAAAGATTATTTCCTGACAGCCATGGAAACCGCTATCGAGTAAAGCGCGAGGCTTCCCCATCTTTGATCGTATACTAGCTTCAGACCTGTGATTTTTCCATTAGTTACCCAACGGGACCTGCACAAATGCAAAAATAAGGAGTCTTTCCACGAACGCCTTGCATAGGGTGGAGGATGCCCTTTCGGCATGATGTAATTTCGCCAAGGGTAGTTGTGGCGCTTATATTTTTATCTAAGCAGCGTTTGTCAACTCCAGTAGACTTAGCTTGTCTACGACCTCCTGTAGAGGAGGATCGACAGGCGATGTTCCCCTTTAGGCTAATCAACTTGGCCAAGGAAGCGGTGTGCACCATCATCATCAAGTGAAGTACATTGTTATTTATATGCCTCTGGACCATTTTCAACTTGTCGGCGACAACCGAATTTTGGCTGGCGATAGTCGCCTGTGGACCACTAACTTATGGTTAGTGTAACAATCTGCGGGATTAGTCTCGAATCATACGGGTCTGGTGAGCCAATTTCAATATAAATTGTGTGGGAATTGCCTTCTTCCACTAAGGTGATATCAAGAGCACTTTTGATGACAGGTTACACTTCACATGTTGTGCGGTGCTAGGGTTTGGTTAGACCTGCACAAGTCAGCCTGTTCCTTTTTCTGCCTTTTCAATTACCACGTCAATGATCGTGGTTGTCTATATCCTTCGAGCTTGACATTGCATTTAGAATTGGGCCTCCAGACCAAAACGCTTCAAAAAAATTTTGGGTATTCAGAGTGATTTTTGAGTGCTGACAAGTTGCAAGTTCCCCTGCTCGCCGCCGCCACCTGTGTGCAACACTAAAATTGATAAATCACTCTGGTTTTGGCCTCCCCAGCTCGCAACATTCCCCGTTTTGATAAGAAAAATATGCCTTAAAATTACTATACTCAAAAATCACTCTGAATACCTCGAAACAATTTTGAAGCTTTATGGTCTGGAGCCCCAATTCAAAACATTTACCAATGCATGTGCATATTGCAATGTGGAACATAATTAAACGCATAAAACCTTGTAATTATGGCAGGCTTCTGTAAGGCTTGATTTAGCAAACGAATATGTGATCTTATTTTGGCATCCTGTGTGGTGTGCACGCAGTGAACGCAGATCAGGCACGGCTCTGGGTACAAGGATCGCACATAAAAGAGCTCTTTGGACACTGGACACTTTGGCACTGCACCACGTCGCCAAGCTTAATATCTCTTAAGGGCTCCGTAGACGATTAATAATATTGTCAATGCGTATTTACAATAATATTGAAGCTCCTGTCAAAACGTTTCAATAATCTTGTCAATCTAGCTATACGGCGAGTTAATAGCAACATTGTAAACTCTCGGTTGGCGTCACAATTTTCTTTCTGTGCGTTCGACATTTGGCCTGTTCGGCATCCGAACGAACGAACGAAAACGAAAAATTAACCAATAAATCTTGTAAACGTCAATGCGCCCATCAATATGGCTCTCGTCAATGTGCATCAGTCAAAATTTCCATCAATACGTTTCAATAAATTGACAATGCGTTTGAACCCCTGGTAAACGGTCAGTATGCCCTTTCAATGCACCTCGTCAATATTATTGAGAGGCATATTGACAATATTATTGATCTGTCTGTTGCCGTGAGTAGACGAACGAGAGCGAAGCACTCGAAACTTATTCATTTCCTATATGAATGTCCGACTCTAGCCAAAGTTAAGCAACGCAAACTTAGATGCTACGTTCTGGAAGACTTGAAACAAATCTCGCGGTCGCGGCACTGGTAAACTCTTCTAAACTCCACAGGATGACTTTAAACACCCACAATAGTTGGTTAAACAGCTAACAAACCTTTTAAGTACACGAGTGATAACGACCCATCAACGCATTTAAAAAGTTGTATTTTCTGCTGAATATTCGAAGCCCAACAAAAAGCACATTGTGTATAAATGTGTATAATTTTCAGGTCAAAAATGTTGTCCTTCTAATGGTGCAATACTTTTCGCCCGTCTCTCCTATAAAACACGTTTGACAACAGTTACAAATAAGGGATTGTTCGTTTATAGTTTATGGTACTACTACCGGTGAGCCTCGCTGCACCCATAAGCCAATAGTATGGCGTGCGCCAAAACAATTGGGAATCTCAAATTCGCTTTTTTCATGAGCATTGACAGTGACACTCCGTTCGTTTAAAAGCCCAAATCACCTGCTCATTTATATTCCCAACCCCAATTCATATTATTTACTTTTTTAAAGAAGTTAAGACATTTTCCCTCGGCTAAGGAAACACGATTTTGTGAAAATCTTCCATGCCACACACGTTTGTCTTCTCTATGTATGAAATAATTAAATACAAACTCAACCTCTTAAAAGATAGAGGCCTGAAGAAAGCTTCGTTGATTTTCCTAATAATTCTAGTAACGAGTTGACCACAGGAAAGGAAGTCCCAACGAAAATAACGACAAATCGACGTAACATTTATTAGGTTTTTCCCATCTAGCTGGCTTGTCAAGTGAATTTTTAGGATTCTTTATTTGATTACCCTTTTATTACCTATGGAATTAACTATGTTTTGTAAGTATTTTTTTACAAACAAACTACTTCAAAAATCGTTGAATTGGAAAGAAAATTACTTTAAATTATTAAATACATTAATAAGCTAGTTTAGAATCGTTATTCTAGTAAAAGTAAGCGATTTATTACCCTTTTATTACCCTTTTATTACATTTTACTGACGATAATAATAATGATTGATATCATCTCCTGCGTATGCAGGCTTACAAATACGCTTATTTTCAATTAAAAAATAAATCTGAAACCTACAGAAAAGAGCCAATAAAAAGATCGTCAAGTGTCCTTTAAATATTACCAAAAATAAATCATACCAACAACTCCTTCCTTGATTTCACCAAAAGATAACATTCAAATTTCTTTTTATCCCAAATAAAACCACAGCTCTATTCACGATACACACCTTGCATATATGTATCCCTTTTTGAGTTCTCGTTATAATCCTTGCATGTTTGAATGAACTTTTTTTTCTACAAAAAAAAAACTCGAAGCGCTTCCTTATTATAAACTCTTTGAATAAAAAGCCAAGGGTCCTTAAGGACTCACTTTTACATTCTGTGCACTTTCCCTGTTCAGTTCATCGCTTTTTATCCATTTCAATTCACTTTTTCGGGGGAAATATCCCTTTTCGGGTTTAATGATGGTTAGTTTAAGGACGACGAGCCACATTACTTTGATGCTCGTTCTTCTTCGTTAAAAACATTTTTTTTATTTATTTATAATGTGGATCCTTTCTTTACAGGTAACACAACTATTGAGCAGGGATACACTATTAAGGATACTTTCTTGAATGATTTAGAATGGAAATTATATTTATTTGAAGTTTTATGAAACGAAAGGATATTTTGTCAAATTTTGTTCTTTGTGTAATATTGTGCACTTCCTTTTTTTGCTATTTACAAAAGGATATGGTTGAATAAGTTATCCTTTCTCACATTAAATACTGGAATGTAAAAGCGAATTCTTGCATGGCGGATTAACTTGTGTGGATGGTTTTTTTACTTTGTTACAATTTTAATCAATGTTCGCTTAATCGATAGTGGAAAGTGCAACTGACAGGTTAATGAGTGGTTATTCAAAGCAATTAATTTCCGGTTTAGCCGCCGTCAAATGATTTACCGGAAATTTGTTTCCTTTAAAATTGAGAAGCAAATACAAGACTCTTTTTTACGGAAAGGTTTCAATGCAGGAATATGTTGAAAGTGGCGATAGACACTTTTTTACCAGTTGACTTGGATATTTTTAACTTTATAGTGATGCTTCGTACCATCAGGCAGATCCTGAGACATTCTAAAATTACCTCTGGGGTTATTACACGAAGTCATGTATTTACTTACTGTCTGCTTATTATTTGACATAAAATATCCAAAAAAATCCAATATTACTCAAAATGAATTGGTAAAATTAATGTAAAAAAGGGTGCACAGGGCGGCGCTTTCATATGTGCTAATGTTGCACGTTCCCCGGGTTCAATTAGACGAGCGCAATTTCAGAAATTAAGATATAAAAAGAGGGGTGATATGTTAAACTATAACAAAAGAGCTGAACTTAAAGCCGGTCTCTGTATTATCATCCTCCTCGCCACTAGTAGTGGGAGGTCCCTCGGTCGCGGAAGTTCCAGGGACTGAGTCGTTCTCTATGCCAGTCTTGGTAGCAGCCCCTCCGCCTCTAATAGTGGATGGTCCACCGGTTGCCGAAGTTATAGTCCCTCTTGAGCCTTACACTTTTCTGGTTAGGGTTCCTAGGCCTTTAAATATTTTCATCTCGAGATTCTCTCCGGTGACTAAGACGGAATCTATCTGTGAATATTTGAGGAATAAATCTATAGACCGCGGAACAGTTCGTTGTAGAAGGTTTAGCAAAGCCTCCAAGCCAATTGCATCTTTTATTTTGTCTGCACCGACTGCTACTGCCGAGATTTTCTTAGACCCTAGTTTCTGGCCTGCTGGAGCTCTTACCAAGCGTTTCGTTCCGCGTACTCGTAATAGATCTCATCATGCAAACGCTTCAACTTCAACTTCGGGTGCTCCTCAGATATCAAAAAACTCGAGACGCTTTCCCTCTACTACCAGAATGTAGGGGGGACCAGGTCTAAAACTAAAGACATCCTTCAGGCATCGACAGACACCAATATATCGCACCCTTAGAATGAAAGTGACCTAACTCAAAATTCCTGTAAATTCTGATTTTGCTATAAACTGACATTAAAAAGCCTACTCTAAAACCCTATGGCGAAAAAGAGCCCGAATTAAGAGTAAAAAAGTGATAACGTATACATCGGTCATTTTTGTTGATCGCACAATTCACCTATGCATGTTATGTGAAAGAGACCGAATCAGTATTGCGTCAGAGGTGCTCGCAAGTGGACGTGTATAAAATCGACGGATTTCAATATACGCCCTTACATCTATAGAATAATTTTATGGTAAAATAATGACTGAAACCATAATGTGCCATCAGCATTTGCTGCATCTTGCGTCTTAAATAGGCTTAACTCATAAAAAGTCCCAGAAATACAGAAATATTTTTGACATAGAGTGACTTAATTTGAAACCATTTCTTATTAAAATTGCCAAAATATGTATATTTAAAATACATTTAAATTTAATATAATGTTACCAATCTGTACATAAAAGATCAATATATAAATACGCAAAAAATGAATCATTTTCAATGAAACACGGGACAGATACTTTTAAATTTACCCAACACCGCACTTATTTCAAAACTTTCTTGCTCATTTCCCACAAAATGCAATTTTTGTGTTAGGTCACTTTCATTCTAAGGGTGCGATATTTCTCTTGTCAGACCATTACTTAAATATGCGTCCCAGGTTTGGTCTCCTCACTATTCTTCTAGAACTATTGAATCGGTTCAACGAAGGTTCGTTTGATTCGCACTGAATCATCTTCCTTGGGAAAATCCAATAGTTCTTCCATCATATGAATCCCGGCTTAAGTTACTCAACTTAAGCTCTCTTCACAAGTGTCATGAGGTGGCTGATGTTATATTTGTTCATCAGCTACTTAATGGAAAGGTCGACTCAGGTTTTCTAGGTCGCCGTGCGTCGTTTAGGGAGACTCGTTATAATCTGAGAGGTCCACCTCTTTTACATATCAACTCCTCTAACACGAATTACGGCAGATTTGAACCTGTAAACCGCATGTTCATTAAGGTTAACAATAATATTAATGTCTTTAGCGTGAGCATCTGTGAAGATGTCCTTAAACGGAGTATTTTAAATCTCACGTGACCACCTATGTTTCCTGTTGCTTGCGTGGGTTATATGTTAATTTGGATTTTTTTTAATTTACTAATTTTTATGTTTGCATGCTTAGTTGTGAGCCTGATCTCATCGCTTGGTTGTGCTGAGTAGGTAAATCTTTCTTGGCCCAGCTAAAAAGTGCGCCTTCTGTATTTGACGGGTTAACTCTAAACAAAACATTGTTATTACTAAACAAAACATTTTCAACGAGCCTTACCAGGTAAAACATTACGATTTACCAGCCCCCACCCCTCTACGATTTTTTGTTCATCTAAACAAAACCTATCAACACCTGGTATACACCCTGTATACACCATACTATTATAATAACTTTCATCAAAGTGCATTTTGCGCAATCTATGAAAATTACTTCCCCCATCTACCGAATTTTTGTGTCTTTTTCCATTGTCTTTCACTACGATAAAAAATCGAACAGCTGAACAGGGCGCAATATGACATTATGCACCGGGCGCAAAAGACCCAAGCGGCCGGCCCTGTCCTGATTTATCAACTCCGTGGGCCTAGATTGGTTTAGTCGACAATGTTACGAGCGGACACCATAATCAGGCTTCATTAAGTTCCTTATTAGCAAAGTGTGACTGCGGCGTAGGACTTAATTTACAATTTTACGCAAACCACAGTAACCCAACAACTTGTGCAGTGGGCTCCAAATTTTTTTGACCCCGTGCCCTTATGAGGAAAATAACCATAAATTTGTACCCTTCAATTATATGAACGGGCCTTTGTTCACCCTTATATGGGCATATCGTGTTACGGGGCTACATGGGATGCGAAGACACCTATTCACGAGCTTAAACGGAATACGGTAGAATAGAATACAATACACTAGAATTCAAGTTCTCGTACCATAGATGAGGTATTTTACTTAAGGAGGAACATTGTCCGGGCCAGTCGATTTATTGACACCAATTGATCTTTCAGACATTAATAGACCTCGCGAGCCCTGAAGAAAACTCTGTCCATTGATTCGGCGTTATACACAAGAATGGGGTCGGCATATTAGTTTCGAAGAAGAATTTGAGGCGAACAGAAGTGTTAATTAATCGGCATTGGATTTGCCTTCTGCCTTTGTCGGCCTGTAGACAAGTTAAGATAGTTCCATTTCAATTTTCTTTGTACTATCTTTCCGACCAAATTTTGGTGGTCGACATTGCACTTAATGGTACAACTGTTGACGGTACCTACCTGTAAAGGGCTTTTCTTCTCAGCGCTAGTCTTTCACATTAAAATAGATAGGTAATGAGTCACTTGAGCCTGGGAACAAAAACCGGTTTCGTATTATTTAGAATACGTCTGTTATTGCACAGTTGTTAATAAAGGCGTATTTCGGTTGTCTCCGCAATAACTCACTTTTTCCATTTCAAAGCTTTAATTTATTATTAAAGATTGAATTCGTTGAAGCGAAAAACGTTGGTATGGTACCTGGAGTGGTATGGCGATTGAACAAGCTCTCACGAACTTAATGAAGACAAATGATGATATCTTCTCCGAAGTATTGAATATAGATACCTCTTTTCGTCTACCCGACCATTGCACCGTCTTCCAGGCAGAAGTCACTGCGATCTGAGAGGCTCTCGAATAGCTGAAGATAAATAATATATCTCATAAGAATATATGTATTCTATCGGATAGCCAGGCGGCCCTCAAGGCTCTTAATTCTGTCGTCAGCACACTGATACTCTGGCACATTTCTTGTAACTGTAATTAGGCTCCACTTCTCCCTGATATAAAAATCATGCGAAGAGTTGTGCCATAACGTTGAGCCCGGTCAACATGCAGTTTTTCAATTCCTCGTCCCCCTCAGACTAGGGCACTTAAGGATAAGATTTAAACATAATCATAATTCTAGATACCAAAAGTTGTCTATCGTCACAAAAAAAGGATAATAGACATACGACATAATTCCTCAAAAGAGTTCGGCATAGTCAATGAGTAGTTCCTTTTTTTCAAAATTGTGTTATAATCACCTTATTCTTAAATTCGCGAATGTTAAATAAAATTCCCCAAACAGGGAAAAACCTTCATCAATTATACATGATTAAAAACTTCGCAATGAAATGCAACAAACTTAAGTTACCCAGAAAAGCATATCACATCACATGCGGTGCACATCTGAATTCTTAATAACGAAGTGAAAGCTTCAGGTGTTTTCGTTCCCAAACGTTTGAATTTAATTACACCCTGATAGAATTCAAAATCTTTTTAAAATTGAACGAGAAGAAAAAGAATAAAAAAAAAGTAAATCGCCCCCAAATACACCTTTTTTGATTATGTGAAAATCAGTTCCATTTTAACAAATAGTCCATAAACACCCTTCAGCACTTCTTAAGAACTTTGTGTATAGACCTTTATCCCAGCCAACAACTCTGCAACCACCACCATCATCATCACCACCAAACAAAAAATCCAAGATTCTGTCTGCTAAACAGCCCTTATTGGAGGCTATGCAACATATACATACATATATACTACGCCACTTTGTTGCTGTTAGCAGATCTAGATTCCTGGATAACGTCCCTTTCGTAGATACTACACGGTTTACACCTTCGTGCGCACCTGCAACGTTTCGGAAAAGTGTGAAACCGATTCCCATCAGAACATTTCATTTCATTAAAAATTGAACAGTTCAAAGTGTTTTCCAGTCATTGCACTCTTGGGTGCACATGGTTTTGATTGGGGATGGAAGAGACTGCTTCTGCTTGCTGCTCTGCAGCTTTTCAAAACTTTATTTTGTGCTAGATTTTCATCCCCTACGGTTCGGAGGGTGTTTTTTTTATTCCCAGGTATTTCAAGTTGGGGGGTTTTCCGCTTTTTTTGGTTTTGGAAATTTGTGAAATTTTTTAAAGGTGATGAAATGAACCAAAAGGGGGGATGTTTTTTTTAGAATAAATTTTGTTTAAGGGTTGATTGAGCATAATGATGATTGTTGTGTTGATTGATAACTGGGGCAATATTTCTATGCAAGAACATATGCTGATGAAATTAATACACCTCCATAGCAGTGGGCATGGCTTTAGGCTCATACAGATAGGTAGGAAGGTAAAGGCGTCAGCACCATCCAAGAATTGTTGACAGGGATACAATAGGCGCATAAGGGCACAGTGACGTTAGGTCGATAGTTTCATATTTACATATCGGATCATATCTCCCAATTTCAGCTTCGAACCCTCTCCTACGTCCTACCTAAGGTGTTGTCTGATCCTACTTCCATTCATCCAATGGCGCTACAGCCCAAACCGAGCCTTGGCCTCCTCTAGGGCATTTCTCCAAGTTTGACGGTCCCTTGCAGCATGTCTCCAGTTCCGGATTTTGAGCATTGCCTCTGCGTCAGCCGTCACAGAGTCTATCCGTCTCCTCCTGGGTTTTGGGATACGATTATCCTCCATCCTGATTACGTGGCCGGCTAGTCTCAGTCTGTTAATTTTTATTAAAGTTGTTGTATCTTTTTCGCCATTTTCCATTCTCTCTGGTTGGGCCTATTATGCATCTGAAAATTTTTCTCTCAAACCTGTTCCTCTATGTTCTGGGTCATAGTCCAATTCTCGCTACCATAACACAGTACTGGTCGTTCTGATCCTACTTAGAACCCGATAAATGCAAAGAAAATGTTTTCTCTCTGGCTTGTACATCCCCACAACTACTTCTTCCTGCTGGAGCCTGGCGTTGAAAGAAAGTGCATTCGTACTTTCTCTCTTCTCTGCCTTTTCGTTTCCTTCTACGTTCCTGTCCCCTATACCCACTGAAGAGTGATTCTGAACCTCCTAACCAAAGAAAAGAGCTCCCGGGCTTTAGTTCGTCTGTATTGCTAAGCAAGGCAATTAAGGGTAAGGTGACTGACTACCCTCCAGAGGTCCTGGGTTCGAATCCCGGCAGCGTCACGGTCCTTCGCCTTTGCCACTTCCCAACCTACATAGCTTTCCTTCTTTTTTCTTCCCTCTTCACATTCCTGATTCTTCCTGTCATAGCCT
Organism: Thereva unica; assembly: GCA_949987705.1. Lineage (NCBI taxonomy): Eukaryota > Metazoa > Arthropoda > Insecta > Diptera > Therevidae > Thereva > Thereva unica. The sequence continues at coordinate 12,392,912 of OX465282.1, forward strand.
TCACTAGTCCTTCCTCGCTTCACTAAGCGCATGTAATCGGTTGGTTGATGAGATTCAACTCGTTTCAGGAGGCATAATACTCCAGCGAGTTGTTCTCGACGCCTCGATGTCAGAGTCGCGAAATGGTTGGAAGTAGGTGGAATAAAAATATCGCGGCTAGGTTGTGGCAGCTCCTTCCTACTTCTCTGTCTCTTTCTACTCTCTATACGAAAAAAATAGATTGTCGAACAATACAAAGGGGCTTTCCCTAAGCCTCTGGTCTATCAAAAAAAAAGAGATAGTTAGATCCTCTGGATCTCCTCCAGACCACAATAACTCGACGAAAAAGTGAAGTCTCCGGGCAGACGGTTTGAGAATCTGACTGAAAACCCTTCAGAAAAGAAGTCCGATCAAATGGCAGAAAGTGTCAGAATGGACGTTCTTGCAATGTGTATATCGTATATCCGTAGAATCTCCTGACCACAGAACAGCTAGTTGCCGTTCAAGGCAGGTTTCTGGAGGAGATTGCCGAGTTGGGGTAGGAGTCAGAGCACCCCAGATTCATTGAGGTTGCTGCGCGCCCCTGTGATGGGCCGCCTTAAGCCCTGGAAGGAGCAATTCTTGTCGCTGTAGACGAGGACATTTTGTTGAAAACATTAGAGATCCAAAAAACGACCTTAAATGTATGGGAGTGGAGAGTTCTCTGTGGACCAAAGGTCTATTGACGAGCTGAGGCGGACGGGTTGCCATATTGGAGGCAAGTTTGGTCGGGCACAACTTAGGATCAGGAAAATGCCATGGCCAAAAGTGCCCCCGGCCAAACTAGCAACCACAATCATTTCCGCTCTGGTCACCAAGGAGGCAAAACCCCGAGGTAACCAGCTGAAAGCTTGCAGGAGTCTGCACAACACAAATAACGACATACCCGCTGGAGAGGCTAGCGTAGCTAGCGAAACACCGTGGAAGCAACTTTGGGAAGAAATACTTGCTCTAATACCCTGTTACCCTGTGAGCCTAAATTATTATTTATTAAAAGGCTCTACAAACGGGATCCGGTCGTGCCCTCTCGCAACAAATATGTCGCTCACTGCAAAAGCGGTGTAGCTCCACACTAGAGGTTAACTCGTTTTGGAGTCACATTCCGTCATATCGTCCGCTACAAAACCAAAAACACTCCAAATACTGCACTTCTGAAAAATATGGCAAAAGGCGAAAGATATGGCAAAATAAAAGCAAAATCAACCTCCAACACCCTAAAATACGGAGCCACACAACTCCTACATTAAACGACACAAATGTTTCCGATCATATTATTCTATCCTCTCTCATACGATAGTTAGCAGTGGCCACCGCTAGGTTATGATCGCACTTCCATCAGTCCGAAATAGTTGCGGCACGTGCATGTTATGCAACATGTTATTCCCCTTTTTCGCTGATGTGTGACCACCACTGACTCTAAAACCACCGCTTAAATCCTTAGGGGGAGAGCCCCAGTCCGAAAAGTCTCGGGGAGGGGGGGGGGGGGGTTCTCAATCCCTTAAGGAAATGAAGACTGCTTCCAATATAAAGCTTGCCAAGAAACGCTTGACGCCACGGCTGCCTCGGCAGGCCTAGAAAAAAGGTTTATCTAGGACAACCCGAAATACAATTTATGTGAAAGCGTCGACCAAAAGGCGCCGAAATACAGTCCCGCTCCACCTTGAACAAAGGCTAGGGCCGGCGTTGGTGAAGAAAAACTTTCGGGATACCCACCATACCCAATCTGTTACAGCTCACATTGAAAATCATTGATCATGAAAAATTTAATAAGGTTTCAGTCCTTGATTAAAGCTTTTTTATTCATGGATCAAAACTTTGCTGAAAGCTTTTTTCCAGTTCATTAATCCCACTTTTGTGTAACCGAAGCAAAAAGGTTCCATTCTAATGATAAATCTTTATCTGCTTGTCTAGACAGTCTAAAAAAATGTAATTTCAGTTTTACAAAAAAAAAATTGTATTATCAAAAAATTTTATTTATGTTTAATCAAAAACAATACATATTCGCCAAACAAGTCCTTTTCATATTCACATTGTTTCAAAAACTTTATTAACTGAAGTCTCAGTAAAACAACACCGACGACAACCACAGTAAAACCTTTGCCCAACGTTCGTTCGTTCTCATTCACAATCATATTTTATGGGATTACAAAAATTTCATTTTTGCCTAAAAGTTACGAAGCCCACCCGAGGAGAATCCTTTGATGAGGCAACTAAAATCACTTGAACAAATCCATCGCTAAGGACTGACTGGTTGGTTGGTTGGCTCTAGTAGTCGTCGGTAATAGTATAAGTCTTCGTTCCACCTTTGACCAAAATCCTCGAGCCGCTCAATCAGAGAGGACAAAACGCAATCCTGAAAAAGGGATGATGACGAAAGCGGCAACAACAACCCGAAACGGCGGGGACGACTACAGCCAAGACTATGACGCTGCTGCTGATGATGCTGCTGCTGATGATGATGATGATGATGGTGAAATATAATTCCAAATCCCAAGAAGTAATTTAATTTAACAAAAACTCATTTCATGGGTCAAAAATTATATCCGACCCGGATGATAGCGGCCTCGGTAGGTCATCTTTCGCAGAAGGAATTTTTGCTAAAACCACCTCTCTTTCTTGCTTATATATAACCATGGCACGGTGTCTATCCTTAGTAGGAGAGAAGATTCCCAGCATCATCATCCCCATCATCATCAGTTTCGCCTTTAGTTAATACATCCGTGAAAGGGCTAGGAGCAGTATCGGTCATCGGCGACTCAGCTGGACTCTTTGTTTTGTTCATTTCTCTATGACAACCTTTGCTTGTTTTATAGGGATGTCTTTGGTCCTTTAAGGGAGCTGGTAAGCCGATTATCTGCGATTCTGTTGTCCATTTCATATTTCCTAGGCCAAAAACTGGGGGACTTCCAATTAAGGATCCTTTTTGATGATGATGAAGAAGAAGAACAAGAAAAAGACGAATTATGAGTTTAAGGTATCCCGGAAACCCTTAGAAATGTGATGAGGCGAGTCCTTTTTTTTCTTGGTATCCTCGGTCGTCTCCTAACATATTATATATTTTTTTTCCTTCTTTGATGTACAGTATTAAAAGCGAAAATCCTGTACAAGTTAAATGAAGCCCGTTTTATAGTAATAGAAAATCGCCTAAAGGAAAAAAATATATGTATAAAGGAGAGAAATTGAAAGGACAATAAAACACCACATTTAGCAGGGGCGCTAGGCTAGCTGGCCATCTCCCCTCCCACCAATAAATTTTAACAACTAAACAAAAAGTTGAAAGTTTTCAAGCCGGAAGCTAGGCTCAATGTATTAAAGTCACGAACTAGAGTTGAATTTACGTCGAACGATTTGCAAACAAAGCCAATAAGAGATATCCTGCCGGGAGGACGCTGTCGTCTTTTATATAATGTCCTTTGGCGGAATGCAAATTTGTTTAGCCCATCAGCAACGAAGCTCATTGCCTCATTGGCAACAACTTCGCGTAGCGCGCACCGTCAACTTCTTTCTAGAAATAGAACCATTTGTAAATTGGTTTGAGTTCAGAGTTCCTGGGTGCACAGTAAGAGGGGGTGTTGCTGGCTGGCTGTGTGCTGGGCGGGGGGGGGGGGGCAGCCAGTGCGGGCTTAGTAGGGTATAAACCTTTGTTTACTACTAGTGCAACAGCAAAGGTATCGCCGACAATGTTAAAAAGGTCTACGTGACGAAGGAATTGAATCAGAACTCAAAAACACATGTTAAAAGGGTTCAAGAGTCCCTCTTTTCTAAAAGTCATTCCGGTCACATAATGTTCAATCCAGTCCGTCGCGGTGTGTATTTCAGAGACCTTACCCCAACCCTGTCCCATTCCCACCCCCACCACCACACCAGATACATTCCCCATCATCCCTCAACCCGCTGCTCTATCGGTCGTCACTTGTCGTTATTCCATTTGAATGTTTGGATAGCTAGTGCTGCTGCTGCTGTTGGGCGGTTTCTTTTTCGATGGTGGGGGGCAGAGAGGAGTTCCTGAAAATAATGGAGGGGGAAAAAGCGTTTTTTCCGTGTTGCCCTAGAGCTTCAAAAGTGTATGCAAAGAGCGTTGTTAGCGTCGTTATTGTTTTTACTACGGATTTTCAAACGTGCACAGTCTATGGCCTACCAAAAAAGTTTCTTTTATGGCTTTACTACAGCGATTTTACAGGAAACTCTTCAAATGGTCTGCCTTATGGTAAATGGTATAGTTGCTCTGGTTTTCGCCACTTTACAGCTGAAAAATAGGGGCTGTTAAATATATGACTTTGAAATTTGCAAAAAAAAAACGAACAGAACAATAAAAAATTCATAGAATTGAAGTTTAAGTGAATTCAATTTCTACGAAAGGATAAATTAAAAAAAATTGTAGGAAGTGTTTCTATTTGTCCGTTTTTAAGGAATAAAATTGATTCTTCTGGAGACTCAACATCGAAAAGAGGGCAAAGAAGGGCAGTATAGCTTTCTATGCTCAGGTCCGGTGCTTGGGTTTTTTGCGCCCGGTGCATAATGCCATATTGCGCCCCATCATTTTTGGATTGCAGCGAGAGACACTGGAAAGAGACAGAAAAGAATTTACAGAAAAGCCCAAGATGAAACTTTCCTCTCACTTGGCGGATTTTTCTAATGCATTGTTACTTCTGATTCTCGAAGAAGAAGTGCTGTTCATTCACTTCATGGGTATTTCTTTTTTGTGGTGACATATTGGGTTCAAAGATTCACTTGGCTTATTGTACTACACACATCCCAGTACCTAGTGACTTGACTGTTCATGCTTCTCGGGTTCCCGATGGCAGTCCTGCCTTCAATCTGTTCGGAAGGAAAATTCAATTCATTGTCCTTTAGTACGTCCAGAACGTTAGGGCAGAGCGGCGGCGGTACGGGTCTGCTTGTTGTCCTAGTAGTCCTCTTTTTATTTTTTCCTTCTTCTGGGGTTCCTGTGTCCTTAGTTAATGGGAATGTTCCCCTAGATTATATTGGAACTGGTGGCGTGGGCCCAGAAACTTTGGGCAGAGCGACCAGCGGCTGGCTAGATTTGCTTCTTGGCTAACCGGGTTCAACACCGCCTTCCTGTCCTTTGCCTGTAAGGAAGGAGTTCACGAAAGCGTCCATCCTGACAGAGCCTCCATATCAGAAAAAGCTATTATACCACTGGGTGTGCCCAGAGGAGATCCTTAAACGACAGTGCAAAACCTACCCACTGCCATGCAGCTCTCGACAGGATAACTTTACGTTTTGGCCTAGTAGGCGCAATCTGTTAGCGCATCCTTTTCAGTACAGCTTCCAGTGGAGGTTATGGTCGCACTTTCACCAGTCCGCGTTAGTTACGGCACGGTCGTATTTAAATTTTTAGATCTAGATATTGCTTCTCCCAATTTTCGAGTAACTTCCTAACCTTAGTTTGAAGAATAAAAGAGAATAGGATAAAAGATAATAGGAGAGGTTTGGGGGTGTCTCACGCTTGAATTCTTAGATGTTGTACGAGTCCGTAAAAACAGAATGCGAGAGATTGTTCCACAGTCCTATTTATACCTAAAGGGAGCGTTCAAGTAATACGTAACGCATTTTGGGGGGGGGAGGGGGTTTGTAAAACGTTACGATGCGTTACAGGGGCGGGGGGGGGGGTTCGAACAACGCGTTACGTAACATTGTTTTTTTATTTAAATAAAAAAATAGGGCATTCAAATCTCCCAACTTAGCAACCCTTTTCGTTTATGTTTTACGGGTAATCGCGATTAAAACAATAAATAAGCTATTTTAGCGGCTTTCTGGTACTTTGCGTCATATAATTGTCACTTTCAGGTAAAAGTGTTGGGTGTTACGTAACGTTTAGGGAGGGGGGGGGGGGGTACAGAAAAACGTTACGGCGCGTTACAGGGGGGAGGGGGGGGGTCAAAAATTTTCAAAAATTGCGTTACGTAATACTTGAACGCCCCCAAAGGTATTGCCAATCTATCGATAGCTTAAGAGCCAAACTTTGCAGGAACCTCTCCAAAAAATAGTCTCTCCTTGATAAAAAAAAAGAGCTATGGAGCTTGGCCAGACCTCTAATCGCAGTCGGGGTTTCTAGAGCTACAAATAAACACACACTTCCATGTTTGTAAGGGCGAAAAAAGCAGTCGAAGCTTCAGGGAATGGGTTGAGTGAGACACTCCTGGGACATGGAGGTTTTGAGCATGGGGCTTACAGGTGGTCAAGCACCACTCTCAACACTCCCTCGTGAAAAACAGTAAATAGTACACTTTAAAAGCTAGGTAGAAATGGAGCAACAGAATACGAAGGTAGTAGCATAGGTTTTGTTTATCGATCGATGGTCAGATCAGTGCACGCACGCGTGACAGGAGACACCGCTGAGGATCCGCACGCAGATGGTTGGGTCAGATTGTTACTGACTAAACTCACCACCCCTTTCGATGACGTTGAGTGGCTCTTTGTGACGATTCTATATCCCAGGCTCTCGGGTATCGGTTCACATCCCACACGAGGGCCCTCCAGCATCTCCGTTGGCTAGACTTGATGGCTTGCTTCAGGGATTTCTTGGCCGCTTGAAACGCTGCGGCGAAACGGGCTGCATAGATATCGCGACCTTTCGCCCTCTGTACCTTTTTTTTTGTGGCAAGAAGAAGCTTAGGAGTCACCCTTTGTACTACTAGTCCGTCATGTCTTACAAGTCATGGTGCAATGTATAGTAGTAAGCTTGATCTGAAGGAAAGATGAGATGGGATAGGTTAGGGGTTTGAAGGGTGCATGAGTAGATGTCGATGAACCTTGCGTTTGAACTCTGAGATGTTATATGAGCTCGGAAACACCGACTGCGGAAGAGAGTTCCACAATCGAGTTGTTCTATTTATAAACGAACTGCTAAAACGTAATGTGCGTGAAGGGGAGGGCTGAAGGGTGATGGGGTGAGCCGAGTTGGCTAGTCTTGTGTTGCGGGAGAAAAATTGCTGTGTACCTAGGCAGGAGGTTTTTGATTTCAGTGGAGCAGTCGCTATCAAAATAGCGGTAAAACTTGCTGAGTGCTGCTACATTCCTACGGTGGCTTAAAGGATCAATGCAAAGGGTGCTATCGCCAATGACTTTGGTGGCGCGGTTTTGCACCTTGTCTAGCCAAGCCAAGGTGGTTTTAGATATACGAGTTGTACTCAAGTTGTACGAAGTCGTCGACACGCCTTTCGAAGTTCCGCGATCTCGTCCGTATCTCGGCACTGCCTCTTCATCTCGTCTGGTTCGCATCTCGGATAATTCGCATTGTCCTGCGATCACCCATTCCGTTCGTTCAGATGGTAGGGAATGGCGGACAGAGCTGCAGAGAACGTCACGGGATTCATTTCCCTAACGTTCCATTTGGGGGACGCGCAAATTGAGCAGTGGTAGCTGGCCCACAAGATGTACCTGAAACATGATGTATACTGGTGATCGCTTCCATCTGTAGTATTCTCGGACCTCCCCCCATACGACAGTTCTGGCGTTAAAGGCCCCAGCGACCACCAGGTGTCCCTCTGCCTCACGAACTGCGTCCTCCAGATCGTCCAGTTTTTTTCTGAAAGTCGTCTATCCGGTCGCTTGAGGTCAATCACATACACCGTGGCGTTGTATTTCAAACTAAACGAAACAGCACCCAGATCCCTCTCCCTCGATACAAAAGTTTCGTGAATTTGGGATCCAAACGGCCGCGGCATGCCATCCCAAACTAGCTCTTTCCCGGTACTGTTCACTGGTAAGTACTATATCAGAGCGTTTCTCGGTGCACAGCTGAGTTAAGAGGTCATAGGCAATCCGACTCCTGCGGCGATTTGTCTTCAGTATACGGGTCTTCGCGAACCCTTAGCTGAAACCTCCCTAAAGGCTTCACAGCCTCTTGGCCCCGCCACATGGTTTGTGCCCCCCATGGTCCCTGTAGTAGCATAAGTAAATGACCTTATTATCGGGAAGTTTCAAACCGTGATTAGTGAAGTTATGGAAGTATGCCTGAACACAGTTAGCAGGCTGCAACTGGCAGTCAAACCAGGCAAAGCTGATCCAATGCTCTTCCCTATATGAAAATTCTCAACTTCGAGAAGAAATTGCTGGGTCTGATCCCAGAGTTAAAACTCAATTGGAAGTCGTAAGGGTGGAAGAAAGCCCGCATAGCCGTCTACGCCTCTAAAAATATCTTCGGCAAGAGGTTGGGTTTCAAGCCAAAGAATTTCCTATGGACACAGCGGTGGTATGGACAAAGCTCACGTACGGCTTGCTGATGTGGTGGCGTTGAACATGATCTATAGTCCCATAAATTTAAGAAGGGTCTTTATAGCCGCAACAATACAAGCAACAGGGGACATGAGAACGTGCTCCACGAATGCCCTTCATGTGGCCTCGCTCTTAATCTTGGACTTGCTACTAGATAGTCTGGTTGCCACAACAGACTATCTTCCCCTTAGATTAACCTTCAAGAAGGACTTCGCCGGCGAAATACCCTCTAAAAGAGCGAGGAGAATCAGAGACGCCCACAAGAAACATGTTCTGCAACTCCAAAACATCAGCGGGCGTAGGTGCACCGATGTATCTAGAGATCACCAAGATTTAATTTTCATCATAACTTCCTGTGATCGCTAGTTTCTTTCAAGGGGAGATACTAGCGGTTCTAAAGGCCTAACGGACATTGAAACTCGAACTTATATAAAAGGATATAGCATTGGAATTTCCATAAATAACCAATCTATACAAGCTGTGGTTTCAGTGATGATGCGCTCCAAGCTAGTGGAGCGATACAGACCTAATCTAGATAGGCTCGATAGCAACCTTCCAAGTTAAAGCTTCAAATTGTTTTGAGATTCATATCCAAAATCTCCCTGAGACCAAGGAAGGCGCGTTGGGAGTGACTTAATCTCCTCCTCGCTGTAGTCTAAAAATCGCCCAGCAACTACTCCGCTGTTTCGAAAGCTGCTCCGCAGAACCAACAACTACAATCAACTATCATCCCAGTTTAAATAATGATTTGGTGAATAGTATCCGCTCAGGAGCTCTGTTTTTTTTTAGTTCCCACCTCTTGAAATTTAAAAGTTTATCCGCTTCGGCTTTGTTGATTCGGATGAATCTTTTAGCTTGCCGAGCGTCCTGAGTCCTTGTCCAGATATGACGAAATAGTTGGTCGACCCAATTTTTTCGAAGTTTAGCTTTCGGTCAATTATTACTCCCAAATACCTGGGATGGGTGCGGATGGCTTGGTCACCTACTTTTCCCGCTACGTTTCCCACCATTTTCCGCTGGCTGATTAGCACTACTTCCGTTTTGGGCTCAGCTAGCGTTAGGTCAGCATTCTCGAGCCTTTATCTCCATTATGGCTCCATTCGCGAATATCTCGATTTCGAAGAGTCGCTTTCCTACTGCAGCGACCCCGATATCATCGGCTTCGCGCGAGAGACGTAGCGCCAGTACTTTATCATACATGATGATCCACAGGAGAGGGACTAGAACGGAGTCTTGGAGATTCCACAAGTTGTCCTGTACTCCTTTACCCCCTCATCTGGCTCGCAGTGAAGTGTCCTATCTACAAGGAATTTTATCACAATGCGCACTAGATACTTCGCTGTGTCCAGCTTTATCAACGCGTCGACGATCTTGCTCCACCTCGCGTGTTATCAATGCGCAATTCTTATTCACATCCATCGCTGTCCTTTATATACTAGTCACCATATTGACCGCACCCGTTGTCGTTCTGGCCTTTCTGAAACCGAATCGCTTTTCTGACAAGCCGCCTTCTTTCTCGGCGCAGTGTTGTATATCACTGTTTCGAAATGCTTGCCCATGGCGATTGGGCTTACTCGTTACATCCTTCAGGATGAGTGCAAGCTTTTAACGCTTCCATTGCTATTCGTACACAGCTTTAGTTTTGGTCGTTACATTGCTTCATATTTCTGGCAATTATCTTGGTGATCGTGAAGGCTGTCATTTGACATACTCAATAAACCGGTACTAGGTCGATTGCAGAGGTCAAGCAGCATTGGACGTGATTAGTACTTAGTTGGGGGACCGCATTGGTAAAACGACGTTAGCGTTTAAAAATATTAGGTTTTCGACCCCGACGCAGTTATTACTCACATTTCTTACCTCTAGTCTCATAGGGGGCCTATCTGCTTTCATTATTTTACCATATTCCCGTGGCCAGGCCGACCTACAATTAAAAAGCTGATTAGTGCAGCGATTATTTCTTATGGCAATCATAGTTTTGATTTATAATGTTCTAATGAAATTCTTTATGGTATACCCGCAACGCTTTTAATAGCATGTCAACTCGTTATCATCAATTAATTCACTCAAAACATTGAATAGACTAACGTTCAACAGCGACAACAAATAATTTACAACGAATGTGTCTAACCAACAGGCAAAAAAAAAGATGTGTATGTAGTAGGGAAAAGGTTTCATGTCTTTAATTAATTCAATTGCTTGTAAAATTCTCACACAACAAAAGCAATTTTCCCCCCAGGAGTCCAAAAAATAGTTAGCCATCAGAATCCCTAGAATAAAGTGTTATAGTATGAATGTTTTTGCCAGTTTCTGGGAGAAACTCGGAAAATTTGATTTTCTCTTCCAGCTTACCAACTAAATTTTCAGATACACAGTCAAGAGGCAAAAATTGTGTAAAACGATGTGTATAGTGTTGTATCCACTGACTCTTGAGATAGGGTAAAACTTTTCGCATAAATTCATTCCCATGAATAGACGGAAGAAAAGCAACAACCATTTCCTCGTATAAAGGAATGATGATATATGTATGTACATATACACACACGTAGGAAAATAGGGGTATGTATGTATGTATATAGATACACAATCCCTTTTTTTGTGGACCAAAAAGGCGAGAGTTCGGTGTCAGGGAAAATGTTTTTGGGTAAATTTATGTGTGAAAATTACCTTCACCCGTCATCCAACACTTTAACATAACACGTTTACCCTTTACTCTTATATAGCTATCAAAAGCCATCGCTGGGACCCTTTTACCCTTTTTCAGTGAATGTATATAAGCACCTTGTTAGCATCTAGGCAATACTTGTGCCGTAGGGACAACAACTTTACCATATGCACCCCTTTCCCGCCGCCGCACATATCTCCCTCTATTAAGTCCTTTACCATTTCTGTCCAAAAATAAAAGAGAGACATTCAAAAGGGGATAATTAAGGGCGCTTTTCACTTTTCATTGTGGGGGCATACAGATTATAGAATGGCAAAATTGGAGGAATGTGTTGACAAACCATTGGGGAATTTATGGCAGAAAATATGTATTATAATTTATAACAATAACAAAAATAATAATTGAGAAATGTATAAAATATTATCCTTATAATTTTCTTTTCCAATGGCACTACAGCCCAACTGGCAATCTCCTCTCGTGTTTTAGCCGAGAATCTCAACCAAAGAGTTCATCGCTTTGATGAGTATGGTCTGGATCTTTTAGATATCTCCAAGGTTTTTGACAGGATCTGATTCTCTGTTGGCTAAACTCTAAGATATTTCCTTTTCGCCCGTGCAATCAAGGTAATACTGGATGCCGTCAAATCCAAACTCCATCTCATCTCTGTCGGTATCTCTCATGGGTAAGGCTGCCATCGCCTAAATGGCCGAGGCCGGACAAAAACTACAAAAACCCCGGACATTTGGATGAAATTGAGTTTTTTCCCCGGACACCTTTTTTTTTTAATTTAACGATTACGTTTTTTTGGCGAGTTAAAATCCAACCGTGTCACAGTGGGGCAAAATGCCAAAAAGCTGGCCAAAAGTCGAAAAATCGAAGTTCGATTTTCGAACTTTTTGCCTGATTAATATCTAGTAGGAGACCCCTGCCACACTTTAAACCGGTTTATGGCGGTCAGGTTTCCTATTTCTCTTCGCAGGATCGGTTCAAAAGTGACCTTGGCAAGTGTTTGTGTGAATTTTTAAGCCCTTGACGAAGCTGCTATTTGTTAGGCGTATTATTGTACCGTGTGAGAAGTTATTAAATTAAAAAAGTATGGACTCTGATCCTCAAGATATGTAGAAAACATTTCTATAAGCAATATTGTCTATTTTCATGTCTGTATACATTAATTAATTAAGAAAGACAGTGAAATTTTTATTATTTTTGCTAGAAAATCTTTTGTTAAAGAAGCCCTACAAAAAAAGTCTCGTTAGGTCCCGCGAATGAATGTGGCAGAGAGCTTCCTTTTAGGGTTTTCGTAAGGGGTTATAAAGTTTACCGATTTTCTACCCTATTCTATTCATATATGGGGTTTTATGGTCAAAATATCAGTTTTTTGCAAATACATGTTAAACGGTAAAGTGTTATCATAAAATAGTGTTTACAAAATTTGTATATTATACTATTATTTGCAAAAAATATGTTCTGAATTTTCCCGTACGAATTGCCATTCATGAGATATCGCCGTTTTAAAGATTTAAAATACTCACATCCATTCATTTGCGACTTGTAAAGTTCATCAGACGTTCAATTAGCAATTGAAGGATATTTCACTACTTTTAGTCGCCATTTTGAAGCCGCCATCTTGCTTATGAAAAATGGACACGAAATTCTTAATCAGCGACCCCAAAAACCCCCTTATACCAAGTTTTGTAGGAATTGAAGGATATTTTACTACTTTTAGTCGCCATTTTGAAGCCGCCATTTTGTTTATGGAAAAATGGACATTAAATTCGTAATCAGCGACCTCAAAAACCCCCGTATACCAAATTTTGTAGCAATTGAAGGATATTTAACTACTTTTGGTCGCCATTTTGAAGCCGCCATCTTGTTTATGGAAAAATGGACACTAAATTCGTGATCACCAAAAATCCCCGTATACCAAATTTCAAATTAATTGGTTAATTTAAAAGACTTTTGGCCAGCTTTTCGGCCTTTTGCCCAACTGTGCGTCGCACAGTGGTCTGAAATCCCCAAAACCTGGACAAAATTAATTTACTACCGTAAGAAAAATTATTTTTTTATGAAAATCGGTATATGGGGGTTTTCGGGGTCGCTGAGTAAGAATCCGTTATCAGATTTTCAAAAAACAAAATGGCGGATCCAATATGGCGACTAACTTTATGAAAAATTAAGCAAATTTGATGAAAACCGGTATAAGGGGGTTTTCGCGGTCGCTGAGTAAGAATCCGTTATCAGATTTTCAAAAAACAAAATGGCGGATCCAATATGGCGACTAACTTTATGAAAAATTTATCAAATTTGATGAAAATCGGTATAAGGGGGTTTTCGCGGTCGCTGAGTAAGAATCCGTTATCAGTTTTTCAAAAAACAATATGGCGGATCCAATATGGCGACCAGCTTTATGAAAATTTAAGCAAATTTGATAAAAATTGGTATATGGGGGTTTTAAGGGTCACTGAGTAAGAATCCGTTATCAGATTTTGAAAAAAAAAAAATGACGCATCCAATATGGCGACCAACTTTGTTCATATTTAATTGAATTGAATGAAATTATGCAATAATGGCTGTTCGGAGTAGCTAATTATTAATCCGTCATTAGATTTTTACTAAACAAAATAGTGGATCCAATATGGCGGCCAATTTTTTTTTTTAATTAAATGAAAATCTGTAATAAGGACGTTTTGTGGTTGCTCAGTAATAATTTTTAACGAAAATGTACTAGAATTGTTAATGAAAATAAACTTTTTTTATTTAATTTAACAATTATTAAATTAATTTTAGATGCAAACTTTTTTTCAAATTCAAATACATTAGGCTTTATTTGTTGCAAAGATTTGTTATAAATACTTTGTTATAAAGATGAAAAAAAGTTAATATATAGCGCCTGAATAGGACGTTCAAAACTATGTATACGTTGAGCAAATATGTAGTATATCGTGGATTTTTCTATTTCTTGTTGAGGGGTGCCTTTGCCGGCACTGCGACCTATTTATTTGGTCTATTGTGCCATCCCCGTCTTTAAAAACCCTCACGGTTAAGGCTTCTAATATAGCCTAAAACTGATTTAGGATTTCTGTCCCAAATGTCCCTAGGGGTAGGGAAGTCCCGATGGAGGAGGCCCAATCTCTTCCTCGCTGTAGCCTCACAGTCGCACTGCAAGCGCTCTGCAGCTTCGGGAGCTGCTCCTCAGAACCGACAGCTACAATCAGCCACCAGACCTATTTTGTTTAGACGGTAGTTAAACGAACAGTGGCTCGTCAAGAGCTCTATTATTATTTTTAGCTCCCACCTGTTGAGATGTAAAAGTTTTCCCGCTTTAGCTTTATCGATTTGGATGAATCTATTAGCTTGACGAGCACCCTGGGTGTTTCTCCAGCTATGAAGAAACAGCTGGTCGATTTTTGATGGCCGTTCTAACGTGGTAGCTTGCTAAGCTACAGAAAGGTTCCGGACCGATAGGTGATGAGTTTGCGCCAGGCTGTCGGCAATTTCATTACCAATGTGAACTTCGTGGCCCGGAATCCATATCAGCGTGACACTGTTGTTCCTGCTTAAGAATTTCGGAGATCGGAGACAATCCAGGACAGTCTTTGATGACACCCTGTGAGATTTAATGGCCAGCAATGCAGCTTGACTGTCGGAGAAAATAACAATGTTAGAGCTATTTGGAGCTCTATTAAGACTCTATAAAAGTCTGAGCACACACCTGGATGGCAAGTATTTCGGCCTGAAACACAGTGGGGGTAGTGCCCAGAGCCATGGATATTTTGCTCTATCGTGGATAGAATGACATGGAGCAAGCAGGAGCAGCTGATTTTTTTATATGTTTTGCAGAGATGATTAATAAACAGTTACATGCGTATTACTTAGTGGAAGTCGATGGAAGTTTGTACTTAGCCATCAATTTATAAGCCGAATCGTTAATCAAATCACCACAATTTACTACATATTTGATCATAAATAAACAATACAAATATTTATTTATGTTCATTTCAATAACACAGTATAATTGTACTTACTCTTAAGAGAAGAAACCTTTTTACAGAAAAGGAAACGGGCAAACGTACTGCAATCTACACACAAAAACGTAACACGTGCTTTTGCTCCGAGAAAACGTGCTGCGTGTAGCGTGTTCGACACTCACTTTCCAAATGGAATACAAAAGAGGTTTCGAACATCTGCCTCTTGCCAAGGGCCTTGAAATACTCCAGGGGGGCCACTATACCTAACCCACGCGAAAAAAGTACCTAAATAAGAACTTTCGTTTTGGTACTTTTGTCCAGGTTTTGGGGATTTCAGACCACTGTGCGTCGTATCGAATCGAAAACCAACTATATATTCCGCTACCAACGAAGGGCTGGCAACCCTTTCTGGCATTAATTTGTTGCTGTGGAACTACGACACAATCTCGTATAGGACTTAGAGCAAAGATATCTAGAATTATCCCATTTATGACTAGGGTGAAAAGTTGAGTCAAGGTTGACTTGAAATTTCGACCACCAAATATAATGTCGAGTTGAGTTCATTTTGGGTTAAAATAGAGTTGACCGGAAATCAAAACATAACGTGAAATTTTTATGTGAAATTCTCAGAACGAAATAATTTTTTATTTCTGTCAAAGCAAAAACACCGAAGACAAAACTGACGCCAAAGGCGGACTTCACGGATGGTATACAAAAGAAAAATCACTTCAACCCAATTAAAACACAACCAGCGTAAATGAGGCGAAAAATCTACTCGACCCAGGTAGGGGAACTAAGTTGGGTTGAGTGGACCCAGTTTCAACTCGACTTCCGACTGGGTTGAATCTGGTTTGAACCTAGTCATAAACGGGGTAAATAAAAACAAGAAGAGGAAACAGAGACGGAAAATATATATGACAGAATTAAAACAAGAGCAAATTAGGGGTGAATATGAGAACCTACCGGACGTAAAGCCTGCACTACACTACTCGTTAGGTTTGTTCGGCGAGGTACTTCTCGAAGTTGATCGAAGCATGGTATACAGAAACAAGGCAATGTAAAATGGAAATGTCATTTTAGTGTTGAAGTCCCTTGGTGACCCCTTTCTACATAAAATCGATCTGTTGTTATTGTTTCGTCAATAGGGGTCCCTTTTTTACGGTTTCTGTATACCGTGGTCCTAAATACGTAACTACACACTCATGCAACTTCGCGATGAGCTCAGTCACCCGGCACACCACATACCTCGAGTCCTTTGACACAGGCGCAAAAACCGCCAAAGATACAGAGTCGCCCGAGGCGAAGTAAAGTTACACAAAGTGAATCGAAGTGCCTCTCTACATTCTCGACTTCGATCTTCGACCAACGTCGCGAGTAGAGTAGTGCAGGCCTAAAAATTAATAAACGTAACAATGTTAATGACCCAACTGACTAATATACAAAGAGCTGCAAAAACGTGCCTATCGAGTACGAGAATGAGTACGAGGATGAAATGTTTTTGAAATATTAGTACTCACAGCGTCCATAAGAAAAATCGTTGTTTGCCTGAGCGGAAGTAGTACCCAAATTTAGTATGTCCGTTTTCCGTAAAATTTTTGGGACCGTAACTTGACCTATAGAGTAAGAGCTTGGAATTACCCTTAAAATTGAGTACTTCCGGAGTAAACAAAATATGTTGGTCTACCACCTGCTTGGTCATTTTGATCTGAAAAGGAATCGGTTGGGTGACTAACTAAAATCTTGGTTTCCTTGAATGACTGGATTAAGTCCTCTTTTCGTTTCGCATCAGTGTACGTTTGATAATTGAATTGCCACTGGAACTTTCAAACAAAGTGATAGCATATTCGGCACGCCGAAGTTTGCATGGATGCGGATTAAGAGTCAATTTTTAACTAAGAGTTGTTTTAATTGATTGAGTATCATTCCATTGATCGGGTAACCCAAACTTGAACAAATCCGGGAAGCCAGGATAGATGGCAGCCCTACTCATGGGTTTATTCTATCACATGCATTTTTCCCAATCTTTAAAAATAGTCTGCTCTCAATCACCTCTAATCCACTCCATACGTCTTCGACAATGTAAAACAAGCACGTGCCAGATCTTGTCTTCATGATCGTGAAGTGATGCCCAATTCAATAAACTGATATATCGAATTATTCCCGATTGAGCCTCAAGAATCTTGCCGAACTTAATGCCTCTAAAGCGAACTACTGTCTCATCTCTAACAAACATTTCAGGAGGCATTACACTCAACAAGGCTGTATCCTGCACACCCGGACGGTTGTGGCTCAGCCGGTTGCTTAGAAATGAACTCATACAACATCCAAGGGTTCAAACCCAAGGCTGGCTCACTGTGTCCTTCTATGCATCCTCCAGACTACCCTTAACTTCTCATATCCTTTTTCTCTCTTTCAGATCAAGCTTACTACTAAACATTGAACCATGACTTGAGCGATATCACGGCCTAGTGGTACAACGGCTGATTCCTGAGCTTGACCATGCCACATAAAAAAACCCCAACACCGACATTGCGTCTTTCTCAATGGACGCCTTGAATCTAACGTCTGACCCATCTCTAAACATCCTTCTTCTTCTTCCATGGCTCTACAGCCCAATCCGAGACTTGGCCTCCATCAGCGTCTTCCTTCAGACGTCTCTCTGCTCCACAGCTTGTCTCCAATTTCTTATATTGAGCAGTTTTGTTGCATCGGCCTTAACATTGTCCTTTTTTTGGTATATCCTTCGGAGAACCTTCCTCTCAAATATACTCCATGCTTCACATCCATACGTAGCTGCTGTACGTATGATGGTTTTGTTGATTCTTATTTTTGTTATTCTGTGGATGTCTCAGGATTTCATGACTGGCAGTAGTGAGAAGTATGTTCTGTGTGCGGCGTTTATTCTTCGTTGCACGTCTATCGCTTCATCGTTGTCTTCGCTGACTGTGGACTAGTGATGAGCAAGACATTTTGCAAGACCAAGCAAGACCGTGGCAAGACAGGACAAGGACAAGTCAAGACTTCAAGATCAACATAGGAAGTGGAAAAAGTCTTGCAGTAATAAGGAAAAGGTCTTGTCTTACACATTTTGCAGGACCAAGAAAATACTGCAAGACTTTTTGCAAGACTTTTTGCAAGAGTTTTAGCAAGACTTTTTGCAGGACTTATTCTCATCACTGCAAGACTGTTGGCATTTATTGATGAGCAAGAGATCTTACTATCTTGATCTTGCAGTCTTATTTTGTCCTGTCTTGTCTTGGTCTTGCTGTGGTCTTGCTAAATGTGCAGAAAAAGGCAAAACTGCAAGACCAGCTTTGCTCATAACTACTGTGGACCCCAGGTAGTTAAATTGGTTTACCCGTTCGAAGTTATGTTCCCCCAGGTGGTGTTGTGGTTTCTTCTTCTTCTTTCCACGCGTGACTGAATTAGAATTTTACTTTTTTCTACATTTATTTGCAGCCCTATATCTTTGGCTTCCTCTTCTAATTCCGTAAAAAATTCTCTAAGCTATGACAGTGATCTAGCAAGGCAGTTTATATCATCGGCATATCCTGCCAACTGTTTTGATTTGTTAAGCAGGGTTGTGTTCGCATCAATGTTTACTTTACGAATTAATCCTTCTAGGCAGAGATTAAATAGCATGGGTGCCAGCCCATCGCCCTGCTTTAAGCCTTGCTGGACTGGGAAGGACTCCATCAATTCTCCTTGTATTCTGACTGCACATCTTGTGTTTTCCATTGTCATTTTTGTTAATTTAACTATCTTTGGGGGGGATGTTTAGATCCAACATTGTCGCATACATTTGCTCCCTGTCGATGCTGTCGTATGCTTGTTTAAAGTCGATGAAGAGTTGATACACGCCAATATTGCATTCCCAGCATTTTCGGAGGATTTGCCTTATTAAAAAAAGTTGATCAATTGTTGACCTATTTCTCCTGTATCCAGCTTGGTATTTCCTTATTGCGGCTTCTGCATAAGATGCAGACTTTAACGGTTTTCATTCTTCCCGAATATCCCGACATACTTGTAGACCCAGGGTAGAATTTTTTGACTACTTTTAATTTGTGCTCGTAACATTTAATCCTCTATCCTTATAACAACACTTTGTATCCTTATAACAAGTCTTATGTAAATTCATTAAGCAACCTTAAACCACATTAAAACACATTTCTACAATATCAAATAAAATACAACGAAAATTCACAAATGAAAATTCAAGCACATAAACAGATCAATTTATAATCCCACTTCCCACCCCTTTTTAGCTCATTACCAAACTTGATTAACTGCAGAAAACCTAATTACACCAGAATTTCAGAGTAAAACTTTTCTCAACTTAATTTTGTTCCACCCTTCTC
Source organism: Thereva unica (assembly GCA_949987705.1). Taxonomy (NCBI): domain Eukaryota; kingdom Metazoa; phylum Arthropoda; class Insecta; order Diptera; family Therevidae; genus Thereva; species Thereva unica. Next base: position 12,412,162 of record OX465282.1, read on the forward strand.
AAGGCAAACGTATAGAGGGGGGGGGGGGGGCTTAACCCCTAAAAAAAATTATATATACACACACATTCATATAAAAACACACACAAACTCGAAAATAAAAAAACGAAAATTCAATCGGTGAAGCTTAGCGGTAGACTAAGCACAATCCACTTTGAAACAATGCAATAAATTCTCATAAATAGAATTTTAAAACAACCAACAAAAAAAAAAGTTCAAGTTAATTTGCCGTAAAGAAATTATCAAAAGTAACGAGCAAAGGAGCCAATCTCGAACCTTGTGGAACACTATAATCAGAATTAGAGCGCCCAGCCACATTCTATACCACAACAACGAAACAAAAAAAGGAAAAACTTTGTTGTTTCTTGATAATTAAACATAATTTGCTCAAGTTTATAAACTTAATTTGAAATTATTGTTGAATGATATTTTGGAGAAATGCAAAGGCGAAGCCGAATGGGGGAAATTGGAAGATTTATTTGTAGACAAACAAAAATTTATTGAATTAATCCTTGGGCAACATTTTATGGTTTTGTACTTGACAAGATTTTGCTAAATAGTTTACCGAACAGCTGCAGGCTGTGCAGGCATTGCTGTGGGTTTTATATAATAAATTAATCAAATTAAATGAAATTATGTCGATAATATTTTAAGCAATTAATGATAAAACTTGAAATGCCTTGAGGTGATTTTATGAAATTGGTTTATTTCGAAGGCAGGTGCAGGTACCACACTCTACTTCTCCCTCAGTACTCTACAATAATTTTTATCCTTACCCATAATCTATTTGTTTAAATGTTCAATATAATTGTTGTTTATTGATCGACGAAGCTTATTTTTGGTGTGAAATTAACTTGGATTGGAACGTTGAATGGGTTTCAAGCTATATTTAAAATACCTACTTATAATGCAGTGTGTTAATCGTAATACTTTTAAACTATGCTAGTGTGAGTGACGAATGTATTTAATAGAATATACAAAAGAAACTAATGGAGTTAAAATAAATTACAATAGAAAGGAAGTCACATTAACGCCTTAAAAGAAGCCTATTACGAGCCTAGGACAGGTTTCATATAAACATTTAAATGTTACCAAGAAGCCATTCAAAAAAGGGCTGCTCCAGAAATTTCCCAAAACCGGAAATTATGCAAAGGGGTACCCCTTGGGATAATTTTGGTCGATTTCAAGAAAGTCTTCTTCTTTCTTTACGCTCCTTTAATCGATCATGGGACATAGGGCGGAAACAGTTGCCCTCCAGCGGACTCTGTTTTGCACGCCAGCTCTCAGCTCCGACCAGGATCTCCCAGTTGTTGCGGCTTCTGCTAGTAGGGTTCTCCTCCACGTTGTTCTAGGTCTTCCGACTCGACGGGATCCTTGCGGATTCCTCCAGTCAAGAGCCTGTTTGGCTAGATTTTCGTCTTCACGTCGCAAGGTGTGGCCAACCCATTTCCATTTCCTTCGCCTGATTTGGTCGTCTATCCTTTCATGGCCGGCACGGCGCCATAGTTCTTCGTTTTAAATTCTATCCTGCCAGCGGATTTTTAGGATACGCCGAAGGCATCTGTTTATGAAGACTTGTAGGCGACCTGTGATGAATTGGGTGACTTTCCATGTTTCGCAACCGTACAAAAGAACTGCCTTAACGTTGTAGTTGAACAGCCGCAATTTGGCGTTAGCGGAGATCTCCGTTGATCTCCATATGCGGAACAGGCAAGCATATGCGCTTCGTGCTTTATTTTTTCTAGAACTGACGTCTTCTTCTGCCCCCCCCCCCCCCCCCCATTTGCGGTAATAATACTAACGAGGTAGCAGAATTTATCGACCAGTTCCACGTCACGGTTATTCAGCGCTGTCTGTTCAATGGTGTTTGCATTTATCCGCATTTCTTTAGTTTTAGTCGGATTTAGCCTTAAGCCTGCTGGACTACTTTCTGTTGCCAAATTGTTTAACATGTTTTTGAGGTCTTGGTGTCAGATATCATCGGCGTAGTCGAGATCCTTAAGGCGGTCTAGCAAACCCCATTGTATGCCACCTGTTCTACTATCTAGAGAGCGCCGACAAGGATGTCATTTATTACTATAAGAAATAGTAAAAGCGAAAGTAGGCATTCTTTTTCGTAGTCCTGAGCTCACCTGAAAGCTGTCGGATAATTTTCCATTATGGAGAACTCTGCATTTGGAATTGTTATATAGGGCTTTTATCAATTCTATTATTTTATCAGGCAATCCACGTCGGCGTAGTGCTTGCCATATAAAGCTCCTATTGACCGAGTCGAACGCTTTCTCATAATCTACGAAAGCAAGGTAAAGGGGGGATCGGAATTCAGAAGACTGCTCCACTATTATTCTCAAGGTGTTAATATGATCAATACAGGAGCGGCCCTTCCTGAATCCGGCCTGCTGCCTCCTAAGCGTTCGGTCTACTGCCTCTCTTATCCTAGATTGCAATATATGGGACACAATTTTGCTGACTGTAGACAGTAAACAGATGCCTCTTCAGTTGTCGCATATTGTCAGGTCCCTCTTTTTTGGTATTTTAACTATGATGCCTTCCGTCCAATCCTCCGGAAAAGTACAGGTGTTCCATGCTATTTGCAGGATTGGCTGAAGCGCTTCTGCTATGAGGCTTGAGTCGGCTTTCAACAATTCTGGCGGGATGCCATCTTTCCCAGCTGCTTTACCATTGGCCATCGCATGAATTGCGGTTACTATTTCCGTCTTGGATGGGGACCGAGTGGCGATTCTTATTGGCTGTGCATTGATGCTGTTTTCCTGAGGTTCCTGTGTAAGTGAACCATTCAGGGCGGCGAAGAAGTAATCTCTCCATCTTTGGAGTAGCCTTCCATCCGCACTCTTAACGGCATGCTTTTTCGTAGAGTGCTTTCCCGAGAGCTGTTTAGTGATTTGGTACAGCACCTTACTGTTGCCTGTGTTTGCCACGTTTTCCGCTTGTTCTGCGAGCTCATTTATCTGCTGCCTTTTATCACGCCGGACACTTCTCTTTACCTCTCGATGTAATTGGGAGTATTCCCGTTCTAGTTGGTGACGTCGGGTCGCTTGTAGAGTTTACGTTATTTTTGAGGGCCCTTCTGTGTTCTATTTTTTGCCAGGTTATGTCCGATATCCAGTGCTGCTGGTTTCTTTGGACATAACCGATGCTCGTTTCCGCGTCAATATAGTGCCCTTTGTCGTACTCCACAGCTTTTCAATATTTGTGTCGTTAGAGACGATTTGCTGGTTTAATATTTGTTGCAGGTTTCTAGCAAATTCTCGCTTTTTAACACTCTCCCGTAGAAGGTGTACGTTAAACCGTCTACGTGTTGCACGTTTCTGATTGCGGCGAATAGTTGCTACTACCTTAAGGTAGTTGCTTAAGGCGAATAGTTGCTACAACCTGGACACTCCTGACATCCTCAAGGATAGTTCTCCATCTGCGGCTGACGGCCACGTGATCTATCTGATTTCTCGTTCTACCTTCGGGCGATACCCAGGTCTCTTTGTTTATCTTCTTGTGACAAAAGTAAGTTCCACCTACCATGAGTCGTTGGGAACTACAAAAGTCACCATTGTTATTGGTAACTTGGCTTAGGCCTTGATTTCCAATTGTTTGTTCAAGGCCGGTGTTGTCACGGCCGATCTGTGCGTTTAAGTCACCCATTAATAAAATGATATCTCCCCTTGGAATTGACCTAACCTAATTCAGTCCCATATAGAACTCGTCTTTGATGTCATCTTCTGCGTCTTCAGTTGGAGCATGGCATTGGACTACTGTAGTACTTCTTAGTCTGGTACGCAAGCGCACGGTAATAATCCTCACAGAAACTGGTGACCAGCTAATGAGGCTGGACCTACCTTCTTTGGTGAGTATCACGTTAACACCACTCCTACGGCCTTCAACCAGCCGTCCCTCAGCTTTACATTCCATGATCCGATTCGTGTCCTTGTTCGAAAAGCAAAGGTCGTCGTCCTGTTGTCCATCCGGTTCCGAGGAATTGTTTGCCGATTCGTAGCAATGGTGTTTTTTATGGGAGCGGGTTGCTAACCCTCAGCCCAACCGACTTAGAACTCTGTTTTGTGGCGCAGAGAGCTCGCCATTCGTCCGTCTCCCGTTAGCTCCTTCCGAAGAAGTACCCCAGGGGGCACCGCAGGGAGGTGGGATTAGGACTTGCTAACAGGTCTGCTAGGTGTTCGTCTGCAGTGACTTTTCTCGGGTTTTGACAGAATTGACAAATCGGGTGCCACCACCTTCCGAGGTCTTTGTTAGCCGTTCGCCCCCCATTTCACGAAAGTGCTCGGATTTTAATGAATTGGGTATCGGTGGAAAGGGCTTGCCCCGAGTTCAGCGCAGTTGATTTGTCCAAAAAATACCCAGGGGGGTCGGGAATTATGCCCTCTTTTGTGAATTCCTGGACCCTGGGAGGTCCCTAATAATTTCTTTTCCTTACAATGTTCTCAATTATTTATTCTTAAGATTAATAGCTAGGGTAATCTTATACTGGTACCATACTAAATGTAAGTATTTTTTGTACATTTTAAGTATCTTCAGTCTCTTAGTTGTGCAAACAGATTTTTAAGTGATCTCTATCTAACATCATTTCAATTTTTGTAAATTTCGCTCATTTTTAATTTACAAATCATTTAGAATTGTGTTTACAACGCGACAATTATTTTCTATGTCAAGGTGATACGACACTAACGAGTGAAAGTGGTTTTTCTCCATTGTCACCATGGACAACACCGAAGCTGATGGTCATTGCTGATACAAAATCACTAGAGCAAATCATTGTTGATCAACAGCTCAAGATATAACCACTTACATGGAGTATTTATACGCTTAAAAAAAATTTATAGAATCAGTATTCAAAATGTCTCCGTTGATTCAAATTTTAACAATTTTACTAGGATGTGCAGCTGTTGCTAGATCAGCAGTAAGGATTCAATTATACAAGGACTAAATATAAATAACAAATATTAATTTATAAATTCCAATTGTAGAAACGTCTAAGTTTTGTCCCAGATGAAATATCAGTGTGGAGCGACAATGAAATTCTCAACTTTACATATATGATCGACAATGCTACTTCTCCGTCAATCAATTTAACATTCACAACATTCCGTGATATTGAAGATGTTGATATTCATGTTGAAGGTGCTGTTCGAACAAAAAACGATTCAAGACATTACGCCAATTTCAACAGCACATACAGCCTTTGTCGTATTTTATCAGTGAAGAACGCAAGTCCATTAGCGATTTTGGTATTTAATCGGTTGAGCAGCTATGGACATATCCCACAAAATTGCCCAATTAAAAAGGTATGAAATAACAGTCAAATTTTATAATTATAATAAAAATTTAATGTTGTTTTTTAAGGATACATATAGAATACGAAAATTGTGGACACCACCAGAAAATCTACCATCGAGTGTACCAGAAATAGTGTTTGAGGGTAGATCAGAAGCATATGCTATATTTGGTGATGAAACTGTTATGATATTCAATAGTTCAGTAAAGGGACATGCTGTTTATAAAGAGACAACAGATAATCCCAATATTGGTTTTCTACCATTGCTTGCTGGGAGAAAATAGTGTGTGTTTTATCGAAATTGTTTTAAATTTTATGTGTTAAGTCGTTTGTTGTGCATTAAAAGATAAGTAGCATGCATAATGTGTTTTTCCTCTTCCTTACTCATTCCGTACTATAAAGTAGTTGAAGCAATCTTATTCATAATAAGGAAAGAGTGAATACTACCAAAGACATTAAGTCCATATTGAAAACAAAAGCAAGGATTAATGAAAAGCAAATGCCGAATCTTATGCCTTAATCGAATGATATTAAACCGTAGTTCTACCAACAATTATTGAATAACCAAATTGGTAAGCACCGGTGCGTTGTCGTAATGTAACATCCACGGGATGCCCTTCTATTTTCTTCTCAACTGATTAAACAAAAAAAGTTGCGCAAAACAATGTGGCTTCAGCTTCTCGCAATTCTGAAACAATGCCGTTCCAATCATTCATAGTTACTAATAGAGGGCAAAATACAGTGTCTCGGCATCCTTCCTTGTTTTATAAGGCTTAAAGCCTTCTATGGCCCATAGGAGCAAATCCCTGTTTAGCCGTCTGTCGATGATACCTAAATAATATTCACTAGTTGGGCTCCCAAAACCTGGGGCCAGTTCGTGTATGTCGAAAACGAAAATTTTTTTTCGTCTCGGGTTCGCGTAAGTCGAAAAAATTGAAAATTTTCGCCTGAAGCCAACGAAAGGCACTCGAAAGGTCTTGGGTTATCGAGTTTTTGCATTAGGACACGAACAATTTTCTTTCGACTTACGCGAACGCTAAAATTTTCGTCGCCAAAATTTTTCGCCTTCAATTTTTTTTCGTTCGACTATCGTCGTTCGCCATACACAAACCCGCCCCTGTTTCTGCGGATGCAGGAAGAGATGTCCAGCCAGGAAAATGGATACCGAGCAGAAGTTTCAATGACTTTTGGTCCATGTACCGTCTGCTTGTTGCAGCAATTTTTGGCACATTGGGCTTTAAGAGAAAACCTTTCTAAATCTTGCGGTGTCCGATAATCCTCCTATTGTCTCACAAAAGGCCTTCCAGGATTCCCCCTTTGACTTACGCAGCTCGTACTTGAACTCTGAGACCCTCTTTATAGTTGTCCCAGTCCAAATCCAAGTTAGGCCGTTTGGTTTTATGCAAGGTCTTTCTACTTTCAGACATTAGTTTGAGAAGCTTACTGTTCTACCTGTTCTGTTGGTTTTATTCCTATATTTCCTTATGGGGCATGCTGCTTCCTAGGCTTATTTAGGAGCTTGATAAGATTCCTCATCTGATATTCGAGATCTTCAGAATTCCAAGAATGGATGGGAACATTCTCAGGAAGTAATCTTTACACCACTTGTCTATATTTGGCCTAATCAGTGTTTCGGACATTCTTGTAGCCAGGGGACTTCCTAACAGTTGCGCTACCCCTTACATTTGTGTCTGAGCTGTCCAAAACGGAGTTGTGAGCATTTGAATCACATCCAATAATGAGGCTGACGCCATAATTAGCCGCTTCCTTTGCCGCATATGGTAGACAGGCAGATCCAATGCTGTATGCATTGCTATATTTAGGCAACATAAAAGCGTTAACAATTAAATAGGTTCTAGGCTTACCATCCTTATTTCTGGGATACAGCAACCTGTATTTTTCCGCATACAAGGCCCCGGACAATTCAAAGCTCCTGTACCAGGATGACATCTAAATTAGCTTTCGAAAGGCGTAACCAGAGACTGGCGGATGCAGCCTTGCTATGATGGAGATTATTCCACGATCGATCTAATCATCGTTGCTGCGAGCAGCAGGATCAATCTCAATCACCGTTGTATCAGCCTCGTCCTGCTCCGTTGTGAGAGTAATATCATTTCCCAGGGAAAGAAGTTAGGTAAAGTCCCCCAGCTCGTCTTCCGTCGTCGATAGCGAAGGAACGCCTGAGATTTGGATATCCTCTTCGGATAAGAAAAAAAGTGTCTTTTGGATCCAGGGTTGGTAGGTGAGCACCCTCAGGTATCTTAGGATCAGTTCCTTCCCTTCCTGTGTCATCCGCAATGCCTGGCACATTGTTACGCTAGTTGCGTGAATGTGTCACCCGCAGTGGTTAGGTATGTTGAGTTCAGAAATTTCTGTACCTGTGTTAATTTTCGATGCCTGTAGCTGTGAGTCACTCAACCGAATAATATCTAGAACAGCCTGAGGTTGAGCTGGTTCCGCTGGGAACGCGCTCTGGGTCGATTTAGAAACTCCTGGATCGTTTTCGTCGATAACGGCGATCAAGATTTGACCTTTTAGCACTTGGCTATAGGTCATAATAGTAAGAGAAAGTGTATTGTTACGTATCCTACTACACTTTGCCTCAGAGTAATTCGGTTGAATTTTTCAAAAGCTTTAGAGATATCTAAGCAATTTTTTATGTTAAATAATAAAGCTGAGGATTATGCCAAACTGCACGTATAGTTACAAAGATAGTAAAATGAAGATCGAAATAAGTAAAACCCGAACAGGCGATTTCATTTCGCCCCCTTCTCTCCAAAACTACCAGCTGCCGGTGATCGACCAGATGGATTAATTATCGCTTGCTTTCTTTACAAACGATGAAAGAAGCGACAAACGCAGGGAAATGTTATAAAAAGAGAAGGCCACAAAGAAGATATAATAGCCGTGTTTTTTTAATGAACCATATAGTTCTTTCATCGAGTTCATTAAAAAAACGACAAGGGAAATTTCATGTAGCGCCTACTTCGATGCTTAAAATTTTCAAAATTAAACGGAAGTTAAGTGTTATTTTTTGCACTGTTACACGAAATCATCGCTAGAAAATAATAAATATGTTTCTAAAAAATTAATTATTTGTTATAAATTTGCTCTCATCACTTTCCTGTTGTTTTTATTTTTAAATTACGTCTTTCCGACCCCCGAAAGTATGCAACATGCCAACCCCCGAAACAGCATGTCATCCCCCGAAAGTATGCAATATGCAATTTAAGAAATTTCCCAAAACCTCGATAGAAACCCCGATAAAACCTGGGTTTTGAGATTTGTATGGGGAAGAACTATACAGTTCATTAAAAAAACACGGCTAATGTTGGTGGGAAAATCTCGGAGTAGCGATAAAATTTTGTTAGTGCTGCTACATTCCTACGGTGGCTCAGGGGCTCGATGGTGGAGCAAGCGGTATCGTCATCAATTAGCTTAAGGGCCCATTTTTGGACCTTATCTAACCATGCTAAGGTGGTTATTGGAGCGCCGCCCCAAACGGGGGAATTATATTCGAGAAGAGGCCGAATGTAGGATTTATATATAACAGCACGAGCCGATGGCTGAAGGAGAAACTTGCACCTCTTAAGAAATCCAAGCAACAACGTTACCCACTGTCAAGGAAGGTGATATCTTCAAATTTTTTTTGAAGTAAGACAGTACTTGGTTTTGGTGGGGTTGAATTCGACACGATTCTTCCTTCCTCACTCTAGAATGAGATTAATGTTGTTATTAATAGAGTTGGACATTACTTCACGATCATCAAGACAGGATCTGGCATGAGTTTGTCTTGTATCGAAGCTGTACGAGGAACGTAAAGTACCGTCGTCAGCGAAACTGAGAAATGAAGTGGAGAGGACTGAAAGTAGGTCATTTATAAAGATGAGAAATAGGGCAGGACATAAAATGACTGCTGGGGGGCCCCGCAGAGATGGGGTGAGATTCAAATTTTATGCTATCCAATACTACCTTAATTAAACGGTCGGGCGGCAAAGTTGTCGAACGGCGAGTCAATTCCAATAGCTTTGAGTTTAGCTAACAAGGCTAAGTGCCATCCTCTATCAAAAGCCTTGGAGATATCCAAAGCAACCAAACTAGATTCACAAGATCCATGCAAACTTCGGTTGAGGTGTTCTGTACGGCAAACTAAAAGATCACCAGTGGATCTTTTTTGTCGGAAGCCGTATTGTTTGTCGTTGATAAGTTGGTTGGATTCTAGATATCTCATAAGCTTTTTGTTAATTATCGTCTCCATGGTTTTGGAGAGAATAGAAGTAATTGCTATTGGGCGGTAGTTGGAGGGAAGGCTGGAGTCACCTTTTTACGGTATCGGCTGAACATGGGCAAGTTTCCAAGAGTCTGGGTAAACTCCGGAGGAGTATGATAGGGCAAAAAGTTTGCACAGAGATTTAGCCAAAGGTGAGGCGCATTGTTTTAAGACGATAGGGGATATATGTATTATCGGGTCCAGTGGATTTGTTGGCATCAGGTGCTTGAAGCACCTGTACACCTCACGACTCCTGAAGAAAACTCTGGCCATTTAATTCGCATTGTGCTCGAGAACCAGGGGTAGCGCATCAGTTTCGGGTAAAGAAGAATTTGATGCAAACAGAGATGCTAATAAATCGGCCTTGGATTTGCTGTCTGTTATTACCTTCTCATCGTGGATGAATGAAGGAGTTGTGGATGAAGTGAAATTCTTTTTAATGGAGCTTACCAACGACCAGAAGTTCTTGCTACCAGAGGTTGCGTTAACCCTAGACTTCCAAGATACCTATTAAAAGAGGCAAATAGCGTGAAATAATAAGCATGTTAGGCATTTGTTTATGCTAACACAAATCACCCCCGAACTTGGCTGTAATTCCAAAAGCTAACGAAGTGTCCTAGGAATCATAACAATACAGAATGCCACAAATCATATTTCCTTATTTTCTTGCGCCTCTCATAGTATCTCTAGTATCTCTCATATCTGGAACATACATAACACTCCATAATCTTCAACTGCAAATACCAGCATTTATTATATAAAAATCTCATTGAAATTTTAAATAACTAAATATTAACAAATCACAAAATCTCAGACATCCTCATTAAAAAAACAACAAACAAATAGAAACAGGTAATCTTAAAGGTAGTGACTATATCTGCTGAAAATAAAAACGAAATTAACTCAATCAATTACAATAAAATGGAAATTATTCAAAATACCGTCTGTTTATCATATTCGTCTTCAATAATCTTCTTTATCATTTCGTATTTCGGCCTCATGCATTCGCAATTATTAAATCGCGGTATTCGCTTTGCTTGAGATTTCATTGTTGGTGCTTCAGAAGGTATTACTATTAATGCTTTGTGATCGAGGTCTCTTGAATATCTGTCAAATCTGTTAGAACCTAATACTGAAATAGCAAAAAGAGTTTTTCAAAAAATTTTGTGAATTAAAAATATATAGGACGATGTACTTTTAATACTGTTCAGTTCAGTATCTGATCCTGTCTTTAATTCACTACTTGAAGTTTCTTTATTCAGTCTATCCAACAACTCTAAAGTACTTGCCTTTAAATTTTCCGAGCTTGTCGATTTGGGATCGATTGATTCTTTAGTAGAACTATCTGATTTATATCTAGATCTTGACTTCCCTTCGCTAGAGCAATCTGATATACCTTTAGATCTTCGTTTTTTAGTAGAAGTTCTTGATCGTTCACTGAAAATTGATTTTTTTACTTCACAAAAATCTGTTGGTCCAATACAACATGATTTGACATGAGGGCTAATCTTTAGTTTACAAGATTTTGGTGGTGCAGAGCAACTTGATTTTTCGACAGGGCTTAGCTCCAGTTTACAGGATTGCGGTGGTGCAGAGCAGCTTGATTTTTCAATAGGACTTAACTCTAATTTACACGATTGAGGTGGTGCAGAGCAACTTGATTTTTCGATAGGGCTTAGCTCTAGCTTACAGGATCGTGGTGGTGCAGAACAACTTGATTTTTCAACAGGACTAATCTCTAGTTTACAGAGTTCTGATGGTGCAGAACAATTTGATTTCTCAACATGACCAATCTCTAGTTTATAGAATTCTGGTGGTTCAAGATTGCTTGATTTCTTAACAGGGTTTATCTTAAGTTGACTGATTCCATCACTTTCTTCGACATGGCTCAATTTACCTTTAGAACATTTTGCTGATCTTTTAGAATGATTCGAATTAAATGATTTCTCTGAGCCAACTTTACTGGATTGTATTTTTTCCATACGACTCTTGGACCTTTCTTCAATACTTATATTTGATCTTGGGGAACTTTCTTTAGCTGATTCCTCGTGACTTAATTTTCCTCCAGCAGAACTCTGTGATTTTTTCGTGGCTACAAAGCATGGTTGTTCGAATTCTACAATCAAACAAAATCGTAAAAGATTATTAAAAAATGAAATGTTTTGTTGGGTTTTATTTTTTGTAAAAGTTTAAGCTCAGATGTCATTCTTCAGCCTGTTTCCAAGAGATAGGATAGACTGCGGAAGACTATTAGTGCGTTCCCATGAGCTTGAAGCTTATTTGAAGCTTGCTTAAACTACAAATGTAAACGTAAGTGGCTCAACTGGAGTCGACGAAAGATTTTTCGGATCGGCTCTAGTGCTTGTCATGAAAGCTTGAGTTTTGAGGACTTCGTGGAAGTTAAGCTTGTAGACGAGTCTAAAAGCATTTTGTGGAAACATAAGGTCAGCTCAAGAGCTCAAGCTCATTTCAAACTAACGTGCCGCTTCAAGTAAGATTTTCAAGGACTCAAGTGATCATGGAAACGTTGTATATGAAAGGGCGTAGGGTTTGCGCAGAGGCACATTTTTTAAGAAACACGGAGAGAATATTATCAGGGCCAGTAGAGATTTATTCAAGTCAAACTCTTTTAGACATCTATACACTTCACTAGTCCTGAAGAAAAGTGTGTCCATTGATTGAGAGGAACATTCATGGCATGGCAATATCGGGCGAAGAAAAATTTGAAGCGAATAGAGGTACAAGTTGGTCGTTCTTGGTTTCCTTTCTGTTAGCACCCTGTACGACAATAAAAACTGACTTCCAATCGTAATCAGCAGATCTGGTATATGTTCAGAATATGGAGCTCCCAAAATCGATTTCCATCTCGACAAATGAAAATTTAATAAAAGACTTAGAATTTCTAAGTATTCTTCGTTCACATACGCAGAACCTTAAGGTAACACAAGAGCTCAGCGTCCCTACCAGAAGAGCAGGTGCCATTCGAGTAATTCAGGCAATTGACAATGATTTCACACTCCGGCTGGAAGGATGAGAAGTCGGAGAAAGTCTCTGCGGGGGATTCTAACCATGAGCTCTTTGATGGCGTACGGGTCAGGACTACCCTGTCTTTTCTTCTTTCTTTTAATAACACGGTCGGATTTACTAAAATCTTGACCCGCTTGAGTAAACTTACCACACTGCCTGGAGATTTGTTACTTTTCTGCCTAAGCAAAGTCGCATCAAATTGCAAGACCCTGCAATTACTGCAGAATATAAAGAACCGACTTAACCTTCTATAAGTTGAATCCTCCGCCCTTCAGATGATTGATAGATTGCAACCAGTGTTCTGACATTCTGACTCTATTCTCCGCTCATATATGTCGTATTTGCAATTACAAACTAACTTGGGCTTGATCTTACGGGAAAATATCGCACTAATTCCCGCTTTGCTGGAGGAAGTTATCATAGATACATGCCAGTATAGCATCCACCTTTGCATGCAAGTCGTAGCTAGCCAGCACTCCGCTATTATAAGCGTTCCTCTGGGATAGGGGGCTTTACTGCCTGTTAAGCAAGCAGGCCGAACTCCACAGTTCTTTACCTGAAGTCACCCCACTCCTGTTCTATATGTGGGACTAGTGGATCTCTTAGAGATCTTAAAACTCCGCAAAGTATCCATAATTGCGATCCTAAAACCTGCAGTGTAAAAGGTCTTTTATTTCCTCAGTATAATTTTTATGCATTACAATTACACCCAGACTTCAACTATCAGTCATGATCTGAGCGTCTATTGCAACCGTCCAACAAACCACAGTGATCACCAAATCGGGCTTCCTGATTACGTCCATGTGTTCTTTGGCATACTTGAACTAGAATTCTTTGTTTCGGTAACCAGGTAGGTAGGTTAGCATTTTCGCTTTCCAATAGTTAGCTATGTCCTTTTTCTTAATGATGGCTCCCGAACAGCCGTCGCTTATTGACATTGTAATATTCTTTCCCCAAGAAGGTGTCCAACGTTGAAAATTTCTGCAATTTTGGTAGGTAGCTTTAATCTAGCGTCTTTTTACGGAGCCAGGGAGATTTCCATCGCATTGATGGTATCCCAAGGCCTCAGAAGAGCAAAGCACTTACGAACCGCAAATATGACTATGCAGTCCGTTCTAAGCAACCCCCCCCCCCCCCCCCACTGTTACCCTGACAAGCGTTGCTTTATGAAACAATTGTGGCAATAGGACAGTTCGGAAGATATACAAGCTGCGGTTTATGGCTTTGTTCGACTGCGAATCGATAAAGGGTTGATACTTGCTTCTTCTCGCAGCAATAAACAGGACTCCGAGGTATCTTCACTCTTCTTTTCTACTCAACGCTGATATGATGCGGTTGTTTAAACAAAAGGTCAGTTAATCAATAACTGCTTTCTTTTGTTTCTGCTGAACCTTGACACTATCTGTTAAACACTTAGCAGTATAAAGAACGACACCACAGTTTTTAAGGAATCAGTTTGTCATATTCAGGAGTTCATAAAGTCCTCAAGGGGTAGAAGTAAATAATATCATGTCATCAGCAAAAGCAGTGGCACTCGACGGTTTAAAGCTATCGCCCCATAAAGCGACACTTAACACCAGCCTCAATTTTGAGGAGGGCCCAGGATAACTTTGTTGTATGTTATCAAAAAGAAGCCAACACTTTGAGATCTTTGGAAAGAACCAATCGAAGAGCATTACCGTTTCCGAAATATCTTCCAAAATACTGGCAATTATAGCATGTTCGCGGTGAAGATTCATTTTCAGCGACTGTCGGACGAAAACATGTGACAGACAGGACTCTTCACACATAAAATACTTATGTAGCGTGTCCAGCAGATTTTTTATGTCAAATAGAACCTCTCTCTGCGGCAGATAGTTGACTTTGGCGGTCGAACAGTATATAGCTTCCTCGCTTATTGTGGCTACAAATGATGACTGAAGAGGGCAGGGAATTGCTGTAAAGAAGGAAGTCAAAAATAGGAATATTATCTGGTTATGAGAAGTGGAAAAGCGGATGGATTTAATCCACTGATCTCTAGAATGGTAGTCGGGCGCCTTAACCAACAGGCTGCAAAGTCCCCGGCTAAAAATACACTGATATTAATTTGGAAATTCACAAATATCCTTTTTGAAACCACTTTTGTGTTAGATAAATATACTTCTATCAAACATAAACTCCGGAAAAAATTACCTTCCGTAGGTCCTTCCAAATCGACGCCTTCATCATCAACCACCAGCTCGATTGGAGCTGCTTTTAAGGATAATTGTTTTTTATCGACAAAAAGCCTAGAGCTCGACTTTTTCATAATATAGTCATCAAGTCTTCGGTACTCTTCTCCATTAACTATAGACTCATTAGAACTCTTTAAGCCTAGAAACAATTGCGATCCAGTAGTTTTACAATCCCCCGATAAGCATTCAAGCAACTGATCGCGTACTTCTCGTTCAGATATTTCAGGTGTTATAGTATTAGTATTACTTAACGTTAAAGTACTTCTATATTCTTTTGTTGGATTAATAGATATTTCAGCTGCATTATTATCTGTGTTATTGCTGCTGTCGTTTCTTGCATCTCCGTCAGGATGAGCATCTTTCTTAACAGGTACAGGAATATCTTGTACTAAAATTATAAAGAAAGAGTTAAATTAGTAGAAAAACACAAGACGTGCAGCGATTGAACACATTTTACCACTTTTTTTAAATATCTTAATAGTTTGTCCAAAGTTAACTGAACGAGACGAGATAATATTTGGAGATTTGGGGACTTGATTTTCTTTCAGTTCTCGTTTAGAACTTTGTTGTTCATTCTTGGGAATTATTTTTTGCTTCTTAGAAGTTATGGATGGTTCCGTACCAATTATCTCAACAGTATCCGGCTCTGTTAGTGGATTATAAAAAATAAATAGAATTTCAGTTATAAAAACTATTTCCGAATTCAAAATAAACAAAGCAAATTTTGAAATACATTATAATGAACAACACAAAAAAATATACGAAGAAGGAAGTTCTTGGTCTGATGCTTATGCATTAGTTTAGAGCGGCAGAAGAATCTCCTCGGGGGTCGCACAGCACGTCGCAATCAATCACAGTGCTTCGTGAAGAAGTACCTGTCAAGGCTGTCGGTATGACCCTAGCAGGAAAAATCACCTGTGGCCGCCACGAGAAAAAGGGCCATGGTAATGAATGGTCAGAATGGATTTAGGTAACTATACGGGGCACATTCCAGCCTTGCCTTGACAAACTCATTCTAAACAAACCGAAAGCAGGTCAGGAGCCTGGGAGAACCCAAAAAGCAAATCCAGACAGCCGACGTTCTACCAACAGTTTCTGGACACAGGAAATTAACAGCACCAGCTCCCATATCTTCTAGAGCGCACAGTCGCATGCCGAACTTATCTGGTGCGCTGTCTAAACGGCAAGAGGAGTCTCCAAGGGAGCAGGGGCCCGAAGTGCTTTTTGTACAAAAAGTATGGCTAAGTAACGGCAATATACAAGGCTTGCATTGCATGCAACAATGTAGCGATGACCCTCGGACCTGTGGCATTTACAATAAAAACACAAACTGCTTTCCTCTCATAGATAAGACTTCGATAGATCTGGCAATGGGAAAAAAATAAACAACGGGACATCAAGAGCATGATTATATTGTTCAGCAAACCGTACGATTCCAGGAATCCATAATCATCCAAGACACTCGATGTGACTGCAAACGCAGTGGAGGGGACAAAAGGAGTGAGTTCCTCTGATGCGCGCAGGACGGCTTTCCCGTTAATATCACAGAATTTCAGCCATCTTCTTTGCATATGCAAGATAGGTTATACTTTTCCTAAAGTACCGCAGGGTGCATTAGTATTCTACACGGTTCCAAAAGCAGAGGCAGGAGTGAGTGCGGATATCTAGAGGGAACTGCGCAGATTCCTTTGAATGATAAACTTAGGTACCCTAGTGGCTGTCCTTCAAGTAGAGGTGTACGTAAATAGCCAGAGGATAATGGTGTGGCAGCAATATTCACCGATATCGTATTTAGGTTGGGTTTGTCCTCTATGCGTCTTGGTTACTATCCGGGTTCTTAATTTCACCTTGACTAGATAGTGGGCCGAGCCACATCACGCTCCTCTCATTGTTCTTTTGCCCAATATACTCAATTAGGACGTGGTCACTTTGATTATTTGTTACTTCGTCTAGTGACTGCCACGTCATCTTCGAAGATTTAGTCTGTTTCTTGCAAAAAAAAATCGTGAAATTTGCCGAGACCCCCCTCTCCCCACGTGAGATCGGCTGGACTCCCTCCTCCTACACATCTGACGTAATTAATGGGTGATCCTTAAGAAGATTATGTAAATAATGGCCATGGTTCTTAAGACGTAGCATGTCAGTAGCTTTCAAAGATTTCAGTAGCTATATACTTTACGAGCTACTGTCATTTTGCAGTACCGTGCAACTTGACGACCGAGCTGCTTGTAGCGTGTTGTCGCAGGCGAGGGGCGAGTAAAAACAAAAACTCGAATGCAAGGTACTGATCGACGCTCACATGAGAGTAACTCGTATGCCGCGATCCCAGGGTGCGAGTAGCTGCACTGCAGTGACTGACTAGGCCAGCTCCCATGCTAATCCTATGCATACTAGCGGGTCAACTTTTATCTTGCTACTAAGGCTCATAAGGTTTCTTGCCTTTCTCTCTTTCCTTCGGCTTTTTCCAGCCACAACTTCTTGTCTGTCTACTTCCAGCGTCCTTTCACCTTTCTTCCACCCATCATCGTTCCTCCTCACGTGTCCTGGGACTTTTTTCAGAGTTTATGGTTCTTCGGCCATTGACTCTAGTTCCGCCCTACATTTGTTGAAACTCACATAATAAAAGAAGACGTGCTCTAAGGTATCCTGCTGGATATCTGGGCCTGCCGGACGTACCGGTGAGTCAATGGTGGAAGTATTTACTATAACCTCCATGTCCACTGAAGAACCGCGTGAGGTTGTAACTAACTTTCCCACGATCCCTCAAACCCATCCTTCAACGTTTGGGATAAGTCCAGATACCTCTTAGGGCGGGCTGTGAGTGAATGTTCTATTCCCATACCTTCATCGTTACGGACACTTGTTTCCTCAGTTTATTGATCATCACCGCTTCAGCTTTGTGATCAGTCAGCGTTAGATCAGCGCTTTCAGGCCACGGTTTAATCGCTCAATTAACTAGCTAGCTTATACATTGTGATCTACAGGAAAGGACCCACGACGTATCCTTATGGAACTTCTCATGTTGTTCTGTTCACCGTCGACCCATCTTCCGATTCACAATGAAGTGACCTACCTTTTTTTCTTTTTAGGAAAAGCTGTAACGAAATAATAAGTTCGAAGGGCGGGGCGCGGATGCGGTTGTCTGACTACTCACCAACACGATCCGCTGACCTTGTGTGTATTCACCTGCCATGTACTCATGAAAACTTAAGAAGGGCTTACAAAAAAAACGGATCTTTATCTTTTCTGATAGCCAATCGGCAATCAGAGCAATCCCGTGGGAAGAAAGTGGGGCATCAGAAGAATCACGACTTTCAGTGCAGTAGGCAACGAATCACGACTTTCAGTACCTCAACTTAGGATTTCCACTCCAGGCCCCTGTGCTGAAAGTCATAATTCGACTAAAACGTCACTTTCTTCGACTCGACTTTCAGCACAATGGCTTTAGCCTGGGAATGTCAACGAACTCTTGACCCACTGCGAGTTTTCCATGAAGTTAACTTTGTTTGGGTTACGGGTAATCGGGGCTTCATAGCCAATGAAAAGGCAGATGCCTTGACTAGACAACGCAGGCTATTGGGGCAGCCTCAAGTTTGATGAAGAGGGTCCGTGTTGATCAAACACACCAAAAGCTGGGTCCTTCCTGTACCGTATTTTTTTTATGTGGAAGACTAGAGGCTTAGAGAAAGCCCCTTTGTACTGTCGATCTATTTTTCGTATAGAGTGTATTGTTGAACAGCAGCTCTAGTCGGAGTAGAGGGAAGAGAGAGAAGTGAAGGAGAAAACTGCCACATGCAAGCCGCGATATTATATTCCACCATTGCCAACCATTACTATCGCGACTCTGACATCGGGGCAGCAAGAAAGAACTCGCTGGTGTGTTATGCCTCCTGAAACGGCTTGAATTTCACCAACCACACTTGGTGGACCGGGGAAGGGCTACGGAAGGCTATGACAGGAGGATTCAGGAATGTAAAGAGGAAAGAAGCAAGAAGAAAAGCTATGTAGGCGGGGAAATTGAGAAAGACGAAGGACTGTGGTTTTGCCAGAATTCGAACCCAAGACCGCTGAGATGGTACCCAGGCGTCTTACTCCCTAAACCAGCGAGGCCCCCTCTTAACACGACCAATGAATTGTTGGGATTCAGTAGGAAGGATGTCAAGACACTTGCTGGCTTGATTATCGTATACTGCGCTCTGAAATACCACTTATAGAAGATAGGAAGAAAACGGACTCCTCCTGCAGGCTTTGCTTTGAGAAAGATGGAGCTGCTCTTCATAATCTTGCTGTTAAACGTTGTCGCTCGGGTCTCGCTGTAGAACGTTACCCTGCCTGCTCCAAAAGTCGAGACTAAGCGATAAACCACTAAGCAGACTCCTAAACCTGTCCAAGCGGTCTGGCGTACAAATTCATTAAAATAATCTGCGTAAAACAGGTTATGTGAAGCTTTGGGCAAAAACATCATAGGACATTCTTACAAAAGACAAAAGGGCGTGACGGTCATTTGGTGTAGATATCCTACTCTTCATATAACAAAGTAAACGAACTATTTATTCCTAAACAAAAGCGCCCTTAATAAATTCCCGAACTAGTAGCGAAATTTATAAACTTACTTGCTGAACCTTTGCATGGTACTACTTTCAAAAATGATCTTGTTTTTCGGCAAATCTTACGTTTTGGGCTATTCTTCTTCTGAGTTGGCTTTTTGTTCATACCTTTTCCCTCAGTTTTTTCTACATAAAATTCAATATATTTTCTTTCAGAAGCAAAACCAAATTTTAATTTGAATCTATACCACGATTTGTACCCAATTCTTTCACTCCTTCAGCAGTCTCATTTTTCTTATCATTCACGCTACTCTTTTTATCATTACCATCTAAATATTTAAGAATGTATATTAAGAACTATTACTTAACATTTATTACCTTTTTTATTTTCCTTTCGGGATAAATATTCATCGATTTTCTTTAAGAGGTTAACAGTTGCACATGGAGGAGTTTTGTTAGTATCAGAGGACTTTGTTGCTACTGTTACTGTAGGCAAAATATCATAATTCATATTTTTTTCCGTCTTCTTTCTATGCAAAAGTTTACACTGATAAACAACTTCCTCTTGTTCATAGCGAGCTTCTTGGGCTTCATCACTTTCATTTAAGTAATCCTCGTTGTAAAGAAGATTATGATATTTGCAAGCTTGCTTTTGATAATAGACCAGTTTCTTTTTAAATTGGTCACAAGATGCTAACATATATAATAAAAATTATGCATTTACTAAATAATAAAATTCTATCAATACTACTTAAATTCTCTAATTTTCTACAATATGGAACTGATTTGGGTTTTGTGCGGCGGGTAGGACTTGATTTTCGATTATTTGATATGATTCTTTTGGAACATCTGTTTATACTTTTAAAAATTCTTTAATTTATTAATCAAGTTTTTGTTAAGATTAATTTTCGTATAAAAATCAATAATTTGTTTTGTTTTTTTAACTAATAATAATTAAGGACATTTTAACATTACAAATTTTATTTTATTAACTATAGGGTGGGATGATACCTCGGACTTTCTTCGCGACTTCTTGCCCGATTAAAACGATCATCAGTCATATTGTGCTGGATTTCTTGTAATTGAACGCGATATTCAGTTGCTAAAGCCTCTTTTTGTTCTGCCTTTTCTTTTTCTCTACTTAAGTGATCCTGTAATAATTATATGAATTTTATTTTTAGATAATAATATATAATTGCATTAATCTTACCCTAACTTCTTCGCATTGTCGTTTTGTTTCTAAATATTCTGCTTTTAATTTTGTGTAAGCTTTTCTTTCCATATCTAATTGTTGACGTGTTTCAGCTAATAGATCTTGAAGAACGTTACCAGCTGCTTTATCTCCTGGCCGTCCAGAATCTACATTTCTACGTAATTCAGAATTTTCTTTTTCAAGCTGAAAAGAATTTTATAGAATGGTTTGTTTAAAACTTTGATTTTATAATAGAATAATAATTTTTGTTATATTATAGCTTTTGAGTACGCCATAGCAAGAGTATTATAAAGAGCTAGCATTTGACTCAGTTATACGCATATGCCCAAGATTACTATAGTTCACGAACCCGTGAAAAAGGTCGCTGGTCAGATTGGGGGCAGTGTGTCCCTTTCTGAACTGGGTCTAGAACCAGTCTCCAGCCCTATCGACCAATAGTATTGACAAATTCCTCACCAGCTCGGGGGCGGGACTTCTTCGTCGTGGGCTTTCGTCTCCACCTGGAATAAGAATTCCTCGTCCAATCGGTTCCAATCGACTACTGGGAGCTTGCGTTTAAACAAAGCTAACGGTGGACGAGCCTCTGCAGGTGGTCGAGGGGGTTCCATTGTAAATCCGGGGAACCAGACATCGCCGGGCCCAGGATGAAAAGCAAAGGCGTAGGGGGCATAGGCGCTACCCGAGCGAAGAGCACTATCACTAGTCCTTGGACGCATATCGAGGATTAGCGGGACCTACAGGCTGGCCGATTTAGAAGAGGCCTCTGCACAGGAATGGTCGGGCTCCGGGGATAGTCCATGGAAAACTTACTCCAACATTGCAAAAATGCAGGACAAGGTTTTATTTTTGGGATGTGTAGGGGGGGTCAGTGTGAGCTTAAGTTTGAGTTTTCGGGATTCTAACCCCCCCCATTTGGCCGCCATCTTGGAAAACGTGTGCAAATGGTTTTTCCACTATATCTCCGAAACGGTACATCTTACCGAAAATTTGCACGGACACTTTTTGTTTAGAATTAAATAATCTACAATTTATTACTTGAAAATTTTGTGGTAAAATGAATAATTAAGAAGTTATAAGCCTTAGAACACAAAAATTAGTCACAATATTTTCTTTTAAAGGCTATAACTTTTTTTCCTTCAACTTTAACAAAAAAAATAATAACAAGTTTTTTGTAGAGGGTTTCATTAGGAATAATTTTCATTCATTACTTTTTTAATTTCATTCACTACGAAGGGTTTTACAGCGCCCCGAAGGTATGAAAGTGACAGATTTTCGGAATATTTTATTACAATTTTACCTCCTAGAAATTAGCAATAACAGCTAGCAAGTAATAATAATGAATGAATGACTATACGTTATAAGAAATGCCGATGTTTGAGTAATGTAATAAAATTGTTTCGCATTTTTTTGCGGGTTTTTATTGCTGTTATGCCATGTTTTATAAGGTACGATATGGTTTAAAATGAAATTCTTTGAATAATAACCTGCGTTACTCCAATTTTTTAAAATAATTTGTTTTAGGACTACACAAAAAAGTGCTTTATTCAATTATGTTACCTATCTAGCAAAATATGGACGTATTCAGTTTGTGATGCAAACGCTTGTCATAAAATGAATACGCCCGTATGTTGCTAGATAGTTAGAATAAATGAAATACTTTTTTGTGTAGTCCTAAAACAAATTAGTAGTGAATGAAATTAAAAAAGTAATGAATGAAAATTATTCCTAATGAAACCCTCTACAAAAAACTTGTTATTATTTTTTTTGTTAAAGTTGAAGGAAAAAAAGTTATAGCCTTTAAAAGAAAATATTGTGACTAATTTTTGTGTTCTAAGGCTTATAACTTCTTAATTATTCATTTTACCACAAAATTTTCAAGTAATAAATTGTAGATTATTTAATTCTAAACAAAAAGTGTCCTTGCAAATTTTCGGTAAGATGTACCGTTTCGGAGATATAGTGGAAAAACCATTTGCACACGTTTTCCAAGATGGCG
Source organism: Thereva unica (assembly GCA_949987705.1). NCBI lineage: Eukaryota > Metazoa > Arthropoda > Insecta > Diptera > Therevidae > Thereva > Thereva unica. Next base: position 12,434,727 of record OX465282.1, read on the forward strand.
GCCAAATGGGGGGGGTTAGAATCCCGAAAACTCAAACTTAAGCTCACACTGACCCCCCCTACACATCCCAAAAATAAAACCTTGTCCTGCATTTTTGCAATGTTGGAGTAAGTTTTCCATGGACTAGGAGCAATGTTGTAGGACTGTGTACCAGTATCTCTCGCCCTTGTATTATGAGGGTTTGGGGCAGATTCAGATGTGGTGTCAATGATGGTACGTAACCATGTAAGGTACTTCCGCATATGTGAAAAATTTACTGTGTGTCATATAGTAGCGGTGGAGCGCTAAAATCTGCTTTTGCCGGCAAAACATCCTCTACAGTCCTATTTGATGGGGGTGGCATACTTTATGTTGACCCTTTAACTGCGTTTGCGGCTGCAATTTTAGCGGAGAATCCGCTTCGGAAAATTTAGAGAATGGGCAATAAGACAGTGACGATGATAACGGCGCGGCGCCAAAGAATGGAGTGGACGAAATTCTCTGTTTTATGTTGTTGTGGTACGCATAATGGCGACCTACGTCTCTTAGGGCGTCCGTTACATAGTTAGTAGTATTGATGACATACTCATACTTGAGGATGTGGAAGAAGAATTTTATTGTATAGAAAACACAACTCCAAGACAGAAAGAAACACAACCGAAGTACAGATGATCCAGAAAGCGATGTGACAAAAGTAGAGGTAGAAGCAAATTCCATTGGAAAACTCTAAAATCATAAAATTCCAGCTCTAGATGCTATATCAACAGAAATCTTAAAATAAGACGTAGAAAAGGTGTGCCATAGATTACACACTCTTATTATAAATTTATAGAGAAATAGAAAGATACCGGAAAGGTGCATAGTCTAGAGATAGCTGTTGTCCCAGTCCACGAAAAAAGTGAACTTATATATACATACAGCACAAATTACAGACCGATCGCACTGTGGAGCACATACTACGTTTCCGTAGCAGCTTGAGTGCTCGAATAGTTGAAGCAGCATATTAGCTTGAAAAAAGCTTGAGTTCTTCAGCTGTCATTTGAAGTTACTATTATTTTTCTTTCTTTTATCGTGCTTTTATTTCTTTATTAATATTTTTGTCTCCTCATATTTCCACAAATTGCTTTTAGACACACTTACAAGCCTAACTTACACAATTTCGACAACTCAAGCTTTCAAGCTCGGTTTACATGACAAGTACTATCAGATAGATTTTCTTGATCGACTCCAGTCGAGCTGCTTGCGTTTACATTTATACTTGAAGTACGCTTCAAGTAAGCTTCAAGTTGTCATGGAACCGCACTACCAGCTTACATTTTAAGTCTTGCAAAGTACTATATACTGACTATATATGGAGATGGTCCCGTGTAGCTACTTAACTCCCTGAGAAAAAATAACACACAAAAAAAACTTCAGCGTCCGGCTGAGCCACAACTCCGTCGGGTTAGCTTAAGATAGCGGAGTGCTATGACCAGGCCCGCCAGGAAAGTCGTAGAGTACGTCCTTGTGTACTAATCTCCAAGGGCCCCGAAACTAGCTTGAGCAAAAATTCAAAACTTCCATATCCCTGGATTCTAATTGTCCAGCGTAATTTAGAGCCTGAAACACAAGCACTCAGCACGCTCAAATATATGTTATTTTTGCGTATAGGTATTGCTAGGTTCGTGCGGGATAGGTTTAGGAGGTTATCAGTTTTGTTCTTGTAGGACGGCCATGCTGCATATTGTTAATCATTTCTGTCTTGCGTTGGCCAAGGATAGGAAACGTACCTAAATATGTCTTTAAACCGTATTCATAGGGAGGATTACTTCTTCTGGTGAATAGGCATCCATATTCAAACCCTCTCTTGCGAAATCTTCAGCTCTCGTTCCTTTGTACATATATTGCAGTAGTTGAGAGCCAAGATAGGAGCTTGCCTATCATTTTTTTTGTGTGAGGTTCTGCGGCCATTCATTTGGCCTATTGTACTACACCCCAACACCTCATATTTTTAGGCCAGACCACTTGGACAAGATCAGCCAGAAACCTGCCTAGTGGCTTATTGCTTAGACATGAATGCTCGAGCAGGGACTCCTCCAATAAAGTAACCTTGCATTTCGCTATTGCGGAGCATTCACAGCGGACGTGGAGAGCAGACTCATCCTCCTCAGGTAAAGCCTGTAGGTGGGATCCTCCGCTCTTCCTACTCTCCATAAGTGGTAATTTAGAGCGCAGTGTCCGGTAATCAAACCAACAAGTGTCCTGATGTCACTTCAATTGCGTCCTAACAATTCCTTAGCCGTGTATAGTTGGCTAGTCCAGGCGCGGGCCTCCAGCGTTCAGTATATTTCATCAAAATCCGAATGGCTAGGGACCTTTGCAGCAAGTTGATAGGTGCTTCGATAGCTGGCTCTAGACCGATGAATGCAATGTCAAAGCCCTGTTAAACCAGGGCTTCCGAAAAAGAAAAAAATTGAAGTTGATCGTCTCCAAGAACCGACTGTACAATTCAGACTGTAGACAACTGTATACAACTCAGATCATAACTGGAAATTGCCGCGTCAGTAACGTAGTTTTTAAAGTGCTCGGCTATAATCGCAGCGGTCCGTCGTTAAAATCCATGTTCGTCCGTCTGTCCATGTTTTCTCACCTAGATAACTTTCCTTCTATCTTGTCTTCGTTTGTTACAGCATTATCGTTTTCTCCTACCAAACAAACAAAACAACAAAACACTACAAACAAAATCAACAAGAAAACAACTTTCTATTCGATCGCCCAAGTCGAGGTTCTGTCGCGGTAGTACATGTTGGATTGGAGTCGAAGGAATATTACCTGCAAACCATACAAAGTGAAATACTAATCCGCTCACGTCTATTCTACGGGTCTGATGTTTGGGCATCATTAACTAGGCAAACATATAATTAGCATAATATTACCGAAAGGGACCGTGTCCAGTTCAATCCAGTATATAATAAAGACACAATCAAACGAGCTTCGAGAGCATTCTGCCAATTTCTATTTTCAACAATAAAAAAACGCATATTCATTTCAAACTAACTTACCTTCGAAATAACATCACCCTTTTCTTTTAGCTCTGCATTCTGTTTTTCACATTGCAAATCTAATTTATCACAAAGCTCCTTAACAGCATCTAAATCAGCTTTAAGAAGCTTCTGATCATCATACGCCTGGTCCAATTCTGTTTCTAAACTACAAATTTTTGTTGATAATGTTGAAACCTAAAATAAATTAACAATTTACACCAGCTAGTTGATAAATTTTTAAATTAAATTGAATTTGATAAATAATACTGCGTATTTTAAGTGACATCAAATAAAAAATAAATTAATAAATAAACAATAATGAAAATAATCAATAACAATCAATTAGAGTAAGCGTTCTCACCTGCTTCTCGTATTTTTGAATGACACATTCTTTAGTGCAAAGTTCTTGTTTCAGTTTTGATATTTCTTCTTCGGCATCGCATAATTGTCGTCTAGTTAGAAATAATAAATAAAGTAAAAATGAAAAGTAAAAACAAATATTTAAACAAAAGGGAATAAAATTAACAAAAAATAAAAAGAAATTATTGAAATCTTAAGAACCTATGACGGCAGCGACATCTGAAAATTATTAATTATAGATTCCTTTGATATCTGATAGTTATTGAATTATATAAAGGTGAGATTTAAATTTTCTGGCCACGAATTTTCTAATCAACAAAAACTAATGGAAACCAACAAAATTATTCATGACAAACAGTACTGGTGACCTCCTTGTATGTCTAACGGAGCACCTCCACCAAAACATCCATCGCTTTGGTGAGTCTGCTCTAATTGCTATAGATAGGTCCAAAGCTTTTGGCACCCTACTCTGTTGTCAAATTTCCAAGTTATTGGTATCCACCCAGTTCTAAGGAAATGAATTAAGAGCTTCTTTTCTGACTGTTCAATAAAGGTAGTATTGGACGACGTCGAATCTAACTCCCACACCGTATCGGCCGAAGTTCCTCAAGTTCTTTCAGCCGCTCTTTCTCTAATATTTATAAATGATATGCTCTCAATCCCTTCCAACCCACTTCTCATCTTCGTTGATGCCAGTACTTTGCATAATTCCTATGCTTTCGACAATATAAAGCAAGCATGTGCCAGACCTTGTCTTCACCATCGTGCACTCATCTCCAACTCTCTCAACAGGGACATCGAACTTAGGGCGCTTTCAGTAATGCAGGATGCGTGCGCAAATGACTTATTCAGCAATTGAAAGTGTGAAGCTTTCAATGACTGAATAAGTCAATTGCGCACGCAGCCTGCATTACTGAAAGTGCCCATATTCTTGATTGGGGCCCAAGAATCATGTTGAGTTGAACCCCTACAAAAGGAAGTACTGACTCATTACTTATAAAACCTGCACCGACCTTCCTTCTGTCTCGGTGGGCAAAACAAACTTTACAGCTGATGCTTCTCTTAATATCTTGGGTATAACTTTATCAAGCTAAACAAGCATCCCAATGCCTAGGATTTCTTAAGAGATACAAGCTTCTTCTTTCAGCAGCAGCCAGAGCTACAATCTACAAATCCTACATTCGGCCCCGCCTCATTTATCTGGACTGGTGCCCTAGCGTGGCTGGCAATGTGCAAAGCTGCGCCATCCAAATCATTGGAGATGACCGCCTTTGCATCTTCATTGAGTCTTTGAGCCACCGTAGGAATGTAGCAGCCCTGTCAAAGTTGTATCCCTATTACCATAGCGACTGTTCCACTGAAATTTCCGTTCTCCTGCCTGCACGGCAGTACTTCTCCCACAACACATGACTAGCCCACTCGGCTCACTCTTATACCCTGCAACCCCAATTTTCGCGCACACTAACGTCTAAAAGTTCGTTTAGAACAATCAGTTTTTCCGAACTCGTACAACACACAAGAGTTTAAACGTTGCTCCAACACCCCCAGATCTCCTTGATCTATCATATTCTCTTCCACCTTTCAAACCAAACTTACTACCAGAAATTGCACCATAACCTGAACGACATGACAGACTGATAGTACAAAGGGTTATTCCTAAGCTTGGTTTTCCCACATAAGAAAAAAAGATTCAAAGTCAATGTGTGGTAAAAAATAGATCCAGATGACTAGAATTATACAATTTCACAAAGCAGTGAGTACTACGAGGGCTACATACATAGAATAGGACAGAACAAACATTTCTTTACTTCCATTTTGAGGCTAGAAATCTTCTGTCTCACCTTTGGAAAATTTCAAACCAACAAAAAATCTTACTTGTTTTCAGCAGCTTCAATTTCCAAGCTTTGATTGTTGCCTTCAAGAACGATAGCATCATGAGATAAATGCCTATAATGTTCAAGCATTTCTTCTCTTTCACGTTCCTGCAAAAAGAATAAATAAATTATCAAAAATAAATTAAAAAAATCATTTTAAAAACATCAAACTCTACCTTTTGAAGTAACAAATCCTCCGCCCTCTGGACTTTATGTACGTACTGCTGCAATTGATTCTTAAGACTCTCAACTTCCTTTTCACAATCTTTTAACTTGCGCTTTACTAAAGCAATTTCAGCCTGTGCATCGGATAGTTCATTTGTTAAGCGACTGTAAAGAGTAGAGTTGAAAATTTAGACTTACTGAAGACAGAAACCAAAGCTTTATAGAAAGATAAAAGCTGAAAGTTAGATTATTGGTAGCACAAACCTGTTTTCAGCGAGGGCCCGGTCTCTTGTTTCTTTAAGAGCAGATAATTGTTGACGAAGAGTTTTGCTTTCTGTTGATGTTTCGTGAAGTTCACTCTCGAAGATTTTCTTTTCGGATGTTCGCTTGCTGGAAGAGAAAATGAATTCAAACTATTATTATCTTTATGGATACCATGGACTATGTTGGAAATATCGTCTCTAATTCATAAATTTAGAAAAGAAGACTCCATTAGTTATCCTAACCTTTTTATTTTAATACAAATCAAGCATTCTTCGTTAAATTATAAAGCCTTAGTTAGGATAGGATACCTCACTCCAACATCTCATTTGTGATGTTAAAGTACATTTACTAGTAATAGGTTTAGTTCAAGGAGCTGTGGGGAGGACGTAGCAGATTTAATGTAATTCCAGGATGTTCAGAAGATATTGATTAGTTTTTATGTTTTGTTTCAATGATTTCAAAAATACTGACTGCGAAACATCGTTTTACGATTTAAAACAAATATTAGAGATTTTATAAAGTAACCGGCGATACAACTGACATAGACAACGAATTTCTTGCTTAATATTTTCACGGGTCATGAAAGATACATGGTATTTACAGTACGATCCCTCAATAAAGAGTCAAACCGCCCAGTGGTGCTCCGGTGAAGAGGATGAGTTTTTCGAAATTCGAGGTGATGATTATGCCCAAAACATTTTTGATTCTTGATCAATTTTACATTGTAACTAACAAACTTATATCACATCTTCATCCGTGGATGGTGTACAACTAGACATGTTTCTCACCGACCTAGGCGATCGAATGAACATCAGATTAAGATCGCTAAAGAAGCATCCTAATGCCTCTGGGATTTCACACTTGGCTCTTGACAGGGCATTCCAGGTTCAGGAGTTCCACAAAGGTCGGGTTTTCGCTGGTACTGTCTGCGCTAGTAGTCTGGTACTGTCTGCGTCACGGCATTTGTCGGCTGATTAACGGGATTGTCCTGTTTCAGGAGGCATAACAGTCCGACGAGGCCGCCTCCTGCTAATCCGGGCTGTTGTGGCACAGCCGGCTGCTTAAAAATTGAATTCATACAGCATCCAAGAATTCAAACGCAAGGCCCACTGGCTCCTCCTCATGCATCCTCCAGATTAGCCTGGCTAAAGAATATCGAGGGTGAACCAACGATTATCAGTTATCGAGGCTCGAGACGTCGCCAAAAAACGCCTAGAATGGAAACGAATCGTGAATAGAGTTCGAGATCCAGCGGCACCGACAGCAGCGTATCCGTTGCGGAGACGTCCCGCTCGGACCGCCAGCTAACAGATCAAAGAAGAAGAAGATTAGCCTTAACCATTGCACCATGAAGAAAACGACATGATGGACTGGTAGTATAAAGGGCGACACCGAAGCTTCCACATAATAAGAAAACGTACATTGAAAAAGGCGCCTTCTATATTTAAAAAGCTGTTAATGTGCATTGCTTCTAATGTAGGGTCCTTTCGCTAGCTTCCACTACCACGTGCGAAGCTGTTTCATTAACTCTTACCAGTATCTTGAGCACGAAGAATGTTAGGCTATTCGACCTATGTATGTATGTATATTCCTTCGGGATTTTTTCATGACATCTTCCACCTGTTTTTGGAATGAAGACGCCTGTCGTCCATTTACAACTCACAGGGAACGTAGCTGAGCCACACGTAGCTGTTGAACGCGACCAGCAGCCATTATATTACCAACTCGGATAAATTTCTGTAATGCATACATTTAACTAGTTGTATGACATAGGCAGAGGGCTCTGTCCATTCCCTGTTGCTCCCACTTCATTTTAAGTCCTTGCAACTGGGAAAATGTGTGTTCATTAGAAGTTCTATGTACTCCACTTGCAACTCCATTCAAGCTCTTTTATAAAGGACGGTTTGGATTGTCTCTTTGGCCCGCTAAGCTTGACTCTTTCACAAAATACCACGTGGGGATGGCTCCTGCACTAAATTCGGTTTTCAGGCGAACTACCCTGGCTTCCGGAATTGGATTTGACTGCATTGCTAAGCAGGCATGAAAAATTGCCAGAAGTTCTGCCTGGAAAACGCTGGCGAAATAAGGCAAGCGGAAGCTTTTTTACTAGTTAATTGCCAGCTTCTACACCCGAATGTGATTTGGATCCATCTGTATACAAGACAACGTCTTAGTCCTTGCAGATTGGAAATCTTCCCATTCCTCTCTGGTAAGGATCCTGATACCATTTCCTGTGGTAAAAAGCGCAATATATTACTGTGTCCATACATGTGCCAAGCAACCGGAGGGTGGTACAGGCCGCCTGCTGAAATGTATATACTACATTTTCAACCGCTGCTTTTGAGCTTGTAGATACTATCACCCTCTCAACCTTGTTGACTTAGTTCATCCAAGCGCTCACTGAGTTTTTCATCGGAGTCAGCCTCTTCGTTAGATAAAGCCGTTTTGAAAACCTTCGTCCATGCCTGCCTTAGTCCAAAATGGAGTTTATAGTCAACTCTTTCGAGCTCCTCTAGGCACTCGTCGTTGATTAGCAGTACCAGCGTTCTACTATTTCGCTGGGATTCCTCTGCCTTGAGCACCTTTCAGTTGTCCATGGGGATATCGCTGTTGTGGCGCCAAAGATACTCGAGTAATTTGCCCCATCACGAACTCCACGACCATCTCTGATGCTTTTGGCCTCGATGTCGGCCTAGAAAAGGACGGTAGTAGAATGGGCATTGGCACTAGATAGTGGTCCTTCACTACTTCGCTCTTTGGCCGGTTATCCGTTGAACCTGATTATTGCGCTCCTGAAGTAGAAGCTTCCTTGACTATTGGTTTTGAGAGCTTTTCCCCTGTTGGTGATTATTTGTAGGCACTGAACTATATTCTCAGGATCTCTCTTTTTTATTGTGGGAGGCTACTGCTCCTGCTGTCCTTGTGTTCTTGAGCGCTTTCCTCTCCTCAACGACTGCTTGAAATGTTGTTGGTTTTGTCTTTCTTCGAGATGGTATCGGCAGCATAATTCTGTGCAATTCTGCCGTCTCTGACATGACTGTGGGTTGGGTATGTTGCCTGACTTTGAAGTACTGTGGTTGGTACGCAAAGCCAAAGCTGGCAATTGCCGAACTTGGAGTAAGGTGAGACTCCCCCGAGGGAGAAAGGTTCGTGGTTCTTGGTCGAGTCGTCTGTTTGTTTTGGTTTGTTTTCATTATTATTTTTGTTATTTTTGTTCATGTGGTTAAATTCGTGGGTAAATCAGGATTTGAAGTCCGCCTTGGCAGAGCCGCATACCGGAGTAAGGCACTTGTACACACCGACTGTTGAGGGCATCAACGGGACCATTTACGACCAGCCTGTTAATACTCACTGGTTGGCCATTCAGCCTTTGGCACAGTACCTTTACACTTTCAGATTGTTTGGACATATACAAACGATGAACAAAAAGAGATAGACAAATCAAATATACAAAACCAGTGCGATTGGGACGTTGGAAGGTGTCAACCTCAGTGAACATACCTCAATTAGATTGAGGACGTTTTTAGCAAAGGCCAGCTTATGAGTACCTTAAGTAAGATAATAACAAAAGATTTGGCTCTCAAAATAAATTGTGCTGATGTTGATATTTGGCTCTGTTGACTAATGAGTTTGCCGTAGTTTGACATTGTATCTAGGCTATAGTTGTAGGGCTGCCAAAGGCCTTGTTTGTAACAACTATTGAAGATCTCTCTTGTTAACTTTCCGAGTTTCAAGAGATCTTCATTTCACCACGAGGGCTAGGCGTTTTGCTCTACCTTACTGGGCAGGGTATCTTTATCTTATACATTTTCTAAAGTGTTGACCCTATCTTCCATTTTCTCTAGCAGGTCTATCCCTTCATGTTGGGACCTCTCTAGACATACTACTAACGCAAAGAGTTGCTCCTTAAGGTGGCTTTATCACATAGGAAAGCTGTTTCAATTCAACAACTTTGTGAAAATCGAAATAGAAAAGATGTTCAATTGGTGTTATTATACTTGAAAGAATCATTTAAAGAACCTAAAGAGGAAATTGAAGTAAAATTTGGGCATCAAAAGAACAGACTTGTGTTACAAACAAAGCGCCTTTAAATAGTAGATAACTGAACCAAATAGCAAAAAAAATATTAATCCAAAAAAAAGCGCGGAATAGGCTTTTGCTCAACATTACAACCTAACGAAAGAAAATGTTCACCGACCAAAATCGTTGCTGAAACGCAAATCATACTTTTTAACGATTTGTAGACAGAAGAAATTCGTCACATTTGCGATTCATAAATACAGTATATAACATTCGTATCGCAGTATCATCCTAATAAAATATACTATTTTATGCAACCGCAACCATAATTACATGCAACTTACTCACTTAATCGCCATTAGATCGTATTCATTCAGTCAGAGAAAGGCATTTAAACTATGCAAACCCATTGGAATACACTTACTAAGCGCTAAGTTTCTTTTTCATCTCCTTAAAACATCTTTTTAAACACCTTGATGCAGTTTCATTTCAATTAAATTCCAATTTCACGCCTTACGCAAAACGAAATAAAAAAAACAGCAATTTTTTTCTGGGTATTTTCCGCGCTGTTTTAGAGTTACCTGAAGATAAAGAAAACGTGATCTATGCAATAAGACGTCGTACGATCGCCATGATGATCACTTTTTAATTGCTTGTAATCTAAAATTAAATAATAGTGCAACATTTTTATATGCAAAAAAAACAGGCTTCGTTACTTGATTCATTGATTTTGGATTAATATAAAAAAAAGATCAACTTTATAAAAAAAACTACTTGGTCGACCTTAAACAGGTGAAAATTGAATGAAATAGATACTTTTTTTGATGGTTTTTGTTGTTGTTGTTTTTTTCTTGTTTTGAACGAAATATCATAAATATGAAGACGTTTGCATTTTTAATATTGAATGTTATCGTTCATTTACAGTTTAAATTTCATTCAAAATATGATGAGCGGAGCAGACTCCCATAGTTAAGAAAATTTTCATAATTTATTTTAATCGATTTTTCGACACATTATTTTTCCGGTTTTTTTTTGTGTGTGAGTTTAAATATATAACAACAAAAGGCGCCGTTGTTGATAATGCACAAAATTATAGCCGACCTTAGCCAAGACGACAAAGTCTCGGTCAGTGCAGCTTTAAGTTGGGGGTATTTAGTTATACTCAAGGAAAGCTTCCTCATTCCATAATTTTCTCAATTATTTTTGTAAATTTTTTTTCATATTTATGTATTAAGAAAGAAACGCAAAAAAATATTGTATTTCGTAATTTTTTTTAATTTATGTTAAAGAAGCCCAATATCAGAGAAGGATTTAACACATTCCACACAGCATGCGACGATCACGGTGCGTCGATCGTTTCATGGGAAGATCACTTTGTGGTTTTTTTTTTGTATGCTGATAACACATGACAAATGTGATCACGCAGCTTAATTCAAAGCAGAAAATCATATATGGAATGGTGCTAGCTCAATTATATGTAAAGCTGTGCAACAACAGAAAAACAAAAAATAATAATGAAAAGATGTATAGAAATTTGTCGTGACAATATACGACATCACGAAATAGTTTTGTTTAGATGTTACGACCGACTATGATCGTTTCACTTTCAATTTCTCTTAACAAGATCATTAGAATTGTGTGATTTAGAGTGCAAACTTTCTGCCATACTCTTTGGCATTAGTAGTTCAAAATGAAAATTAAGTAACCAACAATATATATGTAAATATCTATAATCCCCCACATTCACCAATAATTATTGATCGTTTTCTGTTCCCGATCTTGTTTTTTCTTTATTTGTGTTTTTTTTTCATCATAATGATGAATTTCATTTATTCAACCATCAGAAATTAATAATATATTCAAGCTACTTAAGTGCACAAAGAATAGTGAAAAGCCGATTTCAATTTATGGTAGAAGACGAAAGAAAATTGAGCACGAATTGTGATTAGTATCATTGTACCACCGCCTATATTTAATGTGGTTAGACTCCTTTGTTGCATAATTTTCATGAGTTTTTATGCTGGCTCTGGGGGCGCGCGCTTGTTAAGTGAAACGAGAGACAGATAAAATAGAATAAAAGAAACCCTGAAAGTGATCTGTTGCTCGGCAAGCTAAGATATGGTGTAAGAGGATCAACGATATTATTATTATTTCAAATGGGTAGAAGGTAGATTTAGAGACATTTGAGACGTTTGATTTTGTGGCAGAGAAATAAAATGAAATAAATTTCCATTTGCGTTTAATGGATAGAGCAAGTAGCTACAGTCTACGGGTCATACGGCTTACGAAAACCAAAAACAAAAAAAATATACTCTGATGCAATCGTAGGTGTTGCGAAAAATATCTATGACAACTAGAGTCGTTTTGGAGATTAGATGTTGTTCGACTATCATTTATGCGTGTCAATGGTAACATAGAAAGTTGAATAGATTATTGCATTTAAATGGCGATATACATATGTTTACTATATCTAAACTTGTAAACGATAATTTAAGCACGCTACAGTCACATATATATCAGTGACAGAAAGCTTTGGACGAGAATGGTCTGGCTCAGTTAGCATGATTAAGAAAAATTATATGAATATGGCGCTGCTTGAAAGGTGAACGAGCGCATGCTCCTCCATCCCCAACAGTACTAAAATACCCCCTTTTAGTCCACCTTCAATCAACGGTCGAGTACTAAGCCTATTCCGGGCGGTGCCACTACTTGGGTCTTGTTCTGAACCCAAAGCTGAACTGGATTCAATGTGGAAGAAGGGGCAAAAAAACAATATAGCTTCCTATGCCTGTAAACAGACCTTTGGCAAGAGATGAAGGTTGGTATCGCAAATACGGCGCTAGTTAGGCACGGCAGGTTGTTAGGTCAAGCAGACCTACGAGCACGGCAATATACTACGCTCTCTACCAAAAGAAATGGTAAAAGAACCTAACGACAAAATAGTCGGAAAATTAAATTTTGGCAGAGACCTCAATAACCAGATCGCTACCCCAGGGAAGAATGCAAAGATTTCAAACCCGTTAAAGAGCATGACGTTGTTCTGTTCTGCCCTGTAGTGTCGGGTGTATGAGCTGGAGCATTTCCCTTGCTTATTATTCAAAAACTCTCGTGTTTGCTTAACTTCGCCAGTGTTTTCAAGGGGGAACTTCTGGAAATCTTTCAGGCGTGCTTAGCGAAGCCCGCAGAGCTAGAGAATACTATTATCAGATAGCCAAGCGGCCATTGAAGAATCAGGGTCGGTCCTTAACTTCCAACTTGGTCGAAAACTGGCAGGAGCTCTTTTCCCTGAGTGACTCTTCAGTGGATACTGCAACTCTCGCTAGCACACCACACCAGTGGCGAATGCACAAAAGCGGCCATGCGTAATAAAGATCTCGTGATCTCCATGTACTTTATCTCAGCAGCTGGCTCCAAAAGGAGGAGCCTATCACCAGGCAGAATGGTATATGAAGGGCTGCCTCCTAGTACGCCACAACTCGTGTACCTTATGTTAAGTACACCAGTTATGCCAGGACAATACACTGTTAGTGGTCTCTATTTAAACCCCTTTCCGACGCCCATTGACGTCTTCGAGCTGTCAGTGAATATTCATACACTGAATTTTTGCAGGACATCTCCGTTTCCCACTCTCTTCTTGAGCGTAGTTCGCCGGAGAAGCTTTTCCTAAAGGTCAATCAAGGAGGGAAGGTAGTCTGTGGTTGTAGCGATTCAAAAATTTTCTATGTTATGAGGCTAGATGTTTGATGTGAAGGTCGGGGGAGAGTAAGTTCAAGAGAACGTCAAGGGCTGTCGTGGAACATGTTCTAATGGCCCCTGTTGCCGCTCTCTAGACCCTTTCCAACTTTATGACGTTATAGGTCCTGCTTCGCGCTGGCCACCATAACAGCGGAACATCTTTGGCTTGAGACATAAGCTAAGTAAGTAGTAGTCGATGCCCTTATGTCAGATTCGCGATAGCAATGATTCGGAGAAAGTGGAATAAAAAATATCGCGGCAGTGGCAGTTCCTTCCTTCAGCTTCTCTCTCTCTTCCCGCTATCTTCCAACTAGAGTTGCTGTTCGACATTGCACTCTATACGAAAAATAGATTGTCGACAGTACAAAGGGCCTTTCCCTAAGCCTCTAGTCTATCACATAAAAAAACACAAAGTGCAAAGATGTGCGTAGTTATGCATAACAGGAACACTACGCAACACACCTACAGATGCCATAAATGTTGTGTTATGCCTCCCTCCTGTAAACCTTGTGGCAAGGGGAAACGCAACTATTGCAGCCCTTAGGAGGAGGAGAGGGCACATTTGTCAACGTCCCCACAGAAACCAATTTCCGATGTTACCTTTACAAGGAACTACGGAGCCCACATCCCTCCACGTCGTGAATGGAGAAATAGACAACACAGTTTTCAGGGTGCCATGAACTTCTTTATTGATGACTCCAAGCTCGAGGGTCGGGTAGGTCGCAAGAGCTTGGGATTGAGGTCTCCTTCCGACTGCCTAATCACTGCAGTGTATACCAAGCGGAGGTTCTAGCTATACATTGAGCTGTTCTACTCATCAACCAGCAAGGCGAAAGGATTTGGATGGACTGTGCATATCTTCTCAGAAACAGACCCCAAACAGCTCTACAACTACCTCTGAATGTTGCAGATTGTTAAGCTGACGAACTGGCTAGAAAAGACACGACCGCCACTCTCCTTCGTGGAGCAATATTAAAAAATGCCTCTCGCCCAAAATGACTTGACCCTTTTACCATCTCAGGCGAACCACTTCCCTCTGAGCCTCGGGAAACAAGACTTCTCAGTTATAGTGGGAGTGCTAACCGGACACTGTTTGATAGAAAGGCAAACGGTTCGCATAGTTTTCGAGACCTATGATTTCTGCAGAAGCTGTAAGAATCTGAATGAGGAAGAAAGTGTACAACACCTTCTCTATCACTACTCAGCCCTAAGCACAAGGAGACTAACCAACTTTTGGTGAACCCTTCCTAAGCAAACGTGCGGAAAGCTTGAAATTGATATCCCGCAGATAGCGAAGAAACGACACTTTAATATAAAATCAGGTTTAAAGTGGGAGTCGCACACCTTGGACCAACTACTTTAGGCTAATTGTTTGAACTGTATACCAGTAACTCAGTCATATCTAACCTAACCTAACCTAATACAGTACTAGGACCAGAATGAAATTGAAACAAAAAAGTTGGACGTCGCAGGTTTATATTGCACCAAACTTTGTGGCACTACAAAGTTGCCTCGCGTACATTGCATCAGGTGGTTTGCTTTTTACTATCGCTTTACCTTTCATTGCATCCCAAGCTTAACAGCCCGACGTGCTTTCATTTGAATTTGGCTTGAGTTTGGACCTATGCCAACAGTAGGTAAGGCCACTACTTTTAAATTGTTTAAATTAAGTTTCTTCTTCTTCTTCTTTAACGGCTCTACAACCGGGATCCGGTCCTGGCCTCGCGAAATTAAGTTTAGTAACCTACAATTCCACATTGAAAACTTAATTGCGAAACAAACATTCGAAGTCATAAAAGCTGAACTTCTACTGTATTCAACATTTCCAATGCAAAGTTCATCATAGCATAATTCTACACAGCAGCCCCTAAACCTCCTTTAACGTCTCAACCTCCGAATCTCCTTTATTCTCTACCTATCTCTCAAACTAAGATTACTACTGCATCACAACATGTCTACTAAAAATTAGATAATGCTTTAAAATGCTACACAAAGACTAAGAGCGTTCCAATAACTTGAACATGTTACACTGAATAAAAACAGGTACTTAACAAAACTTGTATTAAACTAATCTCATAATCGTAAACCTGAACAAATTACAACAACAAAAAATGCATGTCTAGAAGAATGTAAAATTGCATAACAATTTCCAATAAACTATAAACAAAACAAAAACAAAATACTAGAGAAATAATTATTATAGGTAATAAAATGTTTAAGTTGATTGTTGCGTATGTGGAAATAATTCTTTTCCTGTTACACATAACACATTTTCGAAATAGTTCAAGCGTTAAGCTTTATTGGTTTCATATAAGTCCTTCTAAAGTATTGTTGTATACCCTCTATGAGACTATGACTAACTAACTACACCAATATCACATATGAAAAACAAGGGGACACCTAAAAGTTAGTTTATGATAAATAAATATGAAAATTACATATGGAAGGAAATGTATTTCTGAAAAAAACCCACCCTAATTCAATTTAGCCGGCAAAAAAAAGTTATATCAATAAACGTTTAAGCTGACGAGGAACCTTGTACGATATGCATGTAGAACTCTAGTCAGATTCATACAAGTAAAAGTGCATTCACCTTTGTAAATATTGTTTGTGACAAAATAACCAGAAAAAAAACAAAAACAATACGAAAACACACATTAGTCACCAATGTAAAATGCGGGTTGAAAATAAAAACAGAAATAAATATCACACGCAGCACACGTTACCTGCCATCGGCATCATCCTACACCCTAAACAAATAATACAAAATCGCCATCCTAAAAGAGAGATCTTTGCACTTTTAAGTATTTAAATATTCTGTCAAGGTGACCGTGAAAAAATTCAGGTAAATACCACAAAAAAATATTGTAACTAAAAAGAAACAGGTAAAATATATTATATAGTAGTCCCAGTTATATAATTAAAAAAACAGCATAAGAGTTCAAAACTCCCCCACATACGCAGACATCTTAATTATAGAAAATTTTTAACCGCTGAAAAAATATAAAAATAAAGGTAGAATAAGTTTTGTCCAGTGCGGTTCTTTTCTATTCAAATCCCACATAAAATCCCCCACCAATAAACTACACAAAAGCCAGTAACTTCTTTGGTAGAAATAAACACGGCACCAAAGAAACCAAACTGAATAACCAACAGTCACACTATAGACGAAGCAGCCAGTCTGGGCAGGTAAATCTCGGAGCACCTTTTTTTGTATTCCTGATATTATCCAGGTGTGCTTGACTGAAGCGAATTTTTGTTAAGAAGTTTGTTCATATATTCAGTAGTTGTCAAGTTGTGTGTTTGTTACAAATTGGTGACATCCTCTCGTGTGTAGAAGAATATTGTAGATGAAGATCGAGATCTTGTGCTAAAAGATAAACTGTTAAGAAGTGCAGTGATTGATCTGTAAGAAAGAGTCTTGTGATTAGTGAAGATATTTACTGGTTATAAAAAGAGTTTTTGGAAGTGATCAACACCATAGGGTCGAGCGATCAACAGCATAGAACTAACTTCAACACCCAGAAGATCTTCAAAAGGTTTGTTTCATATATTCTATTAAGAATATAATCCACTACCCTGAATATCCAAAAACAAAATCAACCATCGACCCTGATTACCTTCATTAAAAACAAATATAGAAGGAAGGAAGTTGTCTGTTCAAAAACGATCACCAGAACCCGATCCATCGATCGATAGACGACGACGACACTCCACGCAACATTGGCCATGAATAATTTAAATGCACAAGATCGGTTTCTGTTCTGTTCTGAACCTTAAACAAAACAAAAAAATATATAGAATGACTCAAGCGCATACCTGACTTGACCATCGCCAACCGGAATGGATGGTTGGATGGATCAATGGATTATACCTTGTGGCTATGGCTAAGCATTTCATAATCGAAATTGCAGACTGTGTAGAACGTGACTTGTTTGCGAATAATTATTGACTTTAAAGTGATTACGGATGACTACACTACGACGCGGACGGTATGAAACACAAAATTTTCTATGCCATCGGAGTAAAGTTATCAAGGTTTTATTTTGTGGGTAAATGAACACCGCCGCGCGGGTATAGACAGACAAAGTGGTTTTTGTACGTAATTACAATTTTATTGCGAAAATTAAAAGAGTAGTTATTGTCATTGGAAAATTACAATGAGAAAGATTGTGTTTAACCGCATGAGATATAGTGTTGCGAGGGGGAAAACCAAACAGAGATTGTAGCTTGGGCAGATAATGTAAGAAATTAAAGTAGAATTAAAATATTGTAGTTAGTCATTCTTTGTGAAGGTTAAGAGTGATTGCATGAAATAAATTTAATTTGTACGAACTTATAACTCGACAAGATTTTCAAAATGATTGTATGTTCACTCTTGTGTAAAATGCATTCAAGCCAAAGTTTAAGGTGATTCAAATCAATATATTAAAGATCCTATAAAATTAATAGTTTCATTATCAAGAAATATCATCTAACTTTTCACAAATAATTGGATGGATTAGACATTGTTATTTTCTTAGATATAGGACCTACAAAATTTATTGTGTAAACCTATCTAGTAACATTGCCAAGTCATATTGAGGCCTTGTAGGTAGAACACATATAATAAGACTGCAACCGAATTTCGATAAAGCTTTTCCATATTAGAAAGAGGTGACCGAGTTGTTTAAGTTTCGTGATCGTTTAGCAACTGTACAGTAAGCACTGTGTGGTATAAGGAACCTTTAGACAGAAGTGATAGATACTATGATTGGTCAATCCGAACTTGTTATGATTATAATTAACAAGAATAGCGAACAGTCCCCACAACGATTCTGAGTCAATAGGAGAAATATTTCGGCCTTAACGTTATCGATTTCAAAGAATATTGTCGTGTTGTGCATAGGGATACGGAAGCGGTGGAGAGTGCTCGATTAAATACTCATAAGTAGAATCAAAAGAAAATTACTCAATAACTCGTTCAAAAATACTCGACTCCTTGAGAATCGATGAGTACTTATTTCGACATTTCTGCGAACTGCCTTAACGTGCATATTATTCCATTTTCAACTACGACAGACTACAAATAGTTCTGTAGCTTACGAGTAAAAATAATTTAGATGGTTAATTCGCTCACATCTATCTTGCATAGCGAGCAAATGCGTCTATCACATAGGTTACAGCAATGAGAATATCAGAATGCACCCGCCGTGGTATGCACGCCTTTGTTACAGATATGAATGTATTCATAAACGACCATTCCAAACGCGAGTGTCGTTTTACCAAGCAGTCCTCCAACTTAGTACTAATCATGTCCAATGTTGCTTAACCTGTGCAATCGAACGAGAACCGGTCTACTTAGTATGTTTAATGCTCCCCTTAATGGTCACCAAGATAATTTCCCATGCCGTTTCGGGTGCCACACACGCGTTTTGGTTCTATTCGTGCCTGTTGCAGGCTAAAACCGGACGGGTCTAAATTTTACTCAAAACGGAATAAAAATTCAAACCTATAAAAGGCCGTTTACATCCTAAAAAGCAAATTGGAACTCCTTCATCGCATAGAAATTTGTATGTGTTTCTCTCTGTTAGGAAACCACGTTCGTGCATACAAATTTCTGTGCTATAAAAGAGATCCAATTTGCGTTTGGGATGTAGAAACGCCTTAAACGTACCTAAATTTTCGTTGTGGCAGAAAAATACATAATGTGTAAAGCATTTATATGGAAATTATACACTACTAAGATAAACTTTGCAGTTGACTTGAATTCGGCCTTGAATGCAAATTGTACACAGTACTCGATTCCATCATCTAAGTAATGATATGAGTAAAAGTTCTCGGTCAAAAGTATGAGTAGAATCGAAAGCCAAATTCTAATAGTTTCTTCTACTTTCATTCTTCATGGTTTATGAAGGCCAAATGTTTTATCAAGGCCAATTGGCCTCTACACCTTCTATGACTATATTAGGACAGGTTCTTATTGCACCTGAAATAGGCAAATAGAAGAGCGAATTGAATTACTATTTAGAATTACCCAAGCAGATCTTTTGCTTCGCTTGAAAACTTCATTCAAAGACACTCCATTTAAGACTGAAACTGTTATATTCGGCTTACCATTTAAGTATTGTTTTATCGGATAACATTCAAGTATTGTTTTATCGAAGTAAATAATTAATTATTCTTAGTTCCTTTGTTACTGGCGACTTGTAATTCAGACTAAGCACAGTTAAGCAGAAAAGGGCTGGTAGTTGATTGTAGCTGTCGGTTCTGTAGGGCATTTCCCTAAACTGCGGAGCACTTGCTGTGCGACTGTGAGACTACAGTAAGGAAGAGATTGAATCTCCTCCATCGCGACTTCCCTGCTCCCAGTGAGATTTGGGAACCCTAAATCAACTTTAGGCTATATTAAAAGTCTTAACCTGGAAGATTTTAAGCAACGAGGTTGGCACAATAGACCAAATAAAATAGGTTGCAGTGCCCGCCAAGGCACCAGAATAGCAAATAAAAAGCACAGTTTGGAATAAGGCAGAGACCAGTGCTTGTGAATTGTTATCATGATGTCCCTCAATTACAATAAGGAGGGAGAAGAGCATCGCTTAAGAACCTATATAGTTTGCTGTTCAAAGAGTTACGCCTAGCGGTTCCAATCGGCCGGCTGGGACACAGATCATAACGTCAACACTAAAAACCGGTTTTCAGGACAGAGAAGCAAAAGGAAGAGAGAAACTTGTTGTAACTTTTTCAACAGAATTTTTTGGCGTAAAAAATAGGAAACATTTACGGATTATGCAAACTCTTTAAACAATATTTGTAAATATCAAAATTGTTTATCCTCATCCTTCAAATTTGTATTGTTTTATCCTAAAAATAGTTAACAGTTAGTACATAATAAGGAAACACACAATCAAATTACTGTTTTACCACTATTATTCCGGCATAGCTTAACCTACCCTTTTTCTATCCTTCGAACAAAGTTTACTCTAGACATAACACCATGACATGAACGACATGACTTTCTGGTAGTACAGAGTGTGACAACTGATCTTTCACATAAAAAAATAAGAGTACTCCAAGGAAATTGTCAATGTTATACACACAATAATATTCCTATAGTTCAATATCCATAAAAAATTTAATTGCATGCAAATGATTCTCTCTCTATAGCTACAGTATGTAGAGAAGACAACCTACAAGTTTTATACATTACTAGCATAAAACCCGCGTGCCTTGCAACGCCTTTAAATAAAAACTGTTTATTATGTGCAATGTTTTCCTACAAAAAAAAAAAAAAAAAAACAAACAAAAAAGTCAGCTGTCATTATCCCTAAAAGGGTTTATTATAGTGCATTTTTTTAATAAATATGGTAAACAAATTGCTGCGTATATCACCTCTGCTCAACAAATCTGCAAGTTTTGAAGCAGAGATTGGCATGTTTATGTGCCCATTTCACTGCGTTAGGGGATGAATTTCGAAAAATTGCTTCTTAGTGAATGTCCACGTCATTATAGAGATGCACTGTCAAAATTAAAGCCAGCTCCAGCGGTTTGGGTTAACCCCTTAGGGGATAAATTTCAAAAAATCGCTCCTAAGTGGATGTCCACGCCATTATAGGGATGCACTGTCAAAATTACCGCCCTATAGCTTCAGCGGTTTGGGTAAACCCTATTTCACCCCCTTAGGGGATGAATTTCGAAAAGTCGCTCTATAGTGGATGTCCACGCCATTATAGGGATGCACTGTCAAAATTTCAGCCCTATATCTATAGCGGTTTGGAAAAACCCCATTTCACCCCCTTAGGGGATGAATTTCGAAAAATCGCTTCTTAGTGGATGTCCACGCTATTATAGGGATGCACTGTTAAATTTCAGCCCTATAAATTTAGCGGTTTGGAAAAACCCCATTTCACCCCCTTAGGGGATGAATTCCGAAAAATCGCTTCTTAGTGGATGTCCACATCACTATAGGGATGCACTGTCAAAATTTCAGCCCTATATCTATAGCGGTTTGGAAAAACCCCATTTCACCCCCTTAGGGGATGAATTTCGAAAAATCACTTCTTAGTGGATGTCCACGCCATTATAGGGATGCACTGTCGAAATTTCAGCCCTATAAATTTAGCGGTTTGGAAAAACCCCATTTCACCCCCTTAGGGGATGAATTCCGAAAAATCGCTTCTTAGTGGATGTCCACATCACTATAGGGATGCACTGTCAAAATTTCAGCCCTATAGCTCCAGCGGTTTGGGTAAGCCCCATTTCATTCCCTTAGGGGATGAATTTCGAAAAATCGCTTTAATAGTGGAAGACCACGTCATTATAGGGAAGCACTGTCAAAATTACAGCCCTATAGCTTTAGCGGTTTGGGTAAACCCTATTTCACCCCGTTAGGGGATGAATTTCGAAAAGTCGCTCTATAGTGAATGTCCACGCCATTATAGGGATGCACTGTCAAAATTTCAGCCCTATATCTATAGCGGTTTGGAAAAACCCCATTTCACCCCCTTAGGGGATGAATTTCGAAAAATCGCTTTATAGTGGAAGACCACGCCATTATAGGGATGCACTGTCAAAATTTCAGCCCTATATCTATAGCGGTTTGGAAAAACCCCATTTCACCCCCTTAGGAGATGAATTCCGAAAAATCGCTTCTTAGTGGATGTCCACATCACTATAGGGATGCACTGTCAAAATTTCAGCCCTATATCTATAGCGGTTTGGAAAAACCCCATTTCACCCCCTTAGGGGATGAATTTCGAAAAATCACTTCTTAGTGGATGTCCACGCCATTATAGGGATGCACTGTCAAAATTTCAGCCCTATAAATTTAGCGGTTTGGAAAAACCCCATTTCACCCCCTTAGGGGATGAATTCCGAAAAATCGCTTCTTAGTGGATGTCCACATCACTATAGGGATGCACTGTCAAAATTTCAGCCCTATAGCTCCAGCGGTTTGGGTAAACCCCATTGCACTCCCTTAGGGGATGAATTTCGAAAAATCGCTTTAATAGTGGAAGACCACGCCATTATAGGGATGCACTGTCAAAATTACAGCCCTATATCTATAGCGGTTTGGAAAAACCCCATTTCAACCCCTTAGGAGATGAATTTCGAAAAATCGCTTCTTAGTGGATGTCCACGCCATTATAGGGATGCACTGTCAAAATTTCAGCCCTATAAATTTAGCGGTTTGGAAAAACCCCATTTCACCCCCTTAGGGGATGAATTCCGAAAAATCGCTTCTTAGTGGATGTCCACATCACTATAGGGATGCACTGTCAAAATTTCAGCCCTATAGCTCCAGCGGTTTGGGTAAACCCTATTTCACCCCCTTAGGGGATGAATTTCGAAAAATCGCTTTATAGTGGATGTCCACGCCATTATAGGGATGCACTGTCAAAAATTTCAGCCCTATATCTATAGCGGTTTGGAAAAACCCCATTTCAACCCCTTAGGAGATGAATTTCGAAAAATCGCTTTATACTGGATGTCCACGCCATTATAGGGATGCACTGTCAAAATTTCAGCCCTA
Source organism: Thereva unica (assembly GCA_949987705.1). NCBI lineage: Eukaryota > Metazoa > Arthropoda > Insecta > Diptera > Therevidae > Thereva > Thereva unica. The sequence continues at coordinate 12,457,658 of OX465282.1, forward strand.
TAGCTATAGCGGTTTGGAAAAACCCCATTTCACCCCTTTAGGGGATGAATTCCGAAAAATCGCTTCTTAGTGGATGTCCACATCATTATAGGGATGTACTGTCAAAATTTCAGCCTTATAGCTTTAGCGGTTTGGAAAAAACCCATTTCACCCCCTTAGGGGATGAATTTCGAAAAATCGCTAGGGATGCACTGTCAAAAATTTCAGCCCTTTAGCTCTAGCGGTTTAGGTTGTGCGTTGTCTTTCAGTCAGTTACTTTTTATACAATAGAAAAAAAGTAAAGAAAATAAATCCCCTTACAACTTATTGAACCCCATTTCACCCCCTTCAACCCTTTTTTCTCCAAAAAAAATAGCCTATGTCCGTCTCCAAGGTCTAAACTATGTCTGTTGCAAATTTCATCAAAATCGGTCCAGCGGTTTAGGCGTGAAAGCGTAACATACAGACAGACAGACAGACAGACAGACAGACAGACAGACAGAGTTACTTTCGCATTTATAATATTAGTAAGGATTTGTATGTATCTCCAAAAGCGCCATGCACTATTCTGGTTTTCATATAAAGCTAAAAACTGCATTCAACTATGCAATATAGCAGAGACAGGTTATCTCGTATCTCGTTACTAAGGCCATTACGTCATAAAACATAGCAAAACTATTAACGATGATATAACCCTGACTACGGTCTCCTATAGAAACTGGTTTTTATAAAAGATTTTATTGATCACATATGAAGACCCTCGGGGAAAAACCAACTTAGTCCATTTTCAAAAATCAGAGAATTCAGCTCCTTCTATTAGCTGCTAAGGTGTACTAAAATTCAAATTCATTCAACTATGGGGAAAAACCAACGTAGTACTGACAAAATGAACGGGCAATAATAAAAGGTTCGGGGAAGAACCAACTGAGTCCATGGGAATGAGGAAAAAAACTTTTATTTTTTGGAATTTTATTTTTTGGACTAAGTTGGTTTTTCCCCGAGGGTCTTCATATGTATATACCGTTAATAAAAATTAACACACACCGGAAATTTATTATTCATCGATTAGCGGATCTATCAATAAAATAAAAAAATATATTGTTTATCAAAAAATATTAAGGTAAAATTTCCGCAAAATATGATTTTTTGACGGGGGCATCTAAACAAAGTGGATGATCTCTTGTTTATGAATTAAAAACAAAACGAAACAAAGTATTGTTTCAAAATATATTTACGAAATACGTTTTTAGGAGACGGAAGTACTTATTATTACTACAGTGGACCTGCTATTACCGATTGTACAACAAGATACTTACTTGCTTGGAAAATAAATTATTGTATAAGGGTAGGAGGAGTAGTACCTGAAATACTATCGGCTGTAATGAATCTGACGAGAGGTAACATCAAGTTACAGCAAGTTTCTGATTAATTTCAGAGGTTGGCCTTCTTCGAGGTAGATGTTGTACACCTACAACGCAATGGCAAAATGTTGTGTGTAATATTAAAACAACTGAATGAAAAAAACCTGGACATTGTGGCTTGTGGGTCTACGGATTATTATTTAATTTTTTATTATATAACTTCTCTGACCACGGGATGTTCTTCTTCAATTAAGTGTTTTTTCCACGTTGTAACACAAATCTCTTTTGAGTTGTGGACAAGACTCCGAGATGATATAACAAAATGATCTTTAAACATGATCATCATGAAGGCTACCTAGAAAGAAAAACTAAAACTCTGTAAAAATTTATTACACAACTTAAAGACAAGCGCGCAAATTCATGCAATATAATAAAAAGGCATTAGAAATTCAAGGGTATATACATATGTACGATACATCTTCACATCGTAAATGGAGTGAAAGTGTGATAATATCTATTCGATACACCTGATCAAATCAGAAAATAATTACTGCATTAAGTCGCGTGCTTCTGACTTTTATTCAGGCGACCTAAAAAAAATTTCTTCACTAGCACAGCAACTACTAGAGAAAAAAAGTAAAACAGAATCAAAAATTGATCTTCACACACGAAGAGATGTTTTGAATAAGAAAAAAAATGCTTTCTTCAATATCTTCAATAATCCCACACGCCTCAACATCCCGGAAATTCCTATCAAACCTAAATCACTATTATTGAGACTAAATCAAATTCTCTATAGATTTCAATGCGTGTTCCATTAGGTGCCTCTATCGAAAGTTTTTTTTTTATTATTATTATTACCTATATTGAAATATTCACTTGTTTTTTTATTACTTATAAGATGCATGACACTCGGTTCCATTGGATTAGTAGGAGAACGAGTTTTCTGCATTAGAAATGCATTCATTGAAAATATTTTGTGATAGTGCAGCTTTAGATGGTTGGCATAATTTCATGGTGGAATTATTGCTAGGATGAAGTAGAAAGTGTTTTAGATACTTATTCGTGTGTGTAAATTTGATGTAATTAATTTGTTGTTTTGATATTTGAAAAAAGTGAAAAATGTGATAGCATTAAAAATATGAGTGTAAAAATGTAGTAGATAAAAATATAACCATTGTTGCAATTGACCTTAACAAAGTAGTGGCAAGATCTGTGGCTATTATTGCAGAATAAGCTATTGCGAGCAAGGCTCACAATAAAAGAAAATGATCAAGGCTATACACTGTACAGAGGTAGCCGATAGCCTTTCTAAATATAACGCTGAGGACATTGACCTACGACTATATTACCGCAGTCATACAGGACACAATGTGGTCGAGGTAAACTTAAGGCCATGAAACTTTGACCAGCTGTAAAACAATAAAAAATATTATGCACAATATTGGCAACAATACTTGCCAAACACCCATCCAGGGCAGGGCAAATTTAAGAACATAACGTATTAACGCACCTACTTCTTCGAAATAGTTGAAAGGACTGCAGTCCGACAATATTCGCGCATCCGGAAACCCCTCTACAATACCAATATCTACTCGGCCGTATAACTTCCAAACTTCAACTAAGTTTTTTTCCCTGACTAGGAGGAACAGGGTCACTCGTCAGATTTACAGTGTGATAAAGATAAACATTTCTATGTAATTTCTTTTAGTGGCTCGCTCCAGATGGACGAGGCTATTATCATGTGTCAAGACTGGGTAGACTTGGAATTGTTAGATCCAGAGATCGTAAAAACTCTTGGGCATGCCATGCAAGGATATCGCTAGAATCGTGTTGATATTCACGGGACCCTGGTCAATTGGACATCATGCAGCCAGAATTAGAATTCTGTAAAACACCGCAACTGCGGAGGGGAGTAGGCCGGTGAGATAACCGAGCACTTTAGGTGCGGATGTCCGCCTCTGCCCAAAATCAGACACTGTGTATTTGGAAACTTCTTCTTAAAGGATTTGGAGGATATTTTGATCACCAAAATAGGAGATTTGAACTAAAACATCTCGTAGCTTCCTCTTGAAAGATAAAAGTTTTTGACAAGTGTGGCTACAAAACAGTGCAGCGACAATTGTGTCCCAGGCTCCGGCAGAATACACTTCACTTCACCAGGTAGGAAAATGACAGAAAAAGCAATGGCATGGATAAGAAGCTGCAGAAGCTGCAATGGAAAAATCGTCTTTTATTGGCAGCCCTAGTCGTGGACATTACTCTTGTTTCCCCAGACCTGCTCAATTGTGTAGAAAACTGAAGAATAACCAGTGAACACTGCTGTTCTGACCACAGAATTCTTTAATATTTGCTCAACAATGAAGAAGGCTCCTGGTTACAGGAATGTTCGAAACTCAGATGAACCGTATACAGACAAGTAGTGAAAGATCACTTCCCACCAATTTTTGGAACTCTGAAGATATCGCCTCTAAGATGAAGATATCGCCTTGAGGCTCAGTTCTCAACAGCCTGCTTAGAAGTGCCACCTAAAAAATGGAAACAGCCTGTCCCATTAGGAAATACAGGGGTAAAACCAAACCTCCCTGGTGGAACAGTAAGCTTTTCAAAGTAAGGTCTGAAAGTAGAAAGGCCCGCAGTAAAGCCAAACGGTCTAATTTGGATTGGGAGTGGTACAACAACAACAAGAGCTGCGTAAGTCATAGAGTAAATCCTGGAAAACATTTTGTAAGACAATAGGAGGATTTCCGGACACCGCAAAACTTAGAAAGGTTCTCTCTTAAAGCCCAGTCAGTCAGGAGTCATTGCAACTTCTGCTCGATACCCACTTTCCTGGCTCGAAATCTCTTGCTGCATTCGCAGAAACAGGTTTTGCAATCCAAAATAGAGAATACAGTTTAGGTACTATCGACAGACTGATCAACAGGGATTTACTCCTAGGGGCCATAGAAGACTTTAAACCTTACAAAATACTTGGACCGGACGGAATTTATCCTATTGAAATTCAGGAGGTCGGTAACCTAATTCTGGACTGGGTTGCAGCCATCTATAGGAGTTATCTCTGCCTAAGCTACATTCCAACGCCCTGGAGTGTAGCGAAGGTGGCTTTCATTCTGAAAGTGAGTATAATCTCCTGCCACAATCTAAAGGTCTTGCGACCTAAATGCCTCACATCCTTTCTCTTCAAGTTCCTCGAAAGACTTGTGGATAAAACTGATAAAAAACTGCTTTCCCCTCGCAGCTTGCCTTCACGAAAGGCAAATCGGTAGACACTGCTCTGCTTGAATAAAAGGAGTGTACTTAGGCTACTTTCTTAGATATTGAAAATGCCTTCAATAATGTTGAATCTTCTGCGGTGACGAGAGCATTTCAGCGACTGGTTGTCTGCGATCTACTTATATGTTCAACAGAGCGCACTAACCAAAGCATTCACCGGTTTGGCGAGTCTGGTCTGGTGGCTCTAGATATCTCAAAGGCTTTCGAAACTGTTGACCAAACTCCAAGCTATTGGCATAAACTTAGTTTTAAGGAACTGGATTAAGAGCTTCCTTTCTGCCCGTTCAATCAAGGTGGTATTGGATGGCGTCTAATCCAACCCCCATGCCATTTCGGCCGGAGTTCCCCAGGGGTCAATTCTCTCACCCGTACTTTTTCTAAACTTCATTAATGATCTGCTCTCAATCCCTTCCAACCCACTTCACGGCTTCGCCGATGACGATACTATGCATTTCTCTTACTTCTTCGACAATATAAGACAAGCACGTGCCAGACCTTGTCTTCACCACCTTGAAGTGAAGTCCACTTCGAGGAACCGGGACGTAGAATCGATTCTTGATTGGAGCACCTTAAATACAACTTGTATATCTGGGCAGGCGCCCCCAAACCACCTTGGCTTAGCTCGACAATGTACAAAATCGTGCCATCAAATTCATTGGTGATAACCCCTTTCGCGCCTCCATAGACGCCTTAGGCCACCGTAGGAATGTAGTAGCTCTCTCTATACTTTATCCCTATTACCACAACGACTGTTCCACTGAAATTCAGGACCTCCTGCCTGCAAGGTAAAAATTTTCCCGCAAAACAAGACTAGCCCGTGGTGTGACGCTATTCACACCACAGGCACATACTGAAAAGACAAGAGTGAAATTTTATTGTCAATACCATAACCATCCGAGGACGATATGAAGAGAACTTTCACGTATTGATTTTAGTGCTGTTCCAAATGAAGAATTTAAAATTTTACCAATATCTGATAATGATTCAAGGCAGCCGTTACCAAGCTTAGAGGAAGAAAATTTTACGCAGAAGTACTCGAGGGTTTAAGGATTATCATTTCTTTTAGTGTGGTATAAAGTCCACAATTGTCTTGATCTTTTGTACTGTCTGCAGCCTCTCTACATCAAATTAGTCAATCATACTTTTTGAGTAAGCTCAGAAGCTAAGATGTTTCGCTTAAACTTATCGATTCTAGAAATGAGACCGTGCCCATAGTTCATAATTTGGAGCGTAGTCTCAGGTAATCACGCTGATGAACGTCCTGATATCTTTCCTACGACCTCGCATCAATTGTCTGGCTGCGTTACAAACGGTCACAGCCAAAAAACCTGTTGGAATTAACCAAACCCAATGTGAACATCCAGCCAGAATGTATATTTCTTCCGAGACCAATCGTCTAAGGTTGGTTGACAGTTGACAGCTATTACAATTCAAGCTTTTATTATTTAGTGGTTATACTGCAAAACAGTGAATCTCAGTGGGTAGGGCTGATAGCCTTTTTTTCTCCAAATACATCCAGGAATCACACCCTAAAGGATTAGCTTCTTAGTGCAAAACACTCTGTATATCAACAATCAATTTAAAAGTATTGGGACTGAAAACTAATTTAGAAAAACACGATCAAAAAAAAATAATTACAAACTATAAATAATTCAAAAATCATGTTTCTTAATATATGTATGTAAATATATGCAAATTATTGAACTAAATAAGTTTTTAAATACTCGTATATACTTGGATAGTAATTGTGTTACTTTTACGAAATTCGTATCTATTTCGTAAAAACAACTCGAATTGCTTGGTTATTCGTAGCAAACAAACACAGAAAATAAAAACGTTTCGAGAGTAAAAGGTTGAACTAAATTGTATAATCGCAAATAAAATAAGCAAAACCCGATAACTCAATTGTTCATGTTTATAAAAATGCTTCCTAATATTTATTCTAAATCTATCATTATATCGATTGTCACGTTTCCCCAATGATAACTACTGTACACTAGAAAGTAATAATCATCACATGACCATAAAAATTCAGCCTAAACACCGTATTAACTTATAATTTTCACATAAATCGGTTGATAGAAATATGAAGAAGAAGTAAAAAAACATAAACAACCACAAATCTTAATCTACAACAACAGCACCAAAAACCGCGCCGTCTCGTCTAAACTTTCTGCTCTGATTATGGCAAGACCTTGGGAACTTTTCTTGTTATTTTTGTTATGTTTCTTTTCTTCAACACTTCACACAACAACTACTTTCGTTTTCGACCAACACGGCGCGCCATCTACAGATAAAGCCACAAACGTCTCCCAGCGGCGCCGAAATATAATTACATCACAATAATGTGATTGGAACGAACGAACGAACGAACGAAATACTCTGCAAAAAGTTTAGTCATTGGTGACTTAACCACTGTTATTACGTCTACCGTTTTTGAACAGTGACCAATCAGCCAACCAGCGTGCGAAAACAGGGTCATTGCAGCCCGGACAATAACTGATTTAGTGGAGTTATGTGTCGTACATAAATACAGCAGCAACAACAACAAAAAATAAAGAAATATGGCAAACAAGTTTCCATACAAAATGGGGTCAAGCTCAAACTTTACTGATTTTTATTTGATTAATTGCTTAAGAAGATTAAAAATTCGACAATGATATTTATTTATGATTTTAATATTCAATTTCAGAAGTATTGTGATGAAAAAGAAAACCCTAAAATGGTGGGCCCTGCAACAATCAACAATCGGTTATCTAATCTTACTAATCCTAGTCGAAAGCCGTGTCGAATGTGCAATAGTACCACCACCATGGAGTGACCCGGAGAAAAATCCATGCGCATCTCTACCAGGCGGTTGGCAACTACTCTACTGGCCACCCCTACAAAAATGCTTCAAAATATTCCAAATGGGCTTTCCATGCCCCGAAACTATGGAGTTAAGTCCTGTGGCAAGCAACAATCGGTTAGGACAAGATGAAGTTACAGCTGAATGCCGATGTCCACCAGGAACTGCCCAGAGTGCTGTAACAAATGAATGTTATACTTTGTTCGAGCGTGGTCCATGCGATAAGGGACAATTTTTCAGTCCAATACAAGAGGCTCGTGGTAGTAAAAGGTTTGTATAGAATTAAACTTTCCTATAGCTTTAATAGAAGTAAATAAATCCAAGGCCAAACATTCGTTGGGGTAGCTGCAAGAATCCGAAACCATGCCCGAATGGTATGATTTTCTGGCCAAAGGATAATAAATGCTATACTGTGTTTACTAGAGGGCCATGCTCTAAAGGGAAGTTACTAACTGAAAATGATGATGGGTTAGCACAATGCAAGGTAAATAACCTGAAAATAAACTATAAGTATTTATAACATTTTTTTTTTAAATAATCTAGTGTGAAATGGCTGGAGACTTGAAAAAGTTTTTCTATCAGCCAGAAGAAACATGTCATGAACATTTTACTAGAGGTCCATGCTCAAAACATGGTAGTTTGTTTCTACCTGGAGGTGTTTGCGGATGTCATTCTGAGCTACCACATTATCATAAGACAAGCGGACAATGCTACGAGATTGGTGAGTAGAAATTCAAAGCTGTAACTGAAATCCTCTTCAACTTTTGGAATATGTATGTATGTTGTCCTGAAACTATAAATAGTAAATAAGATTAATGCAGTAAGTGTAACAGAGTTTCCCAACCTTTAGCTATGTGATTTTCTTGCAATTCGTTAAAGTACTAAGCAATGTGGCGATGTTATAGTGTTTTATTGTACCTTCTTGAGTACCTTGTTCTAGGCATGTATTGTATTTTGTCATTCTAGTTATACAATATAATTTCGAATTGAGCATTTCTTCGACATCCCCTATACATGCAGCAATATCTTATTTCAATAGCTTAAATTAAACTCAAGCTTCATTTCAAGGGGCAGAGACAGAGCAAGAATATTGTCTGCTCACAGTATACTCCTGTTCTCACAAAATTCTAATATAAATCCATAAAGCCAGAAAGTAAACTTATCCTTGCAGCTTAAGAAGAGTCCTGCTCCCGATATACAAATGTATGTGTCAAGATCCATGAATTATATATTCCTGAGCTAATCTAACGACTCGACATAAAAAAAAAACTACACTGTTTGACGCATATTTGGGTAAAAACAACAACGTTAGCGAAGTATCTATTCGCCCTACATACGGGGCGAATACCGTGCCCCAAGGATACTGTGACGCGAGAATTCACAGATTACACACCTTGCCTAAATCTTTTAGGCCGATAAGTGTTTCGTCTCTTGCCTTGAAGACTTATTCGACTACTACTTCTTATCTCCACTTCTGTGGTGTTTTGTTGTAAATGAACTCCTAGAGCTACTTAAGCGCCGTCACTTTTACGCCCAAGGTTATGTAGATGATGTCTTCGTGGTAACAGGTGAAACCGAAGGTAGCATGTCAAAGCGCCTGCAGCAGGCATTTGATTTGATCTCCAGCTGTGAAACACTAAATGTTATTCTCGATAAAACGATTCTGATTCAGTTCACCAGAAGACGAACATTGCCGGTACTTACAGAAACTATTCGCGCAGGACTATAAGCTTTTCACATCGAGCTAAATTCTTAGGAGTGACGCTGGAACGCTGGAATTATCTCATAGATACTCCTTTGAGCAGACACGCAGATCCCTGTGGCCCTTCCAGTTGGCAGGATATACCGATACAAAAATTGCATTGTTCGAACACCACCACCAAAGCTTAGAGAAATATTCATGAAATTAAACGATGGTGCTTAACATTATGTATAATAATTCGATAATTCTCAATGATAATTCAAAATTAGATGTCCTCATCTCGCAATCCTATGATGAACCACACGTCATTTCTTCTTGCTTTTCTGTGACAATCCATAAAGCGCGGTGGTGTGGACCAAATTTGGAACATCCTAAATTCTCGCATGGACAGCTGTGTTACTTGCTCACTTAATTAGACAAAATTCATCAATTGTCCAACCATGATGCAATATCTTATACTTATAGGGGCTGTTTAGACGCTTCGCTCCTAGGAGCGTTCTTCATGAACTTTTTTGGTCGTGGGGAGCTCTATAAAGTAATTCGAGTTCAACAGGAAATTAAACGTAATTGGATAACCGTTTTGACCGTTTGGTTATTCATTACAAATCTACGAGAGCAATCCTAAAAGTACTTAGCCTCACCGCCCAATGGCGCCACTATCGAAAGAGAAATTTACTATCGTGTAGTACTGTCAAAATTTCATCCGAATTGGACTCGTAGTTTTGTTTTGTCCGCGTGTGGAAGCGGGCATGTCCGCAGATTTTAGAAAAATGGGAAAATGGCTCACACCTCCGCCGTCGCCCCCGCCAAATTTGTCGAATTAAGCTACGAACTGCTGCCCCTGCCGTATTCTCCAGATTTGGCTCCGTGCGACTTTTTTTGTTTCCAAACTTAAACAAATCACTCGCCGGGCAGAAATTTCAGTCAAATGAGGAGGTTTTCGCCGCCACGGAGGCCTACTTTACAGACTTCCAGCAAACTTCTTTTCTTTTTAAAGAAGTTGGAGCATCGCTGGGTCAAGTGTATCGAGCTAGAAGGAGACTTTGTTGAGAAAAAAATCGTCAATTCTTACGAAATTTTCTTCTTTTCTTTTATAAGCTAAGTACTTCTCGAACCGTCCTCGTAAGTGCCCTTTCGAAACACGAACATTCAGAGAAGCTCTAGTTTGCAAGTAGTTTTGATGCAGAAAATTTAAAACGTGATGGCGATCTACAAGTAGATATAGAGTCAAAGTTTCAACTACACGGATCTGGAAAATTTGTTCATAATTTAACTTTAGTTGATACTTTTTAAAATGTACTTCCTTTATAAGAAATCAATTTGGCATCACAATCATATTGCTAGCACTCGATTGTGGTGTTTTTTAAGTCTTGAAAATTTAATTTTGCTCTCCTGAAAATTTACAGAATGTGATATATCCTGCTTGTTCCTGAAACTGAGACGTAGCAACACACGCCAAATAATCTTCTTCTTTTGAGAGTTATTGGGTCGGTGCGACCATTTCACTTGGCCTATTGTACTACACCCCTATACCTCCTATTTGTAGGCCAGACTACTCCAACAGGTTCAGAAATCTGCCTAGTAGCTTGTCGCTTACGCTTGACTCTTCGAGCTATCGATGGGCATTCACAAAGAACATGAAGGGCAGACCAACCTAGTGGGTGCACCAAGAGTTAGTTCCGGAACTGATGAATACAATGTAATTGATCCATAAATATCCCATTAGTATGTTTTCTCGAATAAAATACACAAATAATAGATATATACTAGATATCAGTGGGTGAAAAAACTTACTGATTTATTACTGTCTTTTTATCGTGACCTAGACTCGGTCTTTGTAGCAAAACATAAATCATCATCATCATAACAATATTTAGTTATTTATGACTCTACACAATTTCAAAAAATTCTATTAACAAAAGACTCTTATCCTCTTGCATAATGACGTTACATAATAGTTGAGGCCAAGTCAAGGTAATATAATAAATTTTTAGAAAATTTTATTAACTGACACAAATTTATATCATAAAAAAGTAATTTTGCAAAACGTTAATATCGGCAAGAAAAATATAGTTGCTCTTCCGACAGAAGTTTAATTATTAGTTATTCTTTCAGAGTTGTAGACAACACCAAAAACTTTTAATGTTATTCTTTAAACTAGAGAAGCAACAACAGTAAGGGGTCGTTCATAAAATACGCGAGGCGATTTTTGCGATTTTTCGACCCCTCCACCCTTGGTGAGATCTAGTGAGATTTGTCTCGACCCCTCCACCGCCCCCTAATCTCACATGACATTATTCAAATTTTAAAAAATCTATGGTATTTACATAGCGGGAGCGCGTTCAAAAACCTTACTATGGTTAACCAGGGTTAACTATGGTAAACTTTTGCCGTTCAAAAACTGCGTGGTTAACTACAACATAACCACGAGCATAACTTTTTGGCGTTCAAAAACTCCCGTGGTTAACCATGGTGTAGTTAAATTTTAACCATGCTCGGGACCATGGTTAGCGATAGTTAAGAAGAAGAAGAATAAAAACAATTTTTTGACATTTGTTTTAATGTTAATAATGAACAAATCAAAGTGGGATTTGTGAGATTATTTTAAATAAATAATTATTGGTAATAATTGAGGCAAATAGCCGACACTATTTTGTGGAAAAAATTTTTAAATTTTCTTTACCACGTAGTTAACCACGGTGCGTTCAAAAACCTCCATGGTTAAACATAAACTTTCGTGGTTAAGTGAAGTGATGTAGCATAACCACAGCTTACCTCGTGGTTTACTATAGTAAGGTTTTTGAACGCGCTCCGGGTCTTTCCTTAGAATATAGAACTGCAGGAAAGGCCATCGCGTATAAAATCAGTATAGGTAACCGTAGTGAATTCTGGATCAGTGGACTGTCAAATTGGGTTAGTTGACTGTCAAATTATATTTGCTTTAAGATGAAATGCAATCATGCAGATTAGATTTCGGAGTGACGGCGTGTAAAGGGTTCATTTTAGGGAGGATAACTGATAACTTGGGTTTCTTTCCCCTCCTCTAATCTACTCGCTTTTTCCGCTTGTAGCGGATACACAACTACCAAAACGTGAGCGCTGATTCAACAAGAATTTCATTACGCTAAAATTCGGCGTGTGCCTTCCTGTAGTTCTATATTCTAAGGGCCTTTTCGCGAGTTAGTGTTACTTGGCTCGTACGCTGCAGCTTTCACCGAGGCACGCGTTTGGCTGGCTGGTGGCGGCTAAACAATTGAGAGGCTACTATGCTACTTTCTGGAGTTCGCATAACGGCGTAAAAATTTGTGTGTAGGATTTAGCCATATCTTAAGGCTCCCATTTATACACAGGTGACCAGCAGGGCGTGGACAGAAGATTTTCGCCTTGAGGCCAAGTATCATCACAGCTTGTAGCCCAAGAAAACTAACAAAAATGTTTCTGTGTTGGGCATTAATCGTCAATTCGTGCCCGAAAATCTGACTTGAATTCACTCTCAAGCCGTTAATTTACGGCAAGAATATACGCCGTATCCACTCGGAACGGAAAGAAAGGCGCGAAAAACATTCACATTCGTGCTTGTTCGCGGGTGCTCACGGCGTGAGTCTGGAGCCACCTTGAAGTTTTCGTTGAGGCTATGAACATTTTTGCACTTGAATTAACAACCTGCTATGCTAAGCTGTCGTCTCCGCCTGTGTGTTCGTAGGAAATCATGCTTTTCTTTGCTACACCTGCGTGCCACGGCTTATCATGCGGATACCTGAAGTATCATCCCTCAGTCAGACTGAGTAATCTGTGGCCTTCGTCGGGCCGTGACGACAGACCTGACCACCGACTACCTGGAAGTGACTGAGAGTCTTTAGTGGAGAAACATGTTTTGCTTAATTTAATCCAGTTTTTTTTAGCAATTTACACTGTTTCTTGAAAAACAAAAATACGTAATATTTCCCGAGACCCCCCTCTCCCCACCTGAGATTGGGTGAGATTCGGCTCGACCCCCTCCACCCTAACGCCTCACATAACTAATGATCGACCCATAACTTTTGTTGAGGCTTGTTTTATCTGTGAAACTATTTCAAGAAAAATAAAAGATACTATGTACCATTCCAATTAAGTCAATATTACTATAAATACAATTTTTTTTTAATTGCAGGAACACCAGGACCCTGTCCCCCCGGGCACATCTTCATTATTCCAGAAAGTGAAAATGGACAAATACTAAATGCAGAATGCCAATGTAAAGAAGGCTATGTCCCATGGAACGACGGCATCTGCTACAGACTCTACACCAGAGGACCATGTGAAGCAGATGAATTCCTAGTAAATAGCACCTCATGCGTTAAGAACACCTGCGGAAAAGGTCGATTATATTTTCCCGAACAAAAAACATGCTATAAGATTGGTTCACAAGGACCATGCTCAATTCATCAAGTTGTAATCTTTGATTTTACATCACGACCATCTATCGATGGTATATCCTACAACGGAGTATGTGGCTGTTCTGGTGTAATCACGAATTTAGATCAGCAATGTACCAACTCGAATATTGATACTGCACAGAATACTTGCGAATCAACACCGGGAATGGTTGAAATCAATGGAAATTGTTACAAGCTATATTCTCGAGGACGTTGCGGCCCCGGACAATGGCTTGAACCAATTAAACAAAACGATGATAATAATATAACTAGCAAAGCAAAATGCCAATGTCGTCCAGGATATACCAGTTATGAATCACAATCTGGAGTTATTGGATGCTATGCACCAAGTGTTGGATTAGCAAGGTACTTAAATGGCCGCAATCATGGGTCGTATAAATTCGAATTTAGACGTTTTATTCCGCATACTGAAAATAAAACTCTTAGTTCTTAGGGCAATATTTACCAAGATTAATAATAATAAAAAAAAATTTTGTGCATTCTAGTCTCTTGTATGTAAATAACAAATTGTATTTTTGTATTTGCATGCAATCTATGTAGCAACCCCACTTAAGATTAGTAGTTATTCATATTTTCATTGTGATTGTTGTTTTGTTTTTTATTGTAGTGCATGTTATTATTTCGTAAGATAATAAATAAAAGAGATAAATTAAAAACGATTATATTAAACTTCCTAATAGGTGGATTCTTCAATTATTAGGCTACGGGGGAAAAAATTAAATAAAATATTTACGGAGCTGAAATTAAATAGTAACAATAATAAAAAGAGAAAAAAAGTTTATGATTTAAGTTACCGATTTATAAATGGATATACGAACGATGTTAGCTTATAGTATAAATGTGATTATGTGCCATTTGTTAGGTATTTATAAAAATAAAATTGTATATAAAGATTTTGATATTTTTTTTATATAATAAAATGTAGAACTTTATAAAGAGAAATCCATGCATGTACAACAAAAGAAAGAAGGAGCTCCGTCCTGTTGGAACCATATGTGCTATAGACCCAAATGATTTAAATGGTATGTGACGATAGGGGTCACCAGTAACAAACAGGAGCGACGTAACCATCTGAACAACAACTTCCACCCTAATATCCTGTGCCAAACACCCTCGGTTGGTGGCCCGAAAAGGCCAACCTCGGCTTCTCGCACAAAAACAAAAATTTAAATAACTAAAAACCACAATCCAAAATCATTCAAAACACCACTCAGGCGTTACCCCGGTCCTCAAAGGGCAGGCAGTCTCATCGGGGGTCGTAGATTTGACGGTGTGTAAGTATGAATAAAAATGTGAGTTCTCCTGAGCGGGGCCATCTTGTCCTTCCCTTTAGCACTCCATTCAAAAATCCTACATCGCCTTCAAAACAACAACCATACACTCTTGCTCAAATGCCCTCGAAGCCAAGCCAATTCCACCAAAGTTTAATTCAACTGAAGTGTACGCGAAGAAAATTCAACCCGCCCAGGTACCATGCCGTGTTTCTTTTGCGTGTTCGACTCACCAATGTCTTTGCCACCCTGTTGGTATTCTAAACTTAAGAAAATAAGCACCATGGAGGTTGTCTGCATCTAATCCCACTTCGGGGGGCGTTATTTATTTCTTTTTATTTCTTATTTTTGGTTATCAACGATGTTACAAAAAGACTTTACTTTTTTTCTCTTTATGCTTCTTTAATCCCTCATGGGACAAAAAGACTAGGTCTTCAAAATTAATACTATATCTCGCCTTGCATGCTTTCTCTCCAAAATTCGCAGACAGAACTACCTATGCTTATTTTTTACATTGTTTTTTCCTTTATAAAAATCAAAACTTTTAAGTGGCATTGTTGGTGCGTAAGGCGCTCCATAAAAATTGTTATCGACTACTCTTCACAGCTGCCAAATATTAATTAACAAATGACAGCCAAACAAAAATGGCGGCCAAGCAATATCGCGCTGAAATTTGCTTAAAAAAGGGGGCTTAAATTGTGGCCCCATAGAGAGGGACTGTCCAGGTCGAATATAGGATTTGAAAATTATAGTCCAGGCCACTGGCTTAGGTAGGAATTTGCATTTTTTTAATAAATTCCAGGCACTACGATACTTACTTACTAATAATTGTAATACGTGAACATTCCATCATAGATCTTCAGTTAATGTTATACCAAGGATGAGTCAACCACAAAAATGGCAGCAGTAGTAGGGCGAGTTTATTAGAAACAAGACCAAGCACTTCGTTTTTGAAGCGTTGATATCGACAAAGTTCTTGCGGCCTTACCCGGGGGCTACACGATCAATTTGTCTGCAATTGCAATTTGAAATATTGCATGTCAAAGTTTTATCAGCAGGAATTTTATTGCATTGCAATTTCATTCTTACAAGAAATGCGTAGGAGATAGTTGTTGTGTGTGGACTTAATTTTCAATGATTCACTCATTTTGTAATAATAAAAAAATAGTTAACAGTCTCAACTTTTGCCTTGTAAAAAATTTTATGTTAATTCACATAAAATTAAATAATCCAGCGTCAAGTAATCTCCACTGCTTAGGTTTTTCCACTTTCCGCCATTTTGTTTTAAAGAAATTCAGAATTTCTTGCATATGCAAGCATTGCATTTACAATATTGCATTGCATATTGCAGCAGGGGCTACACGATCAATTTTAGTACTGCAATGCAATATTGCAATTGAAAAATTGATCGTGTAGCCCCCGGGTTAATCAAGAATAAAATCAATGCACTTACCTGTTGACAGTGTTTCATGAGCTGACGATAAAAAAAATAGATTTGACAAATGCAGAGATCTCATGAGGATTAGATTCGACGATATCCAATAACGAAGTGGTTGAACGTCGAGAAAGAAAACTTTCAATTCAAATCTTTGAAACTAAGACAATAGCTTAAAGTTTAGCTAAGAGAGGAGTAACTAGAACAACGAGACCAAATTTACTACAGTAATGAATATACCCAGGACACACCAGCACTCTTAATCTTGATTATGACGTCAAAATGACGTAGACCCATACAAAAGATATGGAAATAAAATGCAGACTACGTCATTCTGACGTCATAATCAAGATTAAGAGTGCGTGTGTCCTGGGTAATAGGTCAAACTGATCAAAATCGCATGACTCGTGCTGTGCATGTTGTTCAAATATTCGCAAATGTGTAGGTAGTAATAAACTGCTGTGCGAGTGCGATTAAGACTTGAAAGAAAAGAAGCACAACCGCATGCGATTTTTGGAGGGGTTATAAAGGTACGGGGGTATTGAAGGATGTGGTGATGAGCGCTGCCTTTGAACTCTTGGATGTTATAGGATATAGGAGCCCGGAAATACTCACTGCGAGAGATTAGTCGAGTTGTTCTATTAAGGGCCTAATACACTCAATCGAGCAATTATAGGGTATCGCGCGCCCGCGAATATTAAGAAAACTATCCAACCAAATGAAATAATTTAAATTAGGTATTTTTAAGAAAACATAAATCTAGCTATTCATGGTGGAAAATTTTAATATTTTTTATTAGTATATTAGTTATAATGGTTCAAAGTTCCGTACCTGCGCCCGGAAAATACTCCTATTTAGGTGGAAAAATTTTAAAATTTTTTTAATGTACGATAAACTTAAATCGATTATCTAGCTATTCATGGTGGAAAATTTTTGAATTTTAGCCTTCTTTCATGAGTAAATTATGTTTTAAAAATTGTCCACAAAATTTAAGAACGAAAATTCCCTAAAATTCTTCAGTTTTAATACATCAAATTTCCGCTCCAAGCAAATCTCTGCGCTAGTTGTATTCTGTATAAAGCATTTGCGTAATCATACACGAGATGCGTTTGTATAAGTGAGAGCTTCTGCTTCGGCTTTTGCAGGGGAAATTTCAAACCTTTTTTGTTGCAGGCATGGATGGTGATCGTATTTTCGGGAAAAAATAAAATCTGAGGAAAAATCGGTTTGTTTGGCAAGAATTTTAATGACTTGCTTGATGGTGATTTCCTTGATTTGAGAATTTAGGGATTCTTGCCCGGTGGTCAGGTAGTGATCAATCGGTGTTTATTATCTTGGCTTTATGAAAAACCCAAGAAAATATTTTAATGGCAAATACTACCTTCATGTAATAATTAAGTTTTATGACATCCTTGTTTTTCGTTATTGTCTTTTTAGCCGTAACAACTTCCCGGAACTAGATTCGCAAAAAAGGTGTATCCCTTGCACAGGTATTTTACAACATGAGTGTAGATAAATTTTGCGTAAATTCATTTTTTATGGTTTTTATTATTTTTGTATGTAAATATGGGCTTTGCTGGACCTCTGGGTTAATTTGGTAGGAGGTCCGGAAATTCGGAAAGTCGGGGGTGTTTTTCAGATTTTTTAGTAAAGGGGGTGGGAGCCAAACAAAAAAAAACTAGTATCTAGCACTTGCTAAATTTCAAATCAGCAAAAGCAGCGATATCAAAATTTCACATGAATGAAAAATTTAAATATCAAACAAAAAAGATCTATTCTCATATCCCATGACAGGAACAAGTTCGTAGAGTGCATTACTGCGACATTAATTCAATTTCCATTCATAATTATCTAACACTGGCTTCAATTTCTAGCCGGCGACACCGCAGAAGAGATTTCTTGAAAGTCGCCAGAAAATTTACCTCGGGCACGCACTCATAAAGTAAAGCCCAACAAGACATACGAATGCAGCCGAACCCCTTTATTGTGCAAAGATTTCCCCTCCGGCGGCCGTGTTGTGCACTGCAAGCAGTGCACAACAGGTAATTTTGACTGTGTTAGGATGTTTTTGAGATTGGGTTAGTTTAATTTTGTGACTGTATTTTTTTTTAAGCTTCCCTTAATATTTTGTTGTTGGAACTGAATTTCATGTTGGACTTCGTCGCTGAGTGTATTAGGGCCTTAACAAACGAATTCATATCTTGTTGAGTGCGTGGAAGGGGGAGTTGCAGGTGGAGGGAATGAGACGAGTGGGCTAATCTGGTGTTGCGGGTATAAGATTGTCGTGGAGGCAGGAGAGCGTTTAACTCGGAGGAACAGTCACTACGATAGTAGCAATAAAATTTTGTCAGTGCTGCTACATTCCTACGATGGCTCAGGGGGTCGATGGTGGAGCAAGCGGTATCGTCATTTAATTAAGGGCCTTCTATGGAGTATTGTACGGTGCGCGTTACTTCGTGAAGGGCAGTGTCCACTGATCTGCTTATACATTATGCATCTTGAGATGTAGACATTGGTACCTCTTTTCTGGAGTCACGGACGGTGTTCTACTGTCTATAGCACTAAAGATGACAAGCTTATTGGCCTAATCTCGCACGATAATTTCCCGAGCGTCATTTTTTTTATGCGCACAAGTCCATCCTTCGTAGAAACAGCATGCAGCAGCCCAATTCTCCGCAATTTTAAGGCCTCCCGCAGTAGACAATTGTTACCCTGCGTGAGACTCTCGTTCACATAAACTGGAGAGTCTTCAATGCCAGCTCGCATAGCGGAAATTTTAGTTTCCTATGAACTTTCAGGACGCACATGAAAGCATTAGCCTCACGTTGTACGAAGGCATCAACGAAGGCCGAGAGCTGGTGGTTAACTTAATTAGCTAGTTTTTGGACCGTTTTCAGGAGATTCTCTACAGAACAGGACAGGACATCACAAACCTCTCGACACGATTGGCGTCATCGAGGCGTAATTTCGTAGTGGCCAACAGTTTCCGATGGTTCTCCATGAAATCAATTATTTCAGAAGACTTTTTCCTGATAGTAGTAACAGTCAACTGCAACTCTTCAACATTAGTGCTGATTTTACTCATCTCTGGCTGGTGTTGTACTAAAGCAGCATGCAGCCCTTCAGTAAATCGCTGCTCAAGTGGAAGGCGTAGTTGGAGAGAACTAAATCCTTCCAGGTGTTAAGAGATACGCAGCCCCGTTTATTCGAATTTGCTGGCCATTTCACCCAGTTTAGCAATGAAACAGGATTCCAATACAGCCAGCAGCTCCGCAAGAGAGCTAACATCGACATTATTGTTGTCAACTCACAGAGGGAGACCGAGCACTTCTGATTAACTTTTTTAGATTTCCACTTGCGTTTTTGTTCTTTTCGGACATTTTTTTCTTTTTTTAGGTAGTTTTAAGGCAGGTGGAAATAGCAACAAGCGAGAAACAAAGAGTGTAAAATTAATTAATTTCACTTGGAGTAAATTCGGATAGAATACGAAGCACTTAAAAACGTGTTATTTCCGAGAGCACATATCATGTAACTGAGTTTACTTTTTTTTGCCGACTATATTTTGATAAATATTAAAGAGCGCTACACACTACCGACTACTATATCGTTTCCACTTAAGCAGTGGCCAGTGAGTATCGGTCTTTAAGTGTACACGAACGATGTACCGAAACCTAAAGAATGCTTTGATATGATTAATAAATATTACAAAAATAATATTCTTTCCAAAAAATTTGTACTCACTCTAATTTACTTTGTAGTTCCTGAACTGAACTTTCTAAGTCCTGCTTTTTCTTCTTAAGTGTTTTCAATTCAGCTTCTAATTTATACACTCTTTCAGTTTTATCATCTAAATCAGCCTATAATGAATACAAGAAGATAAATTTTAACTTTGAAACAACTAAAAATAAACAATAAATAAAATTTACCATAACTTTATCCTTTTCATGTTCCAACGTTGAATTATTAGCCTTTAAAACAGCAATTTCATTACGCAGAGCAGAATTTTCATTTCTAGTACTCTCACGATTGGAATCTAGAGAGCATAGCCGTGATTCAGCATTTCGTAGATTTGTTTCAGCTGTAACAAGTTTAGTTTGATACTCAACAAGCGCCCTTTCGGTTTGTTCATGTAAAATTCTTAAAATAATATAAAAATTTATAAATTCTTAAATTAGTAAACGAAAAAACAAATTAAAAACTAACTTTAACTGATTATAATTAGCATTTAACTTAGAATTGTCACATTGTAATTCTAATATTCTCTTCTTTAACTCTTCAGACTCTTCCTTCAGCAGCACTAAATGCGTTTGACCAGGTATTTGTGAACTTATAATTTCATGATTATCTTTCTTTAATTTTGATAGTTTTAAGTTTAATTCTTCAATTTCTTCTTCTAAACGACTTGTCGCCTTAATATGTGCTTCAGTGCAGCTTTGTAGCCTTTCACGTAATGTATCCCTTTCCTCCTTAACACGTTCTAGGTCTGATTTATAGATATCTCGTTCTCGTTCAGCACGTAAAATTGCTGCTTGAACAGATGAGCTAGTTGAACTCAATGCTCCCCTATCTTGGGTACTGTAACGTGAAGTATTTTGTGCACGTAGCTGACATAATTCTGTACGAAGATTTCGAAGTTCTTCGTCCTTATCTCTTAGCTGAGTTTTGAGGCAACAAATTTCCTTAAATGAAATATTTATTATTAATGATTTTTAATCAATTTTGAATTATTAGTGAAACTTACGGTGTTATTTCCAGTTTTTTCAACTAATCTTAGGTATTCTTTTTGGAAGAGATCTCTTTCGGATTTTAGTCGTATCAGAGCCTCGTCAACGTCCGCAGTATTGTTTGCTTTATGACTTTTTTCAGCATTTTCTTAAAATACTATAATAATTAACAACATTTTTACTATTTTATTTATTATTTTACCTTTTTCATGGCACAATAGTTTAGTTTTTAATTTTATATTTTTCTTATGTAATCTGTCAACCTCATTCAATAATTCTCTTTCTAGAAACAAGAAACAAATATTATAAGTTATATATAATTTGGGGGAGCGAATGGCTAACAAAGACCTCGGAAGGTGGTGACACCCGATTTGCCACTTCTATTAAAATCCGAGTAGACAAACACCTAGCAGACTTGTTAGCAAGTCCTAATCCCACCACCCTAAAATCAAGATCATGGGACTTAGATGTCCCGATGCAGGGGAACATATCTGCCCAAACGGTGAGTCCTTCTTATATTCTGGGAGAAACTAGATTGAAAGCCGTAGGAGTGGCGTTGGCGTAATACTCACCAAAGAAGCCAGGTCCAGCCTCATTAGCTGGTCACCAGTTTCTGAGAGGATTATTACCGTACGCCTGCGTACCAGACTAAGAAGTACTACGGTAGTCCAATGCTATACTCCAATTGAAGACGCAGAAGATGACATCAAAGACGAGTTCTATATGTGATTGAATGAGGTTTTTCGCTCTATCCCAAGGGGAGACATCATTGTATTAATGGGTGACTTAAACGTACAGATCGGCTGTAACAACACCGACCTTAAACAAACAATTGGAAATCAAGGCCTAAGCCACTCGGCTCTCGCTCCCGACCGGGTCGGTCGCTTCCTCCTGCGACTGGCCCCCCATATATAATCAGTGCTCGACTGATTAACAGTGTTCCAATATAACGGTGTTTTTCTGAGTCTTTACGAAGCCATCGTGTTTCATTTTTAAACTCGTGTAATCTTTGATTTCTTCCGTGGAAATCTAATTTAATTCCAGTTCGGTACCCAACAAGACATGTGTTTTTTATAAAACTAATCTTAGTTTTCGTTTTGCATAAGTTTGTGTTCTCCGCATAGTATCGTTAAATGGTCAGCAGTTAGAATACTTTAATTAATGATAATTTGTGACAATTCCTTAGACTTAATTATATGGATCAAAGAGATTTTTTAAGAATATAAAATGCAGCATGGTTTTACACAGCGATCCGCTAAAATTCAGGGTGAAGCATCATCAACCGTTAACAGTTTTCAACAATGGACGAAATGGACGAGTGCACTCACATGATCTCAGTATCCGTAATCTGTGCACAATTCTAAATTAGGACCTACTTTTCGAGCATGGCTTTCTTATCCACCTAATTTTAAATCTTATCAGTGACTCTATATTCAATGGCTAGTTCAAATTTGAGCATCTGGCGCGCGGTTTTTTGGAGGGAGAAAATTGCGTGCCCCATGCCCTTTATGCATGATGGAATAATATCACCAGACCAGGAAATTTTGATGTACTGAATTTGTGTGCAGCCAGTTTTACATCGCTTGAGTAATCGGTATCTTGGAGCAAATTATAATGATCAAAGGAGATTGAAAAGAGAAGGGTGGATACTGATAACTCGTGGTTAGTTGAGGGGAGACAACTTAGCCACAGCAGCTGGGGGGACACACATTCAGCTATTATAGTTATGATATTTGAAATACCACTAATGTTTTTGTTTTTTTTTTCTGCAATTTCTGGTTACATTTTGGTTTGGCAAGTTGGTGTTTGAAGGATTCTACAACGAGTCAACCGGTGTTCCAGCAACCTTCTGGCAGCACGTGAAAGGGGACATGATGCTGTATAGGGGCTTATGCAGAAAAACTCACCGACATGCATTCTTTGACAATTGACTGACTGGTCATACATTAAGATATTTTGATTGGACCTTCTTTGCGTAGTTTGGAGTCTACATTACCGGACGTACCCAATTTGACACTTAAGATGACAGCTTTATTCATCAGTCCAGCTTTGTCTACTTTGATGTGACATTTTTCACATCTCCTAACAGAGACGCCTGCCACGTTGTTCTGGCCCAAACTAGGACGCGTCATTCAGCCTTATATCAACGAAAGATAATTATTTTAATTTTATCCCAGTAATTTGGTCTATATAGCTGCGAGGCTGGACCAGTAAGCAACCCTGTGGTCAGGGTTCGCTAGCTTTATGCTAGTAAATTAATTAAACAACAACAAGGCCTAAGCCAAGTTACCAATAACAATGGTGAGCTTTTCGTTGACTTTTGTAGTTCCCTCTTACTCATGGTAGGTGGAACTTACTTTTGCCACAAGAAGATACACAAAGAGACCTGGATATCGCCCGATAGTAGAACGAGAAATCAGGTACATTACGTGGCCGTCAGCCGCAGATGGAGAGCTATTCTAGAGGATGTCAGGAGCTTCAGGGGAGCAGATATTGGAAGCGACCACCATTTGATAATTAGCCACTATTCGCCTCAAAATCGCCGCAGAAACGTTCAGAAACGTTCAACGCGATGCTATAAACCGTAAACGGTATAACGTAGACCTTCTACGGGAGAACGTAAAAAGCGAGAATTTGGTGAAAACCTGCAACAAATATTAAACCAGCAAATCGTTTCTGACGACACAAATATTGAATTGCGGAAACGAGCATCGGTTATGTCCAAAGAAACAAGCAACACTGGATCTCGGACACAACCAAAAGCAAAAAATAGAACGCAAAAGGGTCCTTAAAAATAACGTAACTCTACAAGCGACCCGGAAAGACGTCACCAACTAGAACGGGAATACTCCCAATCACATCGGGAGGTAAAGAGAAATGTCCGGCGTGATAAGAGGCAGCAGATAAATGAACTCGCAGAAAAAGCGGAAAACGCGGCAAACACAGGCAACAGTAAAGATTACTAAACAGCTCTCGGGAAAGCACTCTACTAAAAAACATGCCATTAAGATTGCAGATAGAAGGCGGCTGTGTAGCAACGAGGAGCAACTCCAAAGATGAAGAGATTACTTCTTCGCCGCCCTGAAACAATGCACAGCCGATAAGAATCACCACCCGGGTCCCATCCAAGACAGAAATAGTAACCGCAATTCATGCGATGGTCAATGGTAAAGCAGCTGGAAAAGATGTTATCCCGCCAGAATTTTTGAAAGCCGATTCAAGCTTCATAGCAGATGCCAAACTGGGAGATCATTGTCAGAGCTGAGAGCTGTCGCGCAAAACAGCGTCCGCTGGAGGGCAAGATACAATTTCATAAAAAAAGATATTACAGTTAACTTACCTCTCAAAACCAACTCATTAATCCTTTCATTCAGCCTACGCTTTTCCTCAGAAGATCCATCATGAGAAAACTCACGTTTATTTTCACAATATTTTCCATGACGATTTTGCTTCATAAACTCCTTTTTAAGACATTGAATTTCTAATTCTTTTTTAGCAATCTCTTTATTAGCTTCATCTTCGACATGCAATGCTGTTTCCTTCAATGTACTCAAATCTTGTTCTAATTTCTTGTTGATTTCGGCTAATTGAACTGCACGCTGTTTTGCTTCATGCATGGCATCTTGAATATCACGTAAATTTCGTAAATATTCAGCCTTCTCTCTTTGTAATTGTTCAACATCTTCAGATAGTGTACCGACATTTTTGTAGCAGCAATCTTTGGCTAAGGCACTTGCTGGACGACCACCAACTAGAAGATCTGATAGACGGCGAATTTCTCGGTCACGATCTTCCACCTATCGAAAGATATATAAATAATGATACATACAATAATGTTATATAAAATAGGGAATGTATTTTTCAATAATGTAAGGTAATCTTTCGGCAGACATAAAACAGCGAAAGAAGAAAGCAATAGTTTAATAAATAATGTAAGAGAAGCATTGAAACACGAAACAAGGCAAGGAGAAGTGTATTTAATAGAAAGGATAAGAGCAAATCATGAGAAGTTCGTAGCAGGTCCAAGAGGTACGAAATTGAAAAAAAAAGGATACGAAGGGAAGGTAGATAAGATATACAACAGAAATGTGAACCTGCCAGAAATAACAGACCAATTACACTACTGATCACAGCTTACAAAATGTTCTAATTTTAAACACTTCTACTTGAAGTTTGCTATTGAAAGGAAGTACATAGTGATATCTGTTTTCGTTACACTCAGCTCAATTTAATTCAAATCTGGGGCCAGTTCACGCAATTCGACACTCGACGTCGACATCGACGCTTTATGAAAACGACATTAATTTCTACGACGTTGAATTTGGGTTCACGTAAGTCGACGTGTCGAATGTCGTTTTCCCAAAATAATTTATCCTAAAGGTATGCAAAATCCAATGAAACCGCTGCACTTTTCACATTATCCACAAGGGGGACAAGTTGCAAATAATACTAAAACTTCAATAATGTGAGTAATTAGATTAATTAATTAAACAAATTCATAATAATATTGGAAAATCTCAACTCTGAATTTATTTTTGTACATCTAACTCTTCTTGGAGTAGTTATAATTGTTATTTTTCAACTAATAGTTTTTCATTTTCTATTGCATTTTGCTCGTTCAGAACTGTAAAAAAGTTTTATGTAAAATTATTTCTGCTCTGCTCTAATTGGCACTACAACTCGTTTTTAATACAACAATAAATGAATTCGACGCCAAATCTGATAAAATTTATGGCCAATTCATCTGTCTTCTCGCCCTGAACATTCCTGTGACCCGGTACCCATTAAGGCATGATCTTGTACTTCCTAGCCAAGATAGAAACCTACTTTTGACAGATTTCGTCATTTGGACTTTTATATATTGCCCCAAATGCCGCGATAGTCGTTTGGCTATTCGATAACAGAATTACACTGGCTCGTGGCGTTGAACTCGTCTGTATCGCTAAGCCTGCTTGGAAGGTCATCAGCAGATTCGCCTGGAAGATACTGGTAGAGCTAGGTAGGCTGTAGTACTTTTCTTGGGTTAGCAAAGGGGGCTCCAGAATCTACACACTTATCTACATACTTTTAAGCCATCTGTGTATCAAATTCTTGTCATACTGGA
Organism: Thereva unica; assembly: GCA_949987705.1. Lineage (NCBI taxonomy): Eukaryota > Metazoa > Arthropoda > Insecta > Diptera > Therevidae > Thereva > Thereva unica. The sequence goes on from OX465282.1 coordinate 12,483,794, forward strand.
AGTTTTCCATTTGTCTCTCTAGTGGCGATCTGGACGTTCAAACCTGGGGCCAGTTCACGCAATTCGACACTCGACGTCGACATCGACACTTTATGAAAACGACATTAATTTCTACGACGTTGAATTTGGGTTCATGTAAGTCGACGTGTCGAGTGTCGTTTTCGCAAAATGATTTCTCCTATGCAAAATCCAATGAAAGCGCTGCACTTTTTACATTATCCACAAGCGGGAAGAGTTGCAAATAATATTAAAACTTCAATTATGTAATTAAATTAATTAATTAAACAAATTCATAATAATATTGGAAAATCTTAACTCTGAATTTATTTTTGTACATTGTAGTTTTTCTAACTCTTCTTGAAGTAGTTTTAATTTTTATTTTTCTACTAATAGTTTATCTTTTTCTATTGTATTTTGCTCGTTCAGAACTGCAAAAAGTTTCATGTGAAATTATTTCTGCTCTTGCAATTCTTCAAGAATATTGTGTGCTTTCCAGAATGTTGAATTTTCTGCTCTTGCCTAATTGAAGTGTTACATATGTACTCTTGCAGTATCTGCTTACAACCTAGGCTTAGATGGAATATTTTCTTTCGTTTCCACCCTCAGAATTTGAATCTTTTAATAAGCTAATCAAATTTGCTTTAACCGTATTTGATAAAATTTATGGTAAAGTTCTATTTATCAAGAAGAACATTCTGCATTATTGCTGTCAGGTTCATATGATCTCGCATGTAGGCGGCTTCCAAACCGGCTGTTGATATAACACTTTCTTCTATTGGCGTTATATGAAAAGCAACAAAAATCCACAACCAGTCTTAGCAATTAAATTCATATTTGCCATTAATTTTTTTTATGTTATATTTAAAACCTCGCTATACCTAAAATATGTTTAATACAATAAATTGTAATTTTTTTACTTTATTTGAATTTAATATTTCAGTTAATTGGCAATACAACTCGTTTTTAACATAAAAATAGCTGAATTCGGCGCCAAATCTGGCGTCGAGAAGATTAACGACACTTTTAAAACGACAAACATAAAACGTCGACTTGCGTGAGCCCAAAACGACATTTAACGCGTCGTTTTCAGTCGACGTCGAATTGCGTGAACTGGCCCCTGGCTTGAAGTTGAATTTTAAAGTCGCGTAGTCAGATAGCTTTTTTGCCATTGCCTTAGGTTTAGAGTTGAACATATTTTTTTGGCTAGAAGTTTTCCCCACGCTGAACTAAGGAGGCTCCATCGAATATTATTCCTACGATGATGTTTCCAAGCTTAAAAGTTAGCAGAGCCATAAACAGGTCCTCGAGTGTTTAAATATGGAGGGACCACACTACACCAAGCGTTTCATGAATTAATTTTGTAAGCATGAGAGCAGGAAGCGATGCTAGAAGACAGTAAAAACGCATCCTCTGCCCGGTACATAAACACGAAAGCCAGACTACCTCAAAATTTGAGTCGAAGTCGATCACAATACTCAAGGATTTATGTCGCTTTTAGTTTTTCAAGAACCTTAGCCAGAAATGGAAGAATACTGATAGGCCGAAAATCAGAGGATAAGCAGGAGATGGGCATTTGGGTATTGGTATAATTATAGCAAGCTGCCAAGACGAGGGAAACTTAGATACTGTGAAGGAGTTGAAAATATTTGTTAAGACGAACAACAGACATGGAATGAGCATATTTAGAAACCTAGGCGAGATATTATCACTATCAGTCGCTTTAGATTTAACAGAATTTAGGGCAGTGAGCACTTCGAGGGAGTCCACACAACGAAAGCTGAAACCATCAGATGAAGGAGTGAAGGGGGTATTGGTCGGGTCCGCTGAATGGTGAGATAAGAAAAGTTGGTTTAGGGTTTCAGGACAGGGGTCGTATTTGGTTTCTCGAGTCGATTGATCGACTCGACAAAAAAAGCTTCTCGATTTTCTTTAAGTTTCATATTTGGTTTCACGACCAAATCGACAGCCAAACGCAGCCATACAAAACCATAAAATTGGGTGGTATTACTTCAAGACAGCAAACCACGTATATTTAATTAAAATAGAAATTGTTAAAAGTTTATTGAATGCATAAATTGAGCTTTTTAATAATCGTCAAACGTCTTTATCGACACATAAAGAGACGATATCGTGACGCCAAATGCCAATTTTTATTTATCGACAGACGACAATGTCGACTCGAGAAACCAAATACGGCCCCAGGTGTTCCAAAGATATTCCATACCGTTTTCTATAAGAGGAAGGATCAAGCTTACGAGCCTAAACTTTCTCTTTGCTTCGTTAATTTTATCTACAACTATGTTCCTAATACGCTTATAAGATCTTTTAGCTGAATCACTGTTAACTTTTTGTGCCCAGTGGAAAAGAAACTCTCTTTCAACAAGCAGCGATTTAATTTCCGTAGTAAACCAAGGTTTTGGCCTTGCTGGTAATGTTTTACTTCGCAGAGGTGCACTCATCAAACAGGTCAAGGAACATAGTAGGTCAAATGCAGAACGATCTTGTCATCGACGTCAGTCATGGTAAAGATGTTAGCCCAAGGCAGACAAAGGCACCTTTCGTTCTCGGTCAATACTGGAGAAATCACGATAACTGAGAGTAACCGGGGAAGGAGAGTCAACACTAAAGCGATGAAAAACGAATAAGAAAGATATCGTGGGAGGAGATATTTGGTTTTGAGAGGTGATGGGGTTGATATCATTTGTGAGAAACACTTCGAGTAAGGAGGGTGCACTACAATTGAAATTGGTTGGGTGAACATTGGTAACATCTAGGCCTCAAGAGAATGAATAGTGTGAACAAAAGAATTTTGAAGGGTAGATTTCTTTAATAGATTGACGTTGAAGTCACCATCTACCAGGATGTATTTATACGTATCGAATGAGTGCTCAAGAGCTTCGCTAAGTTCTTCAGAATTTATGTTGTTAAAGATGCCAGACGAAGAATAAGTGCAGACAAGAAGAAGTTTATCATAAGCACTAAAAATTTCAACACAGATAAGTTCAATTCTTGGGAGATTAGAGAACCCAATGGTTTTAGATTTAAGGTGTTCTCGCAAATAAATGGCGACTCCTCCACCAACACGCTCCTGCCGATCGTTACGAAATAACTTGTATCACTCAATGGAAAAGACAGAAGAGGGAATGGAATCGTTGAGTCAACTTTCACTGATGAAAAGCGCATGGACACCGGAATTTACTAAGAGCTCATTCATTCAACTCACCAATTTTGGGACGAATACTACGCGAATTTAATAGGCAAGCACTATGTTCCGAACTAAAAATTTTGAGCAGTGATTCCAGTGCTTCAATAGATGGACATTGTAGTTGGGAGGCACCTCGCACGATGACAAAACGACCATCCTTTTTATTCCTGATTGGTGTAGTAATCCAAGCTTGCAAAGTTTAAATATCTTTAGGCTGCGACAGCTATGGAGACCCAATATCTGTTGAAAGGATAGCGTAGACTATAACAACCGTAGCTTAAGGATGCCAAACTGGAAGACATCGGCTCAGAATCGTGACCGGTGGAAAGAATCGTAGCGAGAGACCAGGAAAATTCGCTTAAAAATGTTACACCATACCAATTAATGACTGTTTGCACGACAAACAAAACTATAAGTATGACACACGCGTCAGAGTCATTCATATTATGATTGCTGACTAAATAATAAAATATAATTACGAGTCACCGCAATCACGCAACAAGTCAATAACTTATTGATTAATGTTGTGCTAATTGAGTTAATAATAAAAAAATGATTATGTTGCGCAAATTGTAATGTATAAATTAAGCTCATGGAAATTAAAATTCAGTTAAGAACAGTAACTCGAAGTATTATTTCAACCACCAAAAACTGCTACTAAATTAATTAGGTTGTGCAGTCCTAATCACCCCCTATAACAGTCCAGGTCATACCAATGAGCTATACATTGGTCTTTCGAACCTTTGAAAGAATCAAACCTACGCACAACTCGCACCGCGAGTTAAACAGTTAGAAAAAAACAATAACATTAAGAACCGAATTACCGAGTCTGCAGTACCAAGATGGAGTCATTTTCGGAAATAGCAGAGGAACAAAAGAAGCTTGGGGAAACCATGAGCCGTGCCCTCTCAAACATGAAGAAAGACAGCAGTGGGAGGAAAGACAAGAGCTATGTAGAAAAGAGACTAGCGGAATTTGACAGTTCCTGGGGAAAATTTCAAGAAAACCACGACTATCTGGAAGGAATGAACAGACCTTCGGAACCGTATTTTACGCAGAATTTCTACAATCAAGTAAAAGCTAAATACGATGAAGCCAAGGAATTACTGAGAGATTATCAACAAAAACTTAGCAAGCAGCTGGTCGAGACAGCAGCAAACACCACAGGAGTAAACTTCAACATAAAATTGAACGACGACATGGAGGAGAAGACATTGCGTCTCAAGGAACAGAGGGTCAAAATGAGCAACATTAGGAGACTACTTGCTGAAGTAGGAGAGAGAGGCCAAGCGAAAACCAAGACGTACTGCGAATTTAAAATCAAGCTGTTAACAACGCTATACAAGAATTGCACGAAGAAATCATGACATTTACCGAAGAGGAAGAGCTGTCGCATCAGTACTTCAAGGAGGAGCAATATGAAACTCTTGAAGAAGTGTACCAAGAAACCATGATAGAACTACAAGATGTGGTAGAAGAAAAAAGTCAGAGAGAGGATGAGGCAAAGACGAAACTACCACAAATAAAAATTCCAAACTTTGACGGTGACTAGGTATAAGGCCTGGAAATATTTTGAAAATATATTCTGTAGATTAATCCACATCAACAAACGTTTAGGTAATGCTGAGAAAATGCATTACTTGCAAACGTCACTAAGTGGTGAGGCGCACAAACTTATCCAACATCTGGCAAGCAGCGAATCCAGTTATGAAGCAGCATGGAGCCTAGTAACATGGAGCATGGAGCCTACGTTTATCATCGATTCTGCCAAAGCAATAAAACAATTGCATGACCAAATAAAAGAATGCCTACAACTAGAAACCCCACCCTGGGAAACCTTCATTGCACATGTTATACGAAGAAATATGGATCCAGAGACCTATAAAGCGTACGAGCAATCATTGAGCGAACCACGAGAGATACCGAAATTAGAAGACATACAGAAGTTCTTGGAAACTAGATTCCAAGCACTAGAAGTAAATCCAGAGCCTAGGAAGAAAACTGAAAGCAGCCGCACCATAAACCATGGACAATCACGAAGTAACTACCAAATAAAGAATTATCACGCTAGTACCACACAGTGCCGATACTGTAATGGACAGCACAGTATATACGTATGTCAAAAATACAGAGTACTGAAGTTAGCAGAGAAGCTTAACTTCGTCCGGCAGAGTGAAATATGTCTCAACTGTTTGAACCATGGCAAGAACGACCCCTGCCACAGCCAAAGCCGATGCAACGTCTGTAAGCAGCAACACCATACATTAATTCACCAAGAGGCAAAAAATCCAACAGCAAAACAAGATGTACCGAGAGTAATGTCATCACACATCGCTACATCTCAACGCACAATTGAGTCACACGTTGTAAGGAAATCTTGCAATGTAATACTGGCAAGAGCTCTAGTACGAGCCCAGACCGTAAGAAACACTTATGAGTATCTGAGAGCATTGGTAGATCCCGGATCCCAAGTCACCTTCATAAGCAAAAACTCGACGCAAGCATTAGGAGTTCCAAGAATGAAAATATATTCTGAGATTTCAGAAATACACAGGAGCAAGGCTGGGACACCTCACAGCAAAATTTTAGTAGAACTCATTTCGAGATTTCCATCCAACTTTAAACTGCAGTGTGAAGCTCTAATACTTCCATCGCTGAAGAGCGACCAACCACAAAAATATATCGTTAGCGAAGGTCATACCAGTTGGAGTAATCTCATTCTTGCAGACCCTACATACGATACCCCGGGACCAGTTGACATGATATTGGGCGCAGACGTATTTGGAGACATCCTAATGAACAGAATTCGAAAAAAACAAATGTGGAACGTTAGCTTAAAAAACTGAATTTGCCTGGATATTGTCTGGACCAATCGAACAGAAAGAAGTAACCAGGAAAATCACATCAATCACACCAAAAGCATTTCTGTTGTTATCATTCACGTTATTTACTTGTGTTTAGAAATATAAACCCACAATTATTGTTTGTTTATAATGCCAAAAATAAGATTACATTTAATCTAAAATTAACTTAAATAAGATTTCATTAAGCAGTCACTCAAAAATTCCACTTTCCGCTGATCTATCTACAAATATTTTTTTATTGCCATATATGATTTATAACAGAGGACCATCAGCATAAACAAGATCATTTTTTATTAATAAAAGCTCGGGTTTTATTTGAGATAAACATGAAAAAAATATTTGAATCATATCTTATTATATAATTTAGCTATGAACGATACTTCCTAACAACAGTTTCGTATACTCTGAACAAGTTGAATCTCTTGCAGAGAGTGTGCGATAATATTGCCGAGTCGCATTAAGATAAGCAAAATTGATCATAATAAAATACCTTCACGTGTGTCTATGGTTCTGGACACAACTCTATAAAAATTGCGCAACACAGTTTCGCACTATCACTTTGTGTGCAAGCTTTTACTAATTGAAGCAAGGAGATTATTACAAAATTGGTTTATACATAGTTGTTTAAATTGACGATCAACAAACAAAGTTTAGAAGATTATTATCAACAAGTTCTAATATAACAACAAGTTTAGTGTTGTTTAGTGGCTCAAACCGACATGTTTAAAATTGAAAAAATATCAAATGAAATTTGTAATAAATTAATATCACCGGGTGTTACTGGTTTTATAAATGTTACACCTCTTGAAGTATCGCCGATACTGCGTAAGTTTTGGAAGCGGTCACCGACATGTCTACCGGAACCGTATGCAGATTACGCAGAGAAAATATACAATTTCAAGGTGCGCAAAGATGATGTGTGGATTGTAACATATCCAAAAAGTGGAACAACATGGACTCAGGAGATGATATGGATTATTGTGAATGATTTTGATTTTGATAAAGCTAAGAAGGATATTACTGAAAGATCACCATTTTTAGAGTAAGTAACTAGTAATAGCTATCAAGTAATATTGAATATATTATTTTATTTTAGAGTAAATGGTTTGGTGTTTTCTCCAGTTGTTCCAGAGGATTATGTTGATAATCTTCCATCGCCTAGAGTTATAAAATCACATCTATCAAGTGCTTTGCTACCTTCTGAGCTATGGACTAAAAAGCCAAAGGTATGAAATGCGCTTTTAAGTGATCAAATGAAGCTTTAACGCTTTTGCGGATGGTGTATGGTGACGACAATTCGTTGTAGATATGAGAACTCTTAAGACTAGGTTTTTATGGGTTAACGATCAACAATAAGTCTCTGTGTGCCTTAAACGGGGTTTTATCCTCGACTGAAATGCCGTAGCAGTAAGTTTTAGTCAGAAAGGAATGAAAGAATGCAACACAATTTTAGTCCATAGGCTTTCATAATCTCGTCGCCTTTCTATAGTTGTAGGTTTAACTCGACAATGACTACTTTACAGGGGAACGATTTTATAATTTCGGTGCAACTGGAACTATTCTCAGAATGAAACAGTAGGGACATTACGGGTGTAGTTTTGTTTTCTCAAACGGAATGACTGAATTATTTTTTTTTATTTGCGATTTTATTACAGGTGTGCTCCCAGTGCATAGTGGCCAAGTCGTAAAGAGCTGATATTTTTTAGCTCTTTCGGTGTTAAGCTTCCCAAAAGGAATAAGTTTAGTAAATTCCCCTGTTTTCTTTTCAGTGTAATAGTTTTGTAATTTTCATCATAATTAAATAGCTTATAGAAAATCGTATTAGGATATTAGGGCTTCTTTTCTACTTTGAACTCCAACAACTCCGTTCAGTTGGCTTGGGTTTTTCATCATTTTCACAAATAACCCTTTTAAATTCCTTGAAATTATCCTTGAAGAAATCACTGTATCCCATTCTATGTACAAGGTACGATACTACACTATCGTTTGCTTTTGAGAAAATAAATGGCTTGTTGTAAGTCGAGCACTGGACTCAAAAATAATTGATCAAATATAGATTGATATTTACACTCCGTCTAGGTGTAAGTATTTTTTTCTCTTTCTATGTGTGCATTGTATCTTTTTTCTAATTCCATTTTCTTGTCAGCGCCTCCCCAGTTCTATCCACCCAATGGCGCTACAACCCAAATCGGGCACTGGCGTCCTCTAGGGCATTTCTTCAAGTTTGATGGTCCCTTGCAGCATGTCTCCAGTTCCGGATTTTGAGCATTTCTGTCACAAAGTGTATCCATCTCCTCCTCGGTCTACCTACTGGCCTATTTCCCGAAATTGTTCATGCCATAAGCCGTTTTGGGATACGATTGTCCTCCAACGTGATTACCTAGCCGGCTAGTCTTAGTATGTTAATTTTTATTAAAGTTGAGAATTCTGGTTGGTCAAAAATTTCATACAACGTAATGTTACATCTCCTTCGCCATATTCCATTCTCTCTGGTTCGGCCTATTCACTCGTTCCTCTATGTCCTGGGTCCAAGTCTCGCTGCCATAGCACAGTACTGGCCGTCTTACAGTTTTGTAGAGTGAGGGTTTCGTTTTCCTGTGCACAAATCTTGAGTGCAGTATTTGTTTTTGGGCATAAAAGGCTCCATTAGCCAGTAGTATTCGTCTGGTTATTTCTTCTTTTCTTCGTTTCTTTTTGTAATTCTAGACCCAAGGTAGACTATTTTATCGACTATTTCTGGGTTATGTTCGTCGATAGTTATATTTCTTCCCATTCTAAATGCTCTGGATTGTTGCATCACCTTTGTTTTTTCTTCATTTATCTTCAAGCTCTGTCCTTTGCGGTATCTTTTCTTTTGCTGCTAAAAAGGATCTTCACACGATATTCACGTCACCCGCATAACTAAGTAATTGTACTGACTGTGTAGCTAGTGATGCACTTCTCTGGACTGACGTTTTTCTTTTCACCCATACTAGGACGAGATTGAAGAGCACTGGGGCCAGCCCTTCCCCTTGTCTAAGTCCTTGTTGTACTTCGAACTCTTCTGTTATAACATTTTGGATCCTTAGCTTCTCCAGTGAGTTACCAGCTTTGAGGGGACTCCAAATTCTGATAAGACGTACAGCCTCTCTCTGTTTATTGAGTCATATACCTGTTGAAAATCGACAAATATCTGGTACATATCTACATTCCTTTCGCAGGTTGGTGGAGATTATCCTTGTCCACCTTTAGAATTTATTTAATTTATCTACTTAAGTGAAAACACTTTGACTTTAACAAATTAACTTTCATTTATTATCACGTTAACAAAATTCCGACTGGATCCCTAGAGAGTACTTTCAAGAGTGATAACAAGAATGTGATAACAAAAGGCAAAATCTAGAGCTAGCCTAGCGGTTATTATAACAATGCAACATATAGTAGTCTTGAAGCAAGACTACTTCTGAAAGTTGGATGATGAAAATACAGTAGTCTTAAATCAAGACTACTATTAAATGACTTAATGCTATTTTATATGTAGAAAGTGCGTTAGTAATCTTATCCACAGGTTTTCTCAAGAATTTGTTTAAGGTCAGCAGTTGGTCCGCTGTTGACCTGTTTGTCCTAAAACCAGCTTGATATTCTCCTATAAGGCCTTCCGCTATAAGTTCTAGGTTTTCTTTCACAAGGATTGTGAAGGTTTTGTAGCTGGTGCTGAGAAGTGAGATGCCTTTGTAGTTTTTACATGTTAATTTATCTCCTTTCTTGTAGATTGAACATATAATCACTTTCTTCCAGTCATCTAGTATAACTTTTTCCTTCCAGATATTGCATATGAGTTAGTGTAAGGATCTGATGCTGGAGCTGTGATAAACGAGCAAAGCGGCGATACAAGCGGAGCGGAGATAATACAAAAAAGTTTTCGATAGAGCGGTTTATATTGGAGCAACACGGGGAATCACGCTTTGGTCGCGACCAACGACAAGAGATGCGATAAAGTTTTGGACAATTTTCTCCGCTAATATCGTTAGAATCAAGCAAGATTCAAGATGGATGTTGATTCGTTAATAAGTCAAGTTTTTCTGAGGCCGTCATTGTGGGACAAACTCGAGAACAACCTTAAACTAATTAAACTGCTTTATTCTCTGCTCCAACGTGAGCACCTCATCTGTAGAGCACTACTCACAGCTTTTGTCACAGCTTTAGTCGCGGCCCTCTACACTCTACTCGTTTTTCGAAGCTCCAACATAATTAGACCGTAAGGTTCATAATAGTTGCGGCCTCCTCCCTTTGTCTTTGCAGATGTCCGTTCTCGGCTGAAACATACTGGTGATCTGACGAATTCCTTTTCACGCTTGTCTAATTCTCCCTTCACTGTAGTCTCCTGTAACTGTAATATCAATAAGTTGAACTGCTTGCGCACGACTGTTCTTGCCGATCTAAAGTGGTTTCAGTTGCGTGGTTGCAGTTGCACCTCGATTGAGCTACTTCGCATTTTGCTAAAACCTCAAGCCTAAAAAAAACAATGTTGGCACAAATCACCTAACTAATCCAAAGTCAGTTGTGCTCATGTGTGGACAAAGGTTTCATTTTAATTGCAAAAAGGTTGTGTGCGTGATCATCAGTCGACTCGTATGCGTTACACTCCACAAAATATTTAAATTGTTGAAGATATCTGCCTACGCAATACTGCAATAGCACATTGTATCCGAACGTGAGCAATTACTGAGTTTCCATGCAAAGTTTACCCTGGGTTAACTAAGAGTAAGCGCCTATGGGAACGCGGGTTGAGTAAAGTCTCGTTAAATCCAAGAAAACTCAGTGAAACACGTCAGATTAGGCCGCGTTTTGCATATGTGTTTGTTTAAAGTGCGTTTACTGCAGACTTTTTGTCATCTCAACCCAAAACCGTCATAGAAACAGCATCGAGTATGGTTTAACTTTGGTCCTCCTTGATATGTTCCTTGTTAAGAAGTTTCAAAAGATAACGACATAACAGCAAAGGTTAAAAGGAGATTGGAGCTGGGAAATAGAAGCTACTACACTTCTTAACAAGGAGCATATCAAGGAGGACTAAAGTTAAACCATACAGAACTGCTATTAGATCAATATTACTGTATGAATCCGAAACCTAGATATAATAAAAAAGTAACGAAGAACGCCTCGTCGGATGCTTCGAAAGAAAAATTGCTGTTATCTGCTATCGTTATATTTTCCTGTACGATGATGACATTGGAATCATAACCTGTCCGAACTAAATGAGCTTCAGATTCAGTTTGGGTGAACTAAACAAGTATTTATTTTTTTTTCTCGGCCTATTTAACGATGAATCCTCCTGTCCTTTTAATCATCAATGCTATATGCAAATAGAAATATGTAATGAAAAAGTCGTAACATATTATAAAATAATACATCATTGCAACAAAAAGCCTATCTGTGGCCGTTCTTTTTGCCAGCTGTTACCTTATGGTGTATTCAAATACGCCTGAACTGTTTTGATAAATTACTCAGACTAGGATAAATCAGATACGTTATTTTTTCGCTAGGTAGAAGTCGGGTAGGTACCAAAATGGAGGGCCTAATTCAAAGTATCAATAACCTTGACTTGACTGGGAGGCGTACTGAAGTAAAGGCCTCACTAAAGATATGTACAAGTGCTTAGTGATGAGGGGGATCGTTGAATTCCTTAGACCATCTTTTTATAAATCCCAGGAGTAAACTGCCCTTGGAAGAGATATAATTGATGTGAGTGGAAAAATCCAGCTTACAATCAAACCTAACACCAAGATCAGTTACAGAGTTTACGCGAGAGATTATGTTGTGAAGAAAAATATAGCCATAAATTAATGGACCACGGTTTCTACAAAACGTCATGACCTCGCGCTTGCTAATATTAAGAACCAGCTTGTTCTTAGAACACCAGGAATAGAAGGTGTTAAGTTCAATTTGCAAAAGTTTGCAATCCTCGGTACTCTTAATGAGCCCGTATAGTTTGATGTCATCGGCGTAAATAAGCGGTACACCAGAGGACGCTTCAATGTTTCTGGATTTGACGCCAAGAAATAGAACTTGATAGGTTCTGTCGGCTAAGTAGGATTGGAACCATACCACAAGGGTATGCGGAAAGCCTAGTTTTTTTTTAGCTTGGGAGCTATTTAACTCGTAACGTTCACTACAAAGTCATTGACAAACGTGTTAAAGCTATAAAATTAATCACACATTAAATATTAGTGTATAAAATTATAAATTTTCAGATAATTTACGTTGCACGAAATCCAAAAGATGCTGCTGTCTCATTTTATCATCACTTCCAGCACTTAATCGGCTATACAGGAAGTCTTGATGATTTTGTAGAAGCATTTCTAACTGGAAATTTAAGTTATACTCCATATTGGAGACATGTTTTAGATTTTTGGAATTTAAGGAATGAATCAAACATTTTATTTTTTACTTATGAAAATATGAAAAAAGATTTAAAAGCAATTATTATAAAATGTTGTAAATTCTTGGAGAAACCATATACAAATGAACAAGTTGATAAGCTGGTAAATCATCTGGCGTTTGATAATATGAAAAGTAAGTAAAATGTTTGATTATATACATACTATGTATTAATATATATTTTTTTATTCTAGAAAATCCACATTGTAATAATAAGGTTCTTGTCAAGAATTTCAATCAAATCATTGGTAAAGAAAGTGATTGGGATTTTATTAGAAAGGGAAAAGCTGGTGGTTATAAGGATGAATTATCTAAAGAATGTATTGATAAATTCGATAAATGGATTAAGGATAACATAAAGGGAACTGATTTTGACTTTAAGGAAAACTTTATATTTGAATGAGAGTATTTCGTATGCTGTTATGTATTGATGTTAATATTTACTAATGTTAATATATTTAATTTAAATTAAACAGTATTTTCTATATTTAAAACTTTTAATTGGTTAGAACTTGAGCATATTATGTGTATAAGAAGATGAGTGAATGGTAGGTATCATCTCGTTCCATGAACCAATGGTGTCCTCTTTTAAAATCAGCAACTTCTTTCAGTAATGCTTCTGGCCTCATACTTTGCCCTTGCTAGGTAATGTAGAGTATCCCTTAGAATACAAACATTATTATCTATCTGATCGTTCTCAAATCGTTAAAATCCAGGATAACTTCTCTGAGCTAATATATCTGCACTGCGGTGTTCCCCAAGGCTCTATTCTAGGTCCCTTGCTATTTATCATTTACTTAATGACCTTCTTCTTGTAATTAAGAACACCTCTATTTACTTATATGCTGATGATGTGCAAATCTACATAAGTATGCCTGTAGATTAGTGATGAGCAAGATTGGTCTTGCACATTTAGCAAGAAAAGCAAGACCAAGACAATAATATAGGACAAGGGCAAGACAAGACTGCAAAATCAAGGTAGCAAGACTTTTTGCGCATCACTAACTGTCAAAAGTCATACAGTGATGAGCGAAAAGTCTTGTCTTCCACATTTAGCAAGACCAAGGCAAGACTGCAAGAATCTCTGCAAGCCTTTTTGCAGGACCTTCTGCTCATCCCTGCAAGACTTTTGCAACTTAGTGATGAGCCAAAAGTCTTGCTATCTTGATTTTTCACACTTCTGTAGTCCTTGCTTGTCTTGGTCTAGCTTTGGTTTTGCTAAGCAAAGGCAAAAATGCAGGAACAGTCTTACTCATCACTACTGTAGATTCAACCATCCAATGTATTCGTATACCTAACGATGATCTGAGAAGTATTTCTGATTGGACTGTTGCGAATAAACTGCCCCTGAGTCCTAGGGAAACTTCTAGTGGTTTGGATTGGTGGTTAGTAAGACTCCAATTGCATCAAGTAGGTACTCTTGCACCAATGGCAATAAAAAATGTCATCTTACCTTGTGTTAATTTAAGTGTTTAGTTTAAATCTAAATTCTATAGTATAGTTCTTCAAAAAATTGATGGTAACTACTTTAACTGGTGAGCTCTAGACTTCTCACACCTGATATACAAAAAATGCACGTTTGCTCTAATTATGCCCCACCCAGCTCAGGTATAGCAGTCTAATTTTCCCTAAACTTGACTCGGTGCGTACAAGAAAGATGGAAGTTGCAGTTAACTATTGTCTCAAATAGGCTAAGACGACAAGAACATATCAAACCACATGCATCCAGCTTACTGGATTTTCCTTTGGAAACATCGCTTGTACCACGAATTAAAATGTATTTTTAAGGTCATGAATAAACTGTTTCCTCGGTAGTTGTGTGAGAAACTGCGTTTCTTGCAATCCAATAGACAGGACATAGACATTATTGATTTCTAAGTGTTGAGCCCGCCACGCACTATCATTCGGTTTTACCCCGCGTTCATCGTAATCCGAACGACGGACGCCTCTATTCTATACACATTCCACGTCGTTTAGTTCGCATAGTACCATAGACGAAGATAATTTGTTGGTTGTAGCGGAAGTTCTTACTGGAAAGTTGAATGCATTCTAAATAGAAGTTCTATGGAACAATATCTGAGGTCGGCCATAATTTAAAATTTTTGGATTCCTTTCGCCGTTTTTATAGCTCATAGCTATGAATACTTGTAAAAATCTAAAATCATTCGTGAACGATAAAACATTGCACTGAGGCTTCGTTCCCAAAACACTGCCATTAAGCTCAATAAATGGCCAAGGCAGAACTTAAGCTTTTTACCGAATTCAGTCTTAGCTCAGGTGTCACCCTTTGTACTACTATGTAGTTCGTCATGGTGTTCAAGTCATGGTCAGATGTATGGTAGTAAGCGAGAATGCTGATTGTGGGAGGTTGTTCACAGTCGAGTTGCTCTCGAAAATAACGAATTTCTAGACGTGATGTGTGCGTGAAAATAAAGGCGAAGGCACACCCGAAAGGGCTAGTCTTGTGTAGCGGGAAAAACATTGCCGTGGAGGCAGGAGGTTATATATTTCGGTTAAACAGTCGTTGTGGTAGATCCAGTAGAATATTACCAGAGCCGTTACATTCCTGCGGTGGTTTAATGAATCAAGTAAGGAGCAAGTGGTTCCATCGCCAATAAGTTGGAGAGCGCGGTTTTGCACCTTGGCTAGCCACGGTAAGATTGTGCCCAGATATGCGAGTTGAATTTGAGGCAGAGCCGAATGTAGAATTTGTAGATTATAGCCCTGGCCGATGGCTGAAGGAGGAAATTGCATCTTTTAGGGACTCCCAAGCATTTATTACATGATGAGTTGAATAGTTGAGTTAAGGTTGAGTTGAGGTTGAGTTGAATTTTTGACTCGCGTCTCAAATCACAAACTAAACACAGAGATGTTGCTTTCAACTAGATTCAACTACTCAACTTAAGAACTCTCGTCTATATGGATAATTTCAACTCAACCCAGATTGAGTCGAGTTCAGTCGAGCCTAATTCAACTAAGTAGTTAGACTTGGGTTCAACCTAAGTTCAACTCATCATTTATACATACGTATCTTATCTCAATTATGCTTGTTTAGCCATTTGGAACATGTGATTATTCCAATGCAGATCTTCGCTTAATGTTATGTCTAGGATATTGAGATGATTCTGGCGTCAATTGAGGAGCGCTTTAGAGACAGTACTTCGTGTCCCGTGCGTTGAATTCAACACGATTCTTGAGGCCCCAATCTAAAATCAGATTTATATCTTATCTACAATTAATGGACGAAAACTGAACCTAGCTCAATCATCTAAAACTGAATTAGATGCTCAAAATCAAAGAGAGAAGAAAGAAGGGAAACATAACATTCTATGCCATTGTGCAGGCCTTTGGAAAGAGATGCTCTAGAAAGCAGTGCTGACCGTGTAGTGGCCAGCTCTTGGAAAATATTGTAACAAATCCAAACTAGACCAGGTTCAAAAAATGGCATGTCACTGTAGCAATGAACGTAGCTCTCGATCTGGTGCCATCTAATCTGCAAGTAGCTACACGGCCTTCAGGCTATAGGGAGCGTACTCTTGCGGGAGAAGACTTTTTCTTCTTCTTCAACAGCTATATAACCGGGATCCAGTTCTGCCTCTAGCAACTGTTCTGTATATTACATCTGAGCCTTTCAACCTATGATCAATTAATTCGGCTGATGGTAGATTTTGAGCAACAAATTACAGAATGATATGCTTTCATACATTCTCAATAGAAATGGATACTATCGAGTTTGTGAATAGATACAACACAATTATGCTGCTACGATTTGATGATGGCAGATTTAGTAGATTCAAGAAGAGTAAACTCTAAAATATTTCAAAAATGACTTCAATCAAATTAAAAACAGCTCATTCATTCATGATTCTTAGGATTAAAATGATTTTTTTTAAATCTGATATTCCATTAGTGAAATTTGAAAACAAAACTGATAAACTTTTACTTATATTGCAATCTCTTAACCACAGAACCTCGTCGACTGTATGAGCCAACAAAAAGAAACTATTAAGTCATCGAAGCTTTTACAAGAAATCTGAGAGAAACCCAACCACAATAAAAATCTATATATACTGTATGTGTGCGTGACAAAAGCTCCAAATGACGTGTTTGCATGTTTTCGCTTTCTACTAAGGCATTTACTATATGTATATTCTGATTTCTAGTGCATATCAAACTTGTTTACCATTGACACATTGAGTTTAATAAAGTGCATAACCTCCTCTAACCGCGTCTTAAAGAAAAACGAAATCCATGAATCAAATCTTACGTGGTTTTTAGTAATATATCACAACCTGCAAAAATAGTGTTATGTTATAAATATCTTCTAGTGAAATTACTTTCATTTAATCATATTAATAAATAATAAAAACAATGTATGAAGTTAAAGAGATAACTGAAAGCTGTGCTCATTACGACAGATCACCAAAATTATATTCGATAACACCAAAACAATTATTCAAACCAAGCCCATCACTTGGGGATGATTGGCAGCCTGGACCATGTATTCTGCCAAAAACTTACTTAAATAACGTTGATGGAATTGATAATTTCGATGTAAGAGAGGATGATGTTTGGGTAGTTGCATATGTTAAATGTGGAACAACATGGACCCAAGAAATGGCATGGCTTATTTTGAATAATTTTAATTTTGAGAAAGCAAAGAGGGAAGTTCTTGTACAGAGATCTGTTTATGTAGAGTAAGTATTTCGTTTTGTTTCAGTATATTTTTTAAAATAATAAGTATATTTTTCTTAGATACACCAGTATAGTAAACAATGCTAGCCGTGATACTATAATAGCAGCAAGTAACTTAAAACCACCGAGATTGATTAAATCTCATTTACCGGTATCATTTTTACCAAAACAGTTGTGGACAAAGAAGCCTAAGGTATAAAACATATCAGAATCAGTAAAACCATAAATTATAACTTAACAATCATTTCTAGATTATTTACACTGCAAGAAATGCTAAAGATATGGCAATTTCAAACTATCACTTTAGTAAAGTGGCTTTAGGTCACGATGAGCCTTTAAATGTAATTCTTGATAGAATCTTAGCTGAAGAATTTCCATATTCACCATTTTGGCGACATGTTTTGGAATTTTGGAAAATGCGAAATGATGAGAATATTTTATTTTTAACCTATGAAGAAATGAAAAATGATCTGAAAGGTGTAATTCGAAGATGTTGTGAATTTTTAAATGTGGCGTACACTGAGGAACAAATACAACAAATGGAAGATCACTTAACTTTTGATAAAATGAAAGGTATGTTTGTTAGTCAAGTTTTTGATCCATTGCGATATCACATAACTACTAGTACGCCAAAAGAATTTATGTTTTTATTTAGTTCTAAGAATCTTCCAACTACCCGTCCGTCATAGTGGAATGTCTAGCAACAAACAAAGGAAAAAATAGATTTTAAGTTATGGTCAGGAAAATGCAATTATCTCTAGGACAGCTTGAGATTTAGAACAAAGAAAAAAATGAGGTTCCCAAACAGACCCCGAAAAAATATTGCCAGAATTACGACAATCATCCGGGTTTCCTCGGATTTGTCCTAGTTAGGGGAGGTCGTCCAGGGGCCGTCCGGGAGGGTTTATAAAAAGTGTCCGGATAAAACCTGGGGTGTCAGGGGTGATCCGATCAATTGAATGATTGAAGCAATAAATTAAAACAAATCTTAGTTAAAAATTGACTCATAATCAAAGTTCGTTGTTGAAAAAATGCTCTCGTTTTATTTGAATGTTCCAGTGACAATTCAATTATCAAACGTACACTGATCTGAACCGAAAAGGTGACTCAATCCAGTCGTTCAAGGAAACCAAGTTTTTAATATCTTAACTGGACTTAATGTCCTACCGATTTCTCTTCAGATCAAAATGACCACGCACGACCCAATCTGTATAAAACTTATTAAGGTTTAAGTAGTTATTAAACACTAAAATAAAAGTTGGTCTCCCTTGGCACCGGCACAGACCCGGAAGACTTTTGTTATTTAGTATAAAAATGTTCAAAATTTAATTTGGTTGTAGGTTGAAACTCTTACTCGATAGGTCACCTGCGGTCCCAAACCAGGGGCCAGTACACGCAATTCGACGTCGACTGAAAACGACGTTGAGGGCATTCAAAAACCTTACTATGGTTAACTATGGAATACTTGTGTCGGTCAAAAACTACGTGGTTAACTACAAAATAACCACTAGCATAACTTTTTGACGTTCAAAAACTTCCATGGTTAACCATAAATAAGTTTTAAAACGCGCTCCGTGTCGTTTTCAGTCGACGTCGAATTGCCTGAACTGGCCCCAGTTTTGACCAAGCAGACCAACATGTTTTTTTTACTACGTAAGTACTAAATTTTAAGAGTAGTTCCAAGCTCTTACTCGATAGGTCACGTTGGGGTCCGAAAAATTTTCCGGGAAACGCACATACCAAACTTGGGCACCACTTCCGCCCAGGCAGACCGCATTCTTATTGTCGCGGTCAGTACTAACATTTCATCGTCTTAATCGATAGGCACGTTTTTGCAGTCAGCTGTTGGTCTATTAGTACAATTGTTAAACTTGCCACATTGTCAATTTGGGGTTAAACTTTTAACGTTGCTGATTACCTTTTAGTAAAAATTTCTTGTGTCATTTGAGTTTACTGATTCTTCTATTTTCCTCATATCTTCTGCCTTTTTTGCTTCGTGTATGTTCTTCTCAGTTCGTTTCTTTTCTTTGCATTCCATTGCACCACTTGAGCGAGGCGAATGTTGCTGTTGCCTGGCCGATGCGGCTGTGAACGTCGCTACTTTCGTTTCCTCAACCAATGATCTCAAATATTTGAACCTCGAAACCTGTTCGATTTGGGTTCCATCGAGGTGAACACTGGCCCTCGATCCATCCGTTGTGAGCACTTTGGTTCAATAATCAATTTGCGAAAGATTAACGTAAAGAAACAGTGACCGGGAAACAGCTTAGATTTAGATCGGAGAGTCGGAGATCATGAAACAAGAAAACACCACCCCCATGAGATCGCAAGTACAGACTTCCAATCCTTCGATAACATCCTTTTATTATTTGATAAACAGTGTAATGCACTCAAAGTGTGCAATCTTGTAAGTAAACGACTTACTCAATCAATTCATTTGTCAGCAGTGACTTCATGCAATATTTGTCCAAAATTTTCCGATACGATACCTTCAAACTCGAATCGTCAATGCAATGGAAAATTAATTGTTATCGATAAATCACTTTACTTAAGATAAAACCAATCTGCTCGCTTGTGTAAATCAATCACTGTCATACGATCCAAGGTCAATCGACAACACAATTTTGAAATAAGTATTTATCAATGATTATTCGTTGACGACTCTACAACCGGGTTCCTGTCCTGGTCTCTCATCAATGATTGCTCTTACTAAAAATTAAATAAACTATTGTTGTCAACAAATAGATTGTTATCACTGATTTCTTATATAACATAATTTTCCTAAAAATAGTTGATATAAGAATGGTATTACTTCATAATTTCATTTTTATTTTGATATCAAACAGTTCTCTGAACCACCTCTGGTTATTATCTAACAAAGCTCACTCCTACAACACCAGTAAATGGTAATCCACATTCTCCTACAATAATAAAGATTAAACAATATTCCAACAATAGATATAAAATAACAAAAATATAAACGAAAATTTCAAGTTGAAAGATAAACACAACCTCGACCGAATTCAGATAACATTCAAATGACAACCAATAGATTTTTTTCTTCAAATATTTAAAGCAGTATTCAAAAATCTTCCAGTAAGACAAAACCGTGTAATAAAATGTACGAAGTTAAAGAAATAAGTGAAGGTAGTGATGAGTATCCGAGAACATCGAAATTGGCATCGATAACACCGAAAAGATCATTCAAAGTAAGCCCATCACTTGGTGAAAATTGGCGCCCAGGTCCGTGCGTCCGTCCTACACGTTACTTGAACTATGCGGAAAGGATTCGTGATTTTGAAGTAAGGAACGATGATGTTTGGGTGATTGCGTATCCTAAATGTGGAACAACATGGACACAAGAATTGGCTTGGCTAATTATAAATAATTTTGATTTTCAAAAAGCAAGGGACGAAGTTCTTATCAAACGTTCTGTGTTTCTGGAGTGAGTGCTGCCTGTCAATACTTCTAAATCTTTATTGACAAACAAAAATATATTTTTAGATATTCTACTGTAAATACCGACAATGGTCGTGATACTATAACTGAAGCCAGTCAATTGAAACCACCACGTCTTATTAAATCGCACCTCCCTGTATCACTTTTACCGACGCAACTATGGACGAAAAAGCCTAAAGTATAAGAGAAGATAATTTTTATCACTAAATACTTATCGTATACTTCTTGTAGATTATCTATACAGCAAGAAATGCTAAAGATATGGCAATTTCATACTATCACTTTAGCAAGGTGGCTTATGGGCATAAAGAGCCCTTAGATGTAATTCTAGATAGAATGTTAGCCGACGAATTTCCTTATGCACCATTTTGGACGCATGTTTTGGAATTTTGGAAAATGCGAAATGATGAGAATATTTTATTTTTGACGTACGAAGAAATGAAGAGGGATCTAAAAGGTGTAATTCGAAAATGTTGTGAATTTTTAAATGTGGTGTACACTGAGGAACAAGTACAACAAATGCTAGATCACTTAACTTTTGATAAAATGAAAGGTATGTGTTTATTAGTCATGAATTCATGGGCGTTATCCATATTCCTTAAACTAATCGTTAGTTTCTCCATTTCGATATAATCCATCGGATTTTCAAGTAGAATAAGACATTCCTTGTCGATGATTAATGTTATGCAACAACCAAAACAACCCCTAAAAAATTACGCTTTTGGCTAATATCTCTTAAGCGGTAAGTCTTATCATAAAATAATGTTCTCAAAGTTTATGCTCGTTCATGAGATATCGCCGTTTTAAAGATTTCAAATACTCATATGCACTCACTGGCGACCTGTATAGATTAGTGTTGGGTAGGACACGATTATAAAATGAGTTTGTAAGAGGAGCCTCTTTTTCCTTTTGAACCAGTACAATGTCTCACTTCAAATGAGGCCATTGTATTGCTAGCACACTTCACGTAGCTCAAATGTTGCGATGCGGGTAGATCTATTGCGTTTGCCAAAGAAGGGATACGATAAATGATGAATGAATGAATGTAAATATTAATTAAAATAATTCATTTTCGAAAGAATAATTTCACGGCTTGTAAATTTTGTTTTTTGCTCAAACACATCCTAAGAAATAAGTTTTCCATTGTTTAATTTAGGTCCAACCCCACGTGCGCACCTCATGGATTTTCGCAGGGAATTTGAAATTTCCGGAAATATTTTAGCACATGTGCCACACACACAGAAAACCAGGCGGTCATTTTTGTAAACCTTAATGTTTTGCGTAAAAATGTCGAGGATTATTCCTAGGCACGTACTGCAAGTATTAGAGCGGCTCAAGGATGCTTATTTTATTTACACATTTCATCTATTTCAGTTACACATTTCATTATTTTTCTAGTCTCCAAATTTTTTAAGTTCGACATCTAATTACGATACGACAAGAAAAAAATTTCTTCTTTCTTTCTTCTTTGTGCCCCTTTAATCCCTCATGGGACATAGGGCGGAAACAGTTGCCCTCCAGCGGACTCTGTTTTGCGCGACAGCTCTCAGCTCTGACCAGGATCTCCCAGTTGTTGCGGCCTCTGCTAGTAGGGTCCTTCTCCACGTTGTTCTAGGTCTTCCAACTCGACGGGATCCTTGCGGGTTCCAGTCAAGGGCCTGTTTGGCTAGGTTTTCGTTATCGCGTCGCAAGGTGTGGCCAACCCAATTCCATTTCCTTCGCCTGATTTGGTCGTCTATCCTTTCTTGGCCGGCACGGCGCCATAGCTCTTCATTTGAAATTCTATCTGGCCAGCGGATTTTTAGGATACGACGCAGGCATCTGTTGATGAAGACTTGTAGGCGCCCTGTGATGAATTGGGTGACTTTCCATGTTTCGCAACCGTACAAAAGAACTGCCTTAACGTTGGAGTTGAACAGCCGCAATTTGGTGTTAGTTGAGATCTCCGTTGATCTCCATATGCGGAACAGGCATGCATATGCGCCTCGTGCTTTATTTATTCTGGAACTGACGTCTTCTTCTGTACCGCCATTTTCGGTAATAATGCTACCGAGGTAGCAGAATTTATCTACCAGTTCCACGTCACGGTTATTCAGCGCAGTTCGTTCAAGTGTGTTTGCATTTATCCGCATTTCTTTGGTTTTGTTCGGATTCAGCCTTAAGCCTGATAGACTACTTTCTGTTGCCAAATTGTTTAACATGTTTTTTAGCTCCTGATGTCTGTGGGCCAGCAAACAGATATCATCCGCGTAGTCGAGGTCCTTAAGGCGGTCTAGCAAACCCCATTGTATGCCGCCTGTTCTATTATCTAGAGCGTCGACAAGGATGTCATTTATTACTATAAGAAATAGTAATGGCGAAAGTAGACATCCTTGTCGTACTCCTGAATTCACCTCGAAGCTGTCGGATAATTTTCCATTATGGAGAACTCTGCATTTGGAATTGTTGTAAAGGGCTTTTATCAATTCTATTATTTTATCAGGCAGTCCACGTCGCCGTAATGCCTGCCATATAAAGCTCCTATTAACCGAAAAAGCTCCTATTAACCGAAAAAAATTTAGCGTACATATTTGTTTCCATCCAAATCTTTAAAATGCTCTCTATGACAAAGATAAACCATAATTAGCGGCAATATTTTTTTCATAATTGGCGTGATGCCTGCACAAATTTTGGCCTATGAATGTTAATTACAAAAATATTCTTTAAAATTTTTGTTAACTATACAAGGAAAAACATTTTTACAGATTTAAAATGAAACTCCCTAAAATTGAAAATATTACGAAAATATTTTATTTGTTATAGATAGAGATTTAAAAATAAAAATAAAAATTGTCTCTTTAGTATAAAATTTCACTCCTCTTTCACTACGATTTCTCAGCAGTTCGTGTTTACAATCTCACCTTGGCGCAGTTCATATTGGATATTTAACTGCCGCAAAAGAAGTAAGAAATGTCTCTCCACTTCGTAATTTACAATCGCACGATACACACTCATATCCCAGTAGTACATTATTTTTGAACCGGGACATTTAAAAAAGTTGAGGCCTCAGTACAATTTGCTATCGTGTACGGGACAAATGAACTGCCTCTTGTAAGTCCGGCTCAACTCTAGTATAGATCATCAGACGTTCAATAAATTCTTTGTTGGATTGAGTGGCTAATATTTTTAGGGGTGATTCCTGAATATATTTGGAGAAAAAAATTGTTCTAGAGAGTGGCACTATCCACACATCCACAGGGTCTTTACGAAGAAAGAAAAGTATTTTTTAAAAATTTACCTAAATTTGAATAACTTCTAAACTAATTATCGTAGAGCAACGTAATTAGGTTCATCTTTTCGATAAATATGTATTCTTTTATCTATATAAATATAATTGGAGTGTCTGTCTGTAATTTCAAAATAATTATGTTTTTTTAAGTTTTTTTGGTTATTTACATGTAATTAAAACAAAATCCACTATTTTTAAAATTTTTGTCTGTCTGTATGTCTGTATGTCTGTCTGTTTGGCCGCGGTAATCTCGGGAACGGCTAGGCCGATCGGGATGGGACTTTCACTGGAAGATTCAGTATTTTTGCGAGCATGTTTTAGGCTATTTATATACCCTATATATTAGCTCTATCTCTGTGTATGTATGGATGTATGTATGTAGACAAAACTTAAAATTTGATTTTGACCCACTTCCCTATAACCGATAAACTTCAAATTTTGCACATATATATAGTTCGGGTGTCAATATAATCTGACCACTTTGTAAAAAAATCAAGATGGCGGTTCCAAGATGGCGGGCGAATTTCGCAATTGGGCTCCCCCACCCCCGACATGGGTATCAAATTAAAGAGTATGACAAGTAGAATACAATTAGTTATGAGGTGCATTCAAATTTCAAAATGGCGGCCAATACAAAATGGCGGACTACTTTTTTTCTTACAACCCACTCGATATGGGTATCAAATGAGGCGCTAGGGAAAAGTTCCGGTGTTAATGAAATGAAATTATAGGTAAAAAGTACCCCGATTAGACCGAAAACTTGAATCCTTAGTCGGAAGAAATAGAGTGTGAAGACTTTTTTGAACATTCCAATTCTAGGTCTAAAAGAGCTCTAACTAATTATTTAGGTTCTCCAAAATTACGTACTATATGAAGCCTTTTTCTTTTTGGTAAAATTTTCGTAGTTAGGGTTGCCTAAAATACGATATGTACTTAGGCACCAATGGGTAGCTCTTTGAGGTCTACAATTTTAATTAAATTATGAGATGCAACCTGACTACATACTACAGTGAACCGACTAAAAATTAAATCTCTGTGCTATTGGTAAATTAACCATGTATTGTAATAACCGGGTCATAATATCTACTTATTAAAAAGGATAACAGATTGCAATGAATCACAGAGACTCACATATTACACTATCATAATGATACACTGTAATATCCCTTAATATTTATTTATTGGCAAAGAGAGTATAATTTTACAACCTACGCGAATGAAATGCTGTCACTACGAGATATTGTTCTTTTAATTGGTGGAAATACTCAGGATCATTATGGTTTCCCATTTCCACAACTAATCGATGGGTCTGAAAATAATCTAAACACAAAATAGATGGAGCACAATAAACCAAAGTTGACGCATTATCAACAGTGTCAATACGGGTGAATTTTTAAGGCCCAACAGGAGGCACTGGCATGACGTTCTTACGTGCAAATAACAGGGTTATCCCAGCAGGGTAATTAACAGAGATTGTGGCAACTTTACTCATAAAAGCAAAAACAGCTCATTCTATCTTTATAATACCGATCGGAGAAGATCATATGGAAAATTCTGCATGTAACAAATCTAAAAACCGCCACAAAGCTAAAGTTTTGCAAGACTGCATGATGGTTGTCTGGGAATGGGACGATGCACCTTGATAAATATAGTATCTATTGAAGCCGTTTACAGAACAATGTAAGATTTAAGAAGAAAATACCAATTACTTATTTTGGTGTGAAAATGTTTTATTGGCATATATTTCGGACAAAGCTTGCCAGTTGTTCCAACAGATACGCGGGCCGATGAAATTAATGCAGATCTAAAATGATCACTCATTTAGGGACAGATTGAAAAATTTCATTTAAAATAAAATATGAAATAGCAATCGGAGAACTCAGAATTCAGTACTATTCTCCTCAACATAGGAGATAGAAAATGTTCTGAGATTAAAGATATGACATTGAGCTGCTCGCTGCTCTTTGAAATTTCGTAATAAACGCTGAAGTTTTGACATTTATGACTATTTGTAAAATATCAACTAAACAAAGTCCACTCACTTAGTAATGTCGCAAACGTTCTAATACTTACAAGGGAAACATCGAGCATCGTATAAAAAGAAGTGTTACAGTGAGTTGTTAGCCTTGCATGAATATATTTTGAACCAGTGCCGTGCGGGTGGTATGACTAGCTGCACCGAAACAAGAAAACGGGAAGCAGCAGTGGTCCTTTTTCAGAATCAAATCAGTAGTGTTGTTTTATAATACTGCCAATGTTCGCCTCCCACGGATATTTATTCGATTTTTTAGGGGCATAGAATTATGAATTTTTGAGCTGCACAATAGGCATCAATTTTGAAAAGTTGATGATCTTTTTTAAAACTTTTTTTGGAAAACAAATGTAGAGGCCGCCATAGGGAAAGTCTTGAATAGGGTGCCAATTACCTGGGAACGTAAAAATCCACGCGCATGAGAGGAATTCTGAATATGGCTAGGTGTCTGTACTGTCACGTAGTATAAAATTTTTCCTATAGGTGGTGCTCAAACTCGAATTTAAAAAAAATTGTGGGTAACACATTTTTTATTGGTAACTAAATTATTTTATGTACTCAAAATCATGTTTTGCAAATTTGTGCTTTGTTTCATTATACATCATCCCGGACTATGCACACCAATTTTTATTTATTGAAAGGCGTTGCAAGGCACGCGGGTTTTTGCTAGTTCTATATAAGGAACATAAACTTGAATGACTCCATTTAGAAATTATATAAGTTCAAAGTATGAGCAAAATGTCCTTACAATGTGACATTAGAGACCAACACCGCTGCAAGTCAGGGCCTTTCATTTTCATCATTGCGCTCCTTCAATCCCTCATGGGACACAGGGCGGAAACAGTTGCCCTCCAGCGGACTCTGTTTTGCGCGACAGCTTTCAGCTCCGACCAGGATCTCCCAGTTGTTGCGGCTTCTGCTAGTAGGGTTCTCCTCCACGTTGTTCTAGGTCGTCCTACTCGACGGGATCCTTGCGGATTCCAGTCGAGGGCCTGTTTGGCTAGATTTTCGTTTTCGCGTCGCAAGGTGTGGCCTACCCAATTCCATTTCCTTCGCCTGATTTGGTCGTCTATCCTTTCTTGGCCGGCACGGCGCCATAGTTCTTCGTTTGAGATTCTATCTTGCCAGCGAATTTTTAGGATACGACGAAGGCATCTGTTGATGAAGACTTGTAGGCGCCCTGTGATGAATTGGGTGACTTTCCATGTTTCGCAACCGTACAAAAGTACTGCCTTCACGTTGGAGTTGAACAGCCGCAATTTGGTGTCAGTTGAGATCTCCGTTGATCTCCATATGCGGAACAGGCATGCATATGCGCCTCGTGCTTTATTTATTCTGGAACTGACATCTTCTTCTGCACCGCCATTTTCGGTAATAATACTACCGAGGTAGCAGAATTTATTTACCAGTTCCACGTCACGGTTATTCAGCGCTGTTCGTTCAATGGTGTTTGCATTTATCCGCATTTCTTTAGTTTTAGTCGGATTTAGCCTTAAGCCTGCTGGACTACTTTCTGTTGCCAAATTGTTAATCATGTTTTTGAGGTCCTGGTGTCTGTGGGCCAGCAAACAGATATCATCTGCGTAGTCGAGATCCTTAAGGCGGTCTAACAAACCCCATTGTATGCCGCCTGTTCTACTATCTAGAGCGCCGACAAGGATGTCATTTATTACTATAAGAAATAGTAAAGGCGAGAGTAGGCATCCTTGTCGTACTCCTGAGGTCACCTCGAAGCTGTCGGATAATTTTCCATTATGGAGAACTCTGCATTTGGAATTGTTATATAGGGCTTTTATCAATTCTATTATTTTATCAGGCAGTCCACGTCGCCGTAGTGCCTGCCATATAAAGCTCCTATTGACCGAGTCGAACGCTTTCTCATAATCTACGAAAGCAAGGTAAAGGGGGGATCGGAATTCAGTAGACTGCTCCACTATAATTCGTAAGGTGTTGATATGATCAATACATGAGCGGCCCTTCCTGAATCCGGCCTGCTGCCTCCTAAGCGTTCGGTCTACTGCCTCACTTATCCTAGATAGTAATATGTGGGACAAAATTTTGCCCACAGTAGATAGTAAACAGATGCCTCTCCAGTTGTCGCATATTGTTAGGTCCCCCTTTTTTGGTATTTTGACTATGATACCTTCCGTCCAATCCTCCGGAAAGGTACAGGTGTTCCATGCTATTTGTAGGATTGGCTGAAGCGCATCTGCTATGAGGCTTGAGTCGGCTTTCAACAATTCTGGCGGGATGCCATCTTTTCCAGCTGCTTTACCATTGGCCATCGCATGAATTGCGGTTACTATTTCCGTCTTGGATGGGGCCCGGGTGGTGATTCGAATTGGCTGTGCATTGTTGCTGGTTTCCTGAGGTTCCTGTGTAAATGAACCATTCAGGGCGGCGAAGAAGTAATCTCTCCATCTTTGGAGCTGCTCCTCGTCGCTGCACAGCAGCCTTCCATCCGCACTCTTAACGGCATGCTTTTTAGTAGAGTGCTTTCCCGAGAGCTGTTTAGTGATTTGGTACAGCACCTTACTGTTGCCTGTGTTTGCCGCGTTTTCCGCTTTTTCTGCGAGCTCATTTATCTGCTGCCTTTTATCACGCCGGACACTTCTCTTTACTTCCCGGTGTAATTGGGAGTATTCCCGTTCAAGTTGGTAACGTCTTTCGGGGTCGCTTGTAGAGTTTACGTTATTTTTTAGGGCTCTCCTGCGTTCTATTTTTTGCCAGGTTGTGTCCGAGATCCAGTGTTGCTGGTTTCTTTGGACATAACCGATGCTCGATTCCGCAGCCGTCAATATTGCGCCCTTTGTCCTACTCCACAGCTCTTCAATATTTGTGTCGTCAGAAACGTTGTGCTGGTTTAATATTTGCTGTAGGTTTCCAGCAAATTCCCGCTTTTTAACGCTCTCCCGCAGAAGATCTACGTTGAACCGTCTACGGTTTATAGCGTCGCGTTGTACGTTTCTGATTGCGGCGATTTTAAGGCGAATAGTTGCTACAACCAAATGGTGGTCGCTTCCAGTGTCTGCTCCCCTGAAACTCCTGACATCCTCAAGGATAGTTCTCCATCTGCGGCTTACGGCCACATGATCTATCTGATTTCTCGTCCTACCATCGGGCGATACCCAGGTCTCTTTGTGTATCTTCTTGTGACAAAAGTAAGTTCCACCTACCATGAGTTGGTGGGAGCTACAGAAGTCAACGAAAAGCTCACCATTGTTATTGGTAACTTGGCTTAGACCTTGATTTCCAATTGTTTGCTCAAGGCCGGTGTTGTCACGGCCGATCTGTGCGTTTAAGTCACCCATTAATACAATGATGTCTCCCCTAGGAATAGAGCGAAAAACCTCATTCAGCCGCAAATAGAACTCGTCTTTGATGTCATCTTCAGCGTCCTCAGTTGGAGCATAGCATTGGACTACCGTAGTACTTCTTAGTCTGGTACGCAGGCGCACGGTAATAATCCTCTCAGAAACTGGTGACCAGCTGATGAGGCTGGACCTGGCTTCTTTGGTGAGTATTACACCAACGCCACTCCTACGGCTTTCAGTTTCGTTTCTGCCAGAATATAAAAAGGACTCACCATTTGGGCAGATATGTTCCCCCGCATCGGGCCATCTGGTCTCGCTAAGTCCCATGATCTTGATTTTATACCGATTCATCTCGTTGAGGACTTCATCCAGCCGTCCCTCAGCCAGCAGTGTTCTCACATTCCATGATCCGATTCGTGTCCTTGTTCGAAAAGCAAAGGTCGTCGTCGTGTTGTCCATCCGGTTCCGAGGCATTGTTTGCCGATTCGTAGCAATGGTGTTTTTTATGGGAGCGGGTTGCTAACCCTCAGCCCAACCGACTTAAAACTCTGTTTTGTGGCGCAGAGAGATCGCCATTCGCCCGTCTCCCGTTAACTCCTTCCGAAGAAGTACCCCAGGGGGCACCGCGGGGAGGTGGGATTAGGACTTGCTAACAGGTCTGCTAGGTGTTTGTCTGCAGTGACTTTTCTCGGGTTTTGGCAGAGGTGGCAAATCGGGTACCACCACTTTCCGAGGTCTTTGTTAGCCGTTTGCCCCCCAAAGGGCCTTTTACAATCTGTTATACTTCTAGTAGGACCTTAGTCCGTACATCCGTTTATTTAAGTCTAATACTATATTTACAATTTTTCTTCGGCACCACCACTTTCACCTTGCCTTGCTGCTATACTACTATCGTAACTATCAGGCCTATTCTGAACTCCGCTGGAATTTTCATACATTGGCAGCATACGATTGTAAGAAAAATCCAGCGGAATCGATTCCGACGGAGTTCAGAATAGGCCGGTAAGGCTTTTCTAGCCTCTTAGAGGCCAGTTGGTTCATGTAATGCATAATAGGCGTGATCTTAGACCTGCCATAAAGCGTTTTGTTCGAGAACCATTTATTTTCTTCCGACAAGTATAGAGAAGTACCGTGTCTAAGCACTTTGCTTTCAAAATATTGAGCTTCTCTTTCTGTTGTTGGTGAGATGGACAACCATATTGGGAATATATACGTGATGACAGGTCTGACTACTGTTTATACAAGAGTATTTTTGTCCACAAAAATAAGTTCTTAGATTTAATCAGAGATTTGAAAGTTGCCTCTGCTCTGCGAGCGGTTGTTAATTTTAATTTTTCGTGCGGTTTCCACTTCAGCCTACTCCTAAATATTTTATGCTAATTTTCGGCGTTACGGTGTGCCCATTTATTATTAGACTGATAATTTTAGATTCATGCGGGGCATTTCTATGCCTTCTTCCGTATGGATTTCTGATACAGATCAGTTCGCCAGAGTGCTGTGCCTCTTGAGACGGGGCAGAACTCCGCCATCGTCTGGTCCCTAGCCCAGGATGTGAAAGGAGGAGGGTGGTCGATCTGCCGAATTGACCAGAATCGGAAAACCAAAGAAACTAGGCAAGAAACCGCGTTTTTTAAAGCGGCACCGACAGTAGGGTAACCGTTGCGGGGACATTCCGCTCGGACCGCCAGTTAACGGATCAAAGAAGACGAAGAAGAAGAGACGTGGCAGATTTCATCGACCTACACATATTAGCTGCAAAATCTACGGGACAATTTGGTTTGCATATCGACAAAACGTCAGTCGTCAGTCTGTGTTCTGTGGCTTGTGGAGATTGGCCTTCACTTACGACTAATTAATAATCGGAGAACATACCGATCATGCAATTATACTACAAATTAGATCAAATATTGTTTCCGCTACTGTTTTGGCATATAAGAATAGCATTACAATAATATGTTACAAATAAAAAAATTTACTAATAATGCAAGCAATATATAAATATAAAAATAAAATTTGAGTAAGTCATCTCCTGTATACTCATTAATATTCTTCTTTGTAAACAGAATTCAGTAAAGCTTTTATTTTCAACCAGAGAGAAATATAATTACGTAAGCATTTTACACAAATAACATTTTGGCTTGTTTATGTATTTAAAAAAGCTTCACATGAATATTTCATAATGATATCAAATAATACACAAAATCAGCTGTGGCTGTTATCTAACATGCATGTAGTAGATTAACTCGCATTCTCCTACACTAATGGAGATTAAAACGAGATTCCAACATTGTATACACAGTAACAACAATATAAAATGAAAATGTTAACTAGAACGATAAACGCAAGCTTTTTATAACATTCAGATAACAACCAATAGGTTTGTTAAACATTCAAAATAGTATTCATAAATCTGCCAGTAAGACAAAACCGTGTAATAAAATGTATGAAGTTAAAGAAATAAGTGAAGGAAGTGATGATTATCCGAACACATCTAAATTGGCATCGATAACACCGAAAAGATCATTCAAAGTAAGTCCATCACTTGGTGAAAATTGGCATCCACGATCGTGCATCCTTCCTACACTTTACGTAAACTTTGGGGAAAGGATTCGAGACTTCGAAGTAAGAAATGATGATGTTTGGGTGGTTGCATATCCTAAATGTGGAACAACATGGACCCAAGAAATGGCTTGGCTTATCATAAATAATTTTGATTTTGAAAAAGCAAAGAAAGAAATTCTTATCAAACGATCTGTTTTTGTGGAGTGAGTACTATCTACCACAATTTCTATATCATTGTTGATATAAATACTTTTGTTTTTTAGACTTTGTAGTGTAACAACCGAAGATGTTCGTGACACTATAACTGAAGCAAGTAAATTGCAACCACCTCGTCTTATTAAATCCCACTTACCCGTATCACATTTACCCACGCAGCTATGGACGAAAAAGCCTAAAGTATAAGAATATGATTTTTATCACTAAAAACTTATCGTGTACTTCTTGTAGATTATTTATACAGCAAGAAATGCTAAAGATATGGCAATTTCATATTATCACTTTAGTAAAGTAGCTTATGGACATAACGAGTCCTTAGAAGTAATTCTAGATAGAATGTTGGCCGATGAATTTCCTTATGCACCATTTTGGACGCATGTTTTGGAATTTTGGAAAATGCGAAATGATGAAAATATCTTATTTCTGACCTATGAAGAAATGAAGAAAGATCTTAAAGGTGTTATTCGAAGATGTTGTGAATTTTTAAATGTGGCATACACTGAGGAACAAATTGAGCAAATGGAAGATCACTTAACTTTTGATAAAATGAAAGGTATGTGTTTATTAGTCAAGAATTCATGCGCGTAGTCCATAGCCAAGCGCGTTATTCATATCCTTCAAACTAATCGATGATGCTTCTCCTTCGACCCTTTGAGCTATAGTAATAATGTAGCAGCACTAAAAAATTTCCTGTTTCATCATAGATTAGGTTACACGGAATACGAGTTCGTCAGAACAATCAAAGTACCGTTCAAACGATATTGATTTTTTCGCATGCATTCTGACGTTAAGCTGAGTTGCTCTGTCTTTTTGAGACTCGTAAACAGTTTGACAGACCCCAATTCCTATCCTTCTTCTGTAATGCAAATTGAAAGTTTACATTTATTCTGTTTTCTGATTATAGTATATTGTATTAAAACTGAGTCTCACCTGCTGAACTAACGAAATAGTTTGAACTGAAATATCGGAAATATCTTCATTCTTGGTATGTTGAAAGTGTTAATAAACATTTGAATCCGAAAAACTTTCGCCATCGCTTTGTTTCCGGCAAGTTCCTACTTCAAAAGTAATGAACCTATAATTTTCATCAGCTAGCTATCACTTGCAATACTACAGAAAAATATCCATTATAGTTAAAAAAAACATGGATCCTGTTTTTCAGGACATTTGATTCGAATATGTTTTTCGTCTATGCAGTTGAGAAGAGTCACTGACTAAGATCTTCGCTGGTAGATAGAGACATTCTGATAGTCAGAATGCACGACACAGTTTTGACCTATTCTGACAATTTCGGTTTCGTCAGAACTTACATCCAGGGGCGGGTTCGTGTATGGCGAACGACGATTATCGTACGAAAAAAAATTGAAGTCGAAAAATTTTCGCGTAGGTCGAAAGAAAATTGTTCGTGTCCTAATGCAAAAACTCGATAACCCAAGACCTTTCGAGTGCCTTTCGTCGGCTTCAGGCGAAAATTTTCAATTTTTTCGACTTACGCCAACCCGAGACGAAGAAAAAATTTCCTTTTCGACATATACGAACTGGCCCCAGTATAACCTTAGCGTAAACTAACATTCTCGTGCCTCCGCGGGATTACATTTATAAATCTCTGTGAGATTGTGAGGCTACAACGAGGAACAGATTTAGGCCCCGGTGCAAAAAGTCGAGTCCTGTGACATGAAAAGTCGTTTGAGTTGAAGACAGTTAGGTTTCAGTAAAATTATGACTTTCAGGACAGGGGCCTAGGGTCGAAGTGCTATGTTGAGTTTAGGCCATTGTGATGAAAGTCGTAATTCAACTGAAACGTTACTCGACTCGACTCGACTTTCAGTACAGGGGCCTAAGTATCCTCCATCGCGGATTCATTGTTCCTTATGTGATTTGGGATATGAATCCTAAATAATTTCAGGCTTTGTCAAAAGCCTTAATCTCGAGGGTTTTTAATGACGGATTAATTGGTACAATAGGCCAAATAGTGCCTGCAAAGACACTCCATCAAAGAAGTAAACTAATAATTCCACGATCATAGAGACAAGCTCTGGCACGCCCTTGTCTTATCTTACATTATCGAAGGAGTAAGAATAACGCCAAATATTGTCATCGGCGAAGCTTTGAAATTTGATGCCGTCCAATACTTCCTTAATTAGAATGGCCAGAAAGAAACCTCACGATCCACTCCTTCAAATCTGGGTTAACACCAATAGCTTGGAGTTAAGCTAACAGTGCGATTTTTCATACTCTATCAAAAGCCTTGGAGACTAGACTTCCCAGTGTTCAGTGTGACACACTTAAAATTCGCCGAGAGAGAATGTCATAAAATCACAGAGACAAGATCTGGTACACCTTGCATTATCAAAGTCGTAAGGTCCTTCTTCCACGGGTCGACTCGTATTATATGCGGCTGCGACTCTACTTCGCATCAACCGCTGGCCTTCTACTCGCTCGCGACCAGTTCTCGTACACCCGTCGATTCCGTGTCAACCTAGATTGCACACGCTTACTGCACCAGTTATCCCGTTCCCATACTTGCAAGATGTCTAGTGACTCGGAAATTTTATTATTTTATCTTTATCATAGAAGGGCCTTGAAACATGGGTACAGGTCTATATTAAAAGAAATTCGAAATGTCATGCAACAAAGCAAACCATTTTAATTTGTCTCCCACATATTATTTACTTTGTTTGCCACAGCACGCAACTCGACATGATACTCAAATCGTGTGAGACTATCACAACAGAGCGAGTCGACTCGTGTACGACCTTAATTACAAATGTATAGCGGAAACTTCCGAACGACTCGCATGACACTCAAATTGCGTTCAAGTCGATCCGTGGAAGTAGGGCCTAAGAGTAACGCAAAGTACGGTCAATAACGAAGCTAAGAAATGGGTTGGACGGGACCGAGATTAGGAAAAGAGCGGGTGAAAAAATGTATCCACGGAGAGTACTCAATTAAAAGGACAGAATTAAAACTATCGATCCAGTTCTTTAGATCTTGATCAATACTAATAGCTTGGAGTTTAGCTAGTGCCATACTCTATGAACAAATGCATTCCTGCCTTTATGATCCTAGTGATACCGATAGCAATACAGAGTTGACGTTTTTGCTTCGGAAACACAGGCCCTAGTCAGCGGAATGGAAAAAATTAGTACGACAAAGCCAAATCGCTTTCTAATAATGCGGCACATCTCTTTTAGCTGGTTTGATTTAAGATGTGAAATTAATAGGACGTGGTTTCGGATGATCAAAGATGGATTATCTATTTCTTGGTAAGCCACGTCATCCGTAACATAAAT
Source organism: Thereva unica (assembly GCA_949987705.1). Taxonomy (NCBI): domain Eukaryota; kingdom Metazoa; phylum Arthropoda; class Insecta; order Diptera; family Therevidae; genus Thereva; species Thereva unica. The sequence continues at coordinate 12,519,122 of OX465282.1, forward strand.
CGCCATTGGGCGGAGAGATTGTGCACTAATGTATACCTTGACCACTGATAGTGACCCAAATCAGCATCAGTAGGTATTTGAGTTACACTTAGTGGGAAAACTTGCGGATTAAAGTTTGATAAGTGGAACTCTACAAAAGAAAAATTCACCTGAACCCCAGGAATGTTACAAAAATCCAAACAACAATTTTTATAACTGGACTTCAGTTGGTTTCAAACAATCGCTGCATTTTTCAGGGATATTTATCGGCACAACAGTCAAAGTCAATAAAATTTGTTCCCGTTCAGAGTGTTGTGCCTCTTAAGACGGTGCAAATTTCATTGACCGACAGATATTCGCTGCAATATCTTCGGAGCGAATTTGAGTTTTGTTGAAATGCAAACCAAATTGTCCGTCAGTCTGTGTTCTGTGTCTTGTAGAAATTGGTTTTCACTTACGACTAATTAATATTCGGAGAACATACCGATCATGCAATTATACTACAAATTAAATTAAATATTATTTTCTACAATGATATTAAAATAATATCTTACAAATAAAATATTTAACTAATAATTCTTCTTCTTCTTTAAACTCCTTTAATCCCTCATGGGACATAGGGCGGAAACAGTTGCCCTCCAGCGGACTCTGTTTTGCGCGACAGCTCTCAGCTCCGACCAGGATCTCCCAGTTGTTGCGGCTTCTTCTAGTAGGGTTCTCCTCCACGTTGTTCTAGGTCTTCCTTGCGGATTCTAGGAACCTTGCGGATTCCAGTCAAGGGCCTATTTGGCTAGACTTTCGTTTTCGCGTCGCAAGATGTGGCCAACCCAATTCCATTTCCTTCGCCTGATTTGGTCGTCTATCCTTTCTTGGCCGGCACGGCGCCAAAGTTCTTCGTTTGAAATTCTATCTTGCCAGCGGATTTTTAGGATACGACGAAGGCATCTGTTGATGAAGACTTGTAGGCGCCCTGTGATGAATTGGGTGACTTTCCATGTTTCGCAACCGTACAAAAGAACTGCCTTAACGTTGGAGTTGAACAGCCGCAATTTGGTGTTAGTTGAGATCTCCGTTGATCTCCATATGCGGGACAGGCATGCATATGCGCCTCGTGCTTTGTTTATTCTGGAACTTACGTCTTCTTCTGCCCCACCATTTTCGGTAATAACACTACCGAGGTAGCAGAATTTATTTACCAGTTCCACGTCACGGTTATTCAGCGCAGTCCGTTCAATGGTGTTTGCATTTATCCGCATTTCTTTAGTTTTAGTTGAATTTAGCCTTAAGCCTGCTGGACTACTTTCTGTTGCCAAATTGTTTAACATGTTTTTGAGGTCCTGGTGTCTGTGGGCCAGCAAACAGATATCATCGGCGTAGTCGAGGTCCTTAAGGCGGTCTACCAAACCCCATTGTATGCCGCCTGTTCGATTATCTAGAGCGCCGACAAGGATGTCATTTATTACTATAAGAAATAGTAAAGGCGAGAGTAGGCATCCTTGTCGTACTCCTGAGCTCACCTCAAAGCTGTCGGATAATTTTCCATTATGGAGGACTCTGCATTTGGAATTGTTATATAGGGCTTTTATCAATTCTATTATTTTATCAGGCAATCCACGTCGCCGTAGTGCCTGGCATATAAAGCTCCTATTGACCGAGTCGAACGCTTTCTCATAATCTACGAAAGCAAGGTAAAGGGGGGATCGGGATCGGAATTTAACTAATAATGCAAGTAGATTATAAAAATAAAATTTTAGCAAGTCATTTTCTGTATACTCATTAGTATTCTTTGATGTTTACATTGAATTCAGTAAAGCTTTTATTTTCAACCAGAGCGAAATATAATTACGTAGGCATTTTACACAAATAATATTTTGCCTTGTTTATGTATTTAAAAAAGCTGCACATGAATAATTCATAATGATATCAAATAATACTCAAAATCAACTGTGGCTGTTATCTAACATGCATGTACCTCGCGCTCCTTCACTAGTAGATTAACTCACATTCTCCTACACTAATGGAGATTAAAACGAGATTCCAACATTGTATACACAGTAACAATAAAATAAAATGAAAATTTTAACTAGAAAGATAAACGCAAGCTTCAACCTAAATCTTATCACATTCAGATGGCAACCAATAGGTTTTGTTAAACATTTAAAGTAGTATTCATAAATCCTCCAGTAAGACAAAACAGTGTAATAAAATGTATGAAGTCAAAGAAATAAGTGAAGGAAGTGATGATTATCCGAAAGCATCTAAATTGGCCTCGATAACTCCTAAAAAATCATTCAAAGTAAGTTCATCACTTGGTGAAAATTGGCACCCAGGATCGTGCATCCTTCCTACATGGTACTTAAACTTTGCTGAAAGGATTCGCGACTTCGAAGTAAGAAATGATGATGTTTGGGTGGTTGCATATCCTAAATGTGGAACAACATGGACACAAGAAATGGCTTGGCTTATCATAAATAATTTTGATTTTGAAAAAGCAAAGAAAGAAATTCTTATCAAACGATCTGTCTTTATGGAGTGAGTACTATCTACCACAATTTCTATATCACTGTTGATATAAATAATTATCTTTTTAGATTTTGTAGTGTAACAACCGAACAGGTTCGTGATACTATAACTGAAGCAAGTAATTTGCAACCACCTCGTCTTATTAAATCGCATTTACCTGTATCACATTTACCAACGCAACTATGGACGAAAAAGCCTAAAGTATAAGAGAATGTAATTTTTATCACTAAAAACTTATCATACTTCTTGTAGATTATCTATACAGCAAGAAATACTAAAGATATGGCAATTTCATACTATCACTTTAGCAAGGTGGCTTATGGGCATAAAGAGCCCTTAGATGTAATTCTAGATAGAATGTTAGCCGAGGAATTTCCTTATGCACCGTTTTGGACGCATGTTTTGGAATTTTGGAAAATGCGAAATGATGAAAATATCTTATTTCTGACCTATGAAGAAATGAAGAAAGATCTCAAAGGTGTTATTCGAAGATGTTGTGAATTTTTAAATGTGGCATACACTGAGGAACAAATTGAACAAATGGAAGATCACTTAACTTTTGATAAAATGAAAGGTATTGATTTAGTTCGAGAAAGAAAGAAAATAGCTAACAAGTATTCAACTTGAATCAGTCTCGATAATTTAAAACTACTTTTTAAAAAAGTCCATGACAGGAACACACTTTCACCAATCGATCAGAACATACTCTTTCGATAACAGCCTACTTTTTAAACAAACAAGGCTTAACATCTTTAATAAGAAAGCCGTCTTCTCTTTATACCTAAGATAACTTTGGTGACGCAAACATTAACCCTAAATCCTCAATGTTTTCAAAAATAAATAAATCAGGCGAAAAGTGGAAATCAATTTCAAACGTATCTTCTTCGGATTAAGTATTATTATTGATTCAACAAGAAAAAACTGATTATGTCCAAAATACCAGGAGAAGAAATGGATACCTGCTAATGGCGTCATAGTTGTAGGATCCTAAGACATATAATGCTAAAAGTCATAGGTTAATGGTAATTATGCTTCGAGCATTTGAAGCAGATGAGTGCAGCAAGTCTATTTATTCATGATTTTAATACACCTTGATATTCTTTCAAAGAGAAGGCTCTATATCATGGAGTTCGATATCTTAAATAATCCCAAAGAAATTTATCTGTCTCGCCAATATTGAATCCCAATTACCTTGGGCTTAGTCGTTTTTTTCCCAAAGTGCTAACGTCAACTCTGTCACTATCCATGTGACTAGGATTGTATAGGCAGGAATGGGTTCGTTCATTCCTCATTTTACCAAATCTAAACAAGCCGCCTTTAAAACGTACAAAAATTCCCCGAGTGAATAGCATCGTTGGAGGTACATCAAACTAAGAAATTGCTGCAAATTCACTATCAGGAAATTCAAATCATCATTTCAAAACAGATTGAGATTTGAGAAGTAACAAATTAAATGTTTAATATAAATGTTGACAGCAAAGACTTTTAGTGCTCTGTAACATTCATCAATAAGAAATTGACTACATCTACTACCCCTGCCATAACAGACGACAAATCCAAGAACGACTTACTGGTATCGCCAGCCTCTGATATATCATCCCTGCCCGAAGTATTCCGAACACTCGTATATACGTACCTCAAAGGGATTGAAATCAACAAATCCATTGTACCTGAAAATATCGTAAAGAACTAAGCTTTAGCTTATCATCTGCGCAAACTCTTTGCCCTATCATACTTCTCCGGTGTTTATCTCGGCGAGCAGTACAGGTACAGCAAGCTTTTAGTGCGTTTTACAAAACCTTTAAACCAAAGATTGCATCGGTTCGATTTTTCTAGTCTGATTACTCCACATATCCCTAAGGTTTTCAATTCAGTACGACATCCTAATCTGTTAGCGAAACGCTAAGTTATTCTAAAGAACTGGATCGAGAATTTTTTTCTGAGCGTTCAAATCAAGGTAGTCGATGGCATCAAATTCGAGTAAAAATAAAAAATGGGCTTACAACGAGCGAACACCGGCCGCTTGGCTTTAAGGGAGATAAAGCCGTAGAATTTTTAACCATGTTTAATTGGAGTACATACGACCTAACGACGGCCAAACTTAACCAAAAGATTTAAATGGCCAAGAACTAAGCTGTACAAGCGGACAAAATTGAGCCAAAAAAGGGTCTGCACCAAATGTATGTTGTTATGTACAATGGTCCTTCCGATTTATCCTACTTAAAGATTATAAATGCAGAGAACCGAGCTCGCGATGAGTTTTGAGTTTTTTTTGGGAGCGAAAGTCACAATTTCCCACAAACTGATTTCTTTTTGGGTAGTTAAATTGCGCCAATTAAAAAAGCGTATATCCGTCGGTGTGTGTGTGGTGTACGACCGTATAGTCCTGCAAACAACCTTCTGACGCCCGTCATATGGCCGGGGACTATGGGCCTTTTCTTAAACGCATAAGTATGCTTTGCAACGATAAAACGAGCTCGTAAATGCAGATGATCCAAAGTCATCCGTTCGGCAACGTACAAGATTCAAGTTTGTTGCGCAACAGCGCAGCCATTTTCAAATGTATGCTTTTGAATAGTGGATGAAAGCTTTCCTTACTAAAGACAAATGTTGGCTTTAGGTGTTTATAATATTTATTTTTTAGTATTTTTCGTTTTCACTGCTATTAAAAACTTGGCGTTTAGAAAAGGATTGATGTACCGCATACGTATGCGAAAAAAAGTTTGCCCTGCTTTGTTGCCGATGCATTGTTGCTCAGTTGCTCTGTTGCTTTGACTTTTACGAAAAGGCCCTATGTTTCAATCACGGTCGGTGTTCGCCCGGTGTAAGGCCATTTTATATTTTTACTCGAGTGATTGCGCAAATCGATCATGTGCATATTATTAAAAAAATCAATTTGCAAGCATCATTTGTTCAAAATTGCAACTTGCTTGGCAAGTCTGCGCAAACCTTGCAACTATTTTTGTATGGATGCCTATGCAATTAAAGAAAAGGAAGAATAAAGGTGTGAAAATTTAAACGCCGTTCTCAAGGATATTCGAGTAACGTGTAAAAAGCAATCGTAACATAAGTTTACACATAAAGACCATCGTATATTTTTTATGATCTTAATAATTGTTTTCTATATATTTCAGATAATCCTGCGGTTAACTATGAAGCAATAAATAAGATGTCCAATAATACTTTCAGGTAAGTGATTGCTATAAAAAAGTTATTGGATGATAAGTTTATCAAAGGGGTCGTCCATTAATTATATGAGGCGTTTAGAGGGAGGGGGTCGACTCGTATCTCACCCAATCCCCAGTGGGGGAGTGAGGGTCTCGGCAAATATCACGTAATTTTTTTCCACAGGAAACAGTGTACACATTTTTTTTATTAAAACAAACAAGTTTAGGAGTAACCCTTTGTAGGTTGTCCTGTCGTTAAGGTCATGGTGCAATGTCTGCTCAACACAAGAAACTGGAGGCAAGCTGCGGAGTAGAGGAACGTCTGTAGGAAGAAGCTGATGGAGGCCAAGGCTCGAATTGGGCTCTAGAGCCATCGAAGAAGAATGGCTAGTAATAAGTTTGGTTTAAAGAATAGAGGAGAATAGGAAAGGTTAGAGGGGGTCTCGAGGGTACTCAAGAAAATGTCGTTGAACCTGACGTTTGAACTCTCAATTATTATGAACTCAATTATAAACTCGAAATTATTCCACAGCCGAGTTGTTCTAATCATAAATGAACTTCTAGACCGTATTGTGTGCGAGAGGGCTGTAGGGTATGTGGCTGGCTCGAGCGAGCTGATTTTGTAATGGGGCAAAAGAAAGAGGCGGTTCTGAATTTCAGTGGAACAGTCGCTATGAGTTTAATGGCATGACGTGGGGCCCCTGCCTATGCCTAGATATAAGAATTACATTCAAGGCGGGGCAGACTGTAGGATTTGTAAATTGTAGCCTTGGCGGATGGGTGGAGGAGGAACTTGCATCTCTTAAAAAATCCAAGGCGTGATGTATGTGATCATTCCATCGCAGATCCTCCGTTAGGGGTGGAAATCTCACCAAACGGGAGGAGGAATCGAAAACTCGCCAAAATCACCTTACGTAGCCTGTTTGGCTAGATTCTTGTTCCAGCGTCGCACGACCTATTCCATTTCTTTCGCTTAATTTCACCATATATCCTTTCTAATTCTATCTAGCCAGCGGATTTTTAGGATTTGACGTAGGCATCTCATGATGAGAACATGAAGGCGCCCTGTGATAAAGTGGATGACTTTCCATTTTCACCACCAATTTTCGAATTACTTCCTGTTGCTAAATTGTTTAACATATTTTTGACCTGGAAGAGCTCGCCCTTAGCGAACGTACCTCAATCGTACGTACATTTTTTAGCTTAGAAGTAATAAAAAAATAAAAAAGTAAAAACAAACGCATTATAAGATTTCTTTTATGGTTAAATCTAATATTCATATATTTTTTCTTGCAGATTCATGAGAAAGGGTAAAATAGGAAGTTTTCAAGAGGAGATGCCTGAAGAATATATAAAACGCTTCGATGAATGGATAGATAAGAATTTAGAAGGCTCAGATTATACTCTAGAAAAAGAAGTTCGTGAGAGTTATAAATAAAAAAAACTAGAACGTTTTTTTTGTATTACAGGGAACTTATGTACATAATACTTGCAATACATTTGTTACATTTTTATTAAAACGGAAAGTTTTAGTTTTATTTTAAAAATACATATTAGGATATTCTTATTATATACGAGTATAGGATCACAGATAAAAACTTTGTATATCTCAACGCCATCAGCAGATAAGGGCGTGCTCGAGCAGTAAGGCGCATGTAAGAAGGTTCCTGGGAGTAGCAACACTTAAAGAGATCTGACGAAAATAGTAAGTATATGTCAATCCTTGCAGCCAGTTTGTTTTGCGAGCGCTGGTAGGAATCTCTCATCAATTGAGCAAATTGTCATGCGCTCGACCGCCTGTCACGTATGAAAGGCGAAACTGCTGAGGATCCGCACTCAGGCAGTTCTGTGTCAGATTCTTACCGACTAAACTCACTACCTCTTTCGGTGACGTTTATCCCACCCGGGAGTGCCGTGAGTCATTACTTCCTTGGGAACCGTGAAGATGGATCAGCGACCCATCTTCTTAGTTTTTAGGATGGCCTGGACAAACCACGCCACCTGGATTGCTTGGTCAAACCGCGTCCATTCTCCGGGGCCTCGAAGCATTATCCCAACAATTGTGTCGGGGGTCATGCTTCCATCGCCCCTCGCTCGACCTCCCACGCAACGCATTCGAAGAAGGGCACGCGGTATCCGACACATTACCCATTTTCTTCAGGTACGCACGGAACAGATCATGCTATGTCAAAAATTAAGGTAAGGTAGTAATCAACTCGCCGAACTCTCTGATACTGGCCGATCAGGCGGGCTGTCCACCTACCTCTGAAATCACCCTGGCAATCCTTGCCACCTCACGTTTACCCAGCCTGGCCTTCTCTCTGCGGGCGGACTGTTTCTCCTGAGCTAGCCGGTCGATCGGAATAACTCCGGCGATCACCAAACTGCGGGCTCGAAGACCGTGCAGTAGGAACACGCGACACTCCCCGTCTCTGTACTGCTGCCACGCGCTTGCGGTATTTTTCATACAGCAGCGCGCCTGCCTACACCTCTGCTTCCGTTTTGTCAGTTGCAATCTCAAGCCCGCAGTCGTCCATCCAGGAGGAGATTCTACGCATCGCCTGGTTGAGGCACATCTGTGCGGCTTCGAAATCTCTCACACTCGGGCATATCCAAATGCAGGAGCCCGTCGTAGAAAATGTTCCAAACGTTGGATCCCAGAATGGAGCCTTAGGCGACCCCAGATGTTACCTCCTTTCTTCGCAAGCCATCCTTCATTTCGTACACTATGAAGCGCTCATTCAAATAATTCCCCAGTATCCTTTGCTCGCTCCATCACCCACCTAACGGAGTTGAAGGTGTTCTTCAAATTCATTGTGGCCAGCAGACACACGTAATGGGAACAGTGGTTTCCCCGCTCGGTCGACCTGGCGGCCTGAACCACCTCCTGGACTGCATCAATGGGAGAGCGGCCCGATCGGGAGCCGAACTGACTGGCATCCAAGTCTCCTTGTTTTTACTGCTTCAAACCATCTTTTCCTCGGTCGTCCTGCTGGCCTGTCACCGATTTTTTGACGTCAGACTTTAATTAAAATAGATCCGACTGTCTCAGACAAACTCTAAATTCAGCTCCTTCGGCGTAAGACCGCCATGCTGGCGCTTCTTCTGCAAGAATTCCTGCTGCTCGTTGGGTGATGAGAATTTTACTACCAGCAGCGAGCCAGTATTCTTGGTACTGTTGGGGTGGGACTCCAAACGCTGGCGCCGCTGTGGTCGGAACACGCTTACGTAAGGCAAAAGTTTATGTCCGATCGTGGTGGCCATAGCATTTAAATTTTTTTTTGTATTAAGACCGTTCATGGGTATGCCACGAATCACCACGTCCTGCAGTCTGGGTTACTGGCGTAATTCTTGAGTTTATTGGATACTACTGCAAGGTCGTGCTGCGACGTCGTCTCGACTTCGTCTCTTAACTTATCCCCTTGACTGTTCAAGGCACTGCACACCTCGTCAATTCTCGTGGTCAAGCTTGAGTCTCCAAATATTTTAGGAGATCCTGAAATGCAATGAATTGCCCTTGAAAGGCAGATAATCGCTCATCTAATAAACGGTTGAAGTTAAGCAGCACAACTCTCGCTCTGTGAGCTCAAAACTGTGATCCGAGGCTGCAATCGGCGATGATCGGTGTCGATCGGGGTGTCGCACTACTGCTGCCATCATTCCGCTTCGAGTGTTTGAGCACTAACGTACTCTTTGTAGCGAATGTATCCCAAAAGAATGCGGATGGTTCCATCAGTTGCTTGTCTATGCCTCGAAAGAAAGTTGTCCTCATTCTGCCTTTTTATTTTTTCAGCTCTTTATTGGAATTAAGCAGTTAACGTGCGCCGTGTGAGACATATTTCTATTATTATTCCCTGTGAATCGAAGTTCCATTGCATTTAAATTATGGAACTAAATCAAAACTACAAACAATAATTTATTCTACTCTCATTTTTCTTCTCCTTGACACACCTGAATAACACCTGAAGAGCATATCAAAAGTTTTAACGACTAAACATAAAGTAATTCAAAAGAATCCTAAAAATAACATCAAAGACATCCAATAACAATAAAAAATGCTTGTAACCAAAACATAACATGCCTAAAAATAGCAATAGAAACACCTATTTTGCATGTCTCAGTCTCATGTAGGCCTACTTTCATACACCTATAGTAATTAGGTCACTCTGGTATAACAATCAAATAAAATTAACATAAGGAGGTGACTATGAAGGGAATCGATACTGGTGTTAATCAGGACTTTTTCCCACTTACCTTCTTTTTATAGAGTAAAATTTCATCATTTTTATCTCTTAATACGTCCTGCAGCCGGTCATTTTCTGCTGAATTACCACCAACAGATTTTGTCCAAACAATGCTATTACATTTTGTGCATTTGCTGGTGGATCTTGCTTCAGTAAGTGGATTTGATAGTCGGACTCCTGTTCGTACCGTGGATATGAAGGGTTTTTTGCCTGTTTAATATAATTATAGTTATTAATGAGTCATATTTGTTAGTTTAAAATTCTTACTCATATTGCTACCATCCTTTTTATTCTTTAAGGTTTTACTATCAGAAAATTTCACTGTTAAATTCCTGATTTGATTCTCTAGCTCCGCACAATGATCTTCTAGTATTCGCTTATCTGATTCTAAATTGCGGATTTTTCTTGAATACGTTAATATCCTCTCCTCAAAGTCCTCTTTCTGTTTTATTAATTCAATTTGTAAACGGTTTGTTTCAGCTAGAAGTCGCGAATTATCACATTTATATGGCTCAACACCAAGCTCCCAACAGCTTTTCTCCTGCAATTTAACAACTATTAATTTTTCTAATATATTAATATCCGAAATGTTTATTTGAAGTCTCGATTTATTATTTGACTTTTGTTTGAGTTATGTTTTGTAGGACGTCGACGTACCTCGAGTAAACTTCCAATTTGTGATTTGGCATCGCGCAGGCTCTCAGTAGTTTTTATTAAATCTTCGAATAATGCTCCAACAAGTGATATTGCACTTAACGGTAATGGCTGATTATATCCCAGTACATCCAATTTCTGTCTTAAGTTTGTAAATATATCATCAGAATTCATTTTTATTTATGATTTAAGGCAGAATGTTTATAAAATTTGTGATTGTTCTCCATAGCCCAGCAACCTTCCCTCCAAAACAAAAAACGGACAATGGCAGTGCCATGTATAAAGGAGATTCTTTTTAAATATAAATGGGAAATGTTATGAGATTACAATTGTTTGTTTTTTATTTATAAAGTGATTAATTTCTATTCATAAAAAATTATTTATCAATTATAAAAAATCAAAAAAAATAAATTGTTTGGATCAGCTGTTTACAGAGAGCTGTCAAATAGAAGGTGGAATGTGTGGAACAGCTACTTTCTTTATATCTTCTTCTTTGGAATTTGTGGATTCATACCGAGAAAAAACTTGAAAAAATAGCTATTTTTGTTCTGGAAGATAATCATAAGATTTACAGGCCGAAAACACATTTAAAATTTATTTTCAACCACCTATTAGCTGACAACTACCTCAAATTGCTCTACAGTAAAATCATCGCATCTTCCATCAGCGCCGGTCCTGGAGTAGAGCCAGAGGAGCGGTCACTCTTGGCGGCAGGTGGCAAGGAGCGCCAAAATGAATTCAAAGAACAATTTAGAGTGAAAAATGCAATTTTCATGGCCCTTCTGAGGTAGGGCGGGCAGGCGCTGGATCATACTTGCATTATTTGTACCCGGCCAAGTGTATGTGCTCATCAATATAACTCGAACACGCTACAATAGATGCCTGTGTCGTATCCTAAAAATCCACTGGCAAGATAGAATTTCAAACGAAGAACTATGGCGCCGGCCAAGAAAGGATAGACGACCAAATCAGGCGAAGGAATTGGATTGGCCACACCTTGCGACGCGAAAACGAAAATCTAGCCAAACAGGCCTTTGATTGGAATCCGCAAGGATCCCGTCGAGTAGGAAGACTTAGAACGACGTGGAGGAGAACCCTACAAGCAGAAGACAACTGGGAGATCCTGGTCAGAGCTGAGAGCTGTCGCGCAAAACAGAGCCCGCTGGAGGGCAACCATGAGGAATTAAAGGAGCTTAAAAAAACGCCACAAACAGGGAGCGCTTACTCCAAGACCGTCTGAACATGGTCTCACGCCACATCCTACTGTTAATGAAACAGACTGAATACGGCGGATCTAAAGACAACAAACTCGATAACACTCACAATCTCAAGGCATGAACAATAGTGTTGAAGGATCAATATAGATACCTTTAAAAAAAATTTGAGGATGGAGCACCTCTCAGCACTTCTGGGACTCCCATAGTCCTAACAGCACGATCTACGAGGATAGCTGAGATCACTTCTTCATTAGAAGAAAATTCCCTTAGAGGCCGCTTTGAGAAGACCGTAGGCAGCATAATACGATTCCAATATAAAGCTTGTGCTCGAAAAAAGGAAATACAATTGTGATGTGAAAGCGTCGACCAAAGGGCGTCGAAAGATAATCTTGCTCTACCCAGAGCTTGGGCCAGTGCCGGCACTGGGAATATGTGATCATTCCATCGCAGATCCTCCGTTAAAGTTACCCCTAGGATGTTGAGAGTTGAGTCAGCAGTTAGATTCTCTTTATCCACTGTGACAGAAGAAAGATCGGTGCAATTTTTGTTGGAGATCAGACAGTAGTACTTGGTTTTCGTGTCGTTAAATTCGACGCGATTCATTTTTGAAGGGATTGAGAGCAGAGCATTAATGAAGATTAGAAAAAGTGCGGGTGAGAGAATTGACCCCTGGGGAACTCCGGCCGAAATGGCATGGGGGTTGAATTCGACGCCACCCAATACTACCTTGATTGAACGACCTGAAAGAAAGCTCTTAAATGTTTCTCAGACCAGCTGAGAAGGGTGCCTTCTGTGTTAGAATCTCTGGGAAGCTCTACTATTATTATTATTAAAATTTGGTAATTGTTAGTTTAGTTGTTGCTTTGTTTGATAATGAGTCAAAAGTAACGATTGTTTTTAGCTGCGACAGAATTCGTCACAAATTAATAACATTATTTCCATAATTAACAATCTATTAAAAAATATTACCGAAAAAAAAACCTGACACAAGTTTTAAAAGACGGAAAACATTGCAATTCCACAATTGGGGTATTCTGTAATTTTGTAAACAAAAACAATCAACACCGGACCAGCCCATGTAATATTTTTATACATTCTTACCATTTATCATTAAAAATAAAGAACTTATACTTTAAATTATCAATAAAACAACATTTTTAATAAACTTTTATTTATATTTTAATAATATATTCACAACACAAAAGGATAACTCTTGCGCATGTTTTCACTCAAACAAATTTTCCTTATCAAATTGGCAGCTGTCAAAAATTGTGTGAAAAGTTCCTTGCATATTCCTTTTTGGGTTTCCCTCATTTGTATTGTCTAGAAATTGATTTCATTCACCTTTAAACCAGTAAATCTCCAGTCATATTTCTCGCAAAGGGCTTAAACCATAAAATATACAAATAATGGCATTTCATCGACGTTGCGGGCGTAGAATAACACTCACGAACAGTAACAGAACTGCGGTAAGATGCATTAGTGAATTCAATCATGGCTTAGTTATGAGTGCGGAGCCCCTAATCGATGATATATTGTTTGAGGTGCGAATTGATGAAAAGGTAATTAAAAAAAAATACGTTTTTTCTATTTATCTTATACAAAAAAAACATCCTTCCAGAACCATTCATGGAGCGGCAGCATTGAAATTGGTGTCTCAACAGAAAATCCAGAAATTATTGAGTTGCCACCATGTGCAACAAAGATGCGACATGGTACATGGGTTATGTCTGGAATTAGTATCCTTAAGGATGGCATGAGCTTAATTGAATTTTATGGAACTGATTTAGATTCGTTATTAGAAGGTGATAGAGTTGGTGTTGTTAGAACATCACAGGATGAATTAATTTTCTATATAAATGGAGAATCTCAGGGTGTTGCTGCTACAGGTATGCCAAAGCCTCTATATGCTTTGGTTAATTTATATGGTAGATGTGTGCAAGTATCTATTTGTCCATCTGATTCATTGGTAAGTAACTGTTATGTCTGCTCAGGTCAATATACAAAAAGTTTATTTCTCCCATTCAAAATTGCATTATAATTCAAAATAATACAGGCTACTTTACACTGTGCACATAAACTGCGATGCAAGTGTACCGGTGCATGTATCATAACACTTCGCTCTTTCCTATTTTGTTGTTCTATCGAGCTCTTTTTAACCGAAGACGTTCTAAGACTTGCGTTGGGCTTGATGTGTATGTTCTGTAAGCTTTGTTTCTTTAGAAGTACTGACTGCAGGGATTGCTGAAGGGTCCTCCATCTTGTGAGACAATGAGGATTCTGGTAAATGATGCTCGTCAGTTCCTCGGGGCAGGCAAATTGTAAACCCTTCCTCGATGCTTATTCTGTAATTGAGGCTTGCAACCTTGTGTACACGAAGCCACGATACAATAATTTCTGCATTGATTTACTAACATCCGAGGGCTTAAAACGAATTTCTATTCCGTGATGTGCCGTCTTAATACTTAGGGTCGCTCCACACTATCGTACCGAGCTCGGTGCAGTCTCATGCCACTCTCGGTTCCCGTCAAATATATTTACAGGGCTGGGAGCACATGAGTCGTTTCCAGTTATCTGTTTTCGAGTTATCGAATTTTTTCATTTAAAACTCGTAACAAATGAGTTGAAACGACTTCTGTGCAGCCACCACAGGAAAAGCAATTGGCGTATTCACATTTTCAACGTTCACAACGTAAATTGGCAGAATTACTGGAATGACACGAGTATTTCTGCCAGGGATGCCGAGCTCTGGGGTCGTCCATAAATTACGTGAGGCGATTTTTGCGTATTTTCCATGAGTAGTTAGGTATTGAAAAAGAACTACCTGTTTATCTGGGATTTTGCTTCTTTGAATGTTCTTACAAAGCACTCGGGTTACCCTTGGACCCTGGATGGAAAGGAGCTGTAGTTATCGCGGAGTTAGACACCGAGAACATGCCTCAGGCATCGCATCTCGAGCTTGTTGACGTCCAGCTTAAGCAGCGTCCACGTTTCAAATCCATAACGAAGAATCGGAAGGATCACGATTCGGTAAAGGCGTAATTTCGTTTAGATGGTAATATGTGTTCGTTGCCTGGCCGATGCGGCTGTGAACGTCGGCCGACGATGCCACTTTCTTTTCCTCCTCCAATGATCCCAAAAATTTCAACATCGGAACCTGTTCGATTTAGGTTTCATCGAGGTGAACGCTGGCTTTCGATCCGTCCTTTGTGAGCACGTTCGTAACTACTTTGCCAACGGTCGAAAGAAGGCTAATGCCGTGATAATTCTTGCATTACCGACTGTCTACTTTCTTTAAAATTGACAACGATCGCTTTCTTCCACGCCGACGGGACATGATCCGAATGCCCTATGTGTGATATAAGGACGTGGAGTTATTGGGATAAGACGTCACCTTCGGCTTTGATAATCTCAGCGGTTACTTGATCTTGTTGCCGTCTTTACCTCGATAATTGTCCGTTCGGTATCGAGAAACTGATTCGTCGTCTGTTCGATAATCGGCGGTTCGGCTGGACCTTGTGGCAGATCATGGTTGTATAGCTGGTGGAAGAATTCTCTCCACCGCTGCAGGCGCCCATTGGGAAAGGTCACGAAAGTTCCATTCGATTTTTCGATGTTGTTCTGCCGCCTAACCGCCGGATTGTCTGGTACAAGGTCCGGTACTCGTGCCTCGACGCCGCTTGTTCCATGTAGCGGCCGCAAGGTTAATTCCAGTTCGCTTTCCGTTTGCTCGAAATCGCCGTGTTTGATTCGTTTCCGCTAATCGACGAGGTCCAGACGGCTGTCCGAGATTCATGGCTGCGTCCGTTTACGGATAGATAGATACAACCCCATTGCACACCCCACAATGGGCTCCGATAATTGCCTTTCTTCTACATCGATATCTTTCGATATTGCGAGCGCCGCGAATTTGTTGGATAATCCATTTGAAACTCTCGCTCGATGGCTGGGTCACATAAGCACGCTCAATTCTTGTTGACTGCTGGTGGCGCCGTTTTCTTCGCTCTTTGTAATCGCATCTGTCGCAAAGATCCGATCCGCAATCAGATCCATGCATCTGAGGACTGTCTTTGAGCATCGATATGAATCTTGTGTTGATCCAAACGTAGATTAACGTCGCTGAGTCGTTGCCGGATGGATTTCGCCTTAGGCTGGTCGTCCACTGGAAGCGTATTCGAGCGGCTACGCGCTTTGGCTACATGAGCGGCTAGAGGCGGCTACAAGCGGCTTTGAGATACGCGGCTACACGCTACAGGGGTCGTCCACTGCAAGCTTTTCATGCTGCTCAGTTTGAAGTGAATTGGACATAATAATTTTGTGTTTTGTCAATATGGAAGGCTTTTACTATAGTTAAATTAAGCCGGAAAAAGCGGAATAGCTGAAATGATTGGGTACAGGCTGAAAATTGGCACAGAGCTTCCTTTTAGGGTTCTCAATAAGGGGTTATAACACAAAATCACAATTTTATTCGTCTTTTAGCATTTGCTTATGCTGTCAACCTACATTATGTTCTAAATGGAACCACTCAAGTTCTTGTTATTTATATCAAATAAAAGAATACGCATTCACCTAAAATATGAGTCTAAGTATATTGCTTTACGATAATTAGTGAACTAGTTATTCAACTCTAAATAAATTAAAACAAAATACATTTTTTTTCGTAAACACCCTGTATTTTAGTAGTTAACCCCCTGTCTAGAACAATATTTTCTGCAAATACATCCAGGAATCACCCCTAAACAAATTAACAAGGTAGTCCAACTTGAACGTCTGATAACCTATACAAGTCGTGAATGAGTGCATACGAGTATTTTAAATCTTTAAAACGGTGATATCTCTTGAATGGCAATTCGTATTTTATGATAGGACTTACGATTTCAGATGTATTTGCAAAAAACTGATATATTGACCCGTACCCCCTAAAAAATGAGCTTCCCGGGGTAGAAAATCGGTAGACTTTATAACCCCTTATTGAGAACCCTAAAAGGAAGCTCTGTGCCAATTTTCAGCCTGTACCCAATCATTTCCGCTATTTTTACTATTTTTCCTGTACTTTTTGTAGAAAATTATTTCCTGATTCGAGCGGCTACGCGCGACCGATCCAAATTAATTTGGATTCGCGCGGCACGCTCGAATACGCCTATAGCCGTCCGCTCAAAGCCGCTTGCAGTGGACGATGTTTGTATGAAATTCTTTATGTTGGATCTGTCGCGCATAGCCGCGTGTTGGCGCTCATGTAGCCGAAGCGCGTAGCCGCTCGAATACGCTTCCAGTGGACGACCAGCCTTAGGGTTTGAGTCGATGGCGGACGATGCTATTGCTAACGATCTTATTGTCCCCCGCGAGTATGATTAATCGGCTAGAGGTATCGTATCAATCGTCTGTTGAAGCTTCGTTCTTATTTGCGTCCGGACTGGCCTCGGTTGGCGCATAAACGGATATCATATGGGTATTGATCGTTCCACCGAAGGTTATAATCGGCAAACACTCGTATATCTGTTGGAATGCGATAACGCTCCTGGTCAACGCCGGCCTCTCGTTTGTCACCACCGGAATAGTAAAGCGTCATTGTTTCGACGATTGTTGGCGGGACGATCGTCAATGTCCACGGTAAGCGTAGATAGCGCATCAACTGGATATTTTGCATTTCGATAATTTTATTGCTTTGATTTCCTTTTGACCAACGTGATGTCCTGTTCGTACATTTCACGCAGCGAAATGAATTTTCATTTTCGGCGTGACTAATTTGGATTAAGAGTCCGCGGATACACGAACTTTTGTTATTTTTCCCAACTCAATCGTATGGACCTATGCTATCACTTCGAACAGCATGATAAGAGTCGGCTTCGATAGCTTAGGGGTTTAAGTATGGTGCTTCGTCTTTCTCCCTCTCCCCCCATCCAGGCAATATTCGTTCTTTCTTGTCTTCCCTCTTTACAATAATTCTCTGCCCTTTTTTCTTGTTCGAATACTCACGCAACTCCTTCTTCTCCGGATTAGGAAAGCTCGAGGAGTAGTGAAACACCTGTTGGCGTTCGTAGTTCTCTACTATCTTTCCGCCTAGAGCTTGCTTCTCGACTTTGCATTCTAGACAGTACACAGAGACTTTACCTCTGACCTCTAGTGTTTCATATATAAATTGCCATCAATGCTGTTCCAAGATAATTACCTGTTCCTTATCAAACATTTATCTTTATCTTACTACCAGGAATACTCATCAGAAAGTACTCAAGTAACACAAAACATCGACATACCAATGTCCGTTGATGTTTCTGTCAACTCAACAAACGGTGTTCAACATCCCTCAGGTCAAATAGAATTCGTAGACATGAATGATCGATTACGATTTCATACACGCTGTGGATCATTAGTTAAGCTCTCATCACATTGTCGCACAGCAGAAAGACGACGTCCATTAGACGAATTCAATAATGGCGTTGTTATGACACATCGTCCACTTAAAGATAACGAACTATTCGAAATACGTATTGATAAGCTAGTCGATAAATGGTCTGGATCAATTGAAGTTGGTGTAACAACACACAATCCCGCCGCATTACATTTCCCAGCAACAATGACAAATATGCGAAGCGGAACAATTATGATGTCCGGTTGCGGAATTTTAACAAATGGCAAAGGTACACGACGGCAGTATGGTGAATTCAATTTGGATGAATTGCGTGAGGGGGATCGAGTTGGTATGATGAGAAAATCGAATGGGAATTTGCATTATTATATCAATGGTCAGGATCAAGGTGTTGCTGCAACACGAGTGGCACAGACATTATGGGGGGTAATTGACTTGTACGGGATGACTATTAAGGTGACAATTGTTGATCGGGATGAACGTGAACAACAGAACTTAGTTACTAGACGTAACAATATGATGTCAATACAGAGTAGTACGACACCAACAGTTATTCCGGAGGCGCCTATTTTAAGTCCTGAAACTGATTGCCATCAGAATAATGATCGATTGACTTTTCATCCGATTTGTGGATCGCATGCTACTGTTACTCATAGTGGCCGAACTGCTCTCCGGCCAAAGTAGGTTTTGTAGTTAAAAGTGTGAAGAGTATATAATTTATATTTTATGTTTGTATCGTCATAGTGCATCTGATGATTTCAACAATGGTGTTGTATTAACTAGAAGACCATTACGTCCGAATGAACTATTTCAAGTTAGATTAGAAAGAGTAGTGACGAAATGGGCTGGATCAATAGAAATGGGAGTGACTATATACAGTGCACAAGAGCTGGATTTCCCTTTTACCATGACTAATGTTCGGTAACCTATCACTCTATTATTAAGGGGTTGCTCTGATTTTTGGTTTAAAAAAAAACGAAATTTTTTTTTTGCCTTTTTATATTTATTAATATGTGTAGAATACGTTCCTAAAATATTAGTATACGAAATTTTTTTTCGTTAAAAAGTTATATGCAGTATTGTAAGTGCAAAAAAACTGATTTTCTGTCGGACGTTCAGCGCGTGGTAGTGCTACTGTTATAGTTTATATACATAGTACCTGATGTTATTGTTATTTACACGAATGCAAAATATACATACGCATTCGTGCAAATAACAACATCAGCCACTATATGTATATAGTAACGCAAACATACGTTTGAATTTACTTACATTATTTCGGTTAGTTCGGCTACAGTGAAACGTAAAAAAACTTTAAACGCGTTTTTATCAAAATGCCATTTTTCAAAACGGTTCCAGCGATTCAAAAGAAACTATTTAATATATTGACTTATCACTTATGTCAATTTATCGAAAATGATGTTGTCGAGTTCGCCTGTGTAAATTTTTTTTTCAAAATCTTACTATTAGTATTTTATCCTCCCATTTTGGGCCAGAAAAGTTGCATTTTTACGTTTTTTCACTAAAATGTCCTTAAATTTTTTTTTTTGATGCAATTTTTACTAATGTTGACATAAGCGAACTAAAGGACATAATTTTTAACAAAACCGTTTTTCACTTTTCTGGTTCTGACCAATGGGGACGGAGCTATCGATGGAACCGTTTTCCATGTTATTTTTGAGGTGTCAACTTCAGCGCGTGCTACATATTTATTTATGACGGCAAAAAAAAAATTAAAATTTTTTTTGTGATCTCTAAAAGTTATCTAATACTATGAAAAAATTTTGTATATAAAAATAATAAGGGTTTTCTGTAAAAAAAAATCCAAAAATAGTCAATTTTTTGCCTCAAAAATCAGAGCAACCCCTTAAATAAAACTATTTTACTACTATTTTTGTTGTTGTATATAGATCTGGAACATGGATGATGACTGGAAATGGTGTTATGCATAATGGGACAACCGTAATTGAACAATACGGACAAAATTTGGACCGACTTCAAGTTGGTGATCGTGTTGGTGTTGTACGTAAAGACGATGGAACTCTTCACTTTTGGGTAAACGGTGTCGATCAAGGACCAGCTGCGACAAATGTGCCTGAGCATGTCTTTGGTGTTATCGATTTATATGGTCAAGCAGCGCAAGCTAGCATTGTTGATACATCAGAATGTGGCAGTCCAGATACTGGGAATTCAACAATATCAAATACAACACTCTACAGCGAACCACCATTACGTTTTCATACAGTTCATGGGAAAAATGCCAGGATATCAAATGGTGGCCTAACAGCTAGTCGTCCAAAAGCTAGAGCTGAATTTAATGATGCTATTGTATTTAGTAATCGACCACTAAGACAGCGTGAACTGTTCGAAGTTGTTCTAGAAACAATCGTCGGACATTGGAGTGGAAATATTGAAATTGGTGTAACAGGTATGCGTCCAGATGAGGTTCAACTAACCGCAAATGCTACGGATTTGGATTATGAAACAATCATTTTATGTGGATCTGTAGTTTTTCATAATAGAAAAAATATCCGAACAAACATCTCATTCGATTTGGATACATTACGTGCTGGAACAAGAGTTGGTGTAATGCGAAATGGTGAAGCTATACATTTTTTTGTTGATGGCGTCGATCAAGGTCCTGCGTGTGAATGTAGAATGCAAAATGTTTGGGCTGTTATAGATTTATATGGTCAATGCGCTCAAGTTAGCTTAACATTATCACAGCCTGATCTACGTGCACCATATGCAACAAGCGAAAATTCACAAAGTTTTCAAGCTACATCCGTTATACAACCAGCATTGGAAACAAAACATCGTTGGTTATGGTCTTGTACTGTAGGAAATGTAACACTATCACAAAACTGGACATTGGCTTCAAGAGTTACTGGATCATCAGCGGCATTATCTAGATGTCTTATATTTTCCGGGGAACCTCTTGCTGTTGGATCACCATTTGAAATTAAATTGATAACGCATAATCCGATGTTTGCAGGTTTGTTTTAGAATTACAAAACATTGAATACCAAGGCAAAATTACAATTCCATATCATTTTCTTTATTAGGCTGCCTAAATATTGGTGTAACAGATTTGAACATTTTGGATGAGAATGTTTGCAAGAATATTCCTTTAAGCATGAAGCGTTTTCCTGCTAATGTCTGGTATATATCTGGAAATGAAGTTAGACATAATTCAACACTTTTACAAAGATCAATGACATCTCTGGAATGGCTTAGAGTTGGCGATAGAATTGCTTTAGAATTAACTCCAGCGCGTACATTAAGGATTTTATTAAATTCTGAAGATATGAATATTAGTTTCCAAAATGTTTTAAATGTAAGTATTGAATTTGCTTTGTAGTTTTATATATTAGTTATTTACTGGATTCGTCAGAAAATTCGAGTCAAGTTGTATTCGTAAATTCTTGGTGATATCTCCCTTTGTCGGCTTGGGAGTTATATAGACTCCGTCTAGTGTTTTGAGAGCCGCTTAGCTATCTGATAACAGGATTACTTACCTCTTGGCCTCGGTTTTGACTGTATTACTAGGCAGGTTTTGCAGCTTGAATTGGAGCTATCTGTGTATATATCGTAGTTCTTGTCAGGCTGGAAGTCTTCTCATTCAGC
This sequence comes from Thereva unica, assembly GCA_949987705.1. Classification (NCBI taxonomy): domain Eukaryota; kingdom Metazoa; phylum Arthropoda; class Insecta; order Diptera; family Therevidae; genus Thereva; species Thereva unica. Next base: position 12,540,900 of record OX465282.1, read on the forward strand.
TCTAATGGCGACATCGATAAGGAAACCTGTGGTGAAGCTGGGTTTCGCAGTTATATGGTAAGATGGTACTTCTTCTATTCCCTAAGGTAGAGAGCGCCGTGTATTACTTTGTCTGTACGTCTTTGCAACTCAGCTTGAAACCTACGTACCATCCAGGATCTCTAATGTTGTGTAGATCACGTGGTAACAGATGAAGAATTATGCCCGCTGCTTCTATGGAGGTTGTGCGGAAAGATCTCATTATTCTGAAAGATTCCATTCCCTGGAATAGTTTTGATTTTTATTATCTTTTGCCACCGCACCTTAGAAGCGCATGTCAGCCGTGGCCTAATCAATGTTGTGTTGTGCCAGCTCATTACGGATCATTCAAGTATTACGTAAGCAGAATTTTGCTAATTTTAGTTCCCCGCTCCCCCCTTCCTCTTTATAAGAAAAATTGTGGACTCCCTTTCCCTTAATGATAAGACATAGGAAGTTTTTTTTTAATGACTGACAATGAGAGGAGCGTGCTGCGTCTCGGAACAATATCTAGTCAAGGTGAAATTGAGAACCCGGATAACAGCAGAGGCAGATTAATCCACCTGAGAGCGTTCCACCTACCATGCGGCTTCTTGGCATGGTAAGGGACAAACTTTGGTGATGGGTCCTTGAGTTCCAAGGTGTCAGTTTTGGCCATCACTACTCGGACTAGGGCATCGGCGCCCGGATGCGTTTTTATGATACGGCCAAGTGTCCATTTTAACGATGGCGATCATCCTTTAACAAAACTAGGTCACCTGCTTTTAGATTAGGTTGGAAGCTGTTGTCGCTGTGATAAATACTCGGAGCTCCAGCGAGTCCAAAACTCTTGTCGACTCCGTTGTATGTGTTGCCATTGGTCGAGAAGGTGTAGCTTACACTCTAAAAGATTCGTAAGGGGGAGGTGTGCTAGGAACACGATGAGGGAACCTATGAGAAAATTTGCCGGGGTCAGAGCACCGTAATCGGTGATATTAACGGATCAAGGGCTTAAAGGACGCGAATTGAGAAGGCTTTCAATTTGAGTAGTAAGAATCGATTTCCTGCAATTCGTTTAAAATGATAATTCACGCCAGCTCCCAAAAGGACACCTAAGTGGGGCGACGAGGGTGGGGTTAAATGTCATTCGATGCCCTGTGAATTAAGGGTTCGGGCGGCTTCCTTCTCGGCTTGGTGGACGGGTAGTTCAAGGTCTTTATTTAAGTGCTTCTTTGCGCCCACAAAGCTATTTCCGTTATCAAAAAACACCGTTTTACATGATCCTCGGCGTGACATGATTCTGCGGGACGGCGCAAGCAAGAACGAGGTTGTCATGTCTCCAGCTGCTTCCAGGTGGATAGCCTTGGTACACAGGAATACAAAGACTACAAGGTACCTTTTGTACGTTTTTGTTCCCCGAACGCTGTTGGCTCGGACGTCCAAATCGACGCCGACATACATACGTGAAGAGTGACTGACGTGCGGATAATTGCAACATTAACTGCAACTGATTGTCTTTCTTCCAGCGAAAACAAGTCATGCAACTGTGAAAACTGGGGGCTCGGAGGATCCAATATCGTCGCCGTAAGAACGACAATATGAAGCTTCGTGGGTTTGGGTAAGAGGTGCCCATGTCATAGAACATAGACAATCAAATTCTGTGGGAAAATATTGCTCGAGTTCGCAACGCGACAGCGGTGTTGTAGGGGGTCCGTTTTGGGTCGTAGAACAATATGGAAGGAATCGGAAAAGCAGTAGCTAGTGGAATCCACTTGCACTTGCAAATATGCGCAAACTGCATCACTGAAAGCACCCGTAATAAGCGATTCAGAAGCGTTGCAGAATTGTTTTGAGGTAACACTCCGACGATTGTGCAAGGAATTCCACTCGGATAAAATTAAAAGTAGAGCAACTTTTTCGGTGTGTGTTTTTTAGTTGGTAGTTCTAAGATCAGGATTCACCCCTTATTACTACCAGTCCGTTATGTCGTTTGTCACGTCATGGTGCAATGTTTAGCAGTAAGCCTAATACCGGTGGGGAATAGGTTAAGGGTTATCCGGATTCGGGAGGATTTTGGAGAAGGTGGCGATGAACCTTGCGCTTGAACTCTTGGATGTTGTAGGAGCTCGGAAATACTGACTGCGAAAGGTTGTTCCACAGTCGAGTTGTTCTATTTAGAAACGAATTACTAGTTTGTAGGGTGCGTGAAACGGGGAGTTGCAGTTTAAGGAAATGAGACGAGTGGGCTACTGGTGTTGCGGGTATAAGATTGCCGTGGAGGTAGGGGGCGTTTATTTCTGTGGAACAGTCGCTATGATAGTAGCGATGAAATTTTGTCAGTGCGGTGTATTCAAGACATATTTCGTTAGCTCGCGTTCGAAAATACATGCTTCGACTTAATCTGTCAATGCCCGGCGAGCAAGAGCGCGTAATACTGTCAGAACCTTGTTCCTTTGTCGTTTGAGGCATGCAGTTGTAATGTAGGCAGTTTTTTCAAAGAAATGCAGAGCCAACCCATATGGCGAACACTGCGGCCAAGTTAGGGACCATCAGCCTTCCGAGCGAAAGCAAGAAGGTCCTTAGTTGCAGAAGACCGGACTTGAGCGAGGCTTATAAGCTCTTTGATAAATGTCCTTCTTCTAAGCCAGTTAAGAGGAGGATTTTCACAGAGAATATGTGTGGAAGTCTCGTCGTCTTCCATACAGAGTGGGCATTGTGTCTCTTGATACAGTCCTATTATATTTTGAGGAGGTGATATCGCAGCCTTACATAGCTAGTCAGATAATCAACCACCAACAGTCTAGGATCTTATGTGATCTTAAACCTGTCTAAGACCGGGGACTGATTCCAATAGGCTAAGTTTATTCTCTTAACCTACTCCTCTATCAAGGACTAATGTAGGCAGTTCATATCGAAAGCCATGGTCAGTAGTAATCTGCAAATTTGGATTTTTAGGACTAACAATTTCGATTATATAATTTTCTTTCTTATTTCCAGGATTTATTTGTAGTTGTTGAGCTTCAGGGCTCTACTATGGCTGTACAAGTAATATCTTCACAAGGACCGACATCACCTCTCCGTCCATGCAGTTTACGTCTTCAAGATTCACTTGAATTCAGCGTTGACCCGCTTAATAAACAAGACTCTATGCTAGAATCAATTGATTCCGAATCTTTAACATTTGAATTCTCTGAATGTCATGGTAAAAATATAAAGCTACTAGATGATAGAAGAAGTGCAGTACGATCTCAATCCTATAATCAAGCTTTAGTATATATAACAAAACCACTATGTAAAGGACATAGTGTTAGTGTAAGTTGTTTGGCTTTATACATATATCCACTAATTCGCGATAAAGAATAAACAATATATTTTTATTTATTTAGATTAAAATCGATCAAATTAATCCAAAATGGAAAGGAACTATCGGTGTCGGTGCATTAGGTGTCTGCCCGCAAACAAGCAACTTCCAATTTCCGTCTTCGATTGTTCTATGTAAACGTCCTTGTTGGGTAGCTACTAATGATTATATTAACATAAACGGAAGCAAGATTCTATCTAAATATGCCGAAATATTAGAACAAATACAGCCGGGAACTGTTATTACAATGTCCTTATCGCATGCAGGAACATTAGGTGAGTGTTTTCTACGAAATATGTATAATACATAAAAACTTGAAACATGAAAACTATTACAGCAATCACAATTGGACAAACAAATCTCGAGGAGCTAGCAGCGGGTCTGCCAAATCATGTTTATCCAATATTTGATTTATATGGAAAATGCGAGAAAATATCAATTATTAATGGTGAGGTACGCAATGGTACACCAATAATAGAAGAGGTTTCATTGAGTAACGATCAATTAATGGAAACGGACACCAATGTTCCACAATGTGAAAAAGCTGATTTAGAAGTACATGAAAAGGAAACGGAATTATCTGGGACTAGTAGTAATGTTGTTGCAGCAGCTGGACCAAGTAATTCGGCAATGTAAATTAAATTTATGGTATTTTGTTATATATAAAGAATTTATATACATTTTTTTATTTAAGGAATCGTTCGGTTATGGAAAGTATGTCTGAAAATTTGTTGATGAATATTTCAATACAAAAGAGATCTATGGAAGCAAAAAATGATGCTATTTCAACTTCCTGGTAAGTGGATTAATTTTTTTTGATGTGGCAGTTTTAACCTGAGGAATCACTCTTTGTACTACTAGACCGTGCAACGTCCTGTTGGTCACGTCATGGTACAATCTTTAGAAGTAAGCTTAGTATGTTTAGTAAGCTTGGGTTCATCTCGACTAACAAAGTCAACAACCTCGTTGCATGTGAACAATTGGTACAGTTGCAGCATACTTCGAGGGGAGCTTCCTAAGAAGAGACTGGCTGCTGTTAGTCTGCTCAAACCCAGACACAGCAGAATGGGTGAGAAGGAACGTTTCCTACATTACTAGTAATAGTGCTCTGGACAACAATACGCTGAAACAGGATAATTTCCCTTAGACTAACATCATTCGAGACTACTTCCCCCAGAGTGCTACCTTGACCAACGAAAAAGTGCTAGCGACTATCGCTGCGCAAAACTTGATCACCGCCGCCAAGTGGAAAGTCCAGAGGCAGGTAAATGATAATATTGTTCGCTTGGTCATGGTAGTGAAGGCGCTTCCGTGGCTACCTTGATTAGTCTGAAGGGAAAAATCTCTGGGCTGGTCCTCAAGGATAAAAACCCTCCAAGAAGGCAGTTACAAGGATCGGGATCGCTAAGTGACGCGCAGGCCACAGAGTTTGAAATGGCACCCCCCAATGCTTCTGGTGATACCGAGGGCTGGAGTAATACCGTCGTCCTGGCCATAGGGCAATCTGAATCCTCGCTTCCTTGTTTTCTCCGCCCATCTGAAGAGACGGATATGCCAGAGGCAGTACAATTTATATGAAACTGTTCACATTTAGACGGATCCTGGAAAAAGAACGGATCAGGGTTTTTAAACGAACGTTTTGTCACTGTGAAGAGCCGTCACGTTCGGACCCGATATAGTGTGAATGAATCTGCCGACGAGATGGCACCAATGTGCCTCCCCTTTAACCTCGCGGAGCGGCGTCTGCGCTCGTGCAAAATGGATGTCGATTCATATACGTTAATCTCGCTGGTTGAAAATAGTGCTGTCTTGTGAGACAAAACGTCGGAGCATTATAAGGACAAAAGTGTGAACACGCATGTCCGGGCACCGTCTTCCGTTTAAGCAGACGTTCCGTCTTAGTGGGCGTTGTTCCAAATCCGGCTTTCGCATCTGTAGCGTCGGTGTGCCTGTGGGGGAGCTAACATCGGGTGGAGAAAGAATACTCCTAACGGCCCTGGAGTTGGAGCAAGTGGTAAAGCAGCACCCCCAAGGAAAAGGCGATAGGACAATGGGTCCTATACAAGGCAAGAAGAACGGCTTGTTAATCGCTCCTTGGAGAAAAAGTAAGCGCACTATTTTCCGCCCTGTATAAGACTTTCTTGGAGAGGCATCTTACCCTTGCTTTTATTTAGGAGCTTTGGTTAACCGATGACCAAGTCCGAGGACTTTTTTTTATGTGATAGACTAGAGGCTTAGGGAAAGCCCTTTGTACTGTTCGACAATCTATTTTTTTCGAATAGAGTGTAATGTCGAACAGCAGCTCTAGTCGTAAGATAGAGAAGAAAGAGAGAAGTAGGAAGGAGCTGCCACAACCTAGCTGCGATATTTTTATTCCACCTACTCCCAACCATTTCGCGACTCTGACATCGGGGCATCGAGAACAACTCGCTGGAGTGTTATGCCTCCTGAAACGAGTTGAATCTCATCAACCAACCGATGACATGCGCTTGATGGAGCGGGGAAGAACTAGCGAAGGCTGTGACAGGAGGAATCAGGAATGTAAAGAGGGGAGAAGAAAGAAGGAAAGTCATGTGGATAAGGCGAAGGACCGTGGGGCTGGCCGGAACTCGAACCCGGGTCCTCTGGGATAATAGTCAGGCGCCTTACCCCTAGACTACGAGGCCCCCAAACCGACTCAAGTGAACGTATCTAGTGGCAATCTCGATAGCGGCTCCCACCACCGCCAACGGGTACCAGAAAATCGTCCTTGCGTCAGCTACTTTTCGGTGATGTAGCAACAGTGCCACCGTAGGAGGCTCAAGAACGGATCGAGTTGTGTTGCAAGACTAACCGGCAATTCGTTAGCGGCTGTGATGCAACTGCTTATCACCCTATTTAGGAGAGTACCGTTGCACACAAAAGGGGCGAGTGTCTTCTAGAATTTATTGTTATGAATAACATAGATATTTCAAATAAGGGATGCAAACCAAACTTCGCTTGTTCCTAAGAAAATCAACTGGTCAAACTTTCTGGAGCTTGTGGCCTTGAAATTATACCTACTTGCCGCTTCTATCAGCTCAGCGTGGGAACTGGAAATGGCGGCCATGACGCTTACTTGGGTATTGATCTCCTCCCCATGACAGCAACACTTGTTCCTTCTTTTCAGTCGTCGCGTAAAGTGCCCTCGTGGAACGACAGAATAGCAGCAATAGGTAGGGATGTTTGGATATTGTTCAATAGAGCAAAACATGCTGAGCATCAGGATGGCAGTTACAACAGGGAGTTGACAAGCTCGAAAAGGATCGCCTGGAGGAAGCATTGCGAAAGTCTGCACACTCTACCAGATGCGACTAGACTCCAAAAGCTACACCTCTTACCATAGAGGAGCTTTGAGGTGCCCGCTCAGCGAGCCTTTTCCAGGTTCAATCCTTCAGACCGCGTATCTCTTGGATGCTGGGGGCAGTCATAGGGCCATCCCAGACTATTATTCCCTGAGCCTTTCTGAGCCGTATTTGGTTTCTCGAGTCGACATTGTCGTCTGTCGATAAATAAAAATTGGCATTTGGCGACACGATATCGTCTCTTTATGTGTCGATAAAGACGCTTGACGATTATTAAAAAGCTCAATTTATGCATGCAATAAACTTTTAACAATTTATATTTTAAATAAATATACGTGATTTGCTGCCTTGGAGTAATACCACCCAATTTGATGGTTTCGTATGGCTGCGCTTAGCTGCCGATTTGGTCGTGAAACCAAATATGAAACTTAAAGAAAATCGAGAAGCTTTTTTTGAGAAACCAAATACGGCCCCTGGGTTCGACAGTTGAGCCCTACTCAGTCAAATATCTGGAAGTAATGCTAGATAAGTGATTGAACTGCAACGCTCAACTGTATTATGCTATCAGTAAAGCCATTAGGGCTACCTTACATGAACCTGTAAACGGCGCACAGTGGCGATATTTTTGATATTTCACCCAAATTACTCTAGAGGTCGTAATTTTTCAGTTATTGACAAAATTTTTTTTTTAAATGTTCATCTTGAATTTACCTATCGATCCCTCTAGCCGGATTTTGAAATTTCATTTTCGTTTTTTTAAAATTTTTAACAAAAAGTCTCATTTTTTCAAAAAAATACAATTTTTTCTATTCAATTTACTCTAACGGGCCGAAAATTTGAGTTTCCGTACTCATGTTTTTTAAAATGTTCGTCTTTTAGTTAGCTATTAATCTGTCTAAATGAATTTTTGATATAGTTTTAGAAAACCGTTAAAATTACTGTCAAATATCAAATCATTCAGTTCGAATTTTTTTGGTAGAGGTTACATATCACCCTGTATTTTTGTAACCCTATGAGAGATGTTCTTGAATAAGGCCCCAATCTACGCAGAATACCCCCGCCTATGTGAAACGGTAAAAGTTAAGGCTTCAACCCACCAACTTCCAGAGTTATGTGTCGTCAAAGTTAAAATTTTGTTTTTTTCTTCACTAAAATTTCAACTTCAACCACCTTTTTCTCCAAAAAAAAAGTAGCTAATTGATATTTTTTTATTACAAAATTGGAAAGCTTGGACAGTTTCCTATGAATAATGTTCAACAACTTTTATGCTACGGCCTATAGTTTTGAAGCTATAAGCAATTTTAATGCTAAAAATGGCCTTATTTGGTACTTTTTCAGTTCCCTGCAACCTGAGGTTATGTCTAAAAGTACCAAATAAGGCCATTTTTAGCATTAAAATTGCTTATAGCTTCAAAACTATAGGCCGTAGCATAAAAGTTGTTGAACATTATTCATAGGAAACTGTCCAAGCTTTCCAATTTTGTAATAAAAAAATATCAATTAGCTACTTTCTTTTTGGAGAAAAAGGTGGTTGAAGTTGAAATTTTAGTGAAGAAAAAAACAAAATTTTAACTTTGACGACACATAACTCTGGAAGTTGGTGGGTTGAAGCCTTAACTTTTACCGTTTCACATAGGCGGGGGTATTCTGCGTAGATTGGGGCCTTATTCAAGAACATCTCTCATAGGGTTACAAAAATACAGGGTGATATGTAACCTCTACCAAAAAAATTCGAACTGAATGATTTGATATTTGACAGTAATTTTAACGGTTTTCTAAAACTATATCAAAAATTCATTTAGACAGATTAATAGCTAACTAAAAGACGAACATTTTAAAAAAAACATGAGTACGGAAACTCAAATTTTCGGCCCGTTAGAGTAAATTGAATAGAAAAAATTGTATTTTTTTGAAAAAATGAGACTTTTTGTTAAAAATTTTAAAAAAACGAAAATGAAATTTCAAAATCCGGCTAGAGCGATCGATAGGTATATTCAAGATGAACATTTTAAAAAAAAATGTTGTCAATAACTTAAAAATTACGACCTCTAGAGTAATTTGGGTGAAATATCAAAAATATCGCCACTGTGCGGCGTTTGGGTAAGACATGGGATCTCACCACAAATGATGTACTTAGGCCATCTCCGTGGAATTTCTCTTTTGTGGAATTTGTTCCCAGTTCGTTTTGAGCACGTTGATGAGGTCTGTTTCTTGGCACGGATTGACATGTTTCTCGAACGCCTCTTTTTAACAAGCCCCAAATATGCTTAATTGGGTTGAGGTTCGAACTGTCCGCGTGCCACGGCAACGCTTATATACCAGCTTCGTCTAGGGCTTCCTTGGTGGCTCTGCCTGTGTGAGCCGGGCATTGTCCTGCATTAATTTGAATCCCGCACTAATTCTTTGGGAAAACGGTATCACATGGGGTCTTATGACTTGCTAAGCGTATCGTTAAGCTGTTACCGTGTCTTCGTTGAGAATTGCGAGCTCGGCCCTACCCGATAGTGAATTCCTTCCCCACATTGTTACATTGGGGCCTGCAAATCTGTGACTTTCATGGATCGAAAATCATTCCCCTTCTCGTCTTCAAATTCTAATGCGACGATCATCACTAAAAAATTTCATTTTTGGACTCATTTGTGAATAATACTGGGGTCCAATCACTCGTGTCGTTCGAAAGATAATCGGTTTACACGATGCGCGCCTGTTAATGGTATTCGCACTATACGTCTCTTATAGAACTGGCAGTCTTCATGCTACTGTTTTTCTAATGGTTTGGGCACTAACGCGGGTACCCGTCGCCTGGCGCAAACGGTTTTGTACATAGCGAGCGGTGACGGTTTGCGAAGAAATTCATAGTTTGATGATGACTTAAAAATTCATCTTAAAATAGGTTGAATTAAACTGGTTAAGAAAATCGACTTAAAAAATTATACTCGCAATAATGTGTTTGTTAACACTTTAGGGAACACCACAAAAAAAGAATTAGCTACCTGGGATCGCTTTAAAATTATTAAATGACTCCAAACGGCAATATGAACATTCTTCGTCAATAGTATAGCTATGCCTCTTCGAGCTCAGTGACGTCATCGCTTGTTATTGGATGTGGTCCGGAGTGCGAGAGAGCGCCGGCAGTGTAAAATTAGTTGAACTTTGCTGTGGTCGGTTTGTAGCTTGGATGAGCTCTCGTGCCGGGTGGGCCTTTGCACTGGAGATCGAATCGGTATTTATCCGGGCTCCAAGAATTGAACCTGTGTGAGTCGGTAGCAGCGTTTCTAAGAATCTGTGACACCAGCAAAGTTATGTGGGAGTTGGGGATGTGGCAGCTTTAGCAGGATGTTTTAAATATTTTCTCCTCAAGTTAATAAAATACTAAAATTTCCTCTCTACATTTCAGCTGCCTACGAGAATCTCTTCAATTACAGCACAACACAAACTTAAATATTCAACGTAGCCAAAGTACACAACGTTTTAATACATCAACATCCAACAATGATACGAACAAAGATCAAGTCGATCAATTATGTGATGATATTGTAATGACAGCTGGTCAACGAACAGAGAACTCCCAAAGTAATTCACGCGAGAACCTTCTCGAGTATTCATTAAATGATGAAGAGAATCGTGCAATGCAAAGGCTACCCTTATTAGATTCCAATCAAATTGGTGATGAATGCGATGATCCGTCCATTGATGATGTATCAAGACAATTGTCTGAAACACAAATCGATTCTATAAATACGTGCAGGAGTACATCCGATTTCGATTCGATACCAAGTATTGAAACAAAAGATTGTGAATATTTGAAGCTAGTTTGTGGATTTAAGAGAACATTAGTGCTACCCGAGACATTCTTCTCAACAAATCCACCACTTTGTTACTGTGTGCATTGTTATGCAACAAGTGGCGGACCAATTAATGGATGGGTAAAGTTTAAGCTAAATCAGCTTGCTGTTAATCCATTAAGCTCTGGGCAAAATACTGACTCGTCCGATTGGACAAGACTTTACTACATAACACGTGTGGATAAGATTCGTGCAATTTTAGATCATGGACAGCCACTACCAATTGAACAGATACGTGAGACATGCTCAAGCTCTGGGCAAAAAGATGAGCCTGGAATGCATTTAGTATTACATTCTTCACCAAACATTCCACAAAAGACACAAACAAATTTCATTCACAAGTATATGTCCGGCATGATCGGGTATACTATTGAGACAGCATTTGAAGTTCATGTTAGGAAGCAGGCTCTGTCATTTCTGCCGTCAACATCGAGGAATGATGATCAAGAGCGTGATATTGATGAGGAACAAGCAAAAGGTTTTACATGGACAACTAAGGAAGCTGGAGCTTGTGTATTAACGGCACTCATATTAAAATTAGAGCCAATCGAAGAGACTGTAGAGGGGCATCATAGTTCTGCTGCTGTTGCCACTGCTTAAGTGAAATTTTTTCTAGTTATGTATATTTAAAAAAAACACACACACATTTCAATTTCATACCTAGTCTTAATTTTTTATTTATTTCATTTACCGTTTTAGTTGTTTAGGTAAATTTATTAATGGCTAACGCTTTGTTTAATGTCAAATTAAATTTGATTTGGAATAGAATGTTTATATTTCACACTAAATATGAATGTGGTTTTATTTTTTAGATGGTTAATATTTCTAGATGTCATGTACTGGATATATTGGGGCTGCCTTAAGGCGAGTAATGTGAACCGAATGATTAATACAGGCACTGAAATATGTAATTCCTCCCACTTGTTGCTTCCAACTCCTCTGCATCACCTTTAAGTGGTGGCAGTGTCGGCGGATCGTGTTGGGTCCAGATGGGTAGTCAGACAAACACCCCCTCCTCGATTATTTGGTAGCAACCATTCCTAAAAAGGAAAAAAAAACCTAGTTCTATCCCTAAGAATCAAGGAATGGGAACAGATAATTCACTCACAGCCCGCCTTAAGGTACCTGGGAGTGATGATCGACCAGAGACTTAATTTTAAAATGGATCCGCCGCCGTCTCCTGATGGCTCAGTATAGCTCTACGCAGTGTCAGTGTGGGTAGCAGCGGTAAGAGGGCCAACAGCAGAAAATGGAAGGCCAAATACAGGCTAAACTTGGAAACAGATACGTGCGTATGTAAAGTGCCTGCGGTGTATGCAGCTAATTTTCGCTGACAGACAGTTGCGTGCTTGGCGAATGCGGAAAAGTTTTTGCGTTACTTGCGTTCGTTTACGTGTGTTATGACTGACAAATCAAAAAATTGACAGGTTATAATTTTTGTGTTTGGATTAAATATACAAAAAAGCTCGCTCATCATGTCCCACTTTAATTTATTTGACAGTTCGTTCTTTTTCTTCTCGAATCCAAACTAGCAAGTACTTCGAAATACATGCATGGGTTGCGATCATTTGCAAATGTACTTGCATTTCAGAACGCTTTGCTTTTTTTCAGTTGCAATACTGAACGATATGCTATATGCAAAATTTGCGCAACTTGCATTTATGAACACAGCCTATATGTCAGTTAGCATTTGAATATCAATCAGCACATCAATCACCGCACGCACCAATTTACACATGCATCTGCCTCTAACTTATGCATCCTTCGCGCAGCATGCTGCGAATACATGACCATATCCAACGATTCGGAGTGTGTAATAACGGGAGATGGATACTGGATGTTGGCATCCTGGATGGGATACTGGATGTTTGAGTTGAATACTGGCGAGAGTTGGCATGTGTCTCTAGATTCAAAATATGTTAGAGAGGAGACAAATTCAGTCTGTAACGTAATAGCAAGGCAAGCGAGACGAGTCTGTTAAGAGTCGGTGGATCCTCAAACTTATCCCAAACGTTGATAGATGGGTTACGAAGAAGTGTAGAGAAGTGAATTACTACCTCACGCAGTTCTTGAGGGGAAATCGAGGATATAGAAAATACCGTTTCGTATATCGTTTCGAGCACCATAGCTCAGCGACGTGACTCGTATGACTAGGTATCCAGGATAACGCAGAGCACATCTTGTTTTATTGGGCGAACATGGGCCGGAACCAGAGGCGTTCTTTATGTCACGCGGTCAGTAACTATCAAATTCCGGGTGCGTATTTTACCCACTCAGAATTTTCCTGGTGGGTACTGTACCCACCACACCCACATTATCCGCCGGCTATGAGTGGTGGTACTAATAACCTCAACAGGAGACTAGCTAATCAATCACAGTAGTACAGCGAGGAACAAATGATATAAACGGTGCACTACAAGAAATGATACAAAGTAAATTTATGTGGTATACTCTACAGGAAATTAGATGGCCAGATACAGAAATTGTAGCAAAATGTTGGCGTTATATCGGGAGTGATGATGGTGGATCCTCTGATATAACCTCTCCCACCTCTTACTCCCAATCTTCTACTACGACCTTCAAATTGATGTTAACTTTAAAAGGATGCTGGTCAACCCCCAAGGGAAAGGAAGACAACGAATAATGTAGCTGACAGGTAGTACATCCTTCAAAGCCGACCAAGCCAATGTAAATGTTGTATCGAGAGCTGCTCGGCAGTGGGTAGTTTTTACACTGCGGGGGGGGGGGTACTGAGCGCATCCCGCAACCAGTTGTATAATGCCTTATCCTGATCTGGAGACTCTGTCGGGATGGACCTTCCCTTTCCTTCTATACTCGTGAGACATTTATGGACCATGTATTCATCGGTGCGGAACCGGCAGTTAAGGTCGTTGCCTATCGCCCATTTTACACGAAGCAAAAAGTTTCCTGAAAGCTTGAGGGAAAGGTGAGAGAGGGCTTGAGAGAACACGAAACAATGCAAGGAAACTTTTGTAGCAATTTTGCAGGAAACAGCTTCAGGTTTGCTGTTCTTTCACTGATTTCTCTGCCTTCCCCTTTCATGAAGAATGAAGTAAAAATACCTACACGTCGAATTGAGTAACCTCCTCTTTTTTGAAGTCGGTTAAAAAAGAGGAAGAGGAGCTAACCCGTGTAGACACCGATGAAATTTTTGAGGAAACTCCAAAAGGGAATCAGCGTACCGCCGCTGAAATTGTTAGGGACCTCCCAGGGAGTCAGTGAATTCAATCGCACACTGGTCTGACCAGTACTTCCCGAGATAATGGGCATTTCGCACCCTCATTTGGCCATTCACAAAACCGGCCATAACTCCCGAACCCCTTGGAATTTTGGGACCAAATTTCGTGCGTTGAACTCGGGGGAGCGAGCCCTTTCCAACGATGCCCCATTGATCCAGATCCGAGCACTTTCGAAAAATTACCCAAAAATATCCAAAGGGGCACCCCTTTGAAAATTTCCGGTTTTGGGCAATTTCTGGAGTGGCTCTTTTTTGAATGGGAAATTGTTAAGGACCTCGCAGGGAGTCTGTGAATTCAATCGCACACCGGTCTGACCAGTATTTCCCGAGATAATGGGCATTTCGCCACCCTCATTTGGCCATTCACAAAATCGGCCATGACTCCCGAACCCCTTGGAATTTTGGGACCAAATTTCGTGCGTTGAACTCGGGGGAGCGAGCTCTTTCCAACGATGCCCCATTCATCCAGATCCGAGCACTTTCGAAAAATTACCCAAAAATACCCAAGGGGGTACCCCTTTGAAAATTTCCGGTTTTGGGCAATTTCTGGAGTGGCTCTTTTTTGAATGGGAAATTGTTAAGGACCTCGCAGGGAGTCTGTGAATTCAATCGCACACCGGTCTGACCAGTATTTCCCGAGATAATGGGCATTTCGCCACCCTCATTTGGCCATTCACAAAACCGGCCATAACTCCCGAATCCCTTGGAATTTTGGGACCAAATTTCGTGCGTTGAACTCGGGGGAGCGAGCCCTTTCCAACGATGCCCCATTCATTAAGATCCCAGCACTTTCGTGAAATCGACCAAAAATATCCAAACCCCTTGGAAATTCGAACCCCTTGGAATTTCGGGACAAACTAAAGTGCTCTGAACTCGGGGGAGCGAGCCCTTTCCAACGATGCCCCATTCATTAAGATCCGAGCACTTTCGAAAAATTACCCAAAAATATCCAAAGGGGTAGACCCCTTTGAAAATTTCCGGTTTTGGGCAATTTCTGGAGTGGCCCTTTTTTGAATGGGAAATTGTTAGGGACCTCGCAGGGAGTCTGGGAATTTAATCCCACCCCGGGCTGACCAGTATTTCCCGAGATAATGGGCATTTCGCAACCCCCTTTGAAAATTTCCGGTTTTGGGCAATTTCTGGAGTGGCTCTTTTTTGAATGGGAAATTGTTAAGGACCTCGCAGGGAGTCTGTGAATTCAATCGCACACCGGTCTGACCAGTATTTCCCGAGATAATGGGCATTTCGCCACCCTCATTTGGCCATTCACAAAACCGGCCATGACTCCCGAACCCCTTGGAATTTTGGGACCAAATTTCGTGCGTTGAACTCGGGGGAGCGAGCCCTTTCCAACGATGCCCCATTCATTAAGATCCCAGCACTTTCGTGAAATCGACCAAAAATATCCAAACCCCTTGGAAATTCGAACCCCTTGGAATTTCGGGACAAACTAAAGTGCTCTGAACTCGGGGGAGCGAGCCCTTTCCAACGATGCCCCATTCATTAAGATCCGAGCACTTTCGAAAAATTACCCAAAAATATCCAAAGGGGTAGGTACCCCTTTGAAAATTTCCGGTTTTGGGCAATTTCTGGAGTGGCCCTTTTTTGAATGGGAAATTGTTAGGGACCTCGCAGGGAGTCTGGGAATTTAATCCCACCCCGGGCTGACCAGTATTTCCCGAGATAATGGGCATTTCGCAACCCCCTTTGAAAATTTCCGGTTTTGGGCAATTTCTGGAGTGGCTCTTTTTTGAATGGGAAATTGTTAAGGACCTCGCAGGGAGTCTGTGAATTCAATCGCACACCGGTCTGACCAGTATTTCCCGAGATAATGGGCATTTCGCCACCCTCATTTGGCCATTCACAAAACCGGCCATGACTCCCGAACCCCTTGGAATTTTGGGACCAAATTTCGTGCGTTGAACTCGGGGGAGCGAGCCCTTTCCAACGATGCCCCATTCATTAAGATCCCAGCACTTTCGTGAAATCGACCAAAAATATCCAAACCCCTTGGAAATTCGAACCCCTTGGAATTTCGGGACAAACTAAAGTGCTCTGAACTCGGGGGAGCGAGCCCTTTCCAACGATGCCCCATTCATTAAGATCCGAGCACTTTCGAAAAATTACCCAAAAATATCCAAAGGGGTAGGTACCCCTTTGAAAATTTCCGGTTTTGGGCAATTTCTGGAGTGGCCCTTTTTTGAATGGGAAATTGTTAGGGACCTCGCAGGGAGTCTGGGAATTTAATCCCACCCCGGGCTGACCAGTATTTCCCGAGATAATGGGCATTTCGCAACCCCCTTTGAAAATTTCCGGTTTTGGGCAATTTCTGGAGTGGCTCTTTTTTGAATGGGAAATTGTTAAGGACCTCGCAGGGAGTCTGTGAATTCAATCGCACACCGGTCTGACCAGTATTTCCCGAGATAATGGGCATTTCGCCACCTTCATTTGGCCATTCACAAAACCGGCCATGACTCCCGAACCCCTTGGAATTTTGGGACCAAATTTCGTGCGTTGAACTCGGGGGAGCGAGCCCTTTCCAACGATGCCCCATTCATTAAGATCCCAGCACTTTCGTGAAATCGACCAAAAATATCCAAACCCCTTGGAAATTCGAACCCCTTGGAATTTCGGGACAAACTAAAGTGCTCTGAACTCGGGGGAGCGAGCCCTTTCCAACGATGCCCCATTCATTAAGATCCGAGCACTTTCGAAAAATTACCCAAAAATATCCAAAGGGGTAGGTACCCCTTTGAAAATTTCCGGTTTTGGGCAATTTCTGGAGTGGCCCTTTTTTGAATGGGAAATTGTTAGGGACCTCGCAGGGAGTCTGGGAATTTAATCCCACCCCGGGCTGACCAGTATTTCCCGAGATAATGGGCATTTCGCAACCCCCTTTGAAAATTTCCGGTTTTGGGCAATTTCTGGAGTGGCTCTTTTTTGAATGGGAAATTGTTAAGGACCTCGCAGGGAGTCTGTGAATTCAATCGCACACCGGTCTGACCAGTATTTCCCGAGATAATGGGCATTTCGCCACCCTCATTTGGCCATTCACAAAACCGGCCATGACTCCCGAACCCCTTGGAATTTTGGGACCAAATTTCGTGCGTTGAACTCGGGGGAGCGAGCCCTTTCCAACGATGCCCCACTCATCCAGATCCGAGCACTTTCGAAAAATTACCCAAAAATATCCAAAGGGGTAGGTACCCCTTTGAAAATTTCCGGTTTTGGGCAATTTCTGGAGTGGCCCTTTTTTGAATGGGAAATTGTTAGGGACCTCGCAGGGAGTCTGGGAATTTAATCCCACCCCGGGCTGACCAGTATTTCCCGAGATAATGGGCATTTCGCAACCCCCTTTGAAAATTTCCGGTTTTGGGCAATTTCTGGAGTGGCTCTTTTTTGAATGGGAAATTGTTAAGGACCTCGCAGGGAGTCTGTGAATTCAATCGCACACCGGTCTGACCAGTATTTCCCGAGATAATGGGCATTTCGCCACACTCATTTGGCCATTCACAAAACCGGCCATGACTCCCGAACCCCTTGGAATTTTGGGACCAAATTTCGTGCGTTGAACTCGGGGGAGCGAGCCCTTTCCAACGATGCCCCATTCATTAAGATCCCAGCACTTTCGTGAAATCGACCAAAAATATCCAAACCCCTTGGAAATTCGAACCCCTTGGAATTTCGGGACAAACTAAAGTGCTCTGAACTCGGGGGAGCGAGCCCTTTCCAACGATGCCCCATTCATTAAGATCCGAGCACTTTCGAAAAATTACCCAAAAATATCCAAAGGGGTAGGTACCCCTTTGAAAATTTCCGGTTTTGGGCAATTTCTGGAGTGGCCCTTTTTTGAATGGGAAATTGTTAGGGACCTCGCAGGGAGTCTGGGAATTTAATCCCACCCCGGGCTGACCAGTATTTCCCGAGATAATGGGCATTTCGCAACCCCCTTTGAAAATTTCCGGTTTTGGGCAATTTCTGGAGTGGCTCTTTTTTGAATGGGAAATTGTTAAGGACCTCGCAGGGAGTCTGTGAATTCAATCGCACACCGGTCTGACCAGTATTTCCCGAGATAATGGGCATTTCGCCACCCTCATTTGGCCATTCACAAAACCGGCCATGACTCCCGAACCCCTTGGAATTTTGGGACCAAATTTCGTGCGTTGAACTCGGGGGAGCGAGCCCTTTCCAACGATGCCCCATTCATTAAGATCCCAGCACTTTCGTGAAATCGACCAAAAATATCCAAACCCCTTGGAAATTCGAACCCCTTGGAATTTCGGGACAAACTAAAGTGCTCTGAACTCGGGGGAGCGAGCCCTTTCCAACGATGCCCCATTCATTAAGATCCGAGCACTTTCGAAAAATTACCCAAAAATATCCAAAGGGGTAGGTACCCCTTTGAAAATTTCCGGTTTTGGGCAATTTCTGGAGTGGCCCTTTTTTGAATGGGAAATTGTTAGGGACCTCGCAGGGAGTCTGGGAATTTAATCCCACCCCGGGCTGACCAGTATTTCCCGAGATAATGGGCATTTCGCAACCCCCTTTGAAAATTTCCGGTTTTGGGCAATTTCTGGAGTGGCTCTTTTTTGAATGGGAAATTGTTAAGGACCTCGCAGGGAGTCTGTGAATTCAATCGCACACCGGTCTGACCAGTATTTCCCGAGATAATGGGCATTTCGCCACCTTCATTTGGCCATTCACAAAACCGGCCATGACTCCCGAACCCCTTGGAATTTTGGGACCAAATTTCGTGCGTTGAACTCGGGGGAGCGAGCCCTTTCCAACGATGCCCCATTCATTAAGATCCCAGCACTTTCGTGAAATCGACCAAAAATATCCAAACCCCTTGGAAATTCGAACCCCTTGGAATTTCGGGACAAACTAAAGTGCTCTGAACTCGGGGGAGCGAGCCCTTTCCAACGATGCCCCATTCATTAAGATCCGAGCACTTTCGAAAAATTACCCAAAAATATCCAAAGGGGTAGGTACCCCTTTGAAAATTTCCGGTTTTGGGCAATTTCTGGAGTGGCCCTTTTTTGAATGGGAAATTGTTAGGGACCTCGCAGGGAGTCTGGGAATTTAATCCCACCCCGGGCTGACCAGTATTTCCCGAGATAATGGGCATTTCGCAACCCCCTTTGAAAATTTCCGGTTTTGGGCAATTTCTGGAGTGGCTCTTTTTTGAATGGGAAATTGTTAAGGACCTCGCAGGGAGTCTGTGAATTCAATCGCACACCGGTCTGACCAGTATTTCCCGAGATAATGGGCATTTCGCCACCCTCATTTGGCCATTCACAAAACCGGCCATGACTCCCGAACCCCTTGGAATTTTGGGACCAAATTTCGTGCGTTGAACTCGGGGGAGCGAGCCCTTTCCAACGATGCCCCACTCATCCAGATCCGAGCACTTTCGAAAAATTACCCAAAAATATCCAAAGGGGTAGGTACCCCTTTGAAAATTTCCGGTTTTGGGCAATTTCTGGAGTGGCCCTTTTTTGAATGGGAAATTGTTAGGGGCCTCGCAGGGAGTCTGGGAATTTAATCCCACCCCGGGCTGACCAGTATTTCCCGAGATAATGGGCATTTCGCAACCCCCTTTGAAAATTTCCGGTTTTGGGCAATTTCTGGAGTGGCTCTTTTTTGAATGGGAAATTGTTAAGGACCTCGCAGGGAGTCTGTGAATTCAATCGCACACCGGTCTGACCAGTATTTCCCGAGATAATGGGCATTTCGCCACCTTCATTTGGCCATTCACAAAACCGGCCATGACTCCCGAACCCCTTGGAATTTTGGGACCAAATTTCGTGCGTTGAACTCGGGGGAGCGAGCCCTTTCCAACGATGCCCCATTCATTAAGATCCCAGCACTTTCGTGAAATCGACCAAAAATATCCAAACCCCTTGGAAATTCGAACCCCTTGGAATTTCGGGACAAACTAAAGTGCTCTGAACTCGGGGGAGCGAGCCCTTTCCAACGATGCCCCATTCATTAAGATCCGAGCACTTTCGAAAAATTACCCAAAAATATCCAAAGGGGTAGGTACCCCTTTGAAAATTTCCGGTTTTGGGCAATTTCTGGAGTGGTCCTTTTTTGAATGGGAAATTGTTAGGGACCTCGCAGGGAGTCTGGGAATTTAATCCCACCCCGGGCTGACCAGTATTTCCCGAGATAATGGGCATTTCGCAACCCCCTTTGAAAATTTCCGGTTTTGGGCAATTTCTGGAGTGGCTCTTTTTTGAATGGGAAATTGTTAAGGACCTCGCAGGGAGTCTGTGAATTCAATCGCACACCGGTCTGACCAGTATTTCCCGAGATAATGGGCATTTCGCCACCCTCATTTGGCCATTCACAAAACCGGCCATGACTCCCGAACCCCTTGGAATTTTGGGACCAAATTTCGTGCGTTGAACTCGGGGGAGCGAGCCCTTTCCAACGATGCCCCACTCATCCAGATCCGAGCACTTTCGAAAAATTACCCAAAAATATCCAAAGGGGTAGGTACCCCTTTGAAAATTTCCGGTTTTGGGCAATTTCTGGAGTGGCCCTTTTTTGAATGGGAAATTGTTAGGGACCTCGCAGGGAGTCTGGGAATTTAATCCTACCCCGGGCTGACCAGTATTTCCCGAGATAATGGGCATTTCGCAACCCCCTTTGAAAATTTCCGGTTTTGGGCAATTTCTGGAGTGGCTCTTTTTTGAATGGGAAATTGTTAAGGACCTCGCAGGGAGTCTGTGAATTCAATCGCACACCGGTCTGACCAGTATTTCCCGAGATAATGGGCATTTCGCCACACTCATTTGGCCATTCACAAAACCGGCCATGACTCCCGAACCCCTTGGAATTTTGGGACCAAATTTCGTGCGTTGAACTCGGGGGAGCGAGCCCTTTCCAACGATGCCCCATTCATTAAGATCCCAGCACTTTCGTGAAATCGACCAAAAATATCCAAACCCCTTGGAAATTCGAACCCCTTGGAATTTCGGGACAAACTAAAGTGCTCTGAACTCGGGGGAGCGAGCCCTTTCCAACGATGCCCCATTCATTAAGATCCGAGCACTTTCGAAAAATTACCCAAAAATATCCAAAGGGGTAGGTACCCCTTTGAAAATTTCCGGTTTTGGGCAATTTCTGGAGAGGCTCTTTTTTGAATGGGAAATTGTTAGGGACCTCGCAGGGAGTCTGGGAATTTAATCCCACCCCGGGCTGACCACTATTCCCCGAGATAATGGGCATTTCGCAGCTTCCTTTGGGAGTTCACAAAAAAGGGCAACCCCTTGGAATTTTGAACCCCTTGGAATTTCGGGACAAACTAAAGTGCTCTGAACTCGGGGGAGCGAGCCCTTTCCAACGATGCCCCATTCATTAAGATCCGAGCACTTTCGAAAAATTACCCAAAAATATCCAAAGGGGTAGGTACCCCTTTGAAAATTTCCGGTTTTGGGCAATTTCTGGAGTGGCCCTTTTTTGAATGGGAAATTGTTAGGGACCTCGCAGGGAGTCTGGGAATTTAATCCCACCCCGGGCTGACCAGTATTTCCCGAGATAATGGGCATTTCGCAGCCTCCTTTGGGAGTTCACAAAAAAGGGCATAACTCCCGAACCCCTTGGAATTTCGGGACAAACTAAAGTGCTCTGAACTCGGGGGAGCGAGCCCTTTCCAACGATGCCCCATTCATCCAGATCGGAGCACTTTCTAAAAATTACCCAAAAATATCCAAAGGGGTACCCCTTTGAAAATTTCCGGTTTTGCGCAATTTCAAAGACTCCCTGCGAGGTCCCTAACAATTTCCCATTCAAAAAAGGGCTACTCCAGAAATTTCCCAAAACCGGAAATTTTTGGGTAATTTTTCGAAAGTGCTTGGATCTGGATGAATGGGCTCGCTCCCCCGAGTTCAGAGCACCGGAAATTTTGCAAAGGGGTACCCCTTTGGATATTTTTGGGTAATTTTTCGAAAGTGCTCGGATCTGGATGAATGGGGCATCGTTGGAAAGGGCTCGCTCCCCCGAGTTCAACGCACGAAATTTGGTCCCAAAATTCCAAGGGGTTCGGGAGTTATGGCCGGTTTTGTGAATGGCCAAATGAGGGTGGCGAAATGCCCATTATCTCGGGAAATACTGGTCAGACCGGTGTGCGATTGAATTCACAGACTCCCTGCGAGGTCCTTAACAATTTCCCATTCAAAAAAGAGCCACTCCAGAAATTGCCCAAAACCGGAAATTTTCAAAGGGGTACCCCTTTGGATATTTTTGGGTAATTTTTCGAAAGTGCTGGGATCTTAATGAATGGGGCATCGTTGGAAAGGGCTCGCTCCCCCGAGTTCAGAGCACTTTAGTTTGTCCCGAAATTCCAAGGGGTTCGGCAGTTATGCCCTTTTTTGTGAACTCCCAAAGGAGGCTGCGAAATGCCCATTATCTCGGGAAATACTGGTCAGCCCGGGGTGGGATTAAATTCCCAGACTCCCTGCGAGGTCCCTAACAATTTCCCATTCAAAAAAGGGCCACTCCAGAAATTGCCCAAAACCGGAAATTTTCAAAGGGGTACCTACCCCTTTGGATATTTTTGGGTAATTTTTCGAAAGTGCTCGGATCTTAATGAATGGGGCATCGTTGGAAAGGGCTCGCTCCCCCGAGTTCAACGCACGAAATTTGGTCCCAAAATTCCAAGGGGTTCGGGAGTCATGGCCGGTTTTGTGAATGGCCAAATGAGTGTGGCGAAATGCCCATTATCTCGGGAAATACTGGTCAGACCGGTGTGCGATTGAATTCACAGACTCCCTGCGAGGTCCTTAACAATTTCCCATTCAAAAAAGAGCCACTCCAGAAATTGCCCAAAACCGGAAATTTTCAAAGGGGGTTGCGAAATGCCCATTATCTCGGGAAATACTGGTCAGCCCGGGGTGGGATTAAATTCCCAGACTCCCTGCGAGGTCCCTAACAATTTCCCATTCAAAAAAGGGCTACTCCAGAAATTTCCCAAAACCGGAAATTTTTGGGTAATTTTTCGAAAGTGCTTGGATCTGGATGAATGGGCTCGCTCCCCCGAGTTCAGAGCACCGGAAATTTTGCAAAGGGGTACCCCTTTGGATATTTTTGGGTAATTTTTCGAAAGTGCTCGGATCTGGATGAATGGGGCATCGTTGGAAAGGGCTCGCTCCCCCGAGTTCAACGCACGAAATTTGGTCCCAAAATTCCAAGGGGTTCGGGAGTTATGGCCGGTTTTGTGAATGGCCAAATGAGGGTGGCGAAATACCCATTATCTCGGGAAATACTGGTCAGACCGGTGTGCGATTGAATTCACAGACTCCCTGCGAGGTCCTTAACAATTTCCCATTCAAAAAAGAGCCACTTCAGAAATTGCCCAAAACCGGAAATTTTCAAAGGGGTACCCCTTTGGATATTTTTGGGTAATTTTTCGAAAGTGCTCGGATCTGGATGAATGGGGCATCGTTGGAAAGGGCTCGCTCCCCCGAGTTCAACGCACGAAATTTGGTCCCAAAATTCCAAGGGGTTCGGGAGTTATGGCCGGTTTTGTGAATGGCCAAATGAGGGTGGCGAAATGCCCATTATCTCGGGAAATACTGGTCAGACCGGTGTGCGATTGAATTCACAGACTCCCTGCGAGGTCCTTAACAATTTCCCATTCAAAAAAGAGCCACTCCAAAAATTGCCCAAAACCGGAAATTTTCAAAGGGGTACCCCTTTGAATATTTTTGGGTAATTTTTCGAAAGTGCTGGGATCTTAATGAATGGGGCATCGTTGGAAAGGGCTCGCTCCCCCGAGTTCAACGCACGAAATTTGGTCCCAAAATTCCAAGGGGTTCGGGAGTTATGGCCGGTTTTGTGAATGGCCAAATGAGGGTGGCGAAATGCCCATTATCTCGGGAAATACTGGTCAGACCGGTGTGCGATTGAATTCACAGACTCCCTGCGAGGTCCTTAACAATTTCCCATTCAAAAAAGAGCCACTTCAGAAATTGCCCAAAACCGGAAATTTTCAAAGGGGTACCCCTTTGGATATTTTTGGGTAATTTTTCGAAAGTGCTCGGATCTGGATGAATGGGGCATCGTTGGAAAGGGCTCGCTCCCCCGAGTTCAACGCACGAAATTTGGTCCCAAAATTCCAAGGGGTTCGGGAGTTATGGCCGGTTTTGTGAATGGCCAAATGAGGGTGGCGAAATGCCCATTATCTCGGGAAATACTGGTCAGACCGGTGTGCGATTGAATTCACAGACTCCCTGCGAGGTCCTTAACAATTTCCCATTCAAAAAAGAGCCACTCCAGGATTTGCCCAAAACCGGAAATTTTCAAAGGGGTACCCCTTTGGATATTTTTTGGTAATTTTTCGAAAGTGCTCGGATCTGGATGAATGCGGCATCGTTGGAAAGGGCTTGCTCCCCCGAGTTCAACGCACGATATTTGGTCCCAAAATTCCAAGGGGTTCGGGAGTTATGGCCGGTTTTGTGAATGGCCAAATGAGGGTGGCGAAATGCCCATTATCTCGGGAAATACTGGTCAGACCGGTGTGCGATTGAATTCACAGACTCCCTGCGAGGTCCTTAACAATTTCCCATTCAAAAAAGAGCCACTTCAGAAATTGCCCAAAACCGGAAATTTTCAAAGGGGTACCCCTTTGGATATTTTTGGGTAATTTTTCGAAAGTGCTCGGATCTGGATGAATGGGGCATCGTTGGAAAGGGCTCGCTCCCCCGAGTTCAACGCACGAAATTTGGTCCCAAAATTCCAAGGGGTTCGGGAGTTATGGCCGGTTTTGTGAATGGCCAAATGAGGGTGGCGAAATGCCCATTATCTCGGGAAATACTGGTCAGACCGGTGTGCGATTGAATTCACAGACTCCCTGCGAGGTCCTTAACAATTTCCCATTCAAAAAAGAGCCACTCCAAAAATTGCCCAAAACCGGAAATTTTCAAAGGGGTACCCCTTTGGATATTTTTGGGTAATTTTTCGAAAGTGCTGGGATCTTAATGAATGGGGCATCGTTGGAAAGGGCTCGCTCCCCCGAGTTCAACGCACGAAATTTGGTCCCAAAATTCCAAGGGGTTCGGGAGTTATGGCCGGTTTTGTGAATGGCCAAATGAGGGTGGCGAAATGCCCATTATCTCGGGAAATACTGGTCAGACCGGTGTGCGATTGAATTCACAGACTCCCTGCGAGGTCCTTAACAATTTCCCATTCAAAAAAGAGCCACTTCAGAAATTGCCCAAAACCGGAAATTTTCAAAGGGGTACCCCTTTGGATATTTTTGGGTAATTTTTCGAAAGTGCTCGGATCTGGATGAATGAGGCATCGTTGGAAAGGGCTTGCTCCCCCGAGTTCAACGCACGATATTTGGTCCCAAAATTCCAAGGGGTTCGGGAGTTATGGCCGGTTTTGTGAATGGCCAAATGAGGGTGGCGAAATGCCCATTATCTCGGGAAATACTGGTCAGACCGGTGTGCGATTGAATTCACAGACTCCCTGCGAGGTCCTTAACAATTTCCCATTCAAAAAAGAGCCACTCCAGAAATTGCCCAAAACCGGAAATTTTCAAAGGGGTACCCCTTTGGATATTTTTGGGTAATTTTTCGAAAGTGCTCGGATCTGGATGAATGGGGCATCGTTGGAAAGGGCTCGCTCCGCCGAGTTCAACGCACGAAATTTGGTCCCAAAATTCCAAGGGGTTCGGGAGTTATGGCCGGTTTTGTGAATGGCCAAATGAGGGTGGCGAAATGCCCATTATCTCGGGAAATACTGGTCAGACCGGTGTGCGATTGAATTCACAGACTCCCTGGGAGGTCCTTAACAATTTCCCATTCAAAAAAGAGCCACTCCAGAAATTGCCCAAAACCGGAAATTTTCAAAGGGGTACCCCTTTGGATATTTTTGGGTAATTTTTCGAAAGTGCTCGGATCTGGATGAATGGGGCATCGTTGGAAAGGGCTCGCTCCCCCGAGTTCAACGCACGAAATTTGGTCCCAAAATTCCAAGGGGTTCGGGAGTTATGGCCGGTTTTGTGAATGGCCAAATGAGGGTGGCGAAATGCCCATTATCTCGGGAAATACTGGTCAGACCGGTGTGCGATTGAATTCACAGACTCCCTGGGAGGTCCTTAACAATTTCCCCTTTAAAAAAGGGCCGCTCCGAAAATTTCCCAAAACCGGAAATTTTGCAAAGGGCTACCCCTTGGGATATTTTTGGTCGATTTCACGAAAGTGCTGGGATCTTAATGAATGGGGCATCGTTGGAAAGGGCTCGCTCCCCCGAGTTCAACGCACGAAATTTGGTCCCAAAATTCCAAGGGGTTCGGGAGTTATGGCCGGTTTTGTGAATGGCCAAATGAGGGTGGCGAAATGCCCATTATCTCGGGAAATACTGGTCAGACCGGTGTGCGATTGAATTCACAGGCTCCCTGCGAGGTCCTTACCAATTTCCCATTCAAAAAAGAGCCACTCCAGAAATAGCCCAAAACCGGAAATTTTCAAAGGGGTACCCCTTTGGATATTTTTGGGTAATTTTTCGAAAGTGCTCGGATCTGGATGAATGGGGCATCGTTGGAAAGGGCTCGCTCCTCCGAGTTCAACGCACGAAATTTGGTCCCAAAATTCCAAGGGGTTCGGGAGTTATGGCCGGTTTTGTGAATGGCCAAATGAGGGTGGCGAAATGCCCATTATCTCGGGAAATACTGGTCAGACCGGTGTGCGATTGAATTCACAGACTCCCTGCGAGGTCCTTAACAATTTCCCATTCAAAAAAGAGCCACTCCAGAAATTGCCCAAAACCGGAAATTTTCAAAGGGGTACCCCTTTGGATATTTTTGGGTAATTTTTCGAAAGTGCTCGGATCTGGATGAATGGGGCATCGTTGGAAAGGGCTCGCTCCCCCGAGTTCAACGCACGAAATTTGGTCCCAAAATTCCAAGGGGTTCGGGAGTTATGGCCGGTTTTGTGAATGGCCAAATGAGGGTGGCGAAATGCCCATTATCTCGGGAAATACTGGTCAGACCGGTGTGCGATTGAATTCACAGGCTCCCTGCGAGGTCCTTAACAATTTCCCATTCAAAAAAGAGCCACTCCAGAAATAGCCCAAAACCGGAAATTTTCAAAGGGGTACCCCTTTGGATATTTTTGGGTAATTTTTCGAAAGTGCTCGGATCTGGATGAATGGGGCATCGTTGGAAAGGGCTCGCTCCCCCGAGTTCAACGCACGAAATTTGGTCCCAAAATTCCAAGGGGTTCGGGAGTTATGGCCGGTTTTGTGAATGGCCAAATGAGGGTGGCGAAATGCCCATTATCTCGGGAAATACTGGTCAGACCGGTGTGCGATTGAATTCACAGGCTCCCTGCGAGGTCCTTAACAATTTCCCATTCAAAAAAGAGCCACTCCAGAAATAGCCCAAAACCGGAAATTTTCAAAGGGGTACCCCTTTGGATATTTTTGGGTAATTTTTCGAAAGTGCTCGGATCTGGATGAATGGGGCATCGTTGGAAAGGGCTCGCTCCTCCGAGTTCAACGCACGAAATTTGGTCCCAAAATTCCAAGGGGTTCGGGAGTTAAGGCCGGTTTTGTGAATGGCCAAATGAGGGTGGCGAAATGCCCATTATCTCGGGAAATACTGGTCAGACCGGTGTGCGATTGAATTCACAGACTCCCTGCGAGGTCCTTAACAATTTCCCATTCAAAAAAGAGCCACTCCAGAAATTGCCCAAAACCGGAAATTTTCAAAGGGGTACCCCTTTGGATATTTTTGGGTAATTTTTCGAAAGTGCTCGGATCTGGATGAATGGGGCATCGTTGGAAAGGGCTCGCTCCCCCGAGTTCAACGCACGAAATTTGGTCCCAAAATTCCAAGGGGTTCGGGAGTTATGGCCGGTTTTGTGAATGGCCAAATGAGGGTGGCGAAATGCCCATTATCTCGGGAAATACTGGTCAGACCGGTGTGCGATTGAATTCACAGGCTCCCTGCGAGGTCCTTAACAATTTCCCATTCAAAAAAGAGCCACTCCAGAAATAGCCCAAAACCGGAAATTTTCAAAGGGGTACCCCTTTGGATATTTTTGGGTAATTTTTCGAAAGTGCTCGGATCTGGATGAATGGGGCATCGTTGGAAAGGGCTCGCTCCTCCGAGTTCAACGCACGAAATTTGGTCCCAAAATTCCAAGGGGTTCGGGAGTTAAGGCCGGTTTTGTGAATGGCCAAATGAGGGTGGCGAAATGCCCATTATCTCGGGAAATACTGGTCAGACCGGTGTGCGATTGAATTCACAGACTCCCTGCGAGGTCCTTAACAATTTCCCATTCAAAAAAGAGCCACTCCAGAAATTGCCCAAAACCGGAAATTTTCAAAGGGGTACCCCTTTGGATATTTTTGGGTAATTTTTCGAAAATGCTCGGATCTGGATGAATGGGGCATCGTTGGAAAGGGCTCGCTCCCCCGAGTTCAACGCACGAAATTTGGTCCCAAAATTCCAAGGGGTTCGGGAGTTATGGCCGGTTTTGTGAATGGCCAAATGAGGGTGGCGAAATGCCCATTATCTCGGGAAATACTGGTCAGACCGGTGTGCGATTGAATTCACAGACTCCCTGCGAGGTCCTTAACAATTTCCCATTCAAAAAAGAGCCACCCCAGAAATTGCCCAAAACCGGAAATTTTCAAAGGGGTACCCCTTGGGATATTTTTGGTCGATTTCACAAAAGTGCTGGGATCTTAATGAATGGGGCATCGTTGGAAAGGGCTCGCTCCCCCGAGTTCAACGCACGAAATTTGGTCCCAAAATTCCAAGGGGTTCGGGAGTTATGGCCGGTTTTGTGAATGGCCAAATGAGGGTGGCGAAATGCCCATTATCTCGGGAAATACTGGTCAGGGTGTGCGATTGAATTCACAGACTCCCTGCGAGGTCCTTAACAATTTCCCATTCAAAAAAGAGCCACTCCAGAAATTGCCCAAAACCGGAAATTTTCAAAGGGGTACCCCTTTGGATATTTTTGGGTAATTTTTCGAAAGTGCTCGGATCTGGATGAATGGGGCATCGTTGGAAAGGGCTCGCTCCCCCGAGTTCAACGCACGAAATTTGGTCCCAAAATTCCAAGGGGTTCGGGAGTTATGGCCGGTTTTGTGAATGGCCAAATGAGGGTGGCGAAATGCCCATTATCTCGGGAAATACTGGTCAGACCGGTGTGCGATTGAATTCACAGACTCCCTGGGAGGTCCTTAACAATTTCCCCTTTAAAAAAGGGCCGCTCCGAAAATTTCCCAAAACCGGAAATTTTGCAAAGGGGTGCCCCTTGGGATATTTTTGGTCGATTTCACGAAAGTGCTGGGATCTTAATGAATGGGGCATCGTTGGAAAGGGCTCGCTCCCCCGAGTTCAACGCACGAAATTTGGTCCCAAAATTCCAAGGGGTTCGGGAGTTATGGCCGGTTTTGTGAATGGCCAAATGAGGGTGGCGAAATGCCCATTATCTCGGGAAATACTGGTCAGACCGGTGTGCGATTGAATTCACAGGATCCCTGCGAGGTCCTTAACAATTTCTCATTCAAAAAAGAGCCACTCCAGAAATAGCCCAAAACCGGAAATTTTCAAAGGGGTACCCCTTTGGATATTTTTGGGTAATTTTTCGAAAGTGCTCGGATCTGGATGAATGGGGCATCGTTGGAAAGGGCTCGCTCCTCCGAGTTCAACGCACGAAATTTGGTCCCAAAATTCCAAGGGGTTCGGGAGTTAAGGCCGGTTTTGTGAATGGTCAAATGAGGGTGGCGAAATGCCCATTATCTCGGGAAATACTGGTCAGACCGGTGTGCGATTGAATTCACAGACTCCCTGCGAGGTCCTTAACAATTTCCCATTCAAAAAAGAGCCACTCCAGAAATTGCCCAAAACCGAAAATTTTCAAAGGGGTACCCCTTGGGATATTTTTGGTCGATTTCACAAAAGTGCTGGGATCTTAATGAATGGGGCATCGTTGGAAAGGGCTCGCTCCCCCGAGTTCAACGCACGAAATTTGGTCCCAAAATTCCAAGGGGTTCGGGAGTTATGGCCGGTTTTGTTAATGGCCAAATGAGGGTGGCGAAATGCCCATTATCTCGGGAAATACTGGTCAGGGTGTGCGATTGAATTCACAGACTCCCTGCGAGGTCCTTAACAATTTCCCATTCAAAAAAGAGCCACTCCAGAAATTGCCCAAAACCGGAAATTTTCAAAGGGGTACCCCTTGGGATATTTTTGGGTAATTTTTCGAAAGTGCTCGGATCTGGATGAATGGGGCATCGTTGGAAAGGGCTCGCTCCTCCGAGTTCAACGCACGAAATTTGGTCCCAAAATTCCAAGGGGTTCGGGAGTTAAGGCCGGTTTTGTGAATGGTCAAATGAGGGTGGCGAAATGCCCATTATCTCGGGAAATACTGGTCAGACCGGTGTGCGATTGAATTCACAGACTCCCTGCGAGGTCCTTAACAATTTCCCATTCAAAAAAGAGCCACTCCAGAAATTGCCCAAAACCGAAAATTTTCAAAGGGGTACCCCTTGGGATATTTTTGGTCGATTTCACAAAAGTGCTGGGATCTTAATGAATGGGGCATCGTTGGAAAGGGCTCGCTCCCCCGAGTTCAACGCACGAAATTTGGTCCCAAAATTCCAAGGGGTTCGGGAGTTATGGCCGGTTTTGTGAATGGCCAAATGAGGGTGGCGAAATGCCCATTATCTCGGGAAATACTGGTCAGGGTGTGCGATTGAATTCACAGACTCCCTGCGAGGTCCTTAACAATTTCCCATTCAAAAAAGAGCCACTCCAGAAATTGCCCAAAACCGGAAATTTTCAAAGGGGTACTCCTTTGGATATTTTTGGGTAATTTTTCGAAAGTGCTCGGATCTGGATGAATGGGGCATCGTTGGAAAGGGCTCGCTCCTCCGAGTTCAACGCACGAAATTTGGTCCCAAAATTCCAAGGGGTTCGGGAGTTATGGCCGGTTTTGTGAATGGTCAAATGAGGGTGGCGAAATGCCCATTATCTCGGGAAATACTGGTCAGACCGGTGTGCGATTGAATTCACAGACTCCCTGCGAGGTCCTTAACAATTTCCCATTCAAAAAAGAGCCACTCCAGAAATTGCCCAAAACCGGAAATTTTGCAAAGGGGTACCCCTTGGGATATTTGTGGTCGATTTCACGAAAGTGCTGGGATCTTAATGAATGGGGCATCGTTGGAAAGGGCTCGCTCCCCCGAGTTCAACGCACGAAATTTGGTCCCAAAATTCCAAGGGGTTCGGGAGTTATGGCCGGTTTTGTGAATGGCCAAATGAGGGTGGCGAAATGCCCATTATCTCGGGAAATACTGGTCAGGGTGTGCGATTGAATTCACAGACTCCCTG
Source organism: Thereva unica (assembly GCA_949987705.1). Classification (NCBI taxonomy): domain Eukaryota; kingdom Metazoa; phylum Arthropoda; class Insecta; order Diptera; family Therevidae; genus Thereva; species Thereva unica. The sequence goes on from OX465282.1 coordinate 12,572,047, forward strand.
CGAGGTCCTTAACAATTTCCCATTCAAAAAAGAGCCACTCCAGAAATTGCCCAAAACCGGAAATTTTGCAAAGGGGTACCCCTTGGGATATTTGTGGTCGATTTCACGAAAGTGCTGGGATCTTAATGAATGGGGCATCGTTGGAAAGGGCTCGCTCCCCCGAGTTCAACGCACGAAATTTGGTCCCAAAATTCCAAGGGGTTCGGGAGTTATGGCCGGTTTTGTGAATGGCCAAATGAGGGTGGCGAAATGCCCATTATCTCGGGAAATACTGGTCAGGGTGTGCGATTGAATTCACAGACTCCCTGCGAGGTCCTTAACAATTTCCCATTCAAAAAAGAGCCACTCCAGAAATTGCCCAAAACCGGAAATTTTCAAAGGGGTACCCCTTGGGATATTTTTGGGTAATTTTTCGAAAGTGCTCGGATCTGGATGAATGGGGCATCGTTGGAAAGGGCTCGCTCCTCCGAGTTCAACGCACGAAATTTGGTCCCAAAATTCCAAGGGGTTCGGGAGTTAAGGCCGGTTTTGTGAATGGTCAAATGAGGGTGGCGAAATGCCCATTATCTCGGGAAATACTGGTCAGACCGGTGTGCGATTGAATTCACAGACTCCCTGCGAGGTCCTTAACAATTTCCCATTCAAAAAAGAGCCACTCCAGAAATTGCCCAAAACCGAAAATTTTCAAAGGGGTACCCCTTGGGATATTTTTGGTCGATTTCACAAAAGTGCTGGGATCTTAATGAATGGGGCATCGTTGGAAAGGGCTCGCTCCCCCGAGTTCAACGCACGAAATTTGGTCCCAAAATTCCAAGGGGTTCGGGAGTTATGGCCGGTTTTGTGAATGGCCAAATGAGGGTGGCGAAATGCCCATTATCTCGGGAAATACTGGTCAGGGTGTGCGATTGAATTCACAGACTCCCTGCGAGGTCCTTAACAATTTCCCATTCAAAAAAGAGCCACTCCAGAAATTGCCCAAAACCGGAAATTTTCAAAGGGGTACCCCTTGGGATATTTTTGGGTAATTTTTCGAAAGTGCTCGGATCTGGATGAATGGGGCATCGTTGGAAAGGGCTCGCTCCTCCGAGTTCAACGCACGAAATTCGGTCCCAAAATTCCAAGGGGTTCGGGAGTTAAGGCCGGTTTTGTGAATGGTCAAATGAGGGTGGCGAAATGCCCATTATCTCGGGAAATACTGGTCAGACCGGTGTGCGATTGAATTCACAGACTCCCTGCGAGGTCCTTAACAATTTCCCATTCAAAAAAGAGCCACTCCAGAAATTGCCCAAAACCGAAAATTTTCAAAGGGGTACCCCTTGGGATATTTTTGGTCGATTTCACAAAAGTGCTGGGATCTTAATGAATGGGGCATCGTTGGAAAGGGCTCGCTCCCCCGAGTTCAACGCACGAAATTTGGTCCCAAAATTCCAAGGGGTTCGGGAGTTATGGCCGGTTTTGTGAATGGCCAAATGAGGGTGGCGAAATGCCCATTATCTCGGGAAATACTGGTCAGGGTGTGCGATTGAATTCACAGACTCCCTGCGAGGTCCTTAACAATTTCCCATTCAAAAAAGAGCCACTCCAGAAATTGCCCAAAACCGGAAATTTTCAAAGGGGTACCCCTTTGGATATTTTTGGGTAATTTTTCGAAAGTGCTCGGATCTGGATGAATGGGGCATCGTTGGAAAGGGCTCGCTCCTCCGAGTTCAACGCACGAAATTTGGTCCCAAAATTCCAAGGGGTTCGGGAGTTATGGCCGGTTTTGTGAATGGTCAAATGAGGGTGGCGAAATGCCCATTATCTCGGGAAATACTGGTCAGACCGGTGTGCGATTGAATTCACAGACTCCCTGCGAGGTCCTTAACAATTTCCCATTCAAAAAAGAGCCACTCCAGAAATTGCCCAAAACCGGAAATTTTGCAAAGGGGTACCCCTTGGGATATTTGTGGTCGATTTCACGAAAGTGCTGGGATCTTAATGAATGGGGCATCGTTGGAAAGGGCTCGCTCCCCCGAGTTCAACGCACAAAATTTGGTCCCAAAATTCCAAGGGGTTCGGGAGTTATGGCCGGTTTTGTGAATGGCAAAATGAGGGTGGCGAAATGCCCATTATCTCGGGAAATACTGGTTACTGTGCGTTGAACTCGGGGGAGCAAGCCCTTTCCAACGATGCCCCAGATCCCAGCACTTTCGTGAAAGCCCTCCACCGGCGATATTCATTGTGTCATTGGTTAAATAAATTCTTTTACATTCAGAAATTAGTTATATACCCTAGCCCCTTCGTGGTGCGTTTTGGTCGGGACGGGGGTTGGAGTATGTTTCCATTGAGACTTTTGATCTACATGTTGAGAACTATAAACCTGCACAATTTCAAGAAAATTAACCGAATTAACATTTTCCCATACAAATGGTGCGGAGCCCTTTTCCAATAGAAAACTTGAGAAAAAGAAAGTAAAAAATGGGAGTACAAAGTTTGTGCTTCTAGAGAGCTGCCGTAACATATGAATGGGAAGCACTACATTCTTGCTACTATACGCTATTTTAACAAAGAAATATTGTACTATATATTTAATTTTTCTATATTAAATTACTTTAAATGTATAAATGGTATTGTAGATTTATATAAGTATGTATGTTGCTGTCAATCTAATCAATTACTCCAAACAAGTAAAAGTTGCGTTTAAAACTTCAAAGACGAAGACAACTTCAACAGTTGTGTTTGAAACTAATATATTAGTTTTTATCCTTTTTTAAGGGCAAATGCTATATTACGTTCTTCTTCTTCTTTGGTCCGTTAGTTGGCGTGAAAGGGCGACTATCTTCTTCTACAGTATTTTCTGTCCTAGCGGGACGTCCCAGCAATGGATACGCTGCTGTCGGTGCCGCTTCAAAAAATGCGGTCTCTTGCCCTGTTTCTTCGGTTTCCCGATTCTGGTCAATTCGGCAGATCGAGTACCCGCCTCCTTTCACACCCTGGGCTTGGGACCAGGCGACGGCGAAGTTTCTATATTACGTTACAAGGGAGAAAAAGCAGAATTCAAAAAATAAAATCTAAAGCAACGTTTTCAACCCGAATGTGATGAAAACATAATTGAGGAGTGGGCGAACAAAACGGCACATGTCCATGGCTGGCCGTTTTAAGTGTTTTGACGGAATCGTGTTCATTACACTAAACTACAACTAATTTCAATCTCAAACACTTCAAAAATCACTTTCATGTAATATTTTTTTGTTAGCAAAGTAACGGTTTCCCTGCAGAAAGGCACATGTCCTAGGAATATTCATACTTTTTAACCATTCGTTAATGTGGATTTTCAAAAGGACACTCATAAAAGGATTTCATACAAAAAAGTTTTTAATCAACAATGGAAGTTCATTGCACCTCACCTGGGGCTCTAATTACATCGATTTGTATTGTGCATCATAAAATGCACTAAAAATGCACTAAAATTTACCTCACTTTTGCCTCCCACGGCCCCAAAACAAGCCGTAGGGGGCACTATGACCCCTTAAAATTTGCGTAACAGTCCCTACTATTAGGAAAAAAATACCAGAAAAATCCCCCCTTGCCTCTAAGGGGGCCAGGGAGCTCCCCAAAAGGCTAAAAACAAAAAAAACATGTCCAGTTGGGTTCCTGCAAAAGGACACATGTCCATTCAAGGGTTTAACAAAACGGGACATGTCCAATTGTGTCCCTGCAAAAGGGCACATGTCCATTTTTGTTTTAATTTTTTCTCTTAAAGTATTAAACATATTTAAAAAAAATTTTTTCCGTCTGAATGAGTTCAAATAGTAGCACAACCTACCATACTCATAAATAGTTAATGTGATCAGTTCAAAGGCAGAAACAGTTTTTTGCGATTTCTGAACAATTTGCAAAACTGGACATGTGCCGTTTTGTTCGCCCACTCCTCAATTGACGATTTTACTGAGAGCAAAAGCGATTTAAATTTTAGCTCAGCGCAAAATCGGTATAAGTTTTCATTAAGAGCAAAAGCGGAATAAAAAGTTAACCCGCTTTTGCTCTCGGTTTTTTGATACACCGTTTTTGCGCTGAAGTACAGTTATACCATTTTTACTCTAAGAATACGAAGATATTCTTTTTTTGCGCTAAAAAAACCGAACCGTTTTCGCTCTCTTTGTTTTTTTAGCCCGCTTTTGCTCTGAGGGTGTCAAATGCGCCTAAGATAACCCGACATAGGGTATTTCATTATCGTGTGAGTCTTCACTCCGAATTTTTGATTTAATTGAATCCGCGACTGCGGATTTGAGAATCGCAAACTGTCAAATACGCACTCACTTCCGCACCGCCGGATCTGGGAATCGAGGCCAATACTTCATAAATTCATGAACATAACTATTTAGAACAAAATCTATGATTTTTTTGCAGTCCCGCAAGTCTCGCGGGATTGTTGACCTTGATCCCGCAGGCTTGCGGGATTGAGATTTTGATGCGGGATTGGATTCCCTAGTTTCTAACGATCATAACATATTCGTATAAGTTGCAAAATTTTATTTAAAAAAAAATTGTGATATTTTAATGATATTGAACTTCCCAGCCGCGAAATTCACTCGACAACGTACGCACTTCTCTAACAGCAACATTTTATTCCCCTTTTGCCCCCCAAACAAGCAACATTATTATTATTTGCCAACATTTCACATTTTTTTCTTCTCTTTATGCATGCATATAACAAACGAACAGTCATTGCTTACAATTTCTTTCTGTCTCTGTATGTATGTATGTATATTTTTTAATAAAATAGCCACCTGACACTTAAATAAACCAAAATATACCTCAAATTACTTGCTGACACCCCGGTTATGAAACTTCAGTAAGAATTACGCTAACACAATAACGACGTGCAACAACACCGGGTAACCCCCAATCCATATATCTGGTATTATGAAGAGCATTCTATTAATTACATATCACCTGTTCGTGCTGTTATCGTTAATATCCTGCTGGGATCTATTACCATTGGGAATAAGTGAAAATTTTCGTGTATTACATGTATCATTGCATTATATTCGTGCGTTTTTGTGTATTGAAAATTTACCAAATAGTACAACACCAACGCTATTGGAATCAACATGGCCAGAGAATTTACTGGTTATTAAGCCAAAAGTTTTTCCATTTGTGGATGCGCACGCAAGGAATTTTACAGATTGTAGCAGAATTATTAAGGCTAAATATACGAATATTGATAATGCTGGACGTTTATGGATGCTTGATGTGGGAAATGAGTTTTGCAAGCCGAAGCTTATTATATATGATTTAATCAAGATAAACAAGGAAGTATGATTTTTGTTAATTTTAGTTTTTTTTTTGTTAGTTTGTTAATGTGATAACACAGGTGTGTAAAATACTGCAAATTTTTTTCTTCTTGTTTTTTTTTTAATGCAGCTCTTTCGTATAGAATGCCGTGGTTTTAGAGGAGATGAAGTCCTATCAATGCAGATCGATCCAGAACCGATATTGGGACAATATACAGCTTATTTTACATTAAAACATGGCAGATACATAGCGGTGTTTCATTTAAAAAGTCGTAAATGGTGGAAGTTACTAATAACTGAAGGAAAAACAATGTATACTAGAACTGTACAGCCGTACGAGATCGCATTTACACTTGATCATAAAGTCTATATATCGGATAAATATGGAAATTTATTTGTTGCTGATACACACACATCAAATGGTGCTGAATTGCGTGCAACAGCTTTGGGTACACTACTAGGACAACCAAAAGGATTAACAACTGACTTAAGTGGTAGCTTATACTATATATTACCGAAACATGGTGCTGTTGTTCGATGGCAACCAAGACGAAATCTAACAGCTGAAGAGCATGAAGTCTTGTTCTTTCATTCAATACCATTAGTGCAAATATTGTTTGGTGTTAAAGGTTCAGTTTGGGTAGTAACAGAAACGATACAAACATCACGAGATCATTGCTATAGGGTTTTATATCATTATGGTATTACATCGGATATTGCTGATTTTCATTAGTAATATTATGGATGATGATGGAAAACAAGTGTTGAAATAGTGTTGATGATGCTGTTAATAATAAATTATCTAGAAATATAATCAATAAAATTCGTTTATTTATTTTATTTTTTTGTTTTCTTCCATACAGTTTTATAATCATGAGGAACTGTAAACACAAAAGAAATTTGTTTATTATTTTTTTGTTTTTTTTTTTAAAGAAAAAAAAAGACGAAAATAAAAATGAAAATTTACACCCCGATATTATTACCAATAACATGAAATGAAGGGGATGCAACAATAATTATTATTAATTGCCTATTATGAATTAGAATTAAAGAGTTTTTTTTTAAAGATAAGATTATAAATTAATTATTTTTTTTTCGTTTCCTTTTCAAATACTATTTTTTATATAAGAAAGAAAAATGAAAAAAATGTGTTTGTTTGTTGTAAGTTCGTGTGTGTGTGTGTGTGTAAAAAAAAATAATAATTAAAGCACATTATTATATTAGGGCACAATTAATTTCCCAAAAAAAATTATTTTTTTTTTCTTGTTATAGTACCAACGAATTACAAAAAAAAATTTTGGCATTATATATAATTTACTAGATCTCTCAATCAGTGATTGTTTGCTTATTTAAGTAATTCATAAGTGCCTGTAGTCTCTTCTTAATATTTTTTTGATCATCTAATGTACATCCAAGTAAAGCACTTTCAAAATTTTTATCAACAATTTTATCAATTTGCAATGAAAAACTTTCACCATATAAATTCATATCCGATGTGCCGCATGCATTTAAGAATGTCTGACATCTTTGTCTTGATGTAACTGGATCACTATTTATTATTAATGAATCAATTAATACATTAACTTGATGCAATGATTCCTCTTGTGCCTTATCACGTACTGTTTTAACATTTAATTCAACCGTTGATAAGCGTGCACTCACTCTCTGTATATAACAATATATTTCTTCTCGTTCAGCTGTAATTAAAAATTAATAATTTATAGTATTAATAAAAAAATTAATAGTTTAAAATGTAACTAAGTATGCATAGGCAATTTGTAACTAAACATTTTCGGCAAACGATGGGGTTTGAGGCTACACATGATAACGCCCGTCTTACACAACAGCGATTAGATCAGCGCTAACATACAGGCCTGCGTTGAGGTGGTCCGTTCTTGCTAAAGAATATAACTACAAGCTATTGGTATTGACTCTGTTTTAAAGAGCTAGGATGAGAGTTATCTTACTGGCTGTTCAATGAAGTAAGTATTGGATCGGTCTAATCTAGACCCTGCACCATGTCTGCAGGTGTTCCGCAGGGCTTCATTCCATCGCCCATTCTTTTCCTAATCTTCATAAATAATCTGCTCTCCATCCCCCAAATCACTTCACAACTTTGCTGGCAACGATACCCTGCGTTACTTCTTTGCCTTTGACAAAGTAAAGGTACAATTCCGAACAAGGCGGCAGACTGCAAACCGCATGCGGCCCTACTGTTTTGTATGGTAAAATTGCAAACAGCAAGCGACACTTGGTAATGTTATAATAGAAACTACTAGTGTGGGTTTGCAGTCTGCCGCTTTGTTTCGATCTTATCTGCATGATCGTCAACTCATTATCAATTTAATCAACAGGGACATCCAATTCATTCTTTATTGATGGGGCCGGGAGAATCAACGCACCAAAAAACGAAATACTGCCTCCATTCTAATTCCATGTAGAGTATCTAGGGCCTCGGTTAATAGGAGCTTTATATGGCAGGCATTACGGCGACGTGGACTGCCGGATAAGATAATAGAATTGATAAAAGCCCTATACAACAATTCCAAATGCAGAGTTCTCCATAACGGAAAATTATCCGACAGCTTTGAGGTGAGTTCAGGAGTACGACAAGGATGCTTACTATCCCCTTTACTATTTCTTATAGTAATAAATGACATTCTTGTTGGCGCTCTAGATAGTAGAACAGGCGGCATACAGTGGGGTTTGCTAGATCGCCTTAAGGACCTCGACTACGCAGATGATATCTGTTTGCTGGCCCACAGACATCAGGAGCTAAAAAACATGTTAAACAATTTGGCAACAGAAAGTAGTCTAGCAGGCTTAGGCTGAATCCGAATAAAACCAAAGAAATTCGGATAAATGCAAACACACTTGAACGAACTGCGCTGAATAACCGTGACGTGGAACTGGTAGATAAATTCTGCTACCTCGGTAGTATTATTACCGAAAATGGTGGTGCAGAAGAAGACGTCAGTTCCAGAATAAATAAAGCACGAAGCGCATATGCATGCTTGTTCCACATATGGAGATCAACGGAGATCTCAACCAACACCAAATTGCGGCTGTTCAACTCCAACGTTAAGGCAGTTCTTTTATACGGTTGCGAAACATGGAAAGTCACCCAATTCATCACAGGGTGCCTACAAGTCTTCATAAACAGATGCCTACGTCGTATCCTAAAAATCCGCTGGCAAGATAGAATTTCAAATGAAGAGCTATGGCGCCGTGCCGGCCAAGAAAGGATAGACGACCAAATCAGGCGAAGGAAATGGAATTGGGTTGGCCACACCTTGCGACGCGATAACGAAAATCTAGCCAAACAGGCCCTTGACTGGAACCCGCAAGGATCCCGTCGAGTTGGAAGACCTAGAACAACGTGGAGGAGAACCCTACTAGCAGAGGCCGCAACTACTGGGAGATCCTGGTCAGAGCTAAGAGCTGTCGCGCAAAACAGAGTCCGCTGGAGGGCAACTGTTTCCGCCCTATGTCCCACGAGGGATTAGGGGCACATAGATAGATCTAGGGCCTCGTTAGGTTAGGTTAGAATGCCATCGGATTACTCTCCAGGTGGTGGATAGGGGAATGCCTCACAGATATGAGTGGTATCGGGGATATCAAACACTCGAGGCTAGGCAAAACCTAGATTCAGCGTAGGGCTGACCTTGTGGGTCACGAGAGATTCAGAAGAGCTTCGGATAATCAGGCCTGGACATAATAAATGGTACTAGATCCTCGCAACAAAACGGATAAATGATTGGATACTAGGACAATGAAATGTTAGAACAATGTTACGGACAATCCAAGGCTCCTAAGAAAAACGTAAGCAGCCAGTCTCTGCTGGATGCAGCCTTGCTGTGATGAAGATTAATCTGCGCTACTTTCAACATCGTGGTTGCGATCGGGTAGATCAATCTCAATCACCGTTATGTCGGCCTCAACCTTCTCCGGGGTGAGAGTAATATCATCATCTCCCACCGAAAAGAGCGGCGAAGGAACGCCTGATATTTTGATATCTTCTTCGGATAAGAAAAGAGGGTCTGGACTCAGGGTTGTGAGGTGAGTACCCTCAGGCACCTTAGAATCAGCTACTTCCGTTTCTGTATCACCCTAAATGCCAGGCGCATTAGGTTTAACTTCTTGCTTAACTGTGTTACCTATAGTGCTAAGTACATTGGGTTCAGAAACTTCCATACTTGTGTTACCCGCAGTGCCCGAGGGCTCACCATCTGCAGCCGCAGGTGGATCAGTCAATGCCACTCCACTCTGCTTCCCCAAAGGTCCTAGCAGCTCGATGCTAATTACGAGTGTAACCGCTCGGCCGTAACCTTTCGAAACCTCCAATTTCGTAATTTTCTACAAAGACACCTGTAGCTGTGTGTTACTCACCCGAATAATAGTATCCAGAATAGCCTGAGACTCTGTTGGTTCCGCTGGGATCCAGGAACGCGTTCTCGGTCGACTTGGGATCTCCTCCATCATAACGACTTTAAGTTTAGTGCCTTTAGAGATCTCTGATAGCTTCACGCGGCCCTGATGGCATTCGGTATCGTGAGGAGCAGGATGCCAGGATGCTCGTGAAGAATTGGGAGCAAAATAGTCGCGAGCCTAACCTCAATTTTCCTCCATTTATCAGACAGAACGATACCGTCTGGATCGCTTTCGTCGATAACGGTGATCACGATCTGACCTTTTAGCACTTGGCTATAGCTTTTAGTAGCAGGAGGAGGTAGATTGTTACTTTACCTACTACGCTTAGCCTCAGGATGATTCGGTTCCTCAAGGAAACTCTGACGCTTTGGTGTTGGGTTGCAAGTTTGCTAAGTATGCTCACTGACAACCTGCATCGCCCACCTTATTGAGGTTTGTTGCTGAGATGAATGGCAAATCGATTACGGTAATGGGTACTAAAGGCTGCCCGTAGGGAGGCGTCCTATCTCCTCTCTTATAGTCAATCGTAATCGGCACGCCCATGCAGACGATATCATCATAACGATCAGCGGCGGTCATGACAACAACATTTCAGACCTCTTACATATGTCATATGTATGTGCATAGCTGGTGTCGGAGCAAGAACTTGGGTATTAACCTACAAAAAACTGCCATTGTATCATTTACGAATAGAAGGAAGCTAAATTTAAAAGCTCCCTCCTTGGATGGTAAAGTAATGGTTTTCTCAAATGAGGCTAAATATCTAGGTATAATCCTGGATCAAAAGCTCTCCTGGGAACCCCAGATTGAGAGAGTAACTGCCAAGGCAATTACATCTCTCCATATTTACGGTCAATTTGTAGGAAAAACCTAGGGCCTCCGCTCCACCTAGTAGTGAAAAAGGACGGTCTAGCGGGGGCGCTGGGTCTACGGGAGCTGTTCTCCTTTATGCCAAGTGACCTGAATCATTTATCGATCCTCAAGGAGCTGAACCTGCAGGCAATGTCCGATATTATCCCTACTACTCTTGACTTTGACAAACCGTTTACGAAGATTTTTCGAAGTAGGTCAGAGTGGCAACACGGCAGGCCCCTCTTGAGAGGAAGCATGGCCTTAAGTTTACGGACGGTTCCAAACCCGATAAATGGGTAGGGCTGGGTATATGGCCCAAGGAGTAAAATATCCATTTTTTTGTTATGTGAGAAAACCAAGCTTACCCTTTGTACTAACAGTCTCCCATGAGTACTTGCTGTGCGATTATGAATGAGAATATTGAGTTTCCTCCATGACGATTTCCCTATTCATAGGGGAATTTCGGATAGGAAACCCGAATCAATTTTAGTCTATATAAAAGCGTTGAGGTTGGCACAACAGCCTAAACAAAATAGGCCGCAGTGCCCGTTAAGAATGAATGAATGACGAGGTAATGCAAAATATTATCAATATTCAACATTCAACAATTATCTGGTAAATATTCATAATGCAAATGTCTTTGTATACTAGGAAATCGATAACAAAGCCCATCTTATACTCTACTGGGACGATAAACCACTATAAAATTGATCGATCATTCAATTGCCACATAAAATGTTTTTGTGATACAAATATTTATTAATAAAATTAATTTAAAATTACACTTTGAAATATTTACATTACTAAATACTCACCCTCTGTCATTCCCTGTAACATTTCATTATTTTTTATGAGATCAATCGACATTAACAGGAAATCACGCTTCTCTTGAAGACCCAAAGCATCTTTACGTAACTTCTCCACGCGGGTATCTAACTGATCTAATACTGTTACAATTCTGTAATATAATAAAAATTTAATTAATTGAAAATTAATCGAGTAGATAGTAATAATAATTATCCGTAATATTATTTACAATTTGACGATTTTTTATATATAGTTAAATGTATGGAGTTTCAGTAGTAAAATGCCCAGAAGTTACCCACAATTTCAATTTATATATAATAAAAGTCTAGAATAACAAAAAGGATTTTGTTAATATTCTGTAATATAGTTATATAATTACAACTCTCTAATAACTATTGTTTTAATAATTGTAGTCTAGCAGAAAAGGGATTATTATAAAAGTGAAACTTTCTAATTTGGTTACTAAAAATCATCAAGCAAAGAATAAAAATAATATATATTTCGAGGGATAATTACAATATCATGTAAATAGGAATAAAAGATGTCACTAACTAAATGCAGGGTGAATCAAATCGAAAAACGCAAAATTAGCTGCGTTCCTTTTCTGCTAATTTTTACTATTTTTTACACTTGCGTACTAGCAACTACACTTGCTCTTATAACCGAGTAGAAAGCTCTTGCAATTACGCAATTGAAATCCGCTAGGGGGAAAGCGGCCATTTCGAGTCTATTGTGAATTATTTTCCCTTACGCCATTACCCGCTAGATGGCTTTTATTTGTGTCGAGCTGATTTGCTCATATAAAAACGTCCATAAATAAAACTTCAGTCGTATAATTATCAAAAATTATTATCTTTCGTTTTACTTTAGAAATTGTCGCATTAATTTCCCCATTGTGTCACAAATTCTTCTTTTAAGAATATTTTATTTGTAAAGTTTAAAGTAACGTCAAAAATTTCAAGTGAACTTTTACTCAAATCAGAAAATTTTGCGTTCCTTTTCTGCTCTGCTCACAAGTACTAAATAGTAGAAAAGGAACGCAGCTATTATAAAAATAAGTTATAGACTAACAATATGATTTATAAGTGATGTACACTACCATGCAAAAGTATAAGGACATCATCTAAATAATTGATTTTTGGTTTTGTGATCGTTTTTTATTGTGTTTGACAGCATTTTATGGTTACATGTTATATATAAACTAGAAAATAAACTATTTCATTATGATTTATGTTAATTAAATGCAAATTTTGAACAGAAATATGCAAATTTTGTACCGAAAATGTCACGACAAGTCAAATCAGGTTTTTTCCATCAATGTGTCAACCTCGTGCAAATTTTTGGAAGCCTTTCAACCAATTTTTGAAGTGTTTCAGTTGCGAGATTGTCCCAAGGCGCTTTTAGACTGTCGAACAGCTGGTTTTCGCTGGTCACGTGCATGTTTTTCAAGTGCCGGTCGAGCTCATCCCATAATAAATCGATCGGGTTCACGTCAGGGGATTGCGGCGACCAATCCATGATTTTGGGCACACCTTCCCCTTCCTTGGACCGTAGATAGTTCATGCACAGACGGGAGGTGTTCTTGGAATCATTATCTTGTTGAAAGATAAATCCGTTGCCGAGCAAGCCAACGCCATATGGAATGGCACTTCGTTGAAGAATACATATTGTGATAATGTTCCTTCTGCATTATTCCTTCGATTTTGACCAGTTTTCCAACACCATCGTAGCTGAAATACCCCCAGACCATAGCGGAGCCCTCGCCATGTTTAACTGTTGGTGCAATACATTATGGATTATACCGCTCATCTTTATGTCGACGAACATCCTGGCGCCGCCTGGATTCAAATATCTCGAACTTTGATTCATCGATCCATAATACAGATTTCCATTGATCTACTGACCAATCTTTGTATTTTCTAGCGAACAATAATCTTTTCCGCTTGTTTTATGGTCGTAGAAGTGGTTTTTTCACAGCAACGTGACCAAAATATCCCTTCTCTCGTAAAAGAAGTTTAACAGTATCCATCGAAATGTTGTTTTGAACCGATTTTGCTTGCTCATCAATAAAATGTGTCGATCATCTGCTGGATTTGTTTTTCTAGGTCGGCTAGAGTGTTTTCGATTAATATTTGAGTTGGTTTCGGCGAACGGCTTCAACGCAGTTTCAACTTGCCCACTTTTTTCAAAAAAGGTATTTGAGAACGTTTTTCAAGTGAAATTTCCTTTTTATGAGCCATTTCCAGCGATTACAATCTGTTTTGCGCATTTAAACAATGACGGGAATGAATTTAGACTGTTCTAATGGACTCAGAACACAGCAAAGGGCGCAAAGGATCGTTTTTTTGACAGGCACTCAAATGATCCAGAATGACTGTTTAAGACATTAATACCCAAATTTAAACAGTTTGAAATAAACTAATAGTTATTACATTTGAAATTACAGCGCAAAAATGATGCTACTTAAAAATAAGAATTTTTGGTTCCTTCATAACTCCATCATTTTGACTAATAATAATTCGCTAATTTAATGCAAATTTATGTGAATCATAACAAAATAGTCGATTTTCTCGTTTTTATACAAGATTTAATCATAAAATGCTGTTGAGCACAATAAAAAACAATCACAAACTCAAAAAATCAATTATTTCGATGATGTCCTTATACTTTTGCACGGTAGTGTAGATATAAGACTATAAATTCTCTAATTGTACATATAGACGGCACATACTAAAAAATGGTTTTAAGAATTCAATTAATTGTCTTTATATAAGTTTGCTGCTTAGTAACTAAGTCATTCTATAATATATCCAAGAGTTTTATAGATTCAATTGCTAAGACACATCTTAGCCATTCGTTTAATTAATTTGAACATAGTTCACTTCAACACCATTGTAGTATAAGAATCAATGCTACTAAAAATTGGTAACCCTGCATCCTAAAACAAGGAAGCAACAGTCCTTGATTTCAAAAACCTCACCACCTCATATACGATGAAATGCCATTCTATATAATATTCTCCTCTTCATATTAACTTCCCACATTTTGATTATACAAGAGGATTATGTGGTAGTTATAAGCTCACCATTTTTACTATCAGTTCATCATTCAGCCTTTGGATGCTGAAAAATATGGTGATAATTCTTCCGCTTAAACGCACAGAAATATTGACTGAAGAAGGTTGTCCAACAGTCACAATTTTTTTGTTTGTGTGCGCGAAAAGGAATGCGAATGAATCGGTTGAGCTAATCTAGTGTTGCGGGAATAACTTTATAAGCAGCTTGATGCCTACAGTAGCTCAATTATCTCGATGGTCACTCAATTTGAAGACGCCATCATCAATAAGTATGAGGTTGTCTTTGTTTGATACATCCTAGAGTAAGTTTCAAAGTCACGGCCCATATAAATCTGAGTTGTATTAAAGAAGACATCGAATGTAGAATTTGTGGAATACAACTTGGGCCGCTGGTTGAATTAGAATCTCGGAAGAGATTCTAGATCACACACAGTGCTTATTTTTAGTGATTTCGGACATGGGTTTCTTCCATCACAAGACCAGCTGTTAGTTTTAGAACATCTACTGAAATGAAAGGAAAAATGATGCAGGATTTGCTAGAAATAAAAGGCAGTATCGTTTTGGAATCATTAAATTCGGCACGATTCTTGTAGCAACGACTAAAGCTGTGGCAGATGGATATCTTGCATTAAAGAGAGAGCGAGTGTAACACAGTCTTCCACGGAGCTGTGGAGTATGTTTGAAGATACTGGAAAAAATCGTTCCATCAAGATTAGAAATATGACGGATAATAGAATAGAGTCTTGGGGAGCATCAACCGGATGCGATGAGTTATTAGCATTTATCTGAGTCAGTGTAAACTAAAAACAGATTTTTTGGTTCTTACACCCGGCCTGAGACCGCACCGTACTTGGTTGGATAATCAAATTGAGCTGAGTACCGCTTGTATTCATCATGAAACTAGTCATTTCAAGTTTATCGACTTCCACCAATCTAATCTCGAAACACCATACCAATAATATGATGTGAGTCGAAATTGCCACTTCGATACGTTTATCTCTTCATCAGACTCTAACGTGGCAACGGTGTCTCGGTCAGGAGATACCCCGGTGGCTTTGTAGGTAACATAACGTGCAAATTCAAATCTGGTGTAGTCATAACAACCAAATTTTTATTTCTTCTGCTCATTCAATCCCTCATGGGTCATAGGGCGGAATCAGTTCCCTCCAGCGGATCCTGTTTTGTGTGGCAGCTTTAATTTTTTTCAACCTGTCATAATTCGTTTTTTAAGAACCGGAGCCTATATATAGGCAAGTACATTAGCACGCACAGCATGCATGAGGACACACCAATGATAATGGGGACTTGATCGGAGTCGTTGCAAGAAGCCAGGACTCGATCTTTGTTGTAGGATTGACTAAGTAAGTATAGAACATAAAATATTGGGTCATGCCATAAAATAATGCAATTTTTCCAAATGCATGTTGTGAAGGTCAGCGCAGAAGGAGTTAAACTACTTAGTATTCTTAGTCCAACGTTTGAAATGTATAGTGAGATTCTAACGGTAATTATTTAAACGAAGTAATGGAATCCGCAAAAGCTGTTTACTTTGTTATTGTTTACTTTAGAGTAAGCTAGTGCCAACGATGGTTCAAGAAATTCCGGGGGAGATATTACAATATGAGCTTTGTCCTGGAAGAAGTTTGGAGCTTGACGAAGAGGTCTTGCGAATTTTGATAGAACAAAACTATTTCATCGTAACTTTGTCATCGTAACTATTGACAAAGTAACCGAGATGCTTGGATTAAGTCATTCAACCGTTAATAGACACCTTCATGACATCGGGAAAGTCAGCAAGCAGAATCAAAGGAAGTCTAATCGCGCCCAGATAGTGGAGGTGTGGTCTAATTTAGGCCCCTGTGCTGAAAGTCGAGTCGTCACGACATAGCGTCGTTTGAGTCGAGTTGAACAAAGTGACGTTTCAGTCATTGTGACAATGCTCCAATAAAATGGGGATAGTTCTGTAAGCTTTCAAAATCTCTTGCTATCTTCTCCCACTAGTCTTTAGTGGATGGAATTTTCGCGATATAGTTTTATAGTAGGTGAGAATTTCTCATGCAAGTACTCAAAATCTGGTTTTACTACATGTAATAAGTTTACTCATGGAGATACACGGAATGTAATTGTTTTAGAAACATGCTACAAGTATCGACGACCAACCGTATGCGATTATTTATTTATTTACTTTATTTGTATTTATTTATAAGCAAACGGAGTTACACAAGAGAAGAGGTGGATAGAAAAAGAGAAGCTTGTTTCCTGAAAATTGTGACTGTAATTCTTTGTAAAGAAGAGGGTAGATCATTCCAGAGTTTAATCGCATGCCACAAAAAAAGAACGACTAACATTTCGAGACAGATGCGCTGGAGTAAGGAATTTAAGTGATCTCAAGGTTTGCAAAGGGTTAAGGAAGTCGGAAAGGTAAGAAGAAAGCTTTAGTGTAGAAAACTTTATGTAGAAGAGCTAATGCCATGACAACGAAAAAACAAGAGGTCACAGCCTATTAGTGAATTCCGAACAGATGATACACGATCTGATCATCTCAAATGGAAGATCAGGCGTAAGCAATCATTGAATGTAAGGGTGATATTATGTAAGTTGTTTCAATCGACTTCTTCATACAAAAATTTAAGATTTTTGTATGGAGAGGTCGATTGAAACAACTTACTTAATACTACCCCAGCATTAAGGTGTTGACGACAGGATGAATCATTCACAGTGGTGGTACATAGTAAAGAGGAGATCATTGATATATAATGAAAATAGCAGGGGATAGAACCTTGTGGATACCCGATAACAGATCAAGAGAAATGATAGCGCTGACTTAGTTTGGAAATCAGGATCCTGTGCACCACCGATTCGAAGGCTTACGAAAAATCAAGAACTAATATTGCAACTTCGCCTTCAATAAGAACGAATGCCAGTTTTTATTTTTAGTACAGCGGCTTCAAAACTATGATTTTTTACTGAAACCAGATTGATATTCAGAAATAAAACTATTAGATTCAAGGTAGCAAGGAAAGAAGAATGCAAATGAGACGGAAATCTGAGATAGTCTGGAGATATTTCATCAAACCGATGCAGTTTGAGGAAATGGAGAGCAGCGGAAGTTAAAACGGAAGAACTAAGCAAGATCGAGAAGGTGCAGTAGCAGCTATGGAACAGTTGGAGAGGAGTTAATGGCCTCTTCCAGATCCAGTGCTGAAGTGAATTTTGCTAACTGTTTATTTCTTTCCCGTTATACTAAGACAAAACCCCGGCGTGTGAAGACTGAAGTAACTAGATTCCTTCTCAGTAGTTTACGAGCTATTTGAAGGATATCACTGTTTTTCGATGTTAAACTCTCATTAGTATAAACTGGGCTGTCCGCGGCAAAGCTTGGCTTTTCCATTCGCCGAAACAGTGATTCGCGTTGTTAGTTCATGTCCAATGGCAGATGCAATGGAGGTAAAAATCCGCCTGGAATTGTCAGTTTCGCTTGCGGAAGTCCTTCGGATAACCACATCATGAAGTCTATATTGTCGCCGAAAGTCCTCAAGATCACTAGACACAATGGAAAGGTCGTTTTGCACAGTCACTAAATCCTTCGATAGTTTGGAAGAGTTGCGTACTTCATCAAATTGAGAAGACAAGCGAGTCTCAAGCTGCTTCGATCCTCAAGGGCAGCAAATTGTTCATGCAGTATTCGATTGAAGTGCACCAGCAGCCTTTTTTCTAAGAGCTCAAAGCTGTCATCAGGGGCTGCTATGGACGTCGAACGTGGTGTTCCGCTACTGCTGTAGACACATTTGCTGGACGCATGATCAGGGGTATTAATTTTGGCGGGATGTGCACGGACAGATGGAGTAATTTTTCTGGCAGCTGTTCTTGTTTGCGACCTAGACATATTATTTTATTTAGAAAAAGAATGTTTTACTCCGAAAACATCGAGAGCAAACGAGCCGGAAAGAACAAGCGGGATTTAGACCACATCGAGGATGCATTGATCAAATATTCGCACTCCGTCAGCTAATGGAAGAAAGAATTCGTTGCGCAAACGAACTGTCGTCGTTTTCATCGATTTCAAATCCGCTTTCGATTGCGTCGATTGGAACAGCTTGTGGAGAGTCTTGAAAACCGAACACGTGCCATTGAGAGTCATCAAACTTCCCCAAGCGTCGTACGATGGCTCAACCAGCAGCGTTCATTTTCGAAGCGATTTATACGTGGAGTTCCCGATTCAAACGGCTGTCCGACAGGGATACGTCGCTTCGCTACTTGTCTTCAATGTTGTGATCGATGCAATTATGCGTGAAGCATTCGATGGACGACTCGGAGTTCGATGCGACGACAACAACTTCGTAACCGACTTAATGTTCGCCGACACGGATGCCGAAGCAACGGACATCTTATATGACATTTCCCGCATCGCCCAGTCATACGGGTTAAAAATCAATGCAGAGAAGACCAAAGTGCTCACAACGGATGGATCGAGGGCCGGTGTTCACCTCACCCACATCAAACAGGTTTCGAGGTTCAAATATTTGGGATCATTGGTTGAGGAAACGAGAGTAGCATCGACGTCCGACGTTCACAGCCGCATCGGCCAGGCAACACCAACATTCGCCTCGCTTGATTGGTGCATATGGAAACGAACAAATATTTCCATCAAAACAAAAGTACGCCTTTACCGAACGTTGATCCTTCCGATTCTTCTTTATGGATCTGAAACGTGGACATCAAACTGGACGTTAAGAAGCTCGAGGTCTTCCAAATGCGATGCTTGAGGCAGATCCTCGGTGTCTCACTACGCGATCGCCTTCGAAACGAGACAGTCAGACAAAGATGCCATCAGCAGACACTGATCGAAGAAGAAATGCAAAAGCGTCGACTGCGGTGGTTTGGACATATTTGCCGAATGGATGATGACCGCTTGCCACGAAAACTTCTCTGGCGAGACCGTCCCGCAGGCTGGAGAATCCAGCGATCGCCACCGAAGAAAACGTGGCTAAAGAATGTCGAGGGTGACCTAAAGAATCAACGGTTATCAGCTCGGTTCGCGACGTCGCCAAAAACCGGCAAGAGTGGAAACGAATCGTGAATAGAATCGAATCGAGACCCAGCGGCACCGACAGCAGCGTATCCGTTGCGGGGACGTCCCGCTCGGACCGCCAGCTAACGGATCAAATAAGAAGAAGACTCCGAAAAGACAAAGCACTCCAGAATTTCTGCCGGGACGCCACGATAAGTATATGTATTGAAAGTTAGTTTTATGAATGGAAAAGCACGGGGGGAAATGTTTAATAAATAGCAACAGCGGACACATCTATACGGCAATCATACTTTACTCAAACTCCAAATGAGGGAAACAAATTCCGAATGTTACATTATTGAATCTTGTGGCACAAAGTCGCACACATCAGGGGACAGTAGGAAACAAGTATCATACCACATGTCGTTGTGTTACCTCAATGGAAACGCGCCTTAAGTTGATTGCTTTGCAAAACCTGGAGATTTCGCCAAAACCTGGCGACACCCATACCTATCTGTCTATGAATCATTCATGCACTATACGAATTCATTCTTTGGTGCTTTTGGAAAAGACCAGAAGTCTATTTAAACTATTAGAATTTCGCCAGCATGCAATCTTAGAGAACTCCCATGATGAATGATGCCCAATATGGAATCAATTCATCGAAATACTATTGTCACATATAAAAGGTTTGATATATATAAGGTAATAGGAGATAATGCTATGTATACTAAAAATTTTATAACTAAATAAAAAACAAAGTAACTTCTTACCTTTCATTTAAGTCGAATGGCCTGTAAAGAAATAAGAGAAAAAAAATTGTATTAGCAATAAATTCAATAAGAGGTTTGAAGTCAATCTGAATTGCGGCTTATAAACTATAAAATTTGCGTGTTAAGAGCGAAAAACAAAAAAAAATGAATAAATAAATAAAACAACTACATGACCAGGACTTGATAAAAATTACTTTTGTTAGACCAAATGCAAATGTTAATTATACAGTTTAATTAAATAAAAATCTTCCATTGTATCGAATGGTTATTGACCATTTTATAAATATAAAAAAGGCATTTTTTGATTCAAAATAGAATTAAAGAAAATTAATAATTTATTTTTAGTTGAAGATTTATAAAGTTTTAATGTGCGAAGATGAGTTATAGAAAGGTCTGGATTGTATATTTTTCTTTGGAAAAGTTGAAATATGAAAGATACTTTGTTGTGGTAGATTTTCTAATAGGTCTGTTCGCCGAACCAGCTCCTGCTCAACCTGGAGTACAAAGGTTATGGAGGATGCACGGCCCTCAATTAATCAATTATGACGTCATTGAACAGACTAAGGGAGCGATCATACTGTACCTGACTATTTGTGGGTGAATTGAGCCGTGTCTTATTACCCTTGTGCTCCAGATTGAGCTGAAAAGCAGCTCGCCGAACATACCAAAGAAGACATCTACATCCCCGCAGGAAGAAAAAATAAGTATTTAGACTATAAGTGATGGGTAAGAGTTTGATACAATCAAATTATATAACAGATCTGTTCGGCGACTGCTCCATATCAGAAAATAGCGCAAGGGTGATAGTCCGGGAGGCAGCAGAATATTTTTTTACCTCATTCCTACAAACGTAATATTTATTATACTTAATTTTTATACACTACAAATTAGAACAGTGAAAGTCTACTTAGTCTACTTAGTCTCAGCTTTTAGCGCTGAAGCCTAGTGATAGTCTACCATTTTGTAAGAGTCGGTATCAAGGGTCTACCATCCACGCAATATGTGGTAAAAATTATCTCGATTACCTTATTCCTACATGTACGCCGATATGCTACAAGTCGCTCTGAATTATTGTGCTCACCGATATTAAAATTGATTCTACAAAGCTACTATTTGTTGTGCTTGTACGATGATAATTATATGTTCAATATTCTTGGTTTACTCTCAATAGGAACTGGCTAAGAAGTCGATAGACGGGGCATAAGTCGTAGCGCGCGATATTGATTGTATATTGCCATTTTGAAAACAATCCAACCCTTTGTATCACTCTGATATGTTGTATTAGTTCGGAAACACCGATCGCGGAAGACAGTTCCACAATTGAGTTGTTCTATTTATAAACGAACTACTAAACCGCAATGTGCGCGAAGAGGAGGGCTGTAGTATGTGAGAGTGAGCCTAGTTGGCTAGTCTTGAGTCACGGGAAAAAAGTTGCCGTGTAGTAGCCAGGAGGTTTCTAATTTCAATGGAAGAGTCGCTATGGTGGAAGAGTCGCTATGGTGGAAGACTCGCTAGCGGTAAAACTTGCTGAAGGCTGATACATTCCTACGGTGGCTTAAAAGGTCGAGCTTGGATCAAAGGGTGCTATCACCAATGAGTTTGATGGCACGGGTTTGCACTTTGTCCAGCGAAGCCAAGGTGGTCTTTGGAGCGCCAGCCCAGATATACGAGTTGTATTCGAGGCGGCGCCGAATGTAGGATTTGTAGATTGTAGCCAGTACAGCTGGATGAAGGAGGAATTTGCATCTCTTAAGGAATCCAAGGCATTGATACGCTTGTTTGGCTACATGGTATATATGATTATTCCATTGCAGATCAGAAGATTAGGTCACGCCCAGGATGTTAAGAGATGGGTCAGCTTTTACATTAACCTTGCCCATTGAAATAGGGGGAAGGTTTGTGCAGGTTTTTGGTGGAGATAAGAGAGTACTTTGATTTCAACGGGTTGAACTCAACACAATTCTTCGGTCCCAATCAAGAAAGAGTTCAATGTCCATGTTGAGAGAGTCGGACATGAGCTCTCGGTCTGAGAGACAAGGACTGGCGCTTGCTTGTCTTACGCTGTCCAAGGGATGGAGTAACGCAGAGTACCGTCATCGGCGAAACTATGAAGTGGGTTGGTAGGAATTGAGAGCAAATCATTAATTAATATGAGAAAGAGAACAGGAGAGAGGATTGATCCTTGGGGAACACCGGCCAAGATGAAGTGAGGGTTGGATTCGACGCCATCCAATACTACCTTAATTGAACGACCAGAAGGAAAGCTCTTAATCCAGTTCCTTAGAACTAAGTTGATACCAATAGCTTGAGTTTAGGACAGCAGAGCGGGATGCCATACACTATCGAAAGCCTTGGAAATATCCAGAGCGCAACCAGACTCGCCAAAGCTATGGATGCTTCGGTTGAGATGCTCGATTAGACAGACAAGAAGGTCGCCAGTAGACCTTTTGGTCTAAAGCCGTACTGCCTGTGGTGTACGATTACATTGGAATCTAGATATTCTATTGATTATTGCCTCCATGATTTTGGAAAGAATAGAAGTAATTGCTATTGGGCGTTAGTTTAAGGGGTCGCTGGCTTCACATTTTTTTGGGATTGGCTGAACATGAGCTAGTTTCCAAGAGTCGGGATACACTCCGGAAAAGTAAGACAAGGCAAAAAATTTGCGCAGGGGTTTAGCCAAAGGTGAGGCACATTTTGTAAGTACCATAGGAGGGATTTTGCCGGGGCCAGTGGATTTATTGAACTTGACATCAATAAATCCACTGGCCCCGGCAAAATCCTAAGAGAGGCATTTAGGAGGTTTGAGGCACCTAAATACCTCGCGGGTCCTGAAATGAACCCCGTCCATTGAGTGGGTGGTATTCTCGAGAGTGAGAGGTGACATAGCAGCATCGGGTAAAAAAGAGATGCTAAAAGGTCGGCCTTGGGGTTGCTTTCTGTTATCACTTTCTTGTTGTGAAAAAAAGGAGGTGTTCAGGAGGAAGTAAAATTCTTCTTGATAGTTACCAAGGATCAAAGTTTTTATTGCTTGTAGTGGAGTTAAGAATCTTACTTCTCAATCTATCATCAAATGATGGTTTGACTTTTCCGATGATGGAATTACACGAGTTTCTCAATTGATGTACTCACGATGAAGTGGCTCGTTAGGCAAACGTCTGTATGCTCTATATAGGCGGCTTCTTAAGCTTTAATTGCATCCATGCATTAGTCCATTAAACCATCTGTTCAGCCTAGGCTTCACAGATTTGGTAGAATGAGGGATGAACAAGCGCATATCCGCTCGTATAATTTTGGCGACCCTTGCGCACACATGTGACACATCGTATTGGCAATATGGAAACACAAATCCCAGTCAGTGGCTTGGAAGAAGCAAATAAGACCCAACCAGTTGTCGTTCCCCTAGTGCCACACAGTTCTTGTAAGAGCTGTGGTGGTTGTGGTCGAGGATGGATATGGGAAATAAGCGCTAATTAGTTTGTGGTCGGAGTTGCCAAGAGGTGAGCCAAACTTGACGGAATACCGCGTCAGATGAGAAGTAAGAAACAGATAAAGGAGATGGGCTCCTTGACCTGGAATATTAGAGACTCTCGTAGGACATTTAACAAATTGGTGTATGTTGTTGAGGCTCACCAAGAGCTCGGCGTCTTTGCCAGGAACATTGGTGCCATTTGAGTAATTTAGGCAATATATATTGTGAACGTTGAAATCAACCGCAAAAATGATTTCACTCTCCGGGGGAAATAAAAATCCGGAAATCTGTTCAAAAATAACATCGAAGGCTGAGGTGGTGGCTTCATTACTAATATTTGGACTCCCATATAAAAAAAACACAGAAGATATACATAGTTTCAGTCTTGTAGATATATAAGGCATTGATATATTGTTTACTCACATAATCGATAATTTGTTATTATTGAACCCAGCGCTAAAAAATCGGTAAACTTTCACTTTTCTAATTTGTAGTGTATAAAAATTAAGTATAATAAATATTACCTTTGTAGGAATGATGTCAAGAAATATAACGCTGCCTCCGAGACTATAATGATACACAGCCCAATGCATTGACTCAATTCCTCCGCAAACTCGACTCTCATCCCTTCCTTGGCCTATCAATGACGTATTAAATAAGTCATGTATCCTCATCCTTCTGATTTCTTTTGAGCCGTAGCAGTCGACGAACAGACCTAATTGGTTAAGCACAATCCGGGCCTACAAAATTTGTTTATGAAGTTATAAAAAATTAAAAGAAAAAATGTAGTTTTGAATCAACAAATGCCTTTTCCCCGCTGATGCCGTGTAACCAATCGAGACACCACAAACACAAGAATGACAACAAACCCACAGGAAAACTATAAAAATATTTACAAAAGTTATCTTTAAAGAATAAAAAACAAATTTTGAAAACATTAAAACGTATAAAAGAAAAATCAATGGAAGACATAAGACCTGTCGATTACACCCTGGTCATCGACGTGTGCCTGACTATCAACCTGCCATTTAGAGGTTGAGTCCATTGCGAAGTTGCTATCGGTGTTGGAATCTTCGAATGCTGGTGGCGGCGGTGCAATTTCTGATCCAGATCCAGAATTTAGCATGTACGATGGTGAAAAGTTCGCGGTACCCGGTATATAATCAGCGGCATCAACTTCCATTTCCTCTTCGGCGGATGCTGGACTGGAAGTTGGTGCAACAACAACAGCAGCTGACAATGACGACGGCGGTAGCGACGACAACAGCTTGTAGTGGGTGTTTTATTTGTCCTGCAGCCTTCTCGTTATAAAAATCCACCACAAATTATTTTGTATATTTTAGTTTGTTACACACTGCACGGATGGGGGACACTCAAAAAATTTATTCCACTGTATTATTGTTTAGTTTTTTTGTTTGTTTTTGGCTTGAAATGGTTTTCTTATTTTTAGCGAATTTGTGTTAAAAACGTTTTTTTAAAGCGCTGCAAAGACACAGAAACAAAAGGGGGATGATTTATTAAAACTGTATTTACCTATCCATGTGATTATTTGGCTGATGCTGCTGTTGTTCAACATCAATTTTCGGCCGCTTCCGCAACATTCCCAAAAAGCTTTCCAACATTTTTTTATTATGAAATTATTTTTATAATTGATGAACACCTTTCTGGGTTTTGCGGAAACTCCCTTTTTTTATTCTTATTAAATTTCTTTTTTATTAATTGCAACTAATAATTAATCTCTAATATTAATTAAACAAAAACAATTTAGCACAGTATCGGGGTGCAATGCTGCAACTTCGTTAACAGAATTTCGTCTCAAAAATTACCTGAAAATGCCAGAAACTTCTAAAATAAAATCGCTTCGCTCGGGGTTCTGTCGCTGTCGTAAAGTTCTTTTTTCACCTTCGTGTTCTGTGACGATTCTATCAGCTGCAGGCCGCGCACTATCGATGTATGCGAGCCGATACTCGGATTTTATATGAAACCAAAATGAAAACAAAGCCACCTTTCCCTCGTATATATATGAGCAATTCCACTAACACACACTTTTGTTTTGAAAATGTCAAAAATTTGTAGATGGATTCTTGTATTTGAATATAGGTAAAAAAAAAAGTTTATTACCGCCGCTGCATAGCGCAACGATGAGTAAATATATGTTTATTATTTTTCACATATAAAATCTGAAACTGTACAATAAATTGAAATTTTTAATAACAATTTAATTTCTTTTCAAATTTTTTATTAATTATCCCCGTCTAATGTTTTTGCCCTGCTGGGCCCAAAAAATTTTAAATATTTGATGTGCCGGTTTTCATGAACAATTTATATTACAGCGGTTTCCTTACTGTGAACAGTCATGTTCAAGTAGTGAGTTTTTATGACCGCGCTAAATTAGTTGATTTTTATTTGATTCTTTAATAATGGCGTATTAATTATTATGTATTTTAAGTGTTTAAAGGTTAGTGGTTTTGAGTTTCAATACTATTAATTATTCTGAAACAGTCTTGACAAAAAAATTTTAACCGAGATTTTTAATGCTTATTGAGTGTGTAAAAAGTTCTGGATAATTTTATTTGGATAAAAAGAGTATATAATGGTATAGATAATAAATATGATTATAAAATGTTAGTTTTTAAATTTTAATCACAGAAATAATGGATTAATTAGAAACTACTAGCTTGAATACTTGACAGTACGCTGAATATCCTTTCGAGTCTCGAACGAGAATTGTTATGAAGTTTATTTTCCAATTCAACGGAAGTACAGCGAAGAACTTTCGACTTTTCGAAGTGGAATTCGGTTCTGGAATAAATGAACGAAATAGCACGAAAAGATAATATTTATAAAAATAAAAGTTTTCCTTAAAATTCGGGGCCTGGTCCAATGGCCGGAGTACACCAGAAACCTGATTGAGACGACCGATGAACATTTATTCTAGCGGTCACTTTCAGGTAGTGAAAACGTTTTATTAGTTGTAGAGATTGTAGAGACCAAAAAGCTCTAGGATTGCCGTCGTTGATCTCGGCTGTACTATAGACAACCCTATTCACAAAAACAGCAATAAAAATAATAGTCTAGAATGGATCGAATACACGAGTCGGCTACCGCCGTAAAGCGGTTTTCTGAACTTAGAATGTATATACGTGCGAAAGTAAGGAAAATGGGAAGGTAGCTCATGCTTATTTTTCTTATTCGATCTTTTAGCGTCGGCCACCTTCCACCTCTACAGAGATACATACATAACGCTTTTTTACTCCTTCATGAGACATAGGGCGGGAACAGTTGCCCTCCAGCGGACTCTGTTTTATGCAACAGCTCTCAACTCCTACCAGAATTTCCCAGTTGTTGCGGCCTCTGCTAATAGGGTTCTCCTCCACGTTTTTCTAGGTCTTCCGACTCGACGGGATCCCTGCGGATTCCAGTCAAGGGCCTGTTTGGCTAGATTCACGTTTTCGCGTGTGGCCAAACCAATTCCATTTCTTTCGCTTGATTTGGTCGTGTATCCTTTCTTGGCCGGCACGGCGTCATAGGGCTTCATTTGAAATTCTATCTTGCTAGCGGGTTTTAAGGATACGATGTAGGCATCAGTTGATGAAAACTTGTAGGTTCCCTGTGATGAATTGGGTGAATTTCCATGCTTTGCAACCCTGCAAAAGAACTGGCTTAACGATGGAGTTGAACAGCCGCAATTTGGTGTCAGTTGAGATCTCCGTTGATCTCCATATGCGGAACAGGCATGCATATCCGCTTCGTGCTATAATTATTCTAGAACGTCTTCCTCTGCCCCGCCATTTTCGGTAATAACACTACCGAGTTAGCAGAATTTATCTACCAGTTCTACGTCACGGTTATTCAGCGCTGTGCGTTCAATGGTGTTTGCATTTATCCGCATTTCTTTTGTTTTAGTCGGATTTAGCCTTAAGCCAGCTGGACTACTTGCTGTTGAAAATTATTTAACATGTTTTTGAGTTCCTGGTGTCTGTGGGTTAGCAAACAGATGTCATCCGCGTAGTCGAGATCCTTAAGGCAATCCAGCAAACCCCATTGTATGCCACCTGTTCTATTATTCAGAGCGCCGACAAGGATGTAATTTATTACTATAAGAAATAGTAATGGCGGAAGTTGGCATCCTTGTCGTACTCCTGGACTCACCTCAAAGCTGTCGGATAATTTTCCATTGTAGTTCTTCATTTGCAATTTTTGTATAGGGCTTTTATTAATTCTATTATTTTGTCAGGCAGTCCATGTTGCCGTAGTGCCTGCCAAATGAAGCTCCTATTAACCGAGTCGAATGCTTTCTCATAGCCTACGAAAGCAAGGTAAAGGGGGGATCGGAATTCAGTAGACTGCTCCACTAGGATCCTCAGGTCTATGCATAGGCGCCCCTTCCTGAATCCGGCCTGCTGCCTCCTAAGCGTTCGGTCTACTGCCTCTCTTATCCTAGATAGTAATATATGGGACATGGGACAACATTTTGCCCACAGTAAATAGTAAACAGATACCTCTCCAGTTGTCGCATATTGTTAGGACCCCCTTTTTGGGCATTTTGACTATGATACCTTCCGTCCAACCCTCCGGAAAGGTACAGGTGTTCCATGCTATTTCCAGGATTGGCTGAAGCGCATCTGCTATGAGGCTTGAGCCGGCTTTCAACAATCCTGGCGGGATGCCATTTTTCCCAGCTGCTTTACCATTGGCCATCGCATGAATTGCTGTTACTATTTCCTTCTTGGATGGGGCCCGGGTGGTGATTCTTATCGGCTGTGCATTTTTGCTGTTTTGCTGAGGTTCCTGTGCAAGTGAACCATTCATGGCGGCGAAGAAGTAATCCCTGCATCTTTGAAGTTGCTCCTCATCGCTGCACAGCAGCATTCCATCCGTACTCTTAACGGCATGCTTTTTAGTAGAGTGCTTTCCCGAGAGCTGTTTAGTGATTTGGTGCAGCACCTTACTACACTACACTTCTCTTTACCTTCCGGTGTACTTGACAGAATTCCCGTTCAAGTAGGTGACGTCTTTCCGGGTCGTTTGTAGAGTTCACATTATTTTTAAGGGCCCTCCTGCGCTTTAATTTTTGCCAGGTTGTGTTCGAGGTCCAGTGTTGCATGTTTCTTTGAACATAACTGATGCTCGTTTCCGTTGTCTTCTATATAGCACCCTTTGTCGTACTCTACAGCTCTTCAATATTTGTATCGTCAGAAACGGTTTGTTGGTTTAATATTTGTTGCAGGTTCCCAGAAAATTCTCGCCTTTTAATGCTGTCCGGCAGAAGGTCTACGTTAAAATGTCTACGGTTTATGGCATCGCGTTGGACATTTCTGATCACCAATAGCTCAGCCCTATCTAACCTAACCTAAGGTTTCAGCAATTCACTATACCCTGCCCATCACATCTCGCCGATGGGTATAAAGTTAACATTTAACTGTTGTGCAGCTCAAACACAGCTAAAGTCCCAAGAGTAAATTCCTCGCCTATTTCATAATCGCCTATGGTCCTTTATTCTGGCCTTCTTAGCAATTGTTTATTTCGAAATAAAATAAAGCTACAGAGATAAGTGTACGCCATTCTTTCTTGGAACGAACCGACTCGATCATGTTAACTTGCCGGATCTTTTAGGAAAGCTACCACTGTCCAGCGTTTGAAGAATACTGCACGTCATTCCCTTTAATCCACTGATAACTAAGCTGTACCTTAATAACTAATTAATCCTTAAATAAAAAACAGTATTGTAGTATTGGATGGCGTCAAATCCGCATCCCACCCGATCTCGGCGGGGGTCCCCCAGGGGTCAATCTTATCACCGGCCCTATTCCTTATCTTTATAAATGACCTTCTTTCAATCCCCTCCAACCCACTTCTCAGCTTCGCTGACGACGGTACTTTACGGTACTCGTACAGCTTCGATACAAGGCAGACTCATGCCAGATCCTGTCTTGATGATCGCGAACGTATGTCCAACTCTATTAATAACGACATTGTACTCATTCTAGAGTGGGGAAAGAAGAATCGTGTTGAATTCAACCCCGCCAAAACCAAGTACTGTCTTATCTCCAAAAAGAAGTTCAACACCCCTCCACCCTTGAAAGTGAATGAAGTTCAACTAATGGCCGAACCATCCTTACACATCTTAGGCGTGACATTAGCCAAAGACTTGCGATGGAATGACCACATATTCCAAATCGCCAAACAAGGATCTCAGTGCTTGGGATTTCTTAAGAGGTGCAAGTTCCTCCTCCAGCCATCGGCCCGTGCTGTTATTTATAAATCCTACATTCGACCTCTTCTCGAATATAACTCCCTCGTTTGGGGCGGCGCCCCAATAACCACCTTGGCATGGTTAGATAAGGTGCAAAAAAGGGCGCTCAAGTTAATTGATGACGACACCGCCTGCTCCACCATCGACCCCTTAAGCCACCGTAGGAATGTAGCAGCACTGACAAAATTTTATCGCTACTATCATAGTGACTGTTCCTCCGAGTTAAACGCTCTCCTGCCTCCACGGCATTCTTATACCCGCAACACCAGATTAGCCCACTCGTCTCATTCCCTCCACCTGCAACTCCCCCTTTCACGCACTCAACAAGATATGAATTCGTTTGTTAATAGAACAACTCGGCTGTGGAATAATCTCTCGCAGTCAGTATTTCCGAGCTCCTACAACATCCAAGAGTTCAAACGCAGGGTTCATCACCACCTTCTTCAATTCCCTCCCGTTCCTTTATAACCCCTCCAACCCCCTCCCCGTACTAAGCTTACTGCTAGACATTGCACCATGACGTGACAAATGACATGACGGACTAGTAGTACAAAGGGTGATTCCTGAGCTTTAGCACTGCCACATAAAAAAAAAAAAAAAAAAAAAAAATAAATGTAACTCGTAAATTATGACCAAAAATGGATACACTAATTAAAAAGGTCAGTAATTTAGGTATATTTTTACTTCGCGTTAGTCGAACAGCGTTGTCCGAACGACGACAGAAAATTGCAGTGTGGATGACAACCTCGCCGCGTTTTTCGCTACTAATTCATTTTGATTTTTCTCCGTTCGCTGTACGCTGTAAGCTGTACGATGATAGTGTGGATGAAAACTATGTGGCGTCGTTCGTTGTTAAGCAGTGAAGTATTATCTGCTGTGTATAAAAATTTGAAATGATGGCCAACCTCAGATATTGTTCCACAGAATTTCTAATAGAATTGATTCAACCTTCCAGCAACGGCGGTTTCAAGGGGGGGCCATGGGGGCCGAGAATAGAAAATAATAAATATAATTGGAGTGTCTGTCTGTGATTTCAAAATAATTGTGTTTTTCTAAGTTCATAGGTTATTTACATCATATTAAACCAAAATCACGAATTTTTTAAATGTTTGTCTGTCTGTCTGCCTGTTTGTTCGGGCTAATTTCGGAAACGGCTATTTCGGTTGGGATGGGACGTTCACTGGAAGATTCAGAAATTTCGCGAACATGTTTTAGGCTATTTGTATATCCTTTATATTAGCTTCGTCTGTATGTATGCATGAATGTCGCGGGACAATGCAATCTGACCATCTTGTAAAAAAATCAAGATGGCGGTTCCAAGATGGCGGCCGAATTTCGCAATTGCGCCCCCCAACGCCCGACATGGGTATCAAATGAAAGGGGATGATAAATACAGTACAATTACCTATTTGGTGTCATTCCAAATTCATATTCACAATGGCGATCAACACAAAATGGCGGATGAACTTTTTCTTTACAACCCACTCGTTATGGGTATCAAACGAACGACAACTAGAATATTATTACCTCATCATTCCAACGTATCTATATAAATGTAAAAGGCGTATCTGTCTGTGATTTCAAAATATAATTGTGTTTTTCTAAATTCATATGGTTATCGATCTTTCTATATAAATATGATTGGAATGTCTGTCTGTACAAAAACAATTTTTAAAATTGCTGTGTGGACTGGAAGATTCAGTACTTTTGCGGCCATATTTCAGGCGGATACGCCTATCAGATCCGATTTTCGGTACTGACTATCGCGTGCTGGATTAGACCACAAACTTCAACCGGTAGCTGAGGCAAAGCAAATGAACATTTGTTTATCATTCCAATTGTAAGACCTCACAGAGCTTTATCTAAATATCTTGATCGTACTGTAACGGCAAGCTATATCCTTACTGAAAACACACCCTATAGCCTCTATAAAAATTGATGGAGAATTTTGAGAAATTGGAAACGGGTAGGCGAAAACAACAACAAGAAAAAAAGTATGCAAAGTTTTTTGGAGTTCTGGATTGGGATTTGAGAAAATAGGATACAGAGACAGAAACAATATCCCCGACTGCAGGATATGTAGAGAGGCAGAGTCGAAGATTTTTTTACTTTTGAACGGTGCTGCATTTGGGTGCCCTTGTTCCCTTAGGAAACAATGGATATTTAAATAGAGCTCTTTCTACAATCGCAATGATAAAAAAAAGTTTGTACTCTATCAAGGATATATTTTTTCCGACTATTCGTTAGTTTTTCAGTGTGATCTGGGGCCGTATTTGGTTTCTCGACACGATGGATCGACTCGACAAAAAAAGCTTCTCGATTCTCTTTAAGTTTCATATTTGGTTTCACGACCAAATCGACAGCTAAGCGCAGCCATACAAAACCATCAAATTGGGTGGTATTACTCCAAGGCAGCAAATCACGTATATTTAATTAAAATAGAAATTGTTAAAAGTTTATTGCATGCATAAATTGAGCTTTTTAATAATCGTCAAATGTTTTTATCGACACGTAAAGAGACGATTTCGTGTTGCCAAATGCCAATTTTTAATTATCGACAGACGACAATGTCAACTCGAGAAACCAAATACGGCCCCTGATAGTAGAATAAGTTTTCGAAAGGCAGACGTAGATATTTATTATTGGCCTTGCAAATCCTACCTCTCCTGAAACTCTGATTCTTTTTAAAAATGACCTCCACTTTTTGATTTGTCGCTCAGGCTATGAAGGATATTTATTGATTGTAATAATAGGCGTAGTCTTTCTGATCGTTTGTAGGGGATTCTTTTTAACTCGATAAAAAAAAATTAATGGTCTTGGATGTGAAGTATCACGTCCGTATTTTAACGTGACGTCTATTAATTTGAACGTGACAACGTCTGTTATTACGTTTTGTATTATTTTCTCAATTAATAAATTATATATTTCGAAGCAAATTTTTTTTTTGTGTGCGGGACATTTTCACACGCGCGTCCTATCTTAAACCGATTTAATAGACGTCCCGTCAATAAGGTGAATGAATGTATTTTTCCCGTGTAGAGGATAAATTAACGAAAATTTTGAGCCATTAACCACCCCTCTAACATGTATGGGGGCGGAGATATGATTTTTTTTGTGTGCGGGACATTGTGCGGGACATTTTTACACGCGCGTCTTATCTTAAACCGATTTAATAGAGACGTTGTCACATCAAAAAATATTTTGCTGATAGAGACGGGTGAGCCGTCATACAGGTAGCCCTAATAAGGCATCCTGCCGGCTTAACCGGTTAATAATAGGGTACCATATTTCCGCTTAGGTCGGGTCTTCATCTAGCGGTCGGTGCACCTCCTTATATTAAAATAAATTATAATATTATACGTTATTAGTTTTATTTTTTAAAAATAACTTTTAAACGATATGTTATGAAAATAGCATAAAATCATTTTCTCTATGTTGTAAAGCAAGCTTTAATATCGATTACATCAGTAATTAATACCATCAGGGATTATCTCTGAGCTCTAGTCTACCAGATAAAAAAACATTTGTGATTTTTAAGACCAAAAGTGTGATTAAAAGGACGATGGCCCCTTCTGAAAATCAGTTCTGGAACCGCCCCTGCCTTCCAGCAAGAATCGCCGCTACTCCCAATGTTACAATTACAATTACAATGTTCCCTTGTCGGAGTCCGCCATGTCCCAACTCGATGTCCGAGGATACAACCATTGAACCTGAGCTGGACGATGATGTGTGTTCTTTGAGCTCTAATATCTCAAGACGCGGACACGATATTATATGAGACTTTTGACACATCATATAGAATGCCAATACAAAGGTTCATACGAATTTTCGGCTTATTACCTCTCATTCCTCTCAACCCTAATTTGGCTGGACTAAAAGCAAGCTTTGTAGGATTGAAGTTATGAGGGGTCAGACGAGTGTAAAGAAAATGGCGATGAACTCTGCCTTTGACCTTTTGGGTGTAGTAGGAGTTCGGAGGTATCACTAGAGGCGAGGACCAGATCCCGGTTGTAGAGCCGTGAAAGATGAAGGAGTTCGGAAATACAGCCTGTGTAAGATTGTTCCACAGTAGAGTTTTTTCATTTATGAATGAATTCCTTGTCTGTAGCGTACGCGAAAAGCGCAGCGGTTGGCAAAGAGCTTGAGCAATGCGGGCTAATCTGGTGTTGTGGGAACGAGATTCCCGTTGAGGTAGAAGAGCGTTTATGAAAACAGTCTCTAAGGTAGTAGTATACGGTGGCTCAAAGACTGGTTGGTCGAGGAAATAGCGTCATCATCGATTAGTTTGAACGCCTTTCTCACTTGATATAGCCACGCTAAGGTAGTTTTTGAAAGCCCGCTACAAATAAAGGAGATGTAAAAAGGCCGAATGAAAGGCACAGTTAAGCCAAAAAAAACTACAATTGGTAATATACGATTTAGGCTGGTCGTCCACTGGAAGCGTATTCGAGCGGCTACGCGCTTCGGCTACATGAGCGGCTATAGGCGGCTTTAAGATATGCGGCTACACGCTACAGGGGTCGTCCACTGCAAGCATTTCATGCTGCTCAGTTTGAAGTGAATTTGACACAATAATTTTGTGATTTGTAAATATAGAAGGCTTTTAGTACAGTTAAATTAAGCCGAAAAAAGCGGAATGGCGGAAATGATTGGGTACAGGCTGTAAATTGGCACAGAGCTTCCATTTAGGGTTCTCAATAAGGGGTTATAATCACAATTTTATTCGTTTTTTTAGCATTTTGCTCATGCTGTCAACCTACATATGTTCGAAATGGAGTCACTCAAGTTCCTGTTATTTATATCAAATAAAAGAATACGCATTCACCTAAAATATGAGTCTAAGTATATTGCTTTACGATAAATTAGTAAACTAGTTATTCAACTCTAAATAAATTAAAACAAAATACTTTTTTTTTCGTAAACACCCTGTATTTTAGTAGTTAACCACCTCTCTAGAACAATATTTTCTCCAAAAACATCCAGGAATCATTCCTAAAAAAATTAACAATGTAGTCTAACTTGAACGTCTGATAACCTATACAAGTCGTGAATGAGTGCATATGAGTATTTTAAATCTTTTAAACGGTGATATATCTTGAATGGCAATTCGTACAGGAAAATGTATAATAAATTTTTTAGTAGAGAATCGCATGATCAACAAACTTTGTGAACATTATTTTATTATAGGACTTACGGTTTCAGATGTATTTGCAAAAAACTGATATATTGACCCTAAAACTCCCTAAAAAATGAGCTTCCCGGGGTAGAAAATCGGTAGACTTTATAACCCCTTATTGAGAACCCTAAAAGGAAGCTCTGTACACAAATCAATTATAGATAATGTGACAGAGTTCAAGCCAATCAGTGAACGATTATGTTCAATACGACTCCGAACGAAGTTCTTTACCCTCTCAATCATAAACGTACATGCGGAGACGGAGGAGAAAGCGGACACGACAAAGGACACTTCCTATTATAAGCTTGAGCGCGCATATGATACGGCCCCTTCCAATGACATCAAGATGGTGATAGGAGACCTCAACGCCAAAATTGGAAGAGAGAACTGGCACAGACCGACCATTGGAAAGGAAAGTCTTCACGAAACATCAAACGATAACGGACAACGTGTTATCGATTTCGCAATGAGTAAAAATATGATCGTCAGCTCAACATATTTCCCAAGAAAGGACATTCACAAATACACATGGCAATCCCCCAGAGAAAGATACTGCAATTAAATAGACCATATTCTAATAGACAGAAGGGCAGCTTCCAGTATCCTGCAAGTAAGAACCTGTAGGGGTGCAAATTGTGAATCGGACCACTGTCTAGTTAAAGCTAGATTCAGATGTCGGCTGTCTACTCAAGAAAGAAGAAACAGCAAACAAAAGAAATTCGACGTCGATCGCCTCCAAGAACAGCCCGTGTTGGAGAGATATCAGGAAACTCTAGCAGAAAGGATAGGTATAAATAATGAAGATACAGTCGATGGAAAATGGATGAGATTGAAGACGGTACTGACAGATGTCACGAAGGAAACTGTAGGATATAAACGCACAGCCAGAGCCAGTGACTGGTACGACGAGGAATGCAAAGCAGCTATAGAGACCAGAAATAAAAATAGGAGAATATACATAGAGAGACCGACGAGGAGTAAGAAATTGAAATACGAGGAAACAAAAAGAACCGCAAAAAACATCTGCAGGAAGAAGAAAAGGCAATTCCTCAACAATCACATCTTGAGAGCAGAGGAAAACTTTGCCCAAAACAAAACACGGGAAGCATACAGGAAAGTAAACTTCTTCAAGAAAGGCTTCAAACCCTCTTCCGGTATATGCAGATCAAAAGCAGGCACTATAGTCACAGGCAGCGAAGATGTAAAGAAAAGATGGAAGGAATTTTTTAGCGAGCTGCTGAACGCAAACGAGAGCATCAGACATGTACCAGAACCCCGTCTACAACATAACGATGACACCAGAGAAACAAATGTACCCACTCTGGCAGAAGTACAAAGTGCCATACGATCATTAAAAAACAATAAATCTCCAGGAATTGATAACATCCCAGCACAGTTGATCAAACAAGGAGGCGAATCGCTCTAAGCAGCTATACACGAATTACTATGCTGCATATGGAGGAATGAAAAAATGCCGGAAGAATGGGAGCAAAGCATTATCTGCCCAATACATAAGAAAGGGGACAGATTCAACTGTGAAAACTATAGAGGCATATCTCTTTTAAGCAGTATATAAAATAATGACCAATATAATTAAGACCAGACTGGAACCTTACGCAGAAGCTGCAATAAGTGAATACCAAGCTGGATTCAGAAGAAATAGGTCAACAATGGATCAACTTTTTACAATAAGGCAAATCCTCTGAAAATGCTGGGAATACAACATTGACGTGTATCAACTTTTCATCGACTTTAAACAAGCATACGGCAGCATCGACAGGGAGCAAATGTATGCAACAATGCTGGACCTAAACATCCCCCTCAAGATAATAAAATTAACAAAAATGACAATGGAAAATACAAGATGTGCAGTCAGAATACAAGGAGAATTGACGGAATCCTTCCCAGTCAAGCAAGGCTTAAAGCAGGGCAATGGGCTGGCACCCATGCTATTTAATCTCTGCCTAGAAGGAGTAATTCGCAAGGTTAACATTGATGCGAACGCAACCCTGCTTAACAAATCCAAACAGTTGGCAGGATATGCCGACGATATAAACTGCCTTGCAAGATCACTGTCATATCTTAGAGAAATATTTACAGAATTAGAAGATGGAGCAAAACATATAGGGCTGCAAATAAACGCAGAGAAGTGTAAGATTCTAATTCAGTCAAGGGTGGAAAGAAGAAGAAGAAACCACAATACCACCTGGGGGGAATATAACTTTGAACGGGTAAACCAATTTAACTACCTGGGGTCCACAGTTCGCGAAGACAACGATGAAACGATAGATGTACAAAGAAGAATAAACGCCGCGAAGAGAACATACTTCTCACTACTGCCAGTAATGAAATCCAGAGACATCCACAGAAAAACTAAAATAAGAATCTACAAAACCATCATACGTACAGTAGCTACGTATGGATGTGAAGCTTGGAGTATCTCCCAGAAATCCGCAGACAAGCTGGATATATTTGAGAGGAAGCTTCTCCGAAGGATATACGGCCCAATCAATGAAGACAGTGCATGGAGAATACGCTACAATCACGAATTGTACGACTTATACAAAGGATGCAAACTTTCGACCCATGCCAAACTGCTACGTTTACGTTGGGCCGGCCATGTCCAAAGAATGGATGACTCAAGGATACCAAAAAAAAGCCCTGTATCTACTACCAGATGGCAAAAGACCAGTTGGCAAACCACGGCTAAGGTGGGAAGATAATGTTAAGGCCGATGCAGCAAAACTGCTCAACACAAGAAACTGGAGACAATCTGCGGAGCAGAGAGACGTCTGGAGGAAGAAGCTGATGGAGGCTAAGGCTCGAATTGGGCTGTAGAGCCATCGAAGAAGAAGAAGAAAAGGAAGCTCTGTGCCAATTTTCAGCCTGTACCCAATCATTTCCGCTATTTTTACAATTTTTCCTGTACTATTTGGAGCAAATTATTTCCTGATTCGAGCGGCTACGCGCGACCGATCCAAATTAATTTGGATTCGCGCGGCACGCTCGAATACGCCTATAGCCGCCCGCTCAAAGCCGCTTGCAGTGGACGATGTTTGTATGAAATTCTTTATGTTGGATCTGTCGCGCATAGCCGCTCATGTAGCCGAAGCGCGTAGCCGCTCGAATGGACGACCAGCCTTATGCATAATATAAAAAGCAAGGATTGGTAACTGTGAGGTTTGTTTTATAGGAGAATAGTTTCTTTATTAATGGGAAAAAATATAATTCATGAGTCATGACTATTGAAGATTGTAAAGCATCTATTGATATGCTTGTTCTTTAAGTACTCTGTGCGATGAGGGTATTCCCAAAGCAGTTTTGCATGTCTTGTATGTCGAGGAGTTTCGTCATTAAATTTCCCCTAATAACTAATTAATCCTTAAAAAAACAACAATAAAAAATAAATGGAACTCGTAAATTATGACCAAAAATGGATACACTAATTAAAAAGATCAGTAATATTTAAATATTTATATAATAAGAATATTTATTGCACACTACTATATAATATCATCTCTGTTCTACAGTACTTATATAATCGCATTTGTTTTTGTCTTATCATTTTTATTTTAGTACATCTCTTTTTCTTTTTTGTTTATTAATAATTTTTAAAATGTACTTTATAAATATATTACAGGCTGCCTGTTTACTTTTCTCATTGTTTGTTTTGTTGTTTTTTATTATTATTTATAAATACAGTACACAATCATCATAATTATAATTTCAGAGTATAATATTATGTGTTATAATTTGTTGTTTCTGTTTTTTTTTGTTTATATTTTCAACGTTCCGATGTTAATTTTATAATTATAATAATCACAATAATAATAATAATAATATGTATACAGTAATCAACGAAATATTCATTTTTGTTTGTGTTTATTAAATTATTATTATTATTATTTTTTTTTTTTTTTTGAAAATGTACATCAACTTTTATATAATAGTTTACTTTTTATTTATTTATTTATTTACAATATAAATAATGTCAGTTTATCACTTGTTCTTATTTGTATATTTAATGTATATATATATATTTATATTTGTTGTTAATGTTTTTTTGTTTTAAAGATAATATTTGATGGTTTTTTTTTGTTTATTAGATTTAGTTATTTGTCAATTGATATTTTTCCATTTCTAGTAGATGTTCATATAATAAATCGTCAGTTGGTGATAGACCAATCATAATCCAACCAACTATAGCACCAACACTTCTTGCTATAGATAGACTATTCCATACATTCAGAACTTGATTATTTATCTATAATATTTGTAAAAGGAAAGATTGATTAGTTAAAAGCAAATGTGAAAAATATATTTAGTCTCTAACTTTTACCATTTCTTCTTCAAAAACTGTTAAATTAGCATTGGTCAGGTAGAGTTTTTCGTCCATTGATTCAGCACATAGGGTGAGTATTATTGTCGCTATGTAAATCATTGCAATCACAATCCATCGAAATGATATTAATTCAGTTGCGTTTGTTATGTCTATATGGCATATGTCCATTCTGTAAGAATTTAAATTAAATGGAAG
Organism: Thereva unica; assembly: GCA_949987705.1. Lineage (NCBI taxonomy): Eukaryota > Metazoa > Arthropoda > Insecta > Diptera > Therevidae > Thereva > Thereva unica. Next base: position 12,611,714 of record OX465282.1, read on the forward strand.
TTTTATTATTTGTTGAAATTGTTTTTTTTTTTGTTGTTGTATGAACAACTAGAACTCATGCTATCATCTAAAACTAAAGTATATTTTTTAACACGGGAACAACAGACACCTAGCCTAACATATTCAAAATCGTCCGCCCTGTGCAGAATTTCGACGCCCCCCAGAATTTCGCTCCTACCCTCCGAATTGTTTTTCCCAAAGAAGGGCCAAAAAAAGTAATCAATTTCGCAAATTTGGCACCCATCATGCAGACCAAAAATGCACAATTTGGTGCTTCTAAAAAAACTTTTCTTCTTTTTTTTTTATTTCGGGTTGAGACGAAGAGGTAAAAAATGTTCAGGACTCTTTATCTATCGTACTTTTCGTTAGCGCCCCACGCTTTTTACATTTCGAAAGGCTGTTCCCATATACTGGCTATAGCAGAAAACCTTTACATTTAAAATTAATTTTTACAGTTCATTTTGAAATAAAAACCGTATTTTTCAGGTTTTGAAACTATACAGTTTGCTTTCTACTTTTTAGTTTATTATATGTCTTCCGCCATTTTGTTGTGACCGCCATATCAGATTTAACATGACGTCACCCAGCTTACTGTACTACACTCGTCATACACTTTCACACATACCACTTGATACACATACCGAGAGCGTCATGAAGAAAAAGTTAATCCTCACAGCCAAGCTGTGTTTGCCGCCATTTTGAATGACGCCAAACAGCTAACGGTATTCAACTTGCCATACCCTTTTATTTAATACCCATACCGAGTGGCTTGTAAAAAAAACGTTTGTGTTGGCCGCCATATTGAATTTGGAATAATGTCACACAGCTTCTACAATTCTACTAGTCACATTCTTTCATTTGATATCCATACCGAGCGCGTTGTAAAGAAAAATGTAATCCTCCATTTTGTGTTGGCCATCATTTTGTGTTTGCGCCATTTTGAAGTAGGAATGACGCCACACAGCTAATAGTATTTTATTTCTCATACTCTTTTATTTGATACCCATTCCGAGTAGCTTGAATTTGGATTAACGCCACTTAGGTAATTATACTCTACACGTAATACCCGGGTATCGGAAAACACAATTGCACAATTCGGCCGCCATCTTGGAGTCGTCATCTTCACTTTTTTGCAAAAATGTCATATTGCATTGTCACGGCATACGAGCAAAATTCGGGCCTGATCGGTTACATGAAAGTGGGTCAAAATCAAGAGGCGTAGAACGTAAAAAATTGTGAAATATCGTACTAATTAATTAAATAAAAAAAACTAATTAAAATTTCGAAAACGGAAACTTACTTCCACCTGTCGGAACATCTATGGATCTACAAAAAAAATTAGATTTCTATCTCTTTTAGTTTGGCTCCAACGCGTGACGGTACGCACAATCAGACCCACAGATACACAGACACACACTTTCTTTTATTAAGATAGATAGTGCATCTTAAACAATACCATCGTTTGTAGTGCCCGGATGAAGTCGTAATGGCTTACTATCGTCGGGTTCCTGCAGCTATAAGGCCTAACTACAATGGTCTTAAAAAGACTCGTCAGATTCTCTTAAGTTTTATAGCCTAAGATTCATTCAGTTTTGACAGAAAACTAGCCAGTCTTACGAGAATTAAACGAGGAATCTTAAGTCGTCCTAAAACCATTGTAGTTTGGCCTATAGTAGCTGTTCGAGGCGTTTGGTCTCCGTTAGACCATGATTCTCTAGCAGCTGCTATTTCACCTCGTCATAACTTTCGTGCTACGAACTATCAGAAGTCCGTGGTTCGAATCCATTCCACGGTGTGGTCACTTAACTTGTGATAGATTGATGGCATAAAACAGAGACGACAAGTATGCATGCTGGGAGATCTAGAGTGAAAGTCCTGCGTTTAGCAGAGCATTTAGCCTGGGCATTCTAAATACTGTCTTTCAAGCAGAGGTGCTACATTGGCATGCACCTTTGTGAACTTAAGAAAGAATGCTAACTAGAGGATTTTAAACTTTTATGACAGCCAAACAGCAATGCGATTCCCGCAAGGACTGTTGTAGGTGGGTACTCTCAATCAGGTCGCCTTCATTAGGTTTTTGTTAGCAAATCATCATCATTTTGGTGAAAATTGTCCTAGATGATGGGGACTCTGATGAAATACATCGAACCCTAGAGGTCCACACTTGGCTTAATGAATTCCGTCTTGGGCCGTCTAGAGTGTTTCTGGGCGTAGTAGAAAAGATTTCGGGATACTATTTACCTTGATCTACGGGCCCTTAAGCCTTAAGTCAGCACCTAGAGAGTAGTGTTCTCCAAACTTTTTTCACCGTACCGTTATGACGAAAAAAATCATAAAATGTACCATCAAATTATAGCCGTGAACGATCAACTCGACTATAGACGATTGTGTCGATTAATTTTCTTTTTGGCATTGTGTAGGCCAATCGACAAATATTTGGACTATTTGATTCAGAAAATTATTTTGAGCAGTTTTTTTGTTTATTAAAATTCCTGGCAAATTTTGTCGTCAGCAAAAATGCAATCGATAAAAGTCGACTGTCAAATCGACAATAATTTTCGATTATAATCGACATTCGCAATATCAAACTAAATAATCGACAGTGGATAATCGATAAATGTCGCTTGTCGATTAGGTATCGACACTCGCAATAAGGGCCTAAGTCTGGGATTCTGCAATATAGGACCCCGGGAAGAGACTGACATTTGACAGGGGTAGTAAATAAAGCAAAGATGGCCACCACTTGAATAAACCAAATCGTCCGATTCTAAAGCATCGAATCAACACGGAATATATCGTGTATGTTAATATTGATTGTGCCGGTATAAAAGCCCGGATATTGAAGCAAAATTTGTTTAGAAAGAACAGTTTTAAGAAGATCACAGCTGAGTATACTTCGAGCACTATTTCTTAATTACCCCGTTTATGGCTAGGTTCAACCAGTCATAAACGGATGTCGAGTTGAAACTGGGTCCACTCAAACCATCTCAGCTCTCCTATCTGTATCGAGTTGATATTTAACCTCATATACGCAGGTTGAGTTGAATTTGGGTTGAAGTAACAATTGTGTGGTTTATTTACTCTCCGTGAAGTTCGCATTTGGCGTTAGTTTTGTGTTCGATGTTTTTTCTGGTACAGGAAAAATAAATTATTTCGTTCTGAATTTTTACGTATCCATAAATGAGAATGTTATACAAAAATTTGAGGTTATGTTTTGGTATCAATTCAACTCTATTTCAACCCAAAGTGAACTCAACTCAACATCATATACGGTGGTCGAAATTTCAACTCAATCTCGACTCCACTTTTCGACGTAGTCATAAACGGGGTAAATAGCGATTGTCTCATTGGGTAACGATATAACTAATGAACCCGATAACGATGGCTTACTAAGTGGAATGACATTGCAATTATGTATATATACATATATATGTTATATAAAAAAATTTCTATACTTTATATTCCTCTAAGGCAGGGGTTCCCAACTTTTCTGTGGTGCGGGCGCATTCGAGATTGCAAAACAAACTGGCGGGCACAAGTCGGATTTAAAAAAGAAAACAAAATTAAATATTATGTCCTTTATTAGCTACTTATCGAGAAAAACAATAAAAATGCGACCAAATCGTGGAACCTAACCGACAGAGTCACTGCCCAGGGTCTAATTGGCTTGGTGGATTAGACAAATTTTAGTGTAGCCAATTTAGCGAATTTCTCACTACATCTAGCAAGATTTTAAAAATTAAAGAACATTTTAATTTTTTTTATTTTTAAGTTTTTTTTCGTATTAAGCACTTTGTCGGGGGCACAATTAATTATCTCCGCGGGCACAAATGCGCCCGCGGGCACGAGGTTGAAAACCCCTGCTCTAAGGTATCCTCATAACACAAACTCACAAACTGACAATAAATCTTTAAAATTTCCTTTAAAATTAAATTAATTTGTTTTTTTTTGCATTAATTGCTTTATCCCCAATTAAATTGTGTGTTTGTGACCTTTTTTCCATAATTAAATTTACAATATTCCCACGCAATTTTCCTCGACTAAAATTTCCAGATAAAAAACTATACGATTTCGCCTATGTACATACTTTCTCTCTAGAACTGCGCACTTACAGACAAAAAAAATATTTTTTATTTATTTATTTTTTTAGTTTTTCAACAAGTTGTTCTTTAAATTATGGAACATAACATATAACACATAACACATAAGTTTTTTAATTTGTTTTGTTGCTACTCACCTATCGAATATTGAAACCATACAAACAATAGCCATAAAATAGAAAGTGTTTGCATAAATTTCAGCAAATGATGAATAATGCCGAATAGCACCATCAGCCCAATCGAATGGTCGGCTAGTAGATATAAACAATAGATGTGCCAGAGCAAGACCACCTAATAGTCCATGGCAGATGTTAGAAACCATTATCCAGATTCGTTGAAGAGCACAAGATAAATTAACAATAGTCACTACCTCATGCCTACAAAGAAAGTCGAAAGAATATGTTTTTGTTTTTTTGGTAAGTATGTACTATTATTATTTTTAATATTCACATTTTTTTAATTTATATTTTTTTTATATTTTAGGGGATTTTCGAAAAACAAGAAAAAAAAGCACTCACTTATTGCTTTCAGGATCAGAACCGATTGGATGCTTATAGAAGCAATGGTCAACAGCTCTGTAGCCCGATGATGTTTGAATAAACATTTTGTCTATCCTGGTTGGTGGTCCCTCGGTTGGTGAAACAACCGGTGTAAAAGGATTATAGATTTCACCACTAGCTGGAACAATATCCTCAGATAGATCCTTTAGTATTGATGTTAATCCACCGCCAGCATAGATTTTACCTATAAACATGGACGAAGAAAGTAAGAAAAACAAAAATTCCTCATATTAATAATATTGTTCTCCATCATCATAATTTGTTATTAGTATAATTAAGAAAAAATGACCAAGTACTGACCACTGGTCTTACTTAATAGGTATCCGCTTCGATCTCGTTGTGATTTAGTTTTTCGGTGCACCCTCCTCTCATCGAAATTATGATCAATTTCTAATTCCCCCGATAATGATGCATCATGCATTTCCGAACATTGCTTCAAGTATCGCATCAGCGTTTCATTTGCCTGTCTCACCTCCATTTCACCGGCAGCTATTAATTTCCTTTCACGTCGTCTACGTGATTCCGATTTACTTCGTTTTCTACGTGGACTCTTTTCTATGCTACTACGACTTCGTGTTGATCTCTGTGCTGGGCTAGCTGTTGGATCCGATAACGATTGTGTCTTCTTAGCTGTACCAGTTGCATTATTAATCGTTGATGCACTTCCTGTCGTTTTTAATTCTCTATCCATAAAGCCCATTATGCCCTTTTGTAAGTGACGATCCTCAGGTTTAGGTGGCCGTTTTGATGATGTACTTGGTTGAATGCTAGCATTAGCACCTACATCAACCGGCTTTGCTGATGATGCTGCGGCTGGTGTTGCTATTTCATCATCTTTTTCTTGTACCTTATTAACATTATTATCATCCTGTTCAGTTTCTGGTGGTTCATGTCCATTAACTAATAAGCTTGGCTGTTCGATATTTTGTGGAGCATTGTTCTGTTCTGCACCTGCTGCAGCTACTGCTACTACTACTGCTGGTTCTGTTGGTTCATTCTGTTGACGACGTTCAGCTGAATTATTATCATCATTATTACGTCTTGAGCTGCTGCGTCTATGCCTATGGCGATGCACTTTCGGTGGTGCTTCCATTTTTCACTTTTAAGCTAAATCTAGCGAAACACATTCGTATATGACCTAATACCCGTTAATGTGTAGCCAAGTCGTAACGAGACCACTATTTTTTTCTGTCCTGTTTTCTTTCACACACACCCGATTCCGCGACCACCGACTACACTACTTTTATCACTTTAAATATCGCTTCTGTTACCTAAAAATTTTGCAATCAACGTAAATGTTTTTACCCAAAAAATTTATGAACAAATGACGGAATAGAGCACCACCAACAAAAAAGAAAGAACTTGTTATATCTAGGGAAACGAATCCTCTTTTCTGTGCCAGAGAGCTCAGTTTTCTGTGTTGTCGTCGTCGTCGTCGTCGTGGTTTGTTGTTGGCTTGCTCCTCAACTAAATGGACTAAAGGCAAAGAATCTGTGAGGGTTGATGACGTAAGTTATCATACTAATACGTTCTCCTTAAAGTCATATATTATCACTGTGTGTGGGGTGCGCAAATCCATACCCCAAGCATTTAAAATGTCCGATCAATATATTTTTTGTGTCCTTTCTCGCCTCCGCCTTTTATGACATTTTACCCTTCTGTAATGCGTTCATTTCTCCATGGGGAAGTGATGTAGTAAAAAGCTCTCGTCCCTTCAAAAGTATCCTATATAGAAAGTATAGCTTTCCTCTATAGGTTACTACGATTTATTATTCCTACCCCCGACGTTTTCACTCTGAAATAAATTAAATGCGAAAATTTTTTGTAATAGATTGAAAAACATGAAAGGTAAACACGATTTTTGAAGATGAATTTATTTTGTTTAGTTTTGTTTATATAATCGCAAACGATATGGTATATTTTTAGATACTATGGAAGGTAGGCGATGTCTGCATGCATAATATACTTCGAAGAACGATTTATTTATGGATCAGAGAATCGGTTTTGGTCTTAAATGTTATTTGAGGATTCACGCGATGGAAAAGTGTGTGTGTGCACGTTGCAAATAAATACAGATGTCCTTTGCGCTTTATTTATCATCATTCTATAACGAGTGGGGGTGTAGTCGAGAAAAGGTCATTCATTGCTTACGGAAATGTATAATATGGGCACAGGGATGATGTTAACAAATTTGTGGGCGCGATTGTTAAATTTATTTTTTTTTTTCTTTAGGTCGGCTAATTTCTATTTTTAGATCGTTATTGCTATAACTCTTGGGGAAGAGCATAAACCACCCTTAAAAATTGTGTTCTCAGGAGGCGGAAATGAGCGCCTACATGTTATGCAATCCTGGGAGATATAGTAGAAAATAATATATAATACTGGCGTACGAACAGATCTACACTCAATCAGTCGACTTCTACAATTTATTTCGAGCAGAGACTCTTCAGTTCGATAACAGAAAAATTGCGGCATCGGAAGAGCCCATACAGACCACAGTTTTTCAGAATGATCACATCCTTCATATGGCAATCGGTCGTAAAAAACCTATCTTTCCATTGTCACTACAGCCTAACTAAAAAGCTTTCTGGCTGGGGTTCTCCAGTTCAATGTATGAAGAAATGACGTACTCTTCCACCCTTCTTCGGTGTGCCTATTCGATCTTTCTGATTCTTACTACAACCAAGTTTCGGGGGCTTGTGGCATCGAAATCAGACCTGCTCGCCGCTTCTTTCAGCTCAGTGTTTGAACTGCAACTACGTGACCAACCAAGATGCAATCCTCCTACCATGGCAGCAATACTGGCCCCTGTGCTGTAAGTCCAATCGTGTGGCACAGGGGCTGGAGACTGGAAGTGCTAAATTAAGTTTATGGCCCCTGAGCCTAAATCCTAAAGTCCTAAATCGACTGAAACGTCACTTTCTTCAACTGAAAAGACTTTTCACGCCATACGACTCGACTTTCAGCATAGAGGCCACTGCCTCTTCCTCCTAGATATCCCGAATAGTGCCGTGGTGGAGTGAAAGACTTGCTATAATACATAAGAAAGTTAGAAGACTGTATAATAGGCCTACAAGTCTTCATCAGCAGATGCCTTCGTCGTATCCTAAAAATCCGCTGGCAAGATAGAATTTCAAACGAAGAACTATGGCGCCGTGCCGGCCAAGAAAGGATAGACGACCAAATCAGGCGAAGGAAATGGAATTGGGTTGGCCACACCTTGCGACGCGAAAACGAAAATCTAGCCAAACAGGCCCTTGACTGGAATCCGCAAGGTTCCCGTCGAGTAGGAAGACCTAGAACAACGTGGAGGAGAACCCTACTAGAAGAAGCCGCAACAACTGGGAGATCCTGGTCGGAGCTAAGAGCTGTCGCGCAAAACAGAGTCCGCTGGAGGGCAACTGTTTCCGCCCTATGTCCCATGAGGGATTAAAGGAGTTTAAGAAGAAGAAGAAGAATAATAGGGCAAACATGCTGGGCAATAGGAAGCTTGTAGGTTCACCCTTACAATCTGCAACAAAAACCGTTACTTCTGGGGCCTCTCTGGAAGCATCTTCACTAGGGACAAGATTATATGAGCATTCTTTTAAACTCTACAAATCCTCGAAAGGAGATGGGATTTTCTCGGCACTCCTTCAGAAATTAAATTGGGGAAACATTCGAGCCACTTGGAGGAGAGGCGTGGTACTGTGGAGCTGCCTAAATCGTATAGACCTATCAGCTTAACTTCTTTTTTTCTTAAAACGATAGAAAGGCTGCTGGACCTCAGCAGGTTCAAGCTGGAGCTCATCCTTCCCTTTTAAAACAAGAGAGGGTGCTTTCGATAATGCTGGCAATGGTTCTAACACACTGGCTTCGGTGAAATTTCTTCTACCATGGATAATTGCACCACCAGTGTGAAGGCTATCGAAGGCCATCCACAAAGTAGAGTTTTGTGTCCGCTATTCTGACTACTAGTTGTCGACGAACTTATGACCAAACTGTACGAATCTATCATGGTCTCGGGGAAATTTGACCTGATCATTACAGAGGTCATAAGATCAGCACTCCGAGAAGTTCAGGGATGGTGTACAACGGAGGGCCTATCATTCATTCATTCCAAATTAGGACATCCTACCCCCTTTTTCTAAACGATACAAATTGGACCTAGTTTCAGGGTCAAACAGTTTAGTACTCAGACTCAGTTATATATCGACGACTAATGCTCAATAAGAGACTGAACTGAACCAACTGGACTACGCCATCAATAAAACCACTAGGCTATATGGGTCTGTAAAAGGGGTTTTGGGAACGACATGGGATCTTACACTACAAATGATGTAGTGGTTTCATAGCATGATCGTTGTTAATTTTAGCCGGCCCAAGACTAAACTGATCTTCAAGTGCAGTATACTGCAACGGCTTGCTTGCTTCTTCTTTACTGAAGCTTTGCGGATCTGTCCCACAGCTGGTATGGAGGCATTCATTGGATTAACTCCAGTGCACAACTTCATATGGAAATCCGTCGGTCTAAGTGCCTTGAGTTTTCCGATTTGATCGAACTGGCTCTGAGTGGGAGTCGTTTATCCTTGTTGGCGTTCAAAGAAACCTCTACTGGTTTATCAATGGGCAAAAAATGGAACATATTACAGAGATTGGTGTCGTAGGACCCAACTCCATTGTCTCGATTGCAGATGGAAGGTAGCCATCTGTTTTCCAGGCTCAAACTTGAGAAAGGTTTGAAAGACGTTCACATTACAATTTTTGTCGGATTTGTGACTGATGGGTAGACGTAAAAGAACACCCAAAAAAACTTAAAAGTGATGAATACAAACTCGGGGTAAGGATATAGTAAACCCCAACGTCGGACTCAGGTGTACGGCTGAAACTGGCAATGAAAGTGCCAGGGGCCAGTCACCAGTGACAAAACTCTCATCGTGCCCAACAACAAAAGAAGAAGAAGAGGCAACGTTTTTCCTACAAATTCCGCGGAAGACCATATCATAGAAAAGGTACGGTATAAGAGTACCAGCTCGCTAGGAAACATCAGCAAGCTAAAAAAAGGCAAGTAGGCTATGTAGTAACCTCCAGTACATCCAGTGGGGGGCGCTAAGGACAGAGAAAGACGCTTTATCAGAAACTGGGAGTCCAAATAAAAGGGTTCGTGGACGACCTGAATGGACGGAATAAAATCACCCACTCAATCTTAGTGATGGTTAGAGGAATGAGGGGGACCTATTAGCCTATAGGCGCAGGAGGAAAGGGGCTGCTCCCCCGGCACAGAAAGTGATGGAAGTAGCTACACAAGCAGCGCCCACTGAGTACCCCGATAGGAAGATTACTAGAAAGGACGCTGCGGCGGAACGCAGTTAAAGGAGGACATAAGAACTCCGGAAGTCCGCAAGCGCCCTAGACAGCCGAGTGAGGAAGCGCAACTCCGGCAAAGGCATTAAAAGAACAGGAAGGAGAAGTCATCCCAAAGGAGAGGCGAAAAACGGCCGGAGAGAGCGCCTGGTGAAGGTCGGCCGGGTCCGTCGGAGAGGGAAAAAGGCCGGAAAGAAAATTCTGCCTGGACTAAGATAGAACGGAAAAAGAGATTTTGATTAAAGTAAGAACGGACACTTCCTTAACGATCCTCGGAGGAGAAGAGGTCATGTTCATCAGTAGGACACAAAAGGGAGGCTTTTTAGTGGAATTGAAGAAGGGAGACAACAAAAGAGGGGATCACCAGCAGAAGATTAAATCCTCGCTAGGAGAGACAGCGCAGGTAGAAGCAGGCACCAACCAGATACCGATCGAGATTCTTCTTTTTCTTTGATCCGTTAGCTGGCGGTCCGAATGGGACGTCCTCGCAACGGATATCTGTCGGTGCCGCTTTAAAAAATGCGGTTTCTTGCCTAGTTTCTTCGGTGTCCCGATTCTGGTTAATTCGGCAGGTCGACCACCCTCCTCCTTTCACACTCTGGACTTGTGACCAGGCGACGGCGGAGTACGCGATCGAGATTAGGGTCCTGGACGAGATCACTTCCAAAGAGGAGGTGTACGAGGCATTGTAGAATCAGCTAGGCCTGTTTCAAGTGCAGGGGCTCAGCATCGGATTGAATCATATCATGGCACCATAAATATGCTGGTGAAACCTGTCATCAACGAAGCTGTGAAATGGGTTGGAAAGGGGATCGAGTGTAGGTCATTTATAAAAATAAGAAATAGAGCAGGTGGCAGAATTGACCCTTGAGGAACTCCGGCAGAGAAGAGGTGGGGTTTGAATTTTACCATCCCGTATTGCCTTGATTGAAGGGCCGGAGAGAAAACTTTCAATTCAGTTTTGTAGAGCTGACTCCGCATCAATAGCTTTGAGTTTAGCTAACAAAGATGAATGTCAATCGAAAGAAACAAGACCAGGCATATCAATAGATGTGTTCTGTCAGGCTGTCGGGCTAAAAGAGTAGATATTTTTGATCTGAAGGTGTACTGTTTGTCATTTAGGATTTACATAGACTCTGAGACATGAGGAAGTTTCCGAGCCTGGATAAACTCCAAGAAGGTAAGATATGACAAAGAGTTTGCGCAGAGGTTTAGTACATTGTTTTATCGTCGGGGCTAGATGATTTGTTGATATCAAACTCTTTAAGACACCTATATACCTCACGAGCCTTGAGTTAGCGAGCCTTGAGTTAGAGCAATACAAGGAATTGTCCACTGAGTTAGAGGAATACTTGTGAGCAGGGGGTGGTATAGCAGTGTCGAGCAGAGGCGAAAAGAATATTTAAGAGATACTCGAAGGTAGTTTGGTGTTCTAGAAATATCTTTCTCTCTCTCTCTCAAAAACAATTGGTAACTGTACGCAAATCTGTATGCAACTGCTACACATTTCACCAGTATCTACTCCAACTTGATTCCGTCGTACTAGAAGTCAATTTTTCAAAAAGCTTTCATCCCCTTCTTTCTATATATAAACTTCACTAGTCATAAATATATGTTTTTTATAAAAACCATGAAATATGTTGTGCGCAAATGCAATGACGTCAGCAGACGCCCCCACCACCCATGATGGACTTGGACTGACTTGGGTAGCACACGATTATATTACATCTACGGCTTTAACTTTTGCTGAATGAAACTGTGAGAAGAGCGTTCTGGTGGGGTATATACTTTATCTTCTTCTTCTTGTACTTGTTATTACCATTCCTGGATGCCTGCATCCCTTTTATACCTTCATGATTCTCATCTAATTGATCTCTACCCACTTGCAACTCGAAGAACTTTTGGGTAGTAAAAAGCCCGCCATTCATGAATATTTGCGTGGGAAGTCTATTGCCACTGCAAAGCAAACCCTTAATCCTAGACCCTTACCCTGATATAAAAGGAAAAACGAAAAAATATGAGAGAGAAAAAAAAGAAGAAAACGAAGAGGAAACTAGAGAGAAGAATGGATGGATGACAAAGTTGTGTATAGGTATATACATGTGTAGATGGGTATTGTAAGACGAGGCAACAAAAACGCGAGGCCCAGGTCCTGGGGATGTTTTGGGAATATACAATATATGTATACTTATATCTAGGGGTAGGACGACGAAGAGTTTTATCTTCGTACGATGCTGTTTGGTGACGTAGGTAGAGTGTGCTGCTGACGTCAAACAAGAAAACATGAAATTTTGTGTTGAATTTTTTACAAAAGCATCACCAACATACACAGGGACACATGTGCCTTGTCCTGGTGTGTAGAAGAAGGCCCGTAATTTTTCCCAAAGAAGTTTCCTTCTTTTTTTTCGTTTCGTTCGTTCGTTCGTTCGTTCGTTTCGTCCTTTCTTTTGCCTTGATTGAGTGGGTAGAACTGCGTAGTGATACTTTATAGTCCTGAGGATTGTGATTTTTTCTTTTTCATAGAGGATACCCAGCAGGCGAAAGAAAGTGCGGGGTGGAGGGAGGCTTCAACGGACTTTATGGGAAGCACAGGATTTCTTTCATGTAGAAAGAGAAATATCCTGTGGGTAGGAAGGAACAAATTTTTTAGTAGAAAGAGTCACGAAATGCCAAAATGTTGTGTCGTATATAATGGGGGAGAGACAGAGAGAGAGAGAAAGCGAGAGAGCAAAATGCCAAGGGTTTTCTGGAATCTCTGTCAAATATTAAAGACGAAACTTTCTTTTTGTTGTTGTTGTTTCCTGTGGTATAGAAGCGGAATGTTATTTTCGGATAAATCCAAATGGAGCAATGTCTAAATTTAGGATTTCTCTGCAGAGGAGGCCGTTATATATTGGCATCCAACCAGCCGAGCTGAATCTAAAGAAGTACGAAAAAAAACGGACTAACGTCAGTTGTTGTCTGGCTATACTTGTACCTTTAAAATCAGGATATTAAAATCCATATTCATGCTCCTGACAGGTGGAAACTTCTCGTCTCTCTACTAGGAGGTAAGCTTACATGACCCAATTAGTTTAATCGGTGCAACAACAAAAACAACAAAAAACCCCCAGGCATCGGGAGAGGGAGGTAAAATAGTATAAACTAATAAAGTATAGCGCTAGCTTGTTAATGCAAAACAACACACACGGTGTGCAATTCCCAACAGGCATGTTGACGTGCTTAACTATTCAGTATATACTAGTAGCAACTTGGCAGTATCCCCCGTGACAGGAGGAGCCAGAAACGTTAGGGATTTGAGAGAATTCATCGAAGCGACGCGTTATATGGAGGAGAGTGTGCCTTTCTGTTTCATATATATATACTATAAAGAATATATTCCTTTTTTCCTTCAATGTTTTTTTTCTGTCTTTATTAGTGGGTTTACACCGCAAATCGATATGACCTTGAAAAGTGTGTGTTTGGGTTGTTGATTTGTTTGTTTTTTGTGTGATACAATATATAGATAAAGATGGTGTGCATGTGGATGTGGTGCGGGAGTTAAATGACTTTAAAATTGGGTTTGTCTTGCTCAACTTATTGATGGGTTTCTTCTGCTCTTTGCGAAATTGTTATTTTTGGGTTGTGATGTTCGTTTTTTTTTTTAATTTATTTTTAAATTTATAAAGTTTTAGATGGAAAAATAGGATATTATTTTTGTTTTTACGATCCTTTACGAATGTTGTTTTGGGATTGTGTAGAAGTTTTATGATGTTGAGTCTTTATAATGGAGTAAACGTTTTCGACATTTTCAGATGCCAAAGTCTACCGTCTTGTTCATCAGAAATCTGCAATTTCATAGCAGATCATTTTTTCACGTGGCAGAATCATATCCCTTGTCTGTCATATTGTTGGTCATGTTATGGTGTTTTTCATCTAGTGGTAAGCTTAGTACGGGGGATTTCCGGCTGCCACAGATTAGAAATACTTATGTAGCTCACATCCCGAGTAAAAGCATGCATAGTGAATAAATGCGCCTGCCACATACTATGCACGCTCCCGAAATTCTAAAACTGTGCCCTCCAGAGATATGCACGAATACAGATATGAATGTGCCCTCCAGAGGTATTCGTAATCGACCATTCCAAACGCGAGTGTCGCTTTACCAAGCGGTCCCCCACATAAGTACTCATCACGTCCAATGCTGCTTACTGAATATGCTAAAAATGGCAATCCATTGGCAATGGCACCCTTTATTTTTTTTAATTTTGCTCCCTAGTATAAAAAACTGTAAGCATATGTGCTTCGTTTGGATATGAATTATTCCGTTTATGCCTGTAGAGAAATATAATTTTTACTCAGGCATACTATATTTATAGCGGATGCCATGCAGGCGTTTCGATACTATCTGTGCCTGTTGCAGGCTAAGAACGGATAAGTCTGATTTTTACTCGGTATGGGATACCAATTCAAATCTATAAAAGCCCATTTACATTCCATACGCAAATTGAAGCTCTTTATCGCATACAAATTTGTATGTATTTCTCTCTGCCTGGAATCCACGTTCGTGCAACATGATAAAAAAGCATAGCACAGTATTTTACAGCTCCAATTTGCGTTTGGGATGTATTTTTTTTAATTCAATTAACAAGAGAAAAATACTTATAAGGTGTAAAGCCTTTATAAGGAAAATATTCACGGCCAAGATAAACTTTCAGTTAGAGCTTGAATTCTCACACTCGTATGCAAATTTTACTCGGTTCTCGGTTCTACCCTATAAGTCAGTGATTCTCAACCTTTTTTCTGTTGCGGCACACTTTTAACAATTTCAAAATTTGGCGGCACACTAACAATACAATAAATTTAAAAGAATTTTACTTATAGACCGTCAGCTAGTGACAGATTTAGGTGCCCAATTTTCTCATGCTAGTCTCGAAGAGGGTTGAAAGGTAGATCGATGTTGAGTTGGAAAAAGTTAAATTAAGGTGCCGCTCCTGGGGATAACGTAACGTAACGTATTTTTTGTAACATATATAAGAGGCGTATCTCGCCAATATCTTTATAGGAATGGTAACGATGAATGTGTTCACACTTTCGATGGGCTTGTGTTAGAAAATCGGTTAAATTCTCGATTTAATATGACGCCCTTGTTTCCATCCCTTAGCCATCAATTACGCTCAAGCCTTCACTTTTCGGGAGCCAGTTTCCATTCCAAAATCATGTAGTAAACTTCGCTAGCGCGCTAGCAAATGAGGGGCATTCCAAAAGATTTCCTCAAAAATACCACTCAAAAAAAGACCAGCGGTACATGGTATGCATTATCAGCTTTTTATAATGGCCCTAGTAGGCAAACCTTATTTCAAATTAAGCGGGGCACGTATCTGCCTTACATATTCAGAAATCGTTTTTTAAAACCTTCAAAAAAATATCCCGGCTTCTAACCGCAGTTCAGTTCGCATATAGTTTAAACATATTCAACTGAGGAAAAACAAACCTCAGTTCGCACAACGGGTCCCGAACTGAAGTTGATTGTAAAAACTCGCTCAAAAGATAGTAATCACCTAGAATAGTGGAATGCCATTCCAGTGGGCTTTCGCATTTCTGACTTCTGACGAAAAAGCAACAATTTGCCCAACTGAACATAAACTGGAGTTTAGCCGATGAAGCCACTTACGTGGATTGAACAGAACATTATTGAACTGAGGTCGGTGAAGCCGGACATTAAGCTTTAGTTTAACTCATACAAAACTTTAGTGTTTGTTGATGTATTGCTTCATGTTTCAGGCAATTATGTTGGTGACCGTGAAGGATAACATTTAGCGTACTCAATAGACCGGTTCTGGTTCGATCATAGGGGTTAAGCAGCATTGGACGTAATAAGTACTCAGTTGGAAGACCGTATTGGTAAAACGATACTTGCGTTTAAAAATATAAAGTTTTCGACACAGGCGCAGTTATTATTCACATATCGAACTTTTCAAACTTTTCGGAATCCCTTTTCCACTCGGAATCGAGGAGCAATGATTTTTTCTCCAGGGGGCCAAATGAGGCAAGTGGTAAAATACTCGGTGTGGGCCTTATGGGGCAATCTACTCGGAGTCCACATGGGGCTGTCGGGCTAGGCTCATAAGGGCCCCTGCTAGTCGGACATAGCCCCCAAACGAAAGAATTTAAAGCCAGCTCGAAATTCAATTGACCTAATAATATTTTAACGGTTACCTATTCGCGTGCTCCCCACCTACAATGATTATGCTCCGCCGACCCTATTCGCTAGCAGTATTCTTCTTTTAATTTCCGCCCTAATGTTGTTGCCTTTGCTGCTCTTTGATTTTTCTAACGCTACACATGCTTCCTTCGTTGCAGTCATTGACTTGCCTATGACGACTATATCATCTGCTTAGCCATTAGCTGAATAAACTTGTTTAGAATTGTCCCTCTAGTTTCAATACGTTCCTACCAGATCTAATTGCTAATAAGATGTTAAATAGTAAGCAAGATAGAGAGTCTCTTTACCTTGCTCCGTATTCTCACTCCGTTTATCATTCGACTCAATGAGGTTTTAGTGATTTGAATTAATTGGTATGGAAAATTCAGTTCCACCACTGCTTCGAAAATTTTTGAACGTAGCGCAAGATAATATATGTACTGTCTTAAACTCAATGAAAAAGAGGTGGGTCTCTATATTAAACTCTTTCGTCTTTTCAATTACCTGTTTTAATGGGAATATGTGATCGGTTGTGGACTTTTGTTTCATGAATCCGCAGTGGTTATTCCCATTTGCTTTTTCATACTAGTGCAATAAGCGAACAAACAAGTTGGTCCCATTTTTTGTGTAGTAAATCTAAGAACTAAGAATAAGAATTTGTGTCGTTTGCATTTCTACAATTTGGCGGCACACTTCAGGAATTTGGCGGCACACAAAAGTGCCGCGGCACATTGGTTGAGAATCACTGCTATAAGTACTGCTATGAGTAAAAGTACTCGGTCAAAAGTATCGAGTACTAATATGGATAGAATCGAAAGCCAAATACTCACATGAATAATGAATCAATTACCGATTCCATATTCTTATGTATGAGTTCCTTTTTTAAGAAACGGGCTGAGCCACAATCGTCGAGGTAAAGGGGAGAAAGCCTCGTTGGAGTGTTATGCCTCCTGAAACAAGTGAATCTCGCTAACCAGCCAACAAAGACTGTGATGCAGACAGTACCACTCTATCAGATGGACAAGGAGGTGTACCGTCCGCTAGATAAAGACCAGACCTAAGTGAAACTTTTATTAACCGGTTAGCTGGCGTGATGCCTTATTAGAGCTACCTCTGAGCGGGCCGCGCCTGGGCAGCTTCCATTGCGTGCGCAACATGCAGGCGTCTAAAATATAAAGCAGCTAAATCGCCAAAAAAGTACGTCGAATACGGATAAATGCATAACGTTCAGGCTGCGCGATACCAAGAGAACCTATTCGTCTGCAAGACCAAGCCTTACATAAGATCGCCATATATTGCAAGGTTTTATGCGTCCAATTATGTTCTAGATTACAATAAACACTTGTAATTAATAATAAAAATTAAACATGGAACTTGATGCTTACATTCTTTGGTAAATATTAAGAATTGGGCCTCCAGACCAAATTCGCTCCAAACAAAATTTTTAGGTATTCAGAGTGATTTTTAAGTGTATATAGTAATTGAAAGGCTGAGAAACATATTTTTGATTTCACAATGAACCTCGGTGGGAAGGGGGTTGCGAATTGCAAATCCAGCCCAAGATGGCATCACACAATTTTTTAGGTATTTAGAGTAATTTATCCTTCTCCGTGGGCCTTCCGACCTGGGCGCAATACTGAAATTGATCAAAAATGACTCGAAATACCAAAAAACATTTTACTATTCCGGTTTGAAGCCCTTATTCTTACATTTAACTTTTCTTTTATGTTGTTACCGGACGTTGTTATGATGTTATCGGACGTGATTAGTACTCAGTTGGGAGACCGCATTGGTGAAACGACACTCACAAAGTTTATGCTCCGCCGCCCCTGAACAGGAGTGCGTTTATTTCTTTGAAGCAATCATAGTATCCAAAAAAGTTTTGCCAGGGCTACCATATTCTTACGGTCCCTCAGAAGTTCGATCATGTAGTAAATGACTGAGAAATCTCAAAACTGCAATGCTTCGTCTGATTGTCGATTTGGAATATATGGCCATTTTATCGCAGGTCTTTGGCTAAGGTCATGCCCCTTTTTATGTGAAAGTCTAGAGTCTTAGGAAAAGCCCTTTATACTGTGTCGACAATCTATTTTCTTCATATAGAGTGCAATGTCGAACAGCAGCTCTAGTCGGGGAAGGAAGGAACTACCACAACCTAACCACGATATTTTTTTTTAGTTCACCCACTCCCAACCATTACTGTCGTGACTTTGACATCGAGGCATCGAAAAACAAATCGCTGGAGTGTTATGCCTCCTGAAACGAGTTGAATCATATCAACTAACCGGTGACGTGCGCTTTGGTTGAGCGGGAAAGGGCTAAGGAAGGCTATGACAGGAGGAATCAGGAATGTAAAAAGGAAGAAGAAGGAAAATTACATAGGTGGGAAAGTGGAAAAGCGAAGGACCATGGAGCTGACCGGAATTCGAACCCGGGACCTCTGGGATGATAGCCAGACGCTTTACGAGATCTGGTACGCTCTTGTAAGAGTAACTAATAGAACTCTCATCAGGGGAGTAGTGAAATGAATTAGATAGCACCGAATTTATTAGGAAAAAAGCGCGTTAAAAAATTGATCCCTGCACGACACCGGCGGAGGTCGACATCAACCAATACTACCTTGATTGAACGAGCACAAAAAACCCCTTAATCCAATTCTTTAGAACAGGATCAATGCGATATATTGGGGTTTAGGTAGATGAGCAGAGTGCTTACTCCATGGAAATATCTAGAACGACAAAATAAAGCTTACTAAATAGATGCATATTTGGTTTGCTGAGGGAGTCGTTTAGTATTAGTTTTTTTTTTTTTTTTATGTGATAGTGCTAAGCTCAGGAGTCACCCTTTGTACTACTAGTCCCTCATGTCATTTGTCACGTCATGGTGCAATGTCTAGCAGTAAGTTTAGTACGGGGGAGGGGTGGGGGGAATAGGTTAAGGATTATAAAGGTACGGAGGGGTATTGAAGAAGGTGGTGATAAACCCTGCGTTTGAACTCTTGGATGTTGTAGGAGCTCGGAAATACCGAATGCGAGAGATTATTCCACAGTCGAGTTGTTCTATTTACAAACGAATTCATATCTTGTTGAGTGCGTGAAAGGGGGAGTTGCAGGTGCAGGGAATGGGACGAGTGGGCTAATCTGGTGTTGCGGGTATAAGATTGCCGTGGAGGCAAAAGAGCGTTTAACTCGGAGGAACAGTCACTATGATAGTAGCGATAAAATTTTGTCAGTGCTGCTACATTCCTACGGTGGCTTAGGGGGTCGATGGTGGAGCAAGCGGTATCGTCATTAATTAACTTAAGGGCCTTTTTTTGGACCTTATCTAACCACGCTAAGGTTGTTAATGGAGCGCCGCCCCAAATGAGGGAGTTGTATTCGAGAAGAGGCCGAATGTAGGATTTATAAATAACAGCACGGGCCGATGGCTGGAGGAGGAACCTGCACCTCTTAAGAAATCCCAAACACTGGGATGCTTGTTTGGAGATTTGGAATATATGGTCATTCCATCGCAAGTCTTTGGCTAATGTCACGCCTAAGATGTGTAGGGATGGGTCGGCCTTTAGTTCCACGTCATCCACTGTCAAGGATGGTGAGGTGTTGATCTTTTTCTTTGAAATAAGACAGTACTTGGTTTTGGAGGGGTTGAATTCAACACGATTCTTTTTTCCCCACTCTAGAATAAGTTCAATGTCGTTATTAATAGAGTTGAACATTAGTTCACGATCATCAAGACCGGATCTGGCATGTGTCTGTCTTGTATCGAAGCTGTCCGAGTAACGTAGAGTACCGTCGTCAGCGAAACTGAGAAGTGGATTGGAGGGGATTGAAAGTAGGTCATTTATAAAGATAAGAAATAGGGCCGGTGATAAAATTGACCCCTGGGGGACCCCAGCAGAGATCGGGTGGGATGCGGATTTGACGCCATCCAAAACTACCTTAATTGAACGGCCGGAAAGGAAACTCTCAACCCACTTATAGAGAAGCGAGTCAATTCCAATAGCTTTGAGTTTAGCTAACAAGGCTGAGTGCCATACTCTATCAAAAGCCTTGGAGATATCCAAAGCAACCAAACTAGATTCACCAGATCCATGCAAACTTCGGTTGAGGTGTTCTGTAAGGCAAACTAAAAGATCACCAGTGGATCTTTTTTGTCGGAAGCCGTATTGTTTGTCGTTTATAAGTTGGTTGGATTCTAGATATCCCATAAGCTTTTTGTTAATTATCGTCTCCATGGTTTTGGAGAGAATAGAAGTAATTGCTATTGGGCGGTAGTTGGAGGGAAAGCTGGAGTCACCTTTTTTCGGTATTGGCTGAACATGGGCAAGTTTCCAAGAGTCTGGATAAACTCCGGAAGAGTATGATAGGGCAAAAAGTTTGCGCAGAGGTTCAGCCAAAGGTGAGGCGCATTGTTTTAAGACGATAGGGGGTATATTAGTTTGAGATCAATGTAGAGTAGATCATGAGACTACGATTTTCTATTAAATAGAGAAAATGTTTAATCAATGCAGAGATTACGAGGAGCTTGTTCCGTTTCTTGCAATTCAAACTATTCCAGTACTGATCCAATTAAGAAATCGGAGGCGTCAGTCGTCATATCATATTTAGCATCCTCAAATTCTGATGAGTGGATGAGTGCTGCTTTTGAAAACGAAAATAATTAAATAAGGAGATATGAGGGGAAAAGCAAAGGAGATTGCTTTCGAATGAAAATGGCATCTACATACATAAAGCACACCCTGCTCCAAGCTTGTAGACAGGCCAGAGCAGTGATTAGGCTGCCCACTGTCACAAGTAGGAGAGCGATTCTGATAGGTTTATTTTCACATAAATACTGAAGGATGTGGGTAGCTTATACCTAAAATAAAAGACATAATGAAAGTGATAATGAAAGCCGTCATCAAACACTTACCTTGGGGAGGAATCTACCACAACCTAGAAAGCTAAATGCCGACTATAGGTCACACGATGGGATAGAGAAGTTTGTACAATTTATTAAATTAGCTTCTGGTGGAGTTGAAACTCTTTTTAAGTCGCATAGCTTTAACAGCATGATAGTTTTCGGTGCTGATCGCATTGGCGCTGGTCGTTTCTGTGAAGACGCAATTTTTCGATATTAACTTATGCTCAATCTCTATAAGCTGAACCGAGATTTACGTCTAAGATTCACACGTAACACACCGTTACTTTCCTTCAATTTTGCTTATCCATAAGTCATTTAATTTAAGTTACTATCATATAGCACGACTGTCTGCAATATAAAAATAAAAAAATGTTATCGATACTCTTTTACATAGAAAACTATCGAAAGAGAAAACTTTCGAATTGAAGAAAACTTCAAATCGTTAACAGGCATCACTACCCGTCCAAACATAGTTCAAGAGTATTCACTTGAACGTAAAATAAATACTTTAAAAATTATTTTTACAAAAATACATTTCAATTTATTTTTCTCAAACACTTAACAACAATTTTACAAATCACAAGCAACTCTCTTAGAATATAAGAAATTCAAAAAACACAATTTCAAGCATCATCATCATTCCACTGTTGCTTACGCTGACACTCATTCCTCCATCTTCTAGCCAGCTCAACTAAGCTACCATTACTTTCTGTTTCAGATGATGATGATCCTCCTCCTCCACTAACACCAACCACACCCAATTCCAAATCAACTGAGCTCTGTGGCAATTGATTTGGGAACGTACGTTCATTATAGTTCTCAATGCTACTATAGCTATCCGATGATGAGCTAGAATATCCCCAAGCAGATCGAACTTGCTGCTTTCTCTGTTGTCGTGCTGTTGTTATAACTGATCCACAGACGGGTTGACCAGATGTTAAGGGTCGTCTAGTGGTTGGTTTATCTATAAAGTGGTTGATATTTATAAAAACAAAATATACAAAAAATGTGCGATGAAAAAAGTGCTTTTGATTTTTTTTTTTTTGGAAATTTATTAAATAAAGAAAATAAATAAATAGAAAATGTATATGAGAGTGCATCAAACAAATCTATATGGTAAATCGTTACCAGCAGTGCTTGGCCTATCAGTATCATCCCTTATTGTAACTTGACAAACATCGTGACTCGTTACTGGCCGCTGCATTCCACTAAATGCTGCTATATTATTATCAATATCCATATCACTTTCACGCTCCGATTGTGCATCAGATAGGCTCGATGTTGATTCAGTACCAGACAGTTCTGGTGATGGATGTGGTGACATGGTACCTTCCTCAAAATATTTACCATCAAGTAGCTCAAGTGTTGGTATATTCTTTTTCATATCTTTCCTGTATAAAAGTTTCGTAGTAACCGGATTCCCTTCTAAATTTACTTCTTTTATAATTGGACAAAGACCAAGAAAGCTTAATGCACCCAAATCTCGTATTCGATTATCTCGAAGGCTTAGCTTACGTAGCTGGGTTAAATTTCCCAATGGACTGACAATTTCAATCATATTCCCATCAGCAACTAGTTCGACGACTGTTGGTATACCATTTGTGCCATCTAAGCTAGTCAAGCCGCAGTTGCTAACATTTAAGAATGTAAGGCAGGTCAGACCGCATCCTAAATCTCTAAGGGAACTAACCACACTTCCATCTAAATCCAATGATGTTAGCCTAGGCATGAATGTTGATAGCCGGGACAGGCTGACCATGTATGAAATAACACGAAGCTTTATCGATTCAACATTTTGTAGATCTTCTCGACCAGTTACGCGTTTCTAAAAAAAATACAAACAATAGTAAATATTCCTTATTACAATTCCACAAATAACACAAACCAGAAGCTCATCCAATGTCGGTTCAGTTGGTACAACAATTGGTAGCAAATACGGACGATTTGGAAAATTATCCTGAAAATTATCTTCATCAAAATCCGGATGATCCATGCCACCTAAGGATGAATTAGTACTATTCGATCGGGTACGATCTAGTTCTAGAACTGGATGTATCGCACGACGAGGTGACCCAGAGGATACTGACGATTCGGCAGAGCCTCGACGCTGTTCGTCTAATGGTATTTCTGCATGTGGCATTTTTGCTGTCGTTGTTGTGTTGTTGGTTTGGTACTTGTTTAATAAAACGAGATGGACTTTTTCGCAAAACTTTTAATTATTGAGTAATTTTCACACCAAAAATTAATAACAAAGAAATTAAAGAGTTGAGAAAGAGAGAGTTTTAATTGATAAAACAATTCGTTACCAAGCGGTTTTGAAAATTTGCTTGTTTGTTTCTATGGTTGCTATGAAATGTTAGAATAAGGATTTATGTATCAGAGTTTCTCCATAGTACTAGAAGCTTCTAGTTAGATTTAAGTGAAAATATCCGTTAGTTTATGATAGTTAACAATTTATGCAAAATCTATTTATGTTAACTCTTCAATAATTTATCAAGATCGAAGCTGTTCGGTGAATTTTCACTGTTTTACTTTTTGTTCTGGTAACAAAATCTACTACAGCTATTAAAAATGATGTAAATTATAGGCAGGTAAATATTATTTGGTTATAGGGTCTTTGTAGGTATGTAAGAGCGGCAGTCTCATACAAATCAGGGGCTAGGACATAATTGGGGTTGAGGTGCGTCGTTTTCTAGCCGCCCACGTGATCCAGCCAGTCATTTTTAGATACCGGATCAAATCTCCTATTTTCAGCTTCCTCCAAATTCATTGAGAAGAGGATCCCAAGTACACAGTCTGATGTTGGCAAGAGCCGGACAGCCGTAGAGAAAGGGTTGGGATGTCTCACTGGCTTATTCCTCTCCACAACTACTGCAGTACGCAGAATGTGTTGGGTCGATAGTTAGACAAGCACAACTTCCCGAAAGTGTTATTTGGTATTTTACAAGGTTGGTCACTTCTTTCTGAACCGGGAGATGGCAGACGGTATACAGAACAGCATACGGAGCTCCGCAGGGGTCCGTCCTGGGTCCTATCCTGTAAATCATAATATGTAATGGTGTGTTGGGTCTACGCCTCTCAAAAGGAGCAGTTGCACTAGATTTTGCGGATGACACGTGAGTAGTCTTCGTGTCACGAAACCTCGATTAGATCGAATTGTACGCGAACGAAGTGATCTGGGAGAATATAGCGTGGCCTGAAAGTGATGAGCACAAAACTGTAGCGGAGAAAACCAGCGGCCAGCGTGCGACGACTATGTGAATGGCCAAACGGGTGCACTGCTCTATTTTTGATTCCGCAAACATGGCCGAGAGTTTTTTTCACTGCAGAAGGCGTTCACACGAGTGGGGCAATTTATTAGTAGAAATGTACGATGGAAAATGGAAGAATAAGAGTGTAATAAAAAGGAGTGAGGAGCAAAATCCAAATTCAGCGCTCTAAGCTTTCAGAATGAGCGTAACAAAACTCGCAGTCTTTGCGGAATCGATTGAATCGAAAAAGTGTAAACCGTTGTGACTGGGATTTTTTTTTGTTTTACGCACGGCCAACGATGCAAGCTTGCAGAATCAGAGCCTCAAGGTATGGGAGAACATATCATTCACTCCAAGCCCGCCCTTAGATACTTGGGAGTGATGATCGGCCGTAGGCTAAGTTTTAAAGCACAGTTAAAGGGCATGGCGGATAAAGCGTTGGGTATGTGCAGTAGTCCCAAAAATTATGCCTTACTTGGGAGACCTAAACCAAGCCGTCTCCTCCTGATGGCGAGAGTGGTTAGCTTAGTTCTGCTATACGCAACGCCAGTGTGTTGAACTGGGGCGACTAATTAAAGAAAATGTAGGACCGCAAACAGGCTAAGCGCCCTACGGGCTTTCTGTTCATAGAGGATAACGTGCAACCATATAGCGTGCGTGATAGCGGTGATGATTCCGATAGAGATACTGGCGAGAGAAAGCATGCGTCTCTATGATCCAGAATATGTTAGAAGTAAACCAAATATATTTCAATCAAAATTCGTAAACCAAATATATTTCTATCAAACCTAGCAGATCTGTTAGCAAGTCTTAATCCCATCTCCCCGCAGTGCCCTCTGGGTTACTTCTTCGTGTGGAGCTAAAGGGCGAATAGCGAGCTCTCTACGCTACAAAACTGAGTTTTAAGTCAATTGGGCTGAGAGTTAACAACCTCGTTCATGGAAACCGAAACCGACTTTAATGTAGCTGCAATTGAAATATCCATCATTGCCCTACTATTCCCTATCGAACGCCAATCGAACTTCCGAAAAGAAGAAAACTTCGGGCTATACGCGATGCTGACTGCTGCAACAGAAGATGCTTTCGAACCGAAAACGATTACACAAGCATATTGGAGTGTGCGAAAGGAAGCAATGGAAAAATTCTTGATTGACTGTTATAACACTTGGGAGTTATACGAGCTAACGATCGGATGAAAAGCAATCGACAATAAATGGGCATTCAAAGTCAAGAGGAATTCTGACGAGGATGTCGAACTCTACAAGGCCAGACGCGTCATCAAGTGATATTCCCATGTGAAAGGCATAGATTATGATGAGACGTAATCCCCTGGCCCTCAGTACTCATCAATTTGATATTTATTGGCTATGGCGGTCAAATATAAAATGCAAATTTATCAAAAGCATCCAGTGACTGCATTCCTTCAAAGTGAGTTGACTGAGGAGATTTACATGCGTCAACCGGAGAGCATCGAAGGCTAAACCGAGCATTGTACGGACTGAAACAGTCTATCCGAATATGGAATGATAAGCTGAATAATGTATTGGGGCAGGAAATGAAATTCACGAGATCAGTCATCGATCGATGTATCTACTACAAGCATTCTCAGCAGAACAAAATCATCCTGACATTTTGAGTGGATGATATTATAATCTTTGCGAGATATTCAATGATGTGCACAAAGCAAAGGGGCCGGCGGTGGATAGGTTTTGGGGGATCGCAACGGTTTAGCCGTTAGGGCGTTAGAGGTTTACATATCACCCTGTATTTTTGTAACCCTATGAGATATTTTTATGAATCAGGTAGCAATGTACGCAGAATATTCCCACCTAACCCACCAAGTTAGCATAATGAAATATACAGACACTGCAATTAGATTGCCAACATCCGTGCAAAGATCCCCGTTCATTTTACTACTTCAAATGATGTTCGCTGGGAATGTTCTTCAACACCACTACAAACATACAACATGGTTGCCAACTGCTACTAAAAATACTTTATTGGCAACCAAGTTTGTCGTGTGTAGGCTGCTTTAGAGATTAAAGCGCTGGACTGGCGTGTGCTGAGCACAAAAAAAGAGCATGTTCAGGTTCAACCTGCCACCTGAAAAAAGAGTGTCCGTCAGATTCAAGGTATGGGAATATATCACTCACCCGCAGCCTGCCCTAAGGTATCTGGTAGTGATAATTGACCATAGGCTTAATTTAAATGCACACTTGGAAAAGGCGGCGGATAAAGCTTTCGCTATTTTGGTCGCATTTGAATACACACTCTTCTATTATATCTATCACCGCATGTACCGCACGTACGCATGTATCTGTCTCCAGCTTACGCGCCGTTGGCACGTGCTGTGCATACAGGACCATATCCAGTGATGCGTCGTGCGTGATTCCCATAGAGATACTAGCTAGATGCGCCTCTATGATCCAGAATATGTTAGAGGGAGCCAAATACGGTGCGGCTGCAGATAACGCACAGCGAGTCCGTAACGGACAGGCGAGGGAAATGGGCCTGGTATGACCAGATATCCAGGATAACTCAGAGCTCGTTTTCTTTTATTGTGTCACATTCTGCATATTTGGGCCCGAGCTAGAGACAATGGCTGCATTCGAAAATTCAGCCAGCTGCGCAGAATTGGCAGTATAGCAGAATCGGCTGCAGGATATGTATGCCCGGCTACAGCAATTTGATTTTTTGAATGATGTCCTGCCAATTCTGCGCAGCTGGCTGAATTTTCGAATGCAGCCAATGATTGAGGTACTGCACCACTGAACGATGAGGAACGAAGATATTTAGAGGAAATTGGAAGGAACGCTGAAAGTCATACACAAGAAGTGAAGGCCGGAAGAAGCCAAAGGAAAGTGAAAAAAGGAAAGAAACTGCGGGAGTATTAGCAACTAGATAAAAGCTGATTCTAAAAAAGCCAGTCACACAGGAAGAGTGGAAGACAAGGAAGTGTTTTTAGTGGGTTCGAGTTCCATTTAACCGGCATGCAGGATTCTGTCGGTAGTCACGTAAATAAAAAAAGGTGATTGAGCCCGAGGAGTTTTAACAGAATAGCATTGAACAAAAGCGAATGTGCGAAGTTAACTCGGGGCATATTGTATTCCCAAACAAGGATCATTGCCATTATTTGCATTAGATTAAGTATTCAATAACTGTACAATTTAAAAAATAAAAAGTTCGGTTACTCTCAAATTTTGTGCGCTACCCACCATACTTACATTATCCGTCGGCTATGGCCCAACATACAACGGAGCCATATGTCAGCCGCCGTGTATAGCTAGCTCACCATGTGCGGCTTGAAACCCTATCTCTTTTCGAAGGTCCGCTTACTGGTTTCTTTTTTCTTTATGTGAAAGTCTAATCTTGGGTGTCAATTCTACCAGTCTGTCATGTCGTTCATTCGTTCCTTTAATGTCTAGTAGTAAGCTTATATCGAAGGATAGAAAAGGGATAGGAGGACAGGATAGGTTAATGGGTATCTGGGAGATGCATGAGACAACGAACTTTGTGTATGAACTCTTGGATGTTGTATGAGTTCAGTTGGCTGAACCAGATATACAACTGTTAGGATTAGCGGGAGTTAGCCTCGTCGGAGTGTTATGGCTAACCAGCGTATGAAGGTTGTGACGTCAGCAGTACCAGACTACAAAGTGAATAAGGTGGTGCACCGTCTGTTAGGTGAAGACTCTACCTAAGTAAAACTTGGATACCCTATTATTAAGCGGTTCAGCCGGCAAAATGCTTTATTATAGCTACTCCTCTCCCTGCCCTGTACTTCCGTAATCATTTTTTCACGAGTACATCCTGTTAGAAAACGGTGTTCTTTAACGGCAATTGAGTGAACGTAGAGTTGTCGCCTTTACCTACATACCATTTGACGATCGACAAACGTTAATAGATGGATCCAGTGAGACTTTAGTTTATATAAAGAAGTACGGGATGGATGGGAAAGTGAAGCGTATTTTTAAAAACTTATGTTCATACGTTTCATAAGGTATACAAATATAATTCGCCAACCAAAAATTCAAGGTTAAAAATTACTCCTAAAATTGTTTTGTTTTTTGTTGGACAAAATATGAATATTTCGTTTAAGTTGCAAAAGTAATCCGTCCGAAAAAAACCAATCGGATAGTGTCAGTATAATTCTGTAATTCTACCCCCTATGAAGAAGGGCAATTAATATTTAATGCGTATATGTTAAAAAAGAATGGAATTATCGATAAAAATCGTAATGCTCGCAACAAAATTGTTACTCAAGAAACATTATCAAATGAAACTAGAAATTTAACATGGACTTTTCAGCCAGATTTCAATCAGACATGAGCTAAAAATTTTACATTAACGTAATTACAAAGCTATGACCACATTCAATGCAGGTATGAGGTTGAAACTATATTATGTCCCTAGTTGACACTAAAACATGTATATATGGTAAAATTACATTGCCCTATTCTGGCATCATCATCTAAACAATTAATATCAATCAGAGACCATAGAATCGATTCCTCTATGTCCTATGTCATCTGAAACATTATTGGGCCCCTTCAAGGACAATCGCATTACAGTTATTGCTCTCTACAATAACTTTTGATGTCTTAAAAGGAAAAAGGGAAATATATGACCGAAAAAACTGCCATTAAATAAAATACGCAGCCGCAAGTAAACATCTCCTCGCATTGTGATTTGTGATTTTAGTTCATATTTATGTAACCCGAAAAATGTAATGAGTAATTGCGGTCGACCAAGTCACCTAAATTGGATTAGTTTGTATGCAAACACCATTTATTTTGTCGGGAATATGTCTAAGTCAAGGTTTCCACATGTGACAGGACAATTATTTATGGGTAAAATATGATCGATGATTTTCTAGTAGTTATTATTATAGAGAGTAATAATCACCTGCTCTAATGTATTTTTATCTATTGTGTATTATTGGATAAATCAAGTTATCATAATATGAAATTGGGATTTCATTTTCAAGGTTAAATATTTTAAGGTGCTGTAATAGTTCTATGATGTGGGATGTTAAGTATTCCCTTATATGTAAATGTTCATCATTCGTCTTGAGTAGCTGACCAACATGTACTCCACTTTCTAAAATAAAAATTAATTATTTAAATCATTCTTTTTTTAAAAAATGTAATGTTGTACATTTACCTATGTGGTGAAAAAAAAACATCGAATTCCTTTCCTGAATTTTGGCTTATTGCAGTGGCTAGAACTTTATGACTCCTTCGTCCTCCTTCTTTCTACCTGTCGCAGTAGAGATGATTGGGAGCGCGTCTATTAACCTTGCGGGTAGACCTTGGCAGTACTGATAATTCTCTCTCTATTACCTGTCGTACTGGAGTTTGCTGTTCGACATTACAAAATATATAGAACAGTCGAGAGTACAAATGGCGACCTTACCTCTCAGTTCTGATAAAAAAAGAAATTGGATGAGGCCTAGAGACAAAGTACATCACCACGTAGACAGCTAAAACCGGCAGTTAAAGAGATTGCCAAGGGGTCCATTTTCATGTCATACCCTGTGTTGAGCTTGGAAATGTTCAATTGACGTATTGCCCGAGGCTGGCTCAGAGATTGTTCATAAAGAATATGCGTCAATCTATTTAGTTTTCTTACTAGAATGTGTAGAAGTAATGGACCCCAATCATCAGGGGAACGTTGAGGTTCGTGAACGTCTCCTTGGTGGTGTCACGTTGATCTCTCGGAATTGAATTTTCGTTGTACCATCAACTGGCTTGGCAAGGCAATTACCAATAGTTTCCGATTCTCATAACCAGCCTTTAACAGCTCCTAGGCAGCTAAATAGTCTTCTTTGGATAGACTGAAATGTCTAATTAGTTTTTCGGCTTCACCCCTCAAGGTGGTCTTGAGGTACTACATTTTTTGGCATCTTATGGATTGATTGTAGACCATTTGCGTAAATCGTACAATTGTCGCCATGTTAAGTAATTCCCGTCAAAGATAGGGATTACGATTTTTGACAACTTCATGGCTGAATTCTTGGTTGAATTTCGACTAATCTCAGCGGTTGGTGTTGGTCTGCGCATTCAGAAAGCTGTTGCTCCAAGTCCATGACTTCCTGAATATTATAGCCGGCCGCAGTCGGGTCATCTGCTAGCTCCCATATCTCAGCATTATAATTTTCTATCTGCGATCAATGTCGCTCAATGTTGCGTATGGTGTGTTGGTAATACGGCTTAGATTTTCGTTCCAAAAGGTGCCAAAGAGTTACAAATTCTCCTACAGCACCCCAGCAACGGCTCTCAAGTAAAGCTAGTTGTCATAAAATACCATTTATGACCCATCAGGTCTGGTGTGAAACTGGTACGGGAATTCCATGAGCATATATACCAACCACTTTGTGCAAGCTAGTGTTTAATTCTGCATTCAAGTTGTCGCACCCTGGTATTCGCGCCACACAACGAGCCATCGTCAAGAAATACTAGCGGCCAGCAGTTTACAAGAACTGCAATGAGTTTTTTTTTTATGTGACACACTAGAGACTTAGGGAAGGCCCCTTTGTACTGTCGACCATGTATTTATTTTTGAAATGTCGAACAGCAGCTCTAGTCGGAAGATAGAGAGAGAAGTGAAGGAAAGAACTGTCACAACCTACCTGCGGTATTTTTATTTCACCTACTCCCAACCATTTCGCGACTCTGACATCGGGGCATCGAGAACAACTCGCTGGAGTGTTATGCCTCCTGAAACGAGTTGAATCTCATCAACCAACCGATGACATGCGCTTTTGGTGGAGCGGGGAAGGGCTAAGGAAGGCTATGACAGGAGGAATCAAGAATGTAAAGAGGGAAGAAGAAAGAAGGAAAGTTATGTAGGCGGGAAATTGGGAAAGGCTAGGACCGTGGCACCGCCGGGAATCGAACCCGGGACCTCTGGGGATAGTAGTCAGGCGCCTTACCCCTAGACTACCGAGGCCCATGGTTTCGTTCTTGCCTCGGCTGCCAAAAGTCCAAAATGATGAACACGAAGTCTCCACTTGAAGCCTTCAAGCTTCAGGATAATTGGTTTGAGCATATCCTTATGGGTATAGTGGGACCCATTCTGCCATCTCGAGGATACTCGGACATTCTTACAGTCCTAGTGTGATTTACGTAATGGTCTGAGGACTACCCTATTCGGCATATTAACGCTTCAACAGCAGTCATCGCACAATAAGCGCACCCCTCGAAATCACTTCTGATCCAGAATACGCAATTCGAATCCAAACAGTTCCATGAAGGTGCCAAATAAATCAGTAATCACCGAATTGGGACAAACGTCTACTATCCGCAGGCACTATCCAGGATGGTCGCGGAATTATTAAAATATTAAGCGATTTCAAAGCGTTAGTAGAAAACTCAGGACGAAAAATAGCAGAATGAGAGTACACTGGGACTTCGAACGAATTTGCTGCAGCAAATTTAATGTAGGATGTATGACGCAAGTCAGCTGCAAGATCGCCACACACAAATATGTATTTTTGATCTCTTGGCGCAGGGATATAAAGTTGCACATCGTCTGGGTACATTTGAATCTTCGAATATTTTACTACTAAGGGAAGGGTTAATAAAAATGCTGAATAAAAGTGGCCCGAGAATGGAGCCTTCGGGGACGGCAGCGTGGACTAGGGCACTTGAGAAACTAGAGCAACCTATTTTAGCCTTTTGAGAGGTGTTTTAGATAAGAAACTTTGCAAAAGCTTAAGAGCAGAAAAGCTTAAGAGAATGTGAGTTGAAATACGCAATAGACCAGGTATGAGCAATTTTAGGCGAAATGTAATTGTCGCATTGAATTTGATTGACTGCCATCGAAAGATGCTGTAAGATAGGAAATAGCCTGATCCGCCGCTTGGTTAAATATAAAATATCAGTTAGGGTGTCAGAACAGAAGTTATGCGTCACAGATACATTTTTATAATGAATAACTAATTGGCACAAATTGTACTAGACTTCCAAACAAGCTTGTTTGTCTTCCTTGATTTTTGCGACAACTAAATTTCCAATGCATTCAGACCTGTGCCTAACCGGCGTTAACAGCACGTAGGCGACCAAAATAAAATACGACTAATTGCCACGGAAAGTATGTTGAATACGTATAAGTACACAACAGTCAGGGTGCGCAATACCCAGACCACCTATTCGTCTGCAAGACAAAGCCGTACATAAATAAGCCCGCCATATATTGCAAGGTTTTATGCGTTTTATTATCTTCCGCATTACAATATGCACATGTATTGGTAAATGGCAGCGGGCGGAGGAGGATAAATATTCAATTTGTCAGCACTCAAAAATCACTCTGAGCGATTTTGGTTTGGAATCCCAATTCTAAACATTTCTCTTTTCTTTAATGGTAAAGAAACTCCCTTTCAACTACAAGCGATTTAATTTCCGCAGTAAACCACGGTTTAGATTATGCTGATACAGTTTTGCTTCTCAGAGATACAAACTCCTCATACAGGTCATGAAAAATCCTATCAAATTCGGCAATTTTGTTATTGACGTCAGTCATAGTGAAGATGTTAGACCATGGTAGACAAACACATCTATGAATAATACGTGTCTGGTTAATATTGGAGAAATCCCGATAAGAAGGAATTGCAGTAGGTGGAGGATCTACGCTAAAACTATGACATATGAATAAAATATTATGATCCACATAACTGAGGGGAGAGATTTGGTTTTGAAATAAGATAAAGTTAATATCGTTCATATGGAGGGTGATCTACATAAGAATTTATCGTATATAAAAATTAATTTTGAAGGGTGGACTTGCTTAATAAATTAACGTTAAAGTCCCACCGACCTATATATCTTTATAAACACTGGATAGACGCATAAGAGTTTCGCTAAGTTCTTTAGCGTTAGCAGGGTTAAGCATGCCTGGTGGTGAATACAGGTCGAATTGCCCCGGATCCCAAAGCAGAAGGGGTCCCGAAAATAGATTGAAATCAAAAAGCTAAAAACCCCTTTCTCCTTTCTTTCTGCTTTCTGAATCTCAAGTAGGCAGGTTCTGAAACCCAACTATGCAGCGCTCTAAAATAAAATGAATTGACTATAGCACAGAGTTTAAAAGGTACGAGTATTAATTATTTTTTTAGTAATATATTTTTTGCAACTCCAATCTCTTTAAAGGGGTCCTAAAGGAGGTCCAAGAAAGTGCCCTGGTGGAACGACGGACTGGCTGCAATGTGGCGGAAAGTAGGACACAACGTACTGAGCAAAAGGAAGAATACAATTTCACCCTAACAGGTAACAATAAAGAGTTGACACGTTCAAAAAAAACTGCCTGGAGGCAGCATTGTGAGAGCCTGTAGGGTCTACCTGCTGCGATCACTTTTCAGGGTCAATCCTACAGACCGCTTATTTCCGGTATGCTAGGTACAGTCATGGAAACGTTCCAGACCATTATTCCCGGAGCCTCTTTGGGGACACCTTCTACCGGGACAAGGGTAAATGAGCATTTACGTACCTCTTTTAAACACGGAGGAGATAACATTTTCCCGTACTCGTTCAGAAGTTCCTCGATCTGATTCTCGACAATCTTGTCTGTCCCTTTAGAGCCAGCTTCAATTGGGGATATTTTCAATCCTTAGACCGTTGGTGGGGTATTTTTTTCTATTGTAAGATGAAGCTTAGGAGTCACTCCCTTTTTTTATGTGGGAAAACCAAGCTTAGGAATCACCCTTTGTACTACCAGTCTGTCATGTCGTTCAGGTCATGGTTCAATGTCTAGTAGCAAGCTTGGTTTGAAAGATAGAAAAGAAAATGATAGGATTAGGGGGGTCTGGGGGGTGTTGGAGCAGGTGACGATGAACCTTACATTTGAACTCTTCGATCTTTTCCGTTCCTGGAGTAGGTGGACAATATGCCTACCTTCGCCGCGGTGTTGACCATATGGGATGCCCCCATACTTACATAATAATAATAATAATAATAAAAGGCCCTCAATCATATTTTAGCCCCAGGCCCCGCAAGATTATAAGGCGGGTCTACACTCACACAAGGTTCCATCAACAACTTGGCTCTTAGGAGTAAAGATTTGCCCTTCGTCTTACTAGGCATAAGTTCGGCAATTGAAACCGACTTGAAACGCTTAAAGGACCACGTAATAACGTAAACACTTCGTCGTCAACCTAAACGGCACGAATAAATCAATATCGATTGACAAGTTAAAGTCAGCCTTCAATTGTGACTACAAAGACGAAGCTGAGCCACATCGAACAGTAGATTTTCGTTAACGCTACCCTCGGGAAGTGTAGTGTGTAGTGACTGTGAATAACTAAATCGACAAGTTACACAAGCCACTGCAATTAAACGCCTATCGATCACAACGATCAAAAAACTCCTGATCTCGTCTTCCGGTATCTCCAAACTGCCGCTTTCGATCACACATCTGATAAAGTCATTCGATCGACACGATCCTCCACCAATATATAAAGAATCATAATCCATTGTGAAATCCATTGCGATATAACTAAAAGAATCGAGTTAGGAGAACAGTGACGCAATCAACCGCTTCCTCCTTGAGTTGACTTGGCAGACAAACGATACGTAACCCGAAAAAGTGATCCGATTCGATTTTTCTCGATCAATCTAATAATAACAAAATAAAATTACAAATCATACTAACAAGAAGATCAACGACCAAATCTCTCCACCAATCAATGAAATCCACACACACCCCCCACCCATAATTTTTTTTTTTAAAAACCTTTCAACAACTCACAGATAAAATCTCTCATATATTAAATTAACTTAAAATCCATTTATTTTGTAACAAAATCAATCATAACATAATTATAGCGACCCAAAAGCATACTATGTACGAGTATATAGTCAGTCAATTATGTATAGCTGTTCTTCCTCTATACCCATGTTGGCTAAACATAATCCATCCACCCCCCCTGGATAATTCTAAAGTAAATATATTCACCAACCCCACACAATTAACCTTAAATCACATGTCACTATACCAATAGGTGACTCCTGCAGTTCCATAACTAATGAGTTGTTGTAAGCCTTTTAACGAGGACATTTCAGTTTTTACAATTTAGTATTCACTAGTCGGGATAACTGAACGGAACGGAACCAAATTGCGAATCGATATGAAACGGAAAAATAATTCATTGCAATTCATTTTTGATTTTAGTTTAAAATAAAAAAAAAAATAAATAAAACTTAAAAATAATAAACTTTATATTTAATTTAAAAAAAATATATAATAAAAAATGGCAGGAATAAGTTTAATTTTGGCTGCTATATGCATAAATGGGACATGCCCGACCAATAATGATACGGCAGAAAACTTCTATATGAGTTTAGATGTTGGACCATCGTTGCAGGAAGAGAATCGCACAATCAGTTTTCAACGGATGCAGCTAAATGGACAGCACTTAACTGTGGCCACTTTAGAAGATCCACCTTTAAGCTTCACGGAAATTGTGAATGGCACTCGTGTTGGTAGAGGAGTATCTTTCGATCTTCTTGATTTTCTTGCTGAGAAATTGAATTTCACATATGATGTTGATGTGCCGAAAAATAATATAATCGGTGCCGATGGCGACATGGAAGATAGCCTTATAGAAATGGTCAATAGAACGGTGCGTGTGCATTTTTAATCGGCAATATTCGATCTTATTCTAATTTTTTTAAATATTATTTATTAATTAATTTTTTTGCAATAAAAACGCAGCAAGCAGATATGGCTGTTGCATTCATACCACTCCTTGGCGAGCCACGGAAATTCGTACATTATTCAAGTGTTACTCTCGATGAAGGCGAATGGATTATGGTTATGCGACGTCCAGCCGAATCAGCAAATGGATCTGGATTATTGGCACCATTTGATTATTGGGTGTGGATTCTAATTCTAATATCATTGCTGATAGTTGGACCGATTATTTACGTTTTGATCATAATACGAAATAAAATTACTGGCGATGATGCACAGAAGCCATATTCGTTGAGTCATTGTGCATGGTTTGTGTATGGTGCATTAATGAAGCAAGGTAGCACACTATCGCCAATTGCAGGTGAGTTTTTTATTTTTTTTTTTTTTTATGTATATTGCTTTAAAGTTATGACCTTTTTTATCTTTGTGTTAGTCGAATGGTAAATAGAAGATTTCAAAATATTGTGAAAGAACTTTCGTTTGAATTTCATCTCTTTTATGTAAAACCACATCAGCTCAAAACGACCCTCTTTACCCAATCGACAGTTTATATTACTATTTTCTAATTATGTTATAGATTACGGCAAGCATTAGTTGAGAAAGAAAACAGTATAGACAGAAGAATAAAAGATGACAATCGATCCCTTATCTTATAAACTATCCGCGGAAAATGTCATTTTTCTTCGATGATTACATTTCCCAATTTTCTCAGAAAGAAACAGTGCAATATTATGATGAGTGAAGAGAATTGAAACTAGTTGGGTTGTGGGTTTGATCCTTTCGGCCCACACGATCAACTTCCCAGTATGATGAATGTAACAATTCACAGTTCAAAAAGTGCTGATCTAAGGTCTGAAAAATTCATTATGTTGGTAAAGAGTAACGTAATCTTACACGGGTTTTGAAGAGTGCTCGGATTTTGTTAACAAGTGTTGTTTTGTGGAGAAGCTATCGTTCTGCGGAATCCATAAAAGTTAATTTCATTTCATTCATATTATTAGATATTAGCTGATTCGTCAAACTTTGTTCTGCCAGAAATTAATTAACTCACTAGAAAGCACAACGAAACAACAAAAGAGATATCAATTTGGATCAAAATAATGTATGTCAGTTATTTAGGCAGTTGGCAGTATGAGAAGCACGGATATTCTAAATTGATTCCGTAAATTTCCAATGACTGGCCTTGCGTCTTGTTAATTGTCATTGCAAAGCGAAGCCAAATCGACGTTTTAATTCAAAGGCAAATCGTTCTGAATCATTATAATTCTCTGGATCAAAATATTTTTGCCTTGGTACTTCCCCTTGATAATATTATCTTCTATCACATTCTTCACTTTTTTCACAGAGTGGACAATTGATCACTTCGTCTTGATTCATGACTGTGACCACCGATTTGCACGAAATCAACTGACCAAAGCACTTTTGAATGGTTGCCCTGTGATCATTTACTTCTTCGTCTTTGGTAGCCATTATAGCACGTTCGCTCATCCAAACGTGGTTCTTGTAGTTTTGCATAGAGTTTCGAACTTCCTCCTTCGATGTGGATTAATTGCAAAAATCGTAGTATCATCAATGCAACACCAAAAAGTTTTTGATTTCCACGCAAATCTTGCATTATTCGATCCTTCCAATGATGTTTTTTGCGCCATCGTACATTCATCCCAAATAATTATTTTGCATTACTGTAGAACTTTCGCCATTCCACATGTCTTAGAAATGTTGCATATCGGGTTTTCATTAAACTACATAATCAGTAGGAGCTTTAAAATACAGTGTGCCGTTCTTCCGCCAATAATGGTTGTGATCGTTTTGTGAATTTATAAAAAAGGAAATGTGCGATTTTTATTGGAATCGAAGCACAATTAATTCGTCCGCCGTTTTGATCCCACCATTTTGAATCTAAAGGTTTTGATCATAAGTTCGTTATTTGTGACCTTAAAAACCCCCAAATATCGATTTTCATTGAAATCGGTACACGATTAGCAAAATTTGTCTGCTATTTTGGCCCCGCCATTTTGAATCTACAAGTTTTGATCAAAAATTCCTTATTTCCTACCTCAAAAATCCCGCATTGCAAGAATACAATTGGCAAATTCGCGGACATTTTGAATTTATAACTTTTGACTAGAAATTCTTTATTTGCCCTTTAAAACCCCACTTTCATGGGCAAATTAAAGTATATTTGCGCATCCATTTTGAATTTCGGCAACATTTTGAATTTAAAAAATCGGGCTTCGAGCACGGATCTTCATGCAAAATTTCGAAGCTCTGCGATGATTGGTCAACGATGCTCTTCATGATAACGCTATCTAGTAGTGGCTTTAGAAAGTAATAGAATAGCCTATGTTATGGTTAAAATTTCATTAAGATCGGTTGCAAGTAGTAGGAGCCTATTACGAACATACGAACAAAAAAGGCTTGACTGTTTTCGTTAATGTTTCGATCGACACCTCATAGAAGTTGATGTCAGTTTTGGTTTGCGTGATATCGAACAGGTACAACGTACGTCGTTTAAACAAAAAAACACCTCGACCAAATTTTATGAAAATCTGTTTAAGTCATATTTTCGTTTCGTGTCGAATGCTATTTTATTTGAATGATCAAACGAAAACAAATATATTTATCTAGAATATTGCTTCAATTTGCTTTTGGACTCGATACTCCTAGGCTCCTCCTCCTAGATGCGAAATGCTCTTTGGATATGGGACAAACAAATCATGACAAAAAAATTTTGTTTATGCCTACTTTTGATAATATTCGAACATTCAAGGTGAATGAATTTCACTGGTGTTGTATAATTTTCTCTATCAACAAAACATACTTTCAATATTTGCACTTACCTCTTTTCTTCCTTAGAAGACACTGATTTAGATTCATTTAGCTAGTATATTCTATCAGCACACTTTTCTTTTCATGTTTCTTAAAACCTTTGTGTTATGGAATAATGCTATACTTCTGGAATAATACAGCTTTTTTATAACTGAAATATGAATAGACATAATACTGACTAAGTGGGATGATACACGAGTCAACGTGTCTCTGCAACACACAGTCAGTTTGTTGAGCGGAGGTGATACACGACTCAATTACGCTGCACGCAACACTTGTGTAATAACATTGCGATTTCATATGTGTGGGTGTGCATTCCAAATTATTTTCACCCAGAATCGCTTGACAGTTACGCATACATAAACATTTTTCAAGCAACTGGAGGAAAAATAGAAATCGTTTCTAGTTTCAGTCAACACCGCACACTTCACCCTGACCCTTCCCTTGGCCAACGAACTGCGCAGAAAAAGCTCGTGTTGCTCAACATGTTGACCCGTGTATCATCCCCCTTACACAATTTTATTCTACTTGTTGTATAGCCTCACAAAAAAGCTTTTGATGCTATTGTCGTTCTTGAATTTCTTGATTTCTTGAATTGTATCTTCCAACGCATAGTCTAACAATTGATACTCCTTCAATGCCATATATTTTTGGCTGTGCAGGTCAATTTTTTGGTTTATTTCTTATTCCTTATCGCCTTCCATCACTAATTCAGAATTTCTTTCAACTAGCCCGCAAGGAAACTATCTGCTGCTATCACATCTAGAGAAAAAGGACAATAATTTATTGACATATTTTATGATATAAAGTGTTCTTCTAAAATATTGCTCCAAAGTTTGATAGTTAATGTTGACTTATATTGACTTATAGTGCTCAAACTACAATAGCGATTATTGAGACCAGCTGCTGAACTTAAAATTATTTGCAACTATTGCAACAACGATGCTATTTTGAAAGAAGTTTGGAGCAATGATTGTTTTCAGATGTAACACACTGCACCATTTAGCACCTTTTTACGTAAGGAGATACAGGTCACGCTGATAAGTGCGCATTACATACAAATTTCTGGATTTCAATGTTTGGATGAACTGCAAGCGATATGGTACATTCAAGATATTTGTAATTGCTTAGATCAGCCGAATGGGGTTGTTTTGGGATTTCAATAATTCGGTACGAATTGGCCAGTACGACCTAAACGTTTGCAATGCATAGAAAGTCCAAGAGGACATAAAAGGTGTCCGAGTATACTATACACTGTGGACGAATTCGGCGTCATTTAGCTCCGAGTTTTCGCACAAACGACCAAGTCAATAAATAGCTCTATGGCTCGAGCTTATAGATTTTGGAGCGATTGAAAATCCAACTTGGCAGCTCAAGACGACGAGTCGATCTGAGTATCCCTACATACGGTAAACTTTTGGCTTGGCTCAGGACGATTTGGACTAAAGGAAGTTTCGTATTTGGGGCTCTTAACGGCCCCTATACTTCCTATTTGTATGTAGACCAGATCGCTTGAACAGATTCTAAAATCTGCCTCGAGATATACCGATCAAGCTCGTTTGTTTGAGGCAAGTTTTGTTAAACAAGGATATCTTGCTCCTATCGTGATGCAGTAACAGGGAACATATGGT
The DNA here is from genome assembly GCA_949987705.1 of Thereva unica. Taxonomy (NCBI): domain Eukaryota; kingdom Metazoa; phylum Arthropoda; class Insecta; order Diptera; family Therevidae; genus Thereva; species Thereva unica. Next base: position 12,652,199 of record OX465282.1, read on the forward strand.
TGGCGAATGGTTCTCTATGTTCTTCACATTTCACCAAAGTAGGTCCATCAAGGGCTCTCTTCATCAAATCGGTGGATGGCCCTACAACCAAAACCGTTAAATACTGCGCCAAAGTACTGCTTACTACTTTTCATTGACTTCGAGGCTCTCAGAGCGACTTAAGTGTGACACTTTATTGCGTTGATACCCGCTTGAGTACTTGTTGGCGCAGGCCCTTCTTATGACCTCGTTCGTGCATGCCAGCTTCAAGTTAGACACAGGCCACTCTACTAAACCTGGCTTCAGACTTAGATCGCGGCATTTCCCTCTCTCTTTTTTTGTTTTTGTTTTGTCGATCGAGAAGAATCTCCCATCAGTCCCCTGGGTCCATACAAAAACACCGTCGGGGATGCGCACTGAGATTCCTACTGATTAAACTCACCAAACTTTATCAATGGCACCTGAGCCCAGTAGGTATGGGGTCAGTTGTGTATGGGAAAAATCGTGGAGATCAGGTCAGATTTGTCCCGAAAAAACAGCAATCAGCAACTTTCCGTCTTTGATGTTTTTGCAAGAAAAGTGACTTCGAGGAAGTTCGTTACCCAATTCACTGGCCCATGGGTACGTCGGAAGCTGGACAGTGTACTAACAAGAAGCTCCTGCCTATCGGTTCTGAGGGTCTCTAAACCGGCTACCTCTTTCGTATCTTTCATTCTCTCCGAGTGACCGGCTTACGGCATTGCGTCACGGGGATCAGATATATTGTTATCTTTCCTAGCGATTTGCATATCTCTGTCTCTTTGAGTTTCATATTACTTAAGCTTCTGGTGGATGCAGTGATGAAAACTGCAGGGAAATTTCCCAATTTGCGGGAAAAATAAAAACAAAAAGGGAAAAGGGAAATCCATTCTTTCAGAGGGAAATTTATTTATTAAAGAAAAATGTTACGTAATATTTTTTATAAAGAATTTGTCCACCCAATAAACGAGTATGCAAACAAAATTAAAGTCGAACATCGACAATCAAGGCGTGTGAACTTAAATTGCCTGCCTATTTATGTAATGAATTGCTTTATTTTATTTTAGTTATTTTATGTTAAACCAAAAAAATTTTTTTCTTAAGCAATAACGAAGACTTTGTTGATTTATTTGTTATTTATTATCAGTTAAATAAATGTGCTTTTCAATTTTATGGATTTTATGTTCGGGAGGGAAATTCTTTGACTTAAGGGGAAATTTGGATCGGTTGGGAGAGAAATCTTATCCAATTGAGTTTTCATCCCTGGGTGGATGACCTTTAACGTCACTTCCACCTCTCTCCACACATCCTCCGGTCCTAAATGTTCTCCGGACTTAGTGGCATCTCAGCTGTCATTTCTGTGCTCTACAAACCTCGGGCATTTAAAGAGGGCATGATCCTAGTCCTCTTTATCATCTAGACATTCTGAGCAAAAGGGTGAATCGCCTAACCCGAAAAGATAAAGGAATGCCCTATAATGTCTATGGGTTCATCGGCCATCACACATGCTGCTTCATCGGAGGTAGTACGGTATGCGCAGCATGCTCCAAGGGAACTTAGCCGATACATAAGATAGATAAGAGTTAATCTCAAGAGTCAATCGTGTTTTGTGCTCAGTTAGCATTAGACTAGCGTTTTCAAGCCACGTTTTTATTCCAATATCGCTTCATTCACGAAAATCTCGATTTCATCGTATCGCCTTCCTACTACCGCGACTCTGAAGTCATCGGCGAACTCTATAGCGACCGCTTTTTGCGAGGGGCGTAGCTTCAGTACTTCATCGTACATGATAACCATAGTAGGGGGCCTGACACTGAGCCTTGGGGGATTCAGAACATTATCCCATACACATTTACTCTAGCGTGCGTGCCTCTGTCTTGGAGCCGCCCGTTTACTATATGACTCCAATTAGTGCTATCTTTGGAAAACCCCAGGAGATGGCTTATCTTGTGGGCAAGATGGCCTATCTTGTGGCTCTTGGGCAAGCAATTCTATAGTTATTCCAGGCAAGCTTACCAACTATTCAGATTGTTGCAAAACTTTATTCTAATGAAAACATGAAGATATATGTTTAGGATGTCCAAAAGGTCCCATTTTGCTCCCCTTGTCTTGGACCTTTCATTGAACCGATCTCTTTCGCTAATTCTAAAACAAGAAATTTAATATAAAAATTCTATCACAAATCATACAAAATTTGATATAAAAAAATCTATTTTTATATATTTTTAGACTCAACTCGTCTCCTATTTGCGACATGGTGGATATTTATAACGATCCTAACATCATTTTACACGGCAAATTTAACAGCATTCTTAACATTATCACAATTCACGCTGCCATTTAACACAATCGACGACATTCTAAAGAAGGATAAAAATTTTGTCGCCTTACGTGGCGGCGGTGTGGAGTACGCAATCATTAATGTAAGTTATTTTCTATTTACTAATAAGCACCTACTATATACAATAACAAAAAACGTGTGTATTTGATCTATAAACAATTGAATTTCCCTAAACCATATAAAGAAAAAAAAATGGTGTTGATGTGTAATCGAATAAAAAAAATACTTAATTGCTAACAAGTCAACCATTACCAATACATAGTAGAAAGAGGACAAAATTCTGTTTAATAATTAAGACCCACAGTCCGAATACGAGCCACCCCCACCCAGAAAACCTTTGTGAGTCATAACAATGTGGTTTTAATACGTAATGCGTAGGAGAGACGTAGGAGAAAAATCAACAGAGGATGATTAGGAAAATATTAATTATTTTCGTATGGAAGAAAGAATATGACGATAATTAGTGGGGCTATCGGAGGAATTCATCATTCATTGGAATAACTTATCGGCAAATGAAATTGTAACAACTATAATCTCTCACAAATTGTCTGCACGGAAATATTTATTTATTTTAGAGATACATATGAAAGAGGGTCTTCTGGACTTTCATGGAGAGAGTGTAGGTGAATCTTTGGATGAATGAAAGAATAATGGGAGGGCATTGGAGGTGGAGCAATCTTGCTGGGTTAATTGGAAGAAATGTATTTTATTTGATTTTGCGTAATTCTATGAACAATGATAATCTTACTTTAATAAGTTAATTTGTTTATCATAACTGATTTAAATTTTTTTGTTGAGTTGAGTTTAGGAATCACTTTATATTCTACTATGACGGACATCCCTCTTTAGTAATCTTAAGTCGAAGCAATAATAGAGAAATGGTTATACTAAGAATAATTTGGTTGGTATTGAACGAGTAGTGTGATTCAATACCCATGTACAAATAAAGTTCGTCCGTTCTTAGCCTGAAGCATGCTCGGTGCGCCTGAATGAAGATAAAGGCTGTATCAGATCCAAAGCAGCGCAACAAAAATATCAGCAGCAAACTGTTTCTATTGGTCAAAGCGGGTCACATGACCACAGAAGCAGCACTGAATGCTGCCGCTGCATTTTCATTCCTGATCCTAATTTTGCTGCCCATCAAGGCAGCTTTTTTGACATTTCAGTTTTTTATTTAAGACGAAAAAGCGTTTGCTGCCTGCTGCTGCTACAACGAATCTGATACAAGAAGCAGCATGCTGCCTCTTCCGCTGCTGCTGCCGCTGCTCAAAAATTTGATCTGATACGGCCTTAAGACTTGCCCACCCTTAGCATGAAACAGGCACGGCATGCATGAGTCAAATTCTACTTTTCCAAATGCAGCCCGTTACAGGCACTTATCAATAAAAGACGCATGGAATAGAACAAAATTAATGCTTTAAAAACTTGTATAGGACGAAGAAAACGGGTAATGATCTTAGTGACCATAAAGAGTGCCATTCGATTACTCAATAGACCGGTTCTCGTTTGAATATGCGGGTAAAGCAGCATTGGACATGGTTAGTACTTAGTTGGGGGACCGCTTGACAAAACGACCATAGTAGGTCCGCAGCTCTGAATGCGCACAATATTCAGCTTCACATCACCAAAGACGCGTAAGATCATTGATATTTGCACGAAGCATTATTTACAGGGGATTGAGGACTTGGTTGGGCTGTGCTGTGCCTGAACGTGATTCATTCACGGCACCGAGAGTCCTCGCTCCAAAAACAACCGTACGTGGTCTTAGGCCACATCCTGCCCGAAGTGCTTCTACACTGCTGCGTGAACAGGTGAGCGGTTATCAAACCACGTAACAGACTGAATACGGCCGGATCTAGAAATGACATACTCGATAAAACGGAAGGGATGCATGATACCACGTAAACCAACTTGGACTCCGGATACCAGGCGACCAAAATCCTACAGACCCAATGATCTAGAAAGTGTCACACAAGCCTGTTAGGGTGGGTCTTCGAGCGAACCCACTCCATATTTAAGCAGAATATAATATAACGAGTATAGAAGTAATTATTACAGAGCAGTACAAGGAAGTTCCTCGAATCACGGAATTTTTCGCTTTAGGGTGCTAGTCCGGATAGTTAATCTGGATTTCCAAAAGGTTCGTTAAACTAGGCATGTCAGATTGTTAAGGTTAAGTTCTTTTGAGACATATGTATATTTCGCTAGTCCTAAAAAAAACTCCATACATTGAAACAGCACTATATACACTTGATATGCAACTCTACTACACTCTATAGCTTGATATGCAACTAGCTTTTTGCAACCTGTACTTTGTTGAGCTTTTGAACCACCAGGACCACAGGTGAGTTCCACGGTCTGTTTCTCTCTTCAATCACACCCAGACTCAGCGATCGACGTCCTCATACATGAGGGTCTGGATGGCAGGAGAGATCGGGTAGTGTCTCTGCTTAACGGGCACCACTTTTCCAGTGTTGATAACATGCTGTTCCAAGTGTATCTTGCCGTGGCTAAAGGTGTCAAAAGACGGGAACCACGTTTTGGCCTGGTTGAATCGCGCCTGCTGGGCTTCCTCGTGATCGCAGTTTGGATCGCGTTGAGGGGCTAGCTGTAATTTGGCGATAATATTTAGAGCCAGTTTAAAGGCCTCCCGAAAGTCTATTACGAGATATAACCGTTGTGACAGACTAGGGACTATATATATTTAACGGCAGTGTTCACAGGTGCCGTGAAGTAGTCTAGTATATTTTCAGTGGTACCGTCGCGTTGGATGTTTGGACAGAGGTGTGTAAGAGGTATAGCTGTGTCTCTGGGTGATCTTGGAGGAGCGACTCTGCCCCTCTTCCCAGGCAGCTAATGCTTGCGCCGCTGTCCAACAAGCTGGTTTTATTTTCACCCAGAATTTGAACATTAGCAAACGGTCGCTCATCAGTGACGTCAATCAGTAAAGTTAAAATAGCCTTCTTGGCCAGTTGTTGTTTCTCGATGGCCTTCTGGCGAACAAATGGACCCTTGGCGGCTGGCTGCGCTACTTCATTTTCCCCGAAAATTCGTTTCCGGATCTTGTGCTACTTGGCCTATTGCCGCATAAAAGAGGCTCTAGCCTGTGGAGAAGGGAAACCCATTAAGGGCTCCATTGTCGACAGGTCAGAACCATCCTTCGAGCTGGTACATTTGTCAAATAGATTAAAATGAACGTCAGGTAGATTAAAATGAACGTCAGGGATTAAGTCGGGCGCGGACCTCCCCAGGGCCTCGCACCCAGATTCGGATTTCCCGAACAGGTTGATCAGGTTGTGGTGTCGGCTTCTGTTCGCGCACATCGATAGCAAAAGATCTTTCGTTCCTGCGAGGGGCAATCGACAAAGGTATGACCCTCTTGCCGGCAATTCCAGCAGCTGACCGGGCGGGTGGTAAATGGCCAACTTTCATCTCATCGGCGGCTGGGGGTGGGGTGTAGTAGCCATGATGCGAATAGGTCCCGACGGGTTGTTAGGGGCAAAACTGGTCCACTTCGTGAACCTTATGCGCATGTCGACCCTTTCCTTTTTTGGCCCGTTGCTACCTCTCCACGCGAATTCACGCTTCGCAAAGTTGGCGCATGCTACTCTTCCCTCGACCGTTTTGGTAGCTCTAATAAGGCATCCCACCCGCTTAACCGGTTAATAATAGGGTACCAAATTCCCACTTAGGTCGGGTCTTCACCTAGCGGACGGTGCATCTTCTTGTTCTCCTGGTTGTCTTGTACTGTTCGCGTCACAGCCCGGCTTATTTCAGGAGGCCTAACGCTCCAACAAGACTGCCTCCTGCTAGCCATGGCGATTGTAACTCGCCCGGCTGCTAAAAAAAATTACTCCTACAACATCCAAGAGTGCAAACGCGAGACTCACTGCCTGCTCCTCATGCATCCACCAGACTACTCTTAACCTTTCATATTCTTTTTCTATCTTCAGGTCAAGTTTACTACTAGACATTGCACCATGAGTTGAACGACATGACGGACTAGTGGTACAAAGGGTGATTCCTGAGCTTGACCACGCTCTATATAAAAAAACAGGGTTTCAAACCAAAAGTGTGAACTATGAACTATTAAAAAAACAGAAATCAGCGGTAATAATATTCTGTTTAACTAACAACGAAGTAATAAGTATTTTCATTGGCATAATAAATTCGCCGAGTTTGAAGACAAATTCTATGTATTTATATATTGCGCTATTCGAGTGGCCTCGACTGGGAAGGGTTCATTAAACACCACCACCAATTGACTTTACACCACAAATTTATCTAGTATCTATTAAACCATATTATCCATCTCATTGAAGTAAACCTCTCAAGATACATACATACATTATTCATGATTCCCTAAAAAAAAGTAAACATATTTTTCTATAACATTGTACTCAATAAGCAAGGATTTTCTAAAAAAAAAATACAAGTGAAATCGTGAAACCAATCCCATCCGCCTTTCACATCAATTTTTATTTGCTCAACTGACACTTGACATATTCCATCCGCCCTCGTACATTATGGGAGTTGTAGAGACACTCTACTTAATCAATGTACCAAGCATGGGCGGACTATGATTATCTATTAAAAAATTCAGAATTTGCAGGTTTATGTTTGTTTTTATTTTAATACTGTTTTTGTTTAAACCTTTTAACGAATTATTAAAGTAGCAGAGACAAACACTTCTTTAGTTCTATAAAACTTGATTACGTTGAATGAAATCAATAATGAAACTAGTTGGGATGTGGGTTTGACCCCTTCCGTCCACACGATTAACTTCCCAGTATGATGAACGAAGATGGAATAAACTGACTACTTACAAAATAGTTATACGTTTAGCACTAGTGGAAAATTGGCTAGTATCAGAACTGATGACAAAGCAATCCCGAGAGAAGCTAGTTCAAATAACTATAATAGTAGTAAATCCACAAGATTTTTCTAGAGAATTTGTTTTTCCTGAACGTTAGCAAACAAACATTTCCTCCGTATTTCGTTCGCTGCACTAAAGCGGGTGTTCAAATTTGTATTGAGCGTGCTGAAGCGCCGTTGACGAACTGAGAAGCGAATGACTTCATTTGGAAATTCCAAAGCTTTCCGGAGATATTAGCAAAACTGTAACTGTTAAGTACTTGTCAGACTTGACCAAAAAGAACAAATTTTGCGGTAACTACTGGAAATCCCGGGATGAACCGCAATTTCCTGAAACGCGTAGAAAACAATTCCCCGTCAAAAAGTGCTAATCCAAGGTTTGAAAAATTCGCGCTGTTTGTAAAGGGTAACGAAATTTTTGCACGATTTTGAAAGGTTGTCGGATTTTGACAAGTGATGTTTTGTTCGAAGGCTATCGCTGTGCAGAACCCAAAAAAGATCACTTCGTTTAGAACGCGTCTCATTCCATTGAGTTTATTAGATATTAGCAAAACTTGTCAATTTAACGTCTTTCTGACAATTAGCCGAAGTTTTTCTATTTAAACAAAAAAGACCCGGCCGAATATTATGAAATTTTTTTCAGAGCATTTCTTCGTTAATATTCTTTTCTTTTTTTAGTTCGCGCGGTATCGTGCAGGTACAAAAATCAACGTCGTTTAAACAAACAAAAAACGGTTCGACCGAATTTTATGAAAATCTTTTCAGATCATATTTTGGTTAATACTCTTCGAACTCAACTAAGTCGATATCTTTTATAGTTAGCGCGATATCGTGCAGGTACAAAAATCACTTATGTCATTTAAACCAAAAAACCGCTCGACCGAATATTATAAAAAATCTTTTCAGATTATATTGTCGCTAATACGCTTCGAACGGCACCTCAAGTAAGTCAATATCTTTCGTGGTTCGGGCGATATCGTGCAGGTACAAAAATCACTTACGCCGCTTAAACAAAAAACGGCTCGACCGAATTTTATGAAAATCTTTTCAGATCATATTTCGGTTAATATACTTCGAACGACACCTCAACGAAGTCGATATCTTTTTTGGTTCGCGCGGTATCGTGCAGGAAAAAATGACCACATACGTACGCACACACACACACATACTTCCGCCCAATTTTTTGCTTAAAATGCTCCTGGGACCTTGAAAGATGAAAATACGTCGAAAATCGTCCATTTCGATTTTCGGACCGATTACAATAACTTCGTATACTGGGAAGTTAATAAAAAACACACTTTTCAAAATTACTACACAACAAGATTTCATAGAATTTGTTGTTAAAATGAAACATATACCTACATCTATCTACACATCTCTACATCGTTATAAATATGTCATGTTTGTTGATTTAAGAAAATCCCTTCGAGAGCGTCAACTACGGGAATACAAATGGAAAAGCGTAGGAGAAACATCTTTCTTGAAAGATTATGGCAATTATCAAGGGCTCGTATATCAAGAATCGAACAAGAAAAAGGAAACATTAATGTCTTTAGGCAGCAGGAGCAAGCTTTAAATGTAAATATCAAGTAGCATAACTTTACAACTTTTTAAAGGTCATTGTGATTATGACGTCATAGCAAGGGAGAATGTAATTAGCTAAAATGAGGAATTTTGTTGTATAATCACATCTTATGACGAAGTTTAAGATGGTATATATAAGTTATATTGACCAAAAGCTCAAATTCGTTTTATATAAGGGGTCGTCCATTAATTACGTGATATGATTTTTGCGATTTTTCGCTCGGTGAGATTTCGTGAGATTTGGCTCGACCCCCTCCCTCCTTCCGTAATCTCATGTGAGATTTTTCAAATTTTAAAAAATCACTAGTATTTAAACTAGCAACACGCATTTACGGGCGTGAACACAGCAAGTCGAGCCTTTCCGCGGATCGCACCCACTCGGCTCGAACGCTGTAGGTTAGCCGGTGGTGACTAATTAATCGGGCTACTTTGCTATTTGTGGCATTTGTATAACCGCGATAAATTTTATTGTGTAGGATTTAAACATACCTTAGTGGAGAGACCTATTTTACTTAATTTAACCCAGTTTTCTCGATAACACCGATATACTTCCTATCTCCGTGGGAGAAGAGAATGTAAAGGCATCTCCACACCAACGCCATGAATTAACGGGGAAAATTTACACCGTATTTACTCAGAACAGAAAACAAGGAGCAAGCTAGACGAGAAAACCATCCACAATCGCGTTCGCGGATGCTCGGGCTGTTCACGGCGTGATTCTGGAGCTGGCTTACGAGCTGACTCAACTCTTAACATCTTAGGGCAAACTTTAAGGCGCCCATTACACGCCCATGCAAGCGTTAATCAATTCCATCAGTCGTGATTAGTGGGAATCAAAATTCTTAGATAATTACATCAATCATCATCTTAGACGGTAGGTTTTCCGTCAGTCATAGCAGAAACTGTGATAAACTGACAGCAAAACCTAACGTTTAATGAACCCCTAATGGAGGATCTGCGATGGGATGATCACAAATTCCAAATCGCCCCACAAGCCCCCCATTGCCTTGGATTTGTTAAGAGATAAAGTTTCTGCCTTGAATACAATCCGTATATCTAGGCAATCACCCTAAAAACTCCCTTGGCTTGCTTCGACAAGGTGCAAAATCGTGCCATCAAACTCATTCCTTAAAGCCAACGTAGGAATGTAGCAGGCCTCTTTACACATTATTGCTATTGCCAGAGCGGCGGTTCCACTGAAATTCAGAACCTCCTGCCTGCACGGCAATATTTTTGCCGCAACACAAGACTAGCCCGCTCATTCCCATACCCTACAATACGATCTAGAAGTTTGTTTGTGAATAGAATAACTCGACTGTGGAATTATCTCCTACAGTCAGCATTTCCCAACTCGTACAACATCTTAGAACTCAAACGTAAGGTTCATCGGCATTTCCTTGAGCACTCCCAGACCCCCTTTAACCTTTCCTATTCTCCTCTATTCTTCAAACCAAACTTGTTGCTAGACATTGCTCCACGGCCTTAACTGGTACTGATAGTATAAAGAGTGACTCCTAAGCTGTGTTTTCTTCACATAAAATTTTTTTAAATATTTCTTGTGGAAAAAATTACGTGATATTTGCCGAGACCCCCCCTCTCCCCCACGTGAGGTTTGGTGAGATTCAGGTCGAGACCCCCTCCCCCCTAAACACCGCACGTATTTTATGGACGACCCCTAAGCAAAATTTTCAATAACGAAAAAAAAAAAACAAAATCCATAGAAGTATCGTCGGAAGCAAGGACTCATGAAATATTCGTGTTCAGAACTACTAGTAAAGGTTGATAGGGATTTTGATAAGGGGCCATCCATAAATACCGTGAGGTGATTTTTGCGATTTTTCGACCCCCCTCCCACTTGGTGAGATATCGTGAGATTTCTCTCGACCCCCTCCGTTCCCCCATAATCTCGCGTGAGATTTTTCAAATTTTAAAAAATCTCTAGTAATTACATTAAAAATACGTAATTACGGTCGTAACCACAGCAAGGCTGGCCTTTCCTTTGAATATAGAACTGCAGGAAAGGCCCTCGCGTATAAAATCCGTGTGCGTAACCGTATTTAAATCTAGTGAAAGGAGTGTAAAAAGTTCATCTGGGTTGTCGGGGAGTGGACACACAACTACCAAAACGTAAGCACTCATACAACAAGCATTTCATTACGCTAAAAATCGTGTATTTCTAAATTCTAATGGCCTTTTCGCGATTCAGTGTTACTTGGCTCGTACTCTGCAGCATTCGACGAGTCGCGCATTTGGCTAGCCGTTGGAGGCTAAACAATCGAGTAAATGTTTTGTGTAGGATTTACCCATATCTTAAGGCCCCAATTTACACACAGCTCGACGGCAGGCCGTGACCTGAAAGTTATCGCCTTGAGGCCAAGTATTACTATACACTGACCGGCCGCCAACTGTATAGCCTGAAGTTCAAGAATGCCTACAGTTCAAGAAAGCTGACAAAAATCGCATTTGTTGTCAGTTCGGGCCTGCAGATCTGAACATCTGAAGATCTATTCACCTTCGTGCCGTGAATTGACGGCAAGAATTCACGCCGTATCCACTCGTAACGGAAAGCAAGGCTCGAGCTAAGGGTGAAAACCATCCACACTCGCGTTCGCGCTTGTTTGTGGTTGTTCACGGCCTGAGACTGGAGCCGCCTTGAAGCTTTAGTTGAGGCCATGAATTTTTTGAATTAATAAGCTGCTATGCTAAGCAGTCGTTTTCGCCTGTGTGTCTGTAGGGAATCATGATTTCATCTGCATGCCACGGCCTGTTAGGCGGATACCTGAAGTATCATCCCTCAGTTAGACTGCGTCAAGCTTAGTCGTGCCGGTCGACCAGGGGCCAGTTCACGCAATTCGACACTCGACGTCGACATCGACGCTTTATGAAAACGACATTAATTTCTACGACGTTGAATTTGAGTTCACGTAAGTCGACGTGTCGAATGTCGTTTTCCCAAAATAATTTCTCCTAAAGGTATGCAAAATCCAATGAAACCGCTGCACTTTTCACATTATCCACAAGGGGGACAAGTTGCAAATAATACTAAAACTTCAATAATGTGAGTAATTAAATTAATTAATTAAACAAGTTCATAATAATATTGGAAAATCTCAACTCTGAATTTATTTTTGTACATCTAACTCTTCTTGGAATAGTTATAATTGTTATTTGTCAACTAATAGTTTTTCTTTTTCTATTGCATTTTGCTCGTTCAGAAATGTAAAAAGTTTTATGTAAAATTATTTCTGCTCTGCTCTAATTGGCACCACAACTCGTTTTTAATACAACAATAAATGAATTCGACGCCAAATCTGGAGTTCTGCTCGTAGCTTCAAGCCGATAACATCTCTGTTAAGAAAAGTGAAAAACGGTGAAATATCACGTGGCCACGCAGTGCGCGTAAGCCCTTATCCCATGGATGGGAACAGTGGAAACTTGCGGAAAGTTGTGAACTCCAACGAAAAACCACATGGGGAAACTTCATCTAATAATCCAACAGGAGATTTATTAACATTTCAAAAGAATGTCGCGGAAGTCTTAAAGGGAGACAAGAGGAGGTCTCAAGGTAATAACGCCACCGGAGTGTACGCATCAAACATTCCAGTACAGGAGAACTCAAGATCAATTGTCCCAAATTCTAACGGGATGACTAACGCTGGTAATTGTATGGAAGGCATAATCGCTGAAACAAATGCCGTCAGCACTGAGGACTGGAACGTTTTCAAACTCAAAAGAAAAAGGAGGGAACTGCCAGAGGGACTTGCTTCAACTAACATTAGCTGTAAGAAACCTAATTTAAGTCAGAACAGATTTCAACTACTCGGCGACAGCGAGGATCGTTACCTAACCAATTTAAATAGCAATGATAATTACAATGATTATAATAATAAGAATCCTAACATTGGAAATCATAATAATAATAATTTTAACAATAGTGACTCGAGAGGTGGTGCTGCTAGTGGTGCTAGTGCTCGTGCTCAAGATGTTAAAGGGTTCCTTCCGCCTATTTTTATTTACGACGCAGATATTGCGGGTATAAATAAAAGAATTAATGCTCTGTTCCCTAATTCCGGTCACAGGATAATTAAAACCAAAAATGGCTACAAATTGTTAGTGCGCTCTATTGACCAACATAGAGATATATTTCAAATGCTAAAAAAAGGTGAGGTTCCTTCGCACACCTTTACCCCGTCCTCCATAAAACCTCTTTCAGTCCTGCTTAAAGGGCTCTCGGCCTGGTATTCTCCAGACGAGATTCAAGACAGTTTGAAATCCAATTTCCCAAACATCAAAATAAACACGATTAAACCTTTCACTACCCCCCATTCTATTAAAAATAACTATGTTCACGACTTCTTTCTGGTACAACTCCCACCAGAACAAAATATTGAAGAACTTCGCTCAATTACATACCTACTAAATCATAAAATCACCTGGGAAAAAGTAAAGCGGCAAGGTGTATTACAGTGCCGCAACTGCCAAAAATTCGGCCACTCGGCTATAAACTGTAATCACCCCTACACCTGCGTAAAATGTAGCGAAACCCATCTACCCAGGGGCTGTGCCAAGAGTACTGATGAATTACCTTATTGTAGTAACTGTAAAAAAACAGGTCACCCCGCTAGCTTCCGTGGTTGCCCACAGTACATTAAAAATCTCGAAAATCGGAAAAGAAGTCCCAAGCCGAGCCCTGGATTCGATAATTCTCAAAACCTCAATATGAATAAACCCACACCGCCGGGCTTTACCTACGCCGACTGTCTCAAAATAGGGCAGCAAAGTTTTACCAACAAATACAGCAATAGTGAAACTTACGGGTCACCTAACAATAGTTTTAATGATTTTTTGAACCAATCGCAAAAACACTTCGGGCTAACCTTTGGCCAACTTATTACCAAAATTAATCATTTTTTGCCAAATTACTATAGCGCCAGTGAGGGGACTGAAAGAGCAGCCTTATATGTATTTAGGCTTTTGTTTTGATCTCTGCAAAAATCGCTAAAGTTCTCAATGTTGCTTCCCTTAACGTTGGCTCGCTGGTGGCTGTCGCAAGAAGATGGTCCCTTCAGGACATGCTTGCGAAGAATAATTTTGATATCATCTTAATTCAAGAGACACATCTGCACGTCAAACATAACATTTCCTTTAAAGGTTACAAGGTGTAACGGTCGCCCTATGTTATTTGTATTACAAAAACCAGAAATGGCGAAAACAATATACATCGGCATAAATCGCCACGCCAGGGTATTGTCTACTCCCTTTATATTTTCCCAGGATACCGCTCAATTTAACTGTAGAAATGCCAGTACGTGTACATATAACAAATACGCACAAAAAAAACAAAAAAAAAAAAACAAAGAAAACTGTACGAACTGGCAAAGTCCATATGCATCCCGTTCCCATCTACTATATCCAGCATCATGAAAACCAATTCTCGACCATCTATGCCGTAACTTGAATAGCCACGCCAGAAGTACGCATTCTCACATTACTTTCCACACCCCATTCCATCGAAATCAAAGGAATCCAGTTGCTCACGTCCAAATCTAACCATCCCTTTCGCCACCATAAACAAAATCGAGAATGAAACGAAAGATAAAGCAAGACAAAACCAAAGTCTAGAAATTAACAAGTCTTTCATCTTCATATGGTTAATGAGTGAAAGGCGAACAGCTATATGCACAAGTTTTTCAAAAGACGATGTCAGGCTATCAGAGAGAGAATGCAACATTTTTATACGCCCTGGAATACAACCATAAGTCGGAAAATTTTATGAGTTTATATGGGGATGTATTGGTGCATATTTGCTCGTTTGTTTTGATTCAATTGTCTTTCCTTTTCTGGTCTGCATACTTGATCGAAGAGAGAGAATCTGGCTTTCTCTGGCCGAGTTCACGAAGTATGCGTTGAGTTTTGTTCAGCAGTGATGTTCATATATGCATGCACACAATCAACGGTCGGAAATTTTTGTATGAAGATGAAAGACTTGTTATTACTAGACTTTGGACAAAACCCGACAGCCAAGAGATACCGGCGTTTGGTGCTGAATCCCGTTGGATTCCAGCCAGAGAGAATAGCTTCTTGTTAAAAGATATGAGCAGGGGGAAAAGAGGCGGGAGAGATAAGCGCTGAAAGAAAGACGCGGGGTGAGAGAAACTGGTGATCGAGGCGCATCGAGGAGTTCTTCAGCGACCAGCGGGCCAGATGGTTGAATTTTGGTTTAAATAGTGACGTTTCGATTAGTATACATAGATCGAGTTTCTTTTTCTTTAAAGCCTAAAGCCTAGTACTAAGTTCACGTGAAATAGATTTGGGCTTTTTAGGCTAGTGAAAAAGCAACCGAGGTGAGTTAATCAGCTGTGCGTAACTTTGTAGCAAAGTGTTTTCCATACTGCAGAAATAAGTTCAAATCAAAATCCCGCCAAATAAATGCATACATTAATTAACAATTAAATATGTCTAAATAATTCACACAACGCCTTTTAATTCCACTTTTTGCGTTTTTCAGTTATCGCCTTTTGAATATTTAACAGTTCCCAACTTTTCACGCGGAAAAAATGTCCAAGCGCATTCTTTTAAATAAAATGAAAATGAAATTTCGTGGTGAATGCATGCCGCGACATCTGTTAGAGAGCAGCAGAGTGTGATTTATTCACCAAAAAATTCACGTGAACATAGTATCACAAATGAAATTTTCACAAGCGAAATTTTCACATGTGAAAATTTACATTGAGTGGCCCATTTAAATTTCATTTCACGTGAACTTAGTACTAGGCTTAAGATGGCAATTAATTAATTTCGGTGTTCAACGCTCGCGAAAAATTGTGATGCTGTAATAAAATAGGAGATAGTGAAAATAAATGGAGGAGTGAGCCCAACTTTTTGAGGAGCGAGACACCTTTTTGTTCTTTTTGTGGAGACCTGATATCGGTGGAGGACGACGCCATCTTCTTTTCCTTTTAATGAGGAAATTATTAAATTAGGCCGTAGGCGGCCAAATAAATTAATTATATTTTTAGTTGCGTTCGAGGAAAGAATCGAGGAATAAATTCCGTAAGTTGGAGGCGCATCGGGGAGTTTCTTCTATAATTGGCGCATTTTGGGTTGTTCAACCTTACTGGGAAGCGTTGGCGGAAAGCACCCCCCACGATGCTTGCGGAGGCAGCAGTCAAGGAAAAAAATTCAACTACAGAAAATGTCAAGGAGGTCCCGGCGGAGTTATGTTGTTAAAGGGCTCAAAAAGTCATCGGAGCACGCAGTAAGTTACCGTCCTATTATTGAGTTTTTTTTGTTGGAGTTCTCGGCAACCCTAATGCCGCGTAGCAGTAAATCTGCTAAAATAATTTTCCCGGACAAGGCTAAATCCTTCAGACGGCCGAGTGATTAGTCAACCACCCAGTGGGCAGAGGATGAAGATGCCGCCGCGATGCAACTTTTTTTCTTATCACTAAGTTTATTTTCTTCATATTTTTTTTTGCCTTTCAATTTATAAAGCATACAATTGTCAAATCCATATATTTAAATATTTAATAACGTTAAGGGTGTAAGTAGGGACGAGCAGGAAATACCTGCCTATTATACTTGTAAGCTGCCGAGTTGGCACCTAGATTTTTCTTTTCTTTATCTTTTATTACTGATTTTTTTTTGGTACAGATTAACGTATGCGAATTTAGATTGACTTTAGGGTTATGTTGATAAACCCATACTTTGATATTTTCTTTAAATTTTTTTTATCTTGAAGTTGCTAAACCCAAAAGGGGTTTACAGAGTCCTGTGCGCGAAGTTATATTTTTATTATTGATTCGAAGCTACAAGCTAGCTACTTTAAATGGTTTTAACTATTAAGGATTCTCTTAGATCATAACTAAGTAAGGTTATTGTGACTAGAGTTACGATAAGATAATAATTGTAATGGCGGGGACCATAAAGGGAATGATTGACGAATTTCTTTATTTAGTAGCTAGGATGATTTTGAACAATTGAGTACTCGACTAAAGGGATCCCTTCAGCGAATTTTGCGTTATTTTCAGGTAGAACTCGATTAATATGTTCATGTTGCGTAGGCATTACTCAACCATTCCCCTTTACAAGATCAAGTAAAAGCCACTTAGTAACTAGGAATATTGTTGAATTTGATTAATTACGGTTAAGCTATTATAGGTATCTTTTTCGGATCACGATGTATGTAAAGATTGTATTGTTTTGTTAGGATAAAGCCATAGACAGTCTGTGGATACCTTTGAGAATTAGGCTTGAACTATAAGAATAGGAATTATGAACTGAATTGTTTTTATAATCATTGAAATTGTTTAATTGTCAATAAAAATTGTTAGATTTTGAAGAATTCGGGCTCACGTTTATTTGTAATTATTTAGTAGGAAATTTAATTGGAACAGGTCGCCGAAGATGAGGAGCGCTTAAGCTCCCAGTAAGTATGGTATCCCCGATAGCAAGGATGTCCTTCAAAGAGGTAAGTGGATCATCCCGTCGTTAATTTTAATGGACAAGATGTAGCCTTGAGCCTCGGCTTGGTGGTCAGTGGTCAGGTCCTTGCCCCCCTCTCGCTAGCCTAGCTTACGTCCCACGCTGCCACCACTATATCGCCTTGTTTTTTTGTAGCTTTGGCACGCGATAAAATATAGAAGTAACTGTCGACTTTCGCTGTCTTCTACACCACGAACCCCCCCCAACGACGAGCTAGTTCAGTGCAACGCTAGGCGTGCCACGTCGGTGTAGCAGATATGCCTTTTCTTGCGATAGCCATCGGTGGTGTGCAGCACTAGCCCCTCCATTCCTTTCGAACCCCTTCTCATAAAATTTTTTGTACTTCTGTCACATGTGAGCTTCGGTTTCTTCGTGCTAAGGCACCACTACCTCAGACAGACAGTTATTATTATTATTACAAAAATGGCGCCCAACGTTCTTGGCAAACGAATTCAATTTTTTTTTCCAACGCTAGGAGTAGCTCGGATAGTTATTCGTCGATAGGCGACACCCTTTCTATTAAGGACTGCAAGTAATGTTTTCAGTTAACTCCCCACATCCGATGCTTACCACTGCAACTATGCTAATTACCCCTAAATTAGCCGAACACTTATTAATCCAAGTAAGTGTTTAAAGGCTGCGAGAGGATACTGGAGTAGACGCCTTGCATCTTAAATAGTCTCAGTCTAAATTCAAGTCACTCCAGCCGTTAGGCAATGGGTGAAAGTACGTACCGCAGTACTGTAGCCCTCCCAAAATCTCTTTCTTTCCCTTTCCTATCATCCTCATTCTTCAACAACTTCACTCTTTCAAATTTATTTCCGCGGTAGTCTTCGCTTTTAAATATCCCCTGTCGGACGGGCTCGGAGTCTGGTTAACAGGCGTATAGCGCCTGACTCTGCGCGAGCTTGCACTGACAGAGGAAACTACCTTTTTAGAAACTTTCTCTCAACTCATAGTACAGTCGACTGGATCGTGAGTGTTATACCTGTACCGTCTTGGCTAACAGGCGTACTACCGCCTGACCATGCGACAGGTTCGTAGCATTCACCAGTCCCAGCCAAAGAAACCCTTCAGTCGTTCCGCTTTCCTGGGTTTCCAGCAGCATCTGCTGACCAGCCGTGGTGTGACGGCAGAAGGGCCCTCAAAAACTATTTGCCATCGTAGACTTCTATCACTTCTTCTACTCACTTCAAAAGGATCATTGTAACCAGGTCGGGTTCAAGGAAGCATCTTGTCAATTTCAGAGGATCCAAGTAGCAAGGTTGGCTTTAATCATTGACCTGCAGCGCCTGATGTGGATATCCTGCTTCGGGGGCCATACTTATAAACATTTCGTTCACAGTCAAGTATATATTAATTAAGTTAACTTTTTCTTACAGCTAATAGCGTGATATTGATACATATTAGTTTTGGTTGTTATATTCTTTGCCACTTAGTAGATCGATGAAATATTTTAGTGTAGGCTAGATTAAAAACGTTGTGAAATTAGATCAGTAATTTTTAGTCTATATTCTAATCAAATACCGTAGGTAAAACTTCATACTTAAGAGTTAGAACTTTTAGGGAATAGTAGCATCAAGTAACTACCAAATTTTTTTTTATAGTAATTGAGATATAATAGTTTTAAAAGCGAGCAGTAGTACATGGAATAATTAAGACAATAGAAATATCACACATTAAGACAATCGAATAGAATAAATACGCGTTAAATGATCGTTAGTTTTAAGACATAAAATAAAGAATTTAAAACTTTAGGACTGAAAACCTAGAAGGTTTTCACAATTATCGTTAAATAAACACAAAATTGAGGGAAAGTCGAATAAGCCAGAGATTCATTCTTAATTTAACTCAAATTTTTGTTCACGTTTACGGCTAATTTTGTTATTATTTTGCTCGTTGTACTTAATAGCGGGCATTTGAGTATCAGCGTGTCAATTCTTCGCAACACTTCTACCCTTACGTGCCATCTTTTAGTACTGATCCGGATACAGCGTACGTAAATTGTCGAAACCTTGATTTATCCATCGTCCGAGTTTCAACTAATAACCCCCTTCCCTTACTAGTCAGATTTGATTTCAAATCGGTCAGTAGGACAGCGTACCTACTGCTTGACAAGATATTAACTAGCCTTACCTTATGCCAACCACTCGCAGAGGGGCGATTGCAGCCCCACCCTCTGATGAAGAGGAACCCCGGGAGGAAGCCCTATCTGGCGCAGAAGCCGAACCGGAGGACGGCAGTAGCGAAACCGACCGTGATGCTGTCCTCACCTCGTTGACAGAACAATTAGCCAGCATGAAACAAGAATTAAACAGGCTGCAAGACCGATATGAACGGTCGGTGCAGCTTCAGCAGTCAAGGGCAAGCCTAGATAGGCCTTCTTCGCAGACTCGCCGCACCTCTGCTCCCATTGTACCAGATCATACCGGCCCCTGCCCCCGCTCTTTCAGCGTTGGTGGCCGACCTAACTCACACTACGATCATTCGGGACTCGTTTCTAGACGGAAGTCCCCAGTATTGAATTGGAACATCAAATTTTCAGGCCGGCCGAGAGAAACTTCGGCCGAGGAATTTCTGTACCGGATCGAGGCCAGAGCGAGGGACGATGAGGTCTCAAACCTGGAACTGATCCGAAATATAGTCGCGCTTTTGTTAGGTCCGGCGGAGGAATGGTACTGGACGCAATTTCGTCGACAACAACCCAGTCCTTTGTGGATTGACTTTAAGTTAGGGCTGCTCGATCACTTCGGTGGGCGAGAGACAGACTATCAAATTATTAAAGAGTTGTTAGAGACCAAGCAGCTAGGTCAGTCCTATGATACATACGCCTCCAAAATGTTAGCACTTTCAAACCGCCTGTCGCGTCCAATGCCCCACGCTGAGTTGGTACATATTGTCATGTCCAACCTTAACGCCACTCTAGGGTCCGCGATAATAGGGTCGACATATGACAATATGCGCCAACTTCGCGAAGCGTGCATACGCGTAGAAAGATGGCAACGGGCCAAGAAAGAGGAAGGCCGGCAATCATACAAAGTCACCGAATTGCACGATTTAAATCCTCAGCCACCGGTCTCGAAATATTCAGACCATATTTACGACACGCCACTTCCAGTTGTCAGTGAGATGAAAGCGGACCATTTACCACAACGGCTGGTCATCTGCTGGAATTGCCGGGTAGAGGGTCACACTTTCGTAGATTGCCCTTCGCCGGAACGAAAGATCTTTTGTTATCGATGTGGGCGACCAGAAGCCTACACCACAACCTGTCCCACCTGTTCGGGAAACCCGAATTTGGGTGCGAGGCCACGTCGGGGCCCGCGCCCGACTTAGTCCCCGACGAACCCCTGAAGATACCGGACGATCGAATTAATTTACCAAACATGCCTATTAGCACCGACCTGGCGATAATGGAACCATTACCGGTTTTCCTTTCTCCCGAGGCCAGGGCCTCCTTTATGCGACGATGGGCCAAGTATCACGAGGTTCGAAAGCGAATCTTCGAGGAATGTGAAGAAACGCAGCCAGCTGTTAAGGTTCCACGCGTTCGCCAGAGGGCCATCGAGAAACAACAACTGGTCAAGAGAGTTGTGTCAACCTTACTGACCGACGTCGTTGATGAGCGACCATTTGCTAACGTCCAAATTCTGGGCGAAAGTATAACTGGCTTATTGGACAGTGGGGCAAGCATTAGCTGCCTGGGAAGAGGGGCAGAGTCGCTTCTCAAGGAGCACCCAGAGGCACAGCTATACCGCTTGCATACCTCCGCCGAGATTGCCGACGGTACTTCTAAACAGATATTGGGCTATATCACAGTCCCTGTGACTTATGGGTCTCGAACATTACCGCTGACAATATTCATAATCCCCAGCCTAACACAACGACTATATCTCGGAGTAGATTTTTGGAAGGCCTTTAATTTGGCCCCACATATTATTGGCGAAATACAACTAGGCCCTCAACCCGATCCAACCTGCCATCACCTTGAGGGAGCCAAGCAGGCGCGATTGAACCAGGCCAAAGCACGGTTCCCGTCTTTTGACACCTGCGGCCTTGGCAAAACGCACCTAGAACAGCATGTGATTGATACTGGCGAGGCGGTGCCCGTGAAGCAGAGACACTATCCGGTCTCTCCTGCCATCCAGTCCCTCATGTATGAGGAGGTCGATCGCATGCTGAGTCTGGGTGTGATTGAAGAGAGCAACAGTCCGTGGAACTCTCCTGTGGTCCTGGTTCGAAAGCCCGGCAAAGTACGGCTCTGCCTGGACTCCCGCAGGGTGAATGCAGTTACGGTGAAGGACGCATACCCCCTGCCCCATGTTGATGGTCTACTAGGAAGATTACAGGATACAAAATACATCTCCGCTATCGATCTAAAGGATGCCTTTTGGCAAATTCCCTTAGAGGAAAAATCCAGAGAGAAAACGGCTTTCACCGTCCCAGGACGACCATTGTATCAGTACACCGTAATGCCTTTTGGCCTCTGCAACGCTCCACAGCGTATGTGCCGACTGATGGACAAAGTAATACCGGGTGCAGTCCGCGAAAACGTGTTCGTCTACTTAGACGACTTACTGGTAGTATCCCCAGATTTTGAGACCCATATCCGACTGCTGGAACGAGTCGCTGACTGCCTTCGCCTGGCCGGCCTAACAGTGAATCTGGCCAAGAGTCGATTTTGTGTAAGGGAGGTGAAGTACCTGGGATTTATCATCGGTGATGGATCACTGAAAACCGACCCCGACAAGGTGGCAGCCATCAGAGATTTCCCAACTCCCAAGTCAACCAAGCAGGTTAGGCGATTCTTGGGCATGACGGGATGGTATAGGCGCTTCATAGGCAACTATGCGAGTATCGCCTCTCCCATCACGGACTGTCTGAAAAGCGCCAAATTTGCTTGGACTGATGAGGCCCAAAAAGCTTTCATGGAGTTGAAGAAATTGATGATATCCGCTCCCTTGTTGGCCACCCCAGACTTCAATCGCCCTTTCTTCATACAATGTGATGCTAGTAAGACGGGAGTTGGCAGCGTCTTATTTCAGAAGCATGGCGATGACGAGCACCCCATCGCATATTTTTCCAAAAAGCTCAATAGCGCACAACGCAACTATTCCATCACAGAGCTAGAGTGCTACGCGGCAGTTTTAAGCGTTAAAAAGTTCAGGGCATACGTAGAAGGCCACACCTTTACAATCATAACCGACCATGCCAGCCTGAAGTGGCTCATGGGCCAGACCGACCTAAGCGGCCGATTGGCTCGCTGGAGTTTAAAGCTCCAGGGTTTCCAATTTTCCATAGAGCACCGCAAGGGTAGCCAGAACGTGGTGCCGGATGCCCTGTCACGTGTCAACTGTGTGGACGATTTGTCTTTCAGTCGGGACGTGGACCTTACGTCTCCCGCCTTTAGATCTGAGGACTACCAGCGTCTCGCTGACCAAATCAACGAGAAGGCTGACCAGTTACCGGATCTCCAGGTGTCAGACGGGTATGTGTTCCACCGTTCAGCACCGCGCACTGGTAACCCCGAAGCTGATGACCTGTGTTGGAAATTGTGGATCCCTGGGGAACTCACTGCTCCCTTAGTCGAGTCCGCACATGCGCCACCCCAGGCT
The DNA here is from genome assembly GCA_949987705.1 of Thereva unica. NCBI lineage: Eukaryota > Metazoa > Arthropoda > Insecta > Diptera > Therevidae > Thereva > Thereva unica. The sequence continues at coordinate 12,675,095 of OX465282.1, forward strand.
GCCCATGGTGGTATTGGTAAGACTTTGCATCGGCTTAGAGAGAAATATTATTGGCCGGGCATGTCTAGTCAGGTCCGACGATATATCGCGCAGTGCGATGTCTGCAAGGAATCCAAGGCTCCGAACACTTCTCTACGGCCGCCGATGGGCAAAGCCATGGAAGTGCACCGACCTTTTCAATTCCTATATGTCGATTTTATGGGTCCATATCCACGTACTAAAAAGGGACACACAGCTGTATTTGTGGTATTAGACGCGCTTACGAAATTCACTTTTCTCCAACCAGTATCTGCCGAAACATCTAGTGCCGCAGTCAGCTTTCTGGAACACGTAGTCTTTCACACCTTCGGAGTCCCTGAGGTAATTCTTTCCGACAATGGACGGCATTTTACATCGAGAGAGTTTGGAAAGCTAATGACAGACTACGGCGTTAAACATCAGCGTACTGCTGTGTATTCTCCCCACCCCAACGCCTCTGAGCGGGTTAACCGGTCGGTACTATCTGCTATTCGCGCCTACCTGGGCGAAGACCATCGAGATTGGGACAAACACCTGACAGCCATCGAATGTGCCCTCCGTAGTGCTTACCACGAGTCTATCGGCATGTCCCCTTACCAAGCTCTGTTCGGATGCCCAATGATCCTGCACGGGTCAGCTTATCCAATCCTAAGAAGGTTAGGAGCCGTACGCGAAGGAGATGTAGCAGTGCTACCGGCAGTGGACCGATGGCAGGCATTACGGGAGCGAGTAGAACGTCACCTCGCTGCTGCTCACACGAGGCACGAGAAGAATTATAACCTGCGTTGTAGGGTCGTAAGTTTCTCGCCCGGGCAAGTCGTATTCCGCAGGACGTTCCCAACTAGCAATAAGGCCGAAAGATTTAATGCCAAATTGACCAACAAGTTCGTTAAAGCTCGTGTGAGGAAGAAACTGGGAATCAGCAGGTATGAATTAGTAGATATGCACGATAAGCCCATAGGCATCTATCACGCCAAGGACATCAAGGCATGACGGGTCATCAAGTGATGTAGACCGCCTTAATACTTGGGGACAGAGTCTCCTCATCCATATTCATCATGATTGTCATACCAAACGTTTCTTAAATAGTCGTACCGCAGCAGTTCCCCAAACTTTATCTCCGAATCAGGTGGGCTACATTTCGATTCGAAGGCACTCCCCTGAGTTCCCCTATCTTCATCAAGCGGTCACCTTAGACAAATTCATTTTTTCAAAAACTAAAATTCAAAAGGATCTAACCAGCTAAGAAAGTTCAGCATAGCCCTCCGGTGTAGTTGCTCAAGGCAAGAACGAATTTGCCATTTTAACAGAGACTTCATGATGATGCCCGGCTAGCTCAATCATCAGAGCATGAGACTCTTTGGTTTCAGGGAGTGGGTCGAGCCACACGTTGTGTCATGGTTGTAATAAAGCCAAGAGGGATAAAATCAGCTAGACGAACGTTAATTTAAATTTCACTCATTTTGAGCCCAGTTTAGTAAGCAGGTATCATCTAGGCACGTTAACTCTACCCCCTAAGGATTCAACATTTCATTTCCGTAGCATTACAAGCCTCACACTTGGCACTGAAGAAAATAAAAAGGACATAACAAAGACTAGGCACCGTCTTGGTTTTCGCGTCCCTTCTCACCTGACGGCTTCGAAGTGGCGCGTGTTGTAACGGTCGCCCTATGTTATTTGTATTACAAAAACCAGAAATGGCGAAAACAATATACATCGGCATAAATCGCCACGCCAGGGTATTGTCTACTCCCTTTATATTTTCCCAGGATACCGCTCAATTTAACTGTAGAAATGCCAGTACGTGTACATATAACAAATACGCACAAAAAAAACAAAAAAAAAAAAACAAAGAAAACTGTACGAACTGGCAAAGTCCATATGCATCCCGTTCCCATCTACTATATCCAGCATCATGAAAACCAATTCTCGACCATCTATGCCGTAACTTGAATAGCCACGCCAGAAGTACGCATTCTCACATTACTTTCCACACCCCATTCCATCGAAATCAAAGGAATCCAGTTGCTCACGTCCAAATCTAACCATCCCTTTCGCCACCATAAACAAAATCGAGAATGAAACGAAAGATAAAGCAAGACAAAACCCGACAGCCAAGAGATACCGGCGTTTGGTGCTGAATCCCGTTGGATTCCAGCCAGAGAGAATAGCTTCTTGTTAAAAGATATGAGCAGGGGGAAAAGAGGCGGGAGAGATAAGCGCTGAAAGAAAGACGCGGGGTGAGAGAAACTGGTGATCGAGGCGCATCGAGGAGTTCTTCAGCGACCAGCGGGCCAGATGGTTGAATTTTGGTTTAAATAGTGACGTTTCGATTAGTATACATAGATCGAGTTTCTTTTTCTTTAAAGCCTAAGATGGCAATTAATTAATTTCGGTGTTCAACGCTCGCGAAAAATTGTGATGCTGTAATAAAATAGGAGATAGTGAAAATAAATGGAGGAGTGAGCCCAACTTTTTGAGGAGCGAGACACCTTTTTGTTCTTTTTGTGGAGACCTGATATCGGTGGAGGACGACGCCATCTTCTTTTCCTTTTAATGAGGAAATTATTAAATTAGGCCGTAGGCGGCCAAATAAATTAATTATATTTTTAGTTGCGTTCGAGGAAAGAATCGAGGAATAAATTCCGTAAGTTGGAGGCGCATCGGGGAGTTTCTTCTATAATTGGCGCATTTTGGGTTGTTCAACCTTACTGGGAAGCGTTGGCGGAAAGCACCCCCCACGATGCTTGCGGAGGCAGCAGTCAAGGAAAAAAATTCAACTACAGAAAATGTCAAGGAGGTCCCGGCGGAGTTATGTTGTTAAAGGGCTCAAAAAGTCATCGGAGCACGCAGTAAGTTACCGTCCTATTATTGAGTTTTTTTTGTTGGAGTTCTCGGCAACCCTAATGCCGCGTAGCAGTAAATCTGCTAAAATAATTTTCCCGGACAAGGCTAAATCCTTCAGACGGCCGAGTGATTAGTCAACCACCCAGTGGGCAGAGGATGAAGATGCCGCCGCGATGCAACTTTTTTTCTTATCACTAAGTTTATTTTCTTCATATTTTTTTTTGCCTTTCAATTTATAAAGCATACAATTGTCAAATCCATATATTTAAATATTTAATAACGTTAAGGGTGTAAGTAGGGACGAGCAGGAAATACCTGCCTATTATACTTGTAAGCTGCCGAGTTGGCACCTAGATTTTTCTTTTCTTTATCTTTTATTACTGATTTTTTTTTGGTACAGATTAACGTATGCGAATTTAGATTGACTTTAGGGTTATGTTGATAAACCCATACTTTGATATTTTCTTTAAATTTTTTTTATCTTGAAGTTGCTAAACCCAAAAGGGGTTTACAGAGTCCTGTGCGCGAAGTTATATTTTTATTATTGATTCGAAGCTACAAGCTAGCTACTTTAAATGGTTTTAACTATTAAGGATTCTCTTAGATCATAACTAAGTAAGGTTATTGTGACTAGAGTTACGATAAGATAATAATTGTAATGGCGGGGACCATAAAGGGAATGATTGACGAATTTCTTTATTTAGTAGCTAGGATGATTTTGAACAATTGAGTACTCGACTAAAGGGATCCCTTCAGCGAATTTTGCGTTATTTTCAGGTAGAACTCGATTAATATGTTCATGTTGCGTAGGCATTACTCAACCATTCCCCTTTACAAGATCAAGTAAAAGCCACTTAGTAACTAGGAATATTGTTGAATTTGATTAATTACGGTTAAGCTATTATAGGTATCTTTTTCGGATCACGATGTATGTAAAGATTGTATTGTTTTGTTAGGATAAAGCCATAGACAGTCTGTGGATACCTTTGAGAATTAGGCTTGAACTATAAGAATAGGAATTATGAACTGAATTGTTTTTATAATCATTGAAATTGTTTAATTGTCAATAAAAATTGTTAGATTTTGAAGAATTCGGGCTCACGTTTATTTGTAATTATTTAGTAGGAAATTTAATTGGAACAGGTCGCCGAAGATGAGGAGCGCTTAAGCTCCCAGTAAGTATGGTATCCCCGATAGCAAGGATGTCCTTCAAAGAGGTAAGTGGATCATCCCGTCGTTAATTTTAATGGACAAGATGTAGCCTTGAGCCTCGGCTTGGTGGTCAGTGGTCAGGTCCTTGCCCCCCTCTCGCTAGCCTAGCTTACGTCCCACGCTGCCACCACTATATCGCCTTGTTTTTTTTGTAGCTTTGGCACGCGATAAAATATAGAAGTAACTGTCGACTTTCGCTGTCTTCTACACCACGAACCCCCCCCCCCCAACGACGAGCTAGTTCAGTGCAACGCTAGGCGTGCCACGTCGGTGTAGCAGATATGCCTTTTCTTGCGATAGCCATCGGTGGTGTGCAGCACTAGCCCCTCCATTCCTTTCGAACCCCTTCTCATAAAATTTTTTGTACTTCTGTCACATGTGAGCTTCGGTTTCTTCGTGCTAAGGCACCACTACCTCAGACAGACAGTTATTATTATTATTACAAAGGTTTTCCGGAATAACCATTTCCAAGGCACCGCCATTTTATGTAAAAACAACCTCTCATCTAAACAAATTTCCTTAAACTTAAATGTCTCGAACGTTGCTGTCGAATTGATCTTTATCGATAATCACAATGTACAATCGAATTCCTCTTCATCTCTCTTTACATTCCGCCTGAACACGGTGCGACGAAAATGTACCGCCTTCTTGATGACCTGTACAGTCTTGAACAAGACTGCCGTTACGACGGACTGCTTATTGGTGGCGATCTGAACTCCAAGCACCCAGATTGGACTGGGTCAATTAACAGAAATGGGAGACAGCTAAGAAACTGGACCCTCAATAATCCTGATAGGAATTTCTTTGAAATTGTCAGTCCCCCTGGACCCACATTTCCAAGGTCTGCCAGCTGTATTGACCTCTATCTAGTCTCTCATCAACTACTTGGGGCTGCCTTTGTTGATAACTGCACAACCCTTCCTTCTTTCTCGGACCATTACTTAGTGTCTCTCGAATTAGCTTTCAAAACCGGCAATCCTCTCACATGCTTCCCTGCTAAGTTCAGAAACTATAGACTACTAAATAATTCCGAACTCGGGCGAGACATTGACCTCGAACTCTCCAACCATCTGCCCCCATTTAACCAAAACTTAACGAACCAGGAAATCGACTATCATATTGATATATACACAGACAGAATTAACAAATGCTTTAATAAACACGTACCTCTGGTCTCTTCCTCTAGATTCTTAGATAAACTCCCCCCCTTAACTCGAAGATTATTCTTAATTAGGAAGAGACTTCGCAGTAACCTGAAGAGAATGCTGGCAAGAAACCTATTCAACCATAACGCCCGAACACTCGAATTAAATAACAGACTCATGCTCCTGTCTCGTATAGTGGAAGCCCAAGTAACTCATTTCATTAACTCTAGATTTCAAAAAAAACTCTCCTCCTTGAAACCTGGCCCAGCTTTATTCAAAGAGCTAAATTCCTTCACAGGCATTAATCGTAGGAGCCCAATTATCGAACTACGCGTTGATAACAACACTGTAAACACCGCTGACGAAATTGTGGAGGCATTTGCTTCTCATTATAGGGGTGTATACAAGTCCAGAGATCCCTGCTACCACCAAGAACATACAGAACTCGTAAAAAATACCGTCACTTCTATTCAGGCTACATTGAACACCCTACCTCGTCCTCTTTCCTTCAACGACAGTAACCTCTCAATAGGGCCCTTGCCGCAACCGCTCGTCTCCCCTGAAAAATTAACAGAGATTATATCCTCTATCAACGGAAAGAAATCTGCGGGGCCTGATAATATTCCAAACTTCATTATCAAAAAACTACCACATACAGCAATACTTTTTCTCACTTGTATTATCAACAATTGTTTAAATAACGGATACTTCCCTAATGCCTGGAAGAGCGCCAGGATTTCCCCGATACCTAAAAACAACAACAACACAATTGATGACTTTCGTCCAATTTCATCACTCTCAAACTTAGGTAAGCTTCTAGAAAGAGTCATCGCCTCGGAACTCGATCTCCATACTCACATCAACAAAATAATTCCGAACTACCAATTTGGCTTCCGGAATGAGCATTCCACGGAACATGCGCTACTAGTTCTGCAACAGGATATCATTAATGGGCTAAGACAAAAAAAAGCCACCGTTGTTTGCTCTCTGGACATGAAACGAGCATTTGACTCGCTATGGTATCACGGACTCATCTTCAAACTTCATAACCTAAACTTCAGCCCTACTATCCTCAAAATTGTACTCAGTTTCCTCCAGGATCGAAGATTTCATATACATTACAATGGGGTGACCTCCTCGGAAGCGCCGATTCAGGCAGGTGTACCACAGGGTTCCATCATCGGTCCAAAACTATTTAATCTTTTTCTCTCAGACTTCCCACATACAATTGAGTATTCCCCTTCAAAAGCCTTACTATACGCAGATGACACAATAATCTTTTCAACGGGTGGGTCTCCTAAGAGTAGTGTCTTGCACCTCAAAAAACACTTAGACAAGATTAACAAATACTATAGTACCTGGGGGCTCACAATCAATGAGGATAAATCGAAAGTATTGGCTGTAAGAAACGCAAGTGGCAAATGTAGCTACAGAATTGTTAAGGAATGTAAAAATCTAAACATTAGCCTTAATAACAAATTGATCCCTCAAGTGAACTCGATGAAGTATCTAGGATTACAGATTAACCACCTGTGGAAGTTCAACGAGCATATAAAGAAAATTATCTCTAAAGTTAAAAAAGTTTCTGGCCTCTATTATCCGCTCTTCAAACGCACAAGCAAGCTTAATAAAAAGTCAAAACTCCTTCTTTACAAACAAATAATTCGACCAATAATTGCTTACGGCTTCTCCTGTTGGTTCCCAGTGTCCACAACCTGGGCAAAGAAATTAGAAATAATAGAGAGAAAGATTCTCAGGCACTGCTGTTCATTGAAGTATAAGACGCGTAACAGATACTTTTCCAATACTGAATTATATAACGACGCCCAAGTTGCTCCTATTTTGGAGTACTTACTATCACTCTGGACCCACAGGGCGCTCAAGTGTTCAGATCACCCCAATGAGCTGGTCAGCCAATGCTGGAACGCCTCCATCCATAACCTTAGCAACTATTATTTATCTGCATTCGACATAATTACTGACAATAGGACTAATAACGGCAGTATCCCCGACTTCTATAATGGCAGAGACTCCAGTCACCACAGGGGCTAACACCTTTGAGCCACTTCTTTACCAATTATTCAATAAATACCTCCTTATTCTTAATCATCATTGCCAAACGCCATACTAATGACAACTAACTCTAAGTAACATCAACAACATTGTACCACATGCCTGGTATACACACGCTATCAAATGTAACTGAAGTATAGAGTGCGGGTCGCACGCTGCACTGAGAAGGTGAGCATGAACCTGGCTAGGGTGGTGTGACCTCTCGCTCTCTATATGGATGCACTGCTACCTATCCAACACCCGGGACTGACATGCACAAACCCTTAAGTGTGTTTAGGTAACAGTTTCCTTTCCTCTCTGTGATCTTATATCTAGATGGGAACTATACAAAAGTTATTCACTTGTATAGATATATAGCACATAAGTCTAGTTTAGTAAATTAACCTTACAATGTGTAACCACCCAATAAGCTAAGTCTCAGGAACAACAGTTGGCCTTAGGCCTAGTGAAACCATTAACATATCGATGGGTCTTACGAAAAAGATATTGTTTCAAAATGTTGCTGAAAAAGATATTGTTTCAATTTATTGCTGAAAAACATATTGTTTCGGTTTCTCGCTGAAAAAGATATTGTTTCGGTTTCTCGGTGAAGAACATATTGTTTCGTTTTTTTGCTGATATGTTTTGCAGCCAGAAAACGAAACAATATGTTCTTCACCGAGAAACCGAAACAATATCTTTTTCAGCGAGAAACCGAAACAATATGTTTTTCAGCAATAAATTGAAACAATATCTTTTTCAGCAATATTTTGAAACAATATCTTTTCCGTAAGACCCATCGATATAAGCTCCGCAAGTAACTGTCTATGTAAATTTTGAATAAAGACTTTTTGAGTTTTTTGAGTTTTGACGCCAAATCTGGCGTCGAGAAGATTAACGACACTTTTAAAACGACAAACATAAAACGTCGACTTGCGTGAACCCAAAACGACATTTAACGCGTCGTTTTCAGTCGACGTCGAATTGCGTGAACTGGCCCCTGGTTTGACAGGCCACTGCCTACTGGCGGCCTGTAAGTGAATGGGGGCCTTTAGTGGAGAAACATATTTTACTTAATTTAACCCAGTTTTCTCGCCATTTTACACTGATTCTTTAAAAATAATAATTACGTGATATTTGCCGAGACCCCCCTTTCTCCCCCACGTGAGATTTGGTGAGATTCGGCTCGACCCCCTCCCCTCTAAACGTCTCACGTAATTTATAGACGACCCCTAACATTGTGGTATTTACAACCATCATTTTATATATGTATATACTGAGTTTCCATGAGAGTTCAACCAGAGTTGAACCCGAGTTGAACTCCATGGAAACAGTCGCAGTCAAGAGTTTTCGTTAAAGATTTTCAACTCTGCTCAACTCAACGAAAATAGGTAGATTGAACAGAGTTCACGCACACAACTACAAACGAGATTGTCAAATGTTAAAAAAGTCAAAATGTCGCGCCTGTTTATAACATTTCTGTTATACAACGAAAACAATAAATTAATTTTATGGTCCATGATCACTATTTTATAATAACAAAAATATTACGTCAAATTTAAAAACAGCTGCTTGCTTAATACAAGTAAACATTCAGCTGTCTGTACACAGGCAGAAAAGTCAGCCATGGAAACGCATAGAGTTGAGTCGTTGAGTTGAAGTGTCATTTCAACTCAACCTCAACTCAACTCGACTCCCATGGAAACTCGGTAAATCTGTAGAATAAGAACTTGCAGGAAGAACTGAAAACTACACCTGCAAAAATACATATTTCAAAGAATTCCTGATTTTGTAACTTACACCATTGGGCATAAAGATACCATAGAAATATCGAAGGGACAACTTTTCAATTCGTATTAATATTGTATAGAAAAATATAATATCCACCACATCGCTCCTCTATTTGTATTGAGCTAAGCTATAGTTAATCCTTGGAGTATTTTTTTTAAATCAGTAGTGGCAAAAGTTCCATGCTTTAATAAAGATTGCGAGGCACGAGTTTGGAGTATTTCTGAAATGAATGAAAGGTTATCAAGAAATATCTCATAACATATTTACCATTTCCAATATAATACAGTAATTTTTTCAGGGATTATTAGGACAGCTTAGAAGTTTCGATGTTCTCGGTCAATACTAGATTTTTGGTATTGTATTTCATCTTGTTTTAATCGATGAATCTGGAGAATATATTGTAAAATGCCCCCTCCACGATTCGTATTTTCGTTTTGTAGGCCAGATCATTTACAGGCTTTTAAGCTTGCTCAATTTTTTATTCAGACTTGTTTGATCTAGCAAAGTTAGGCCAAAGGCCAGGCTCGTCTCTCTTTCAAGGCAGAACCCGCAAGTGGAGTGTCTGTCTGTGATTTCAAAATAATTGTGTTTTTTTAATTTCATATGGTTCTTTACATGATTTTAAAATGAAATCACGCATTTTGAAATTTTTTGTCTGTCTGTATGTCTGTGTGTCTGTCTGTCTGTTTGTTCGGGCTAATCTCGGGAACTGCTAATCCGATTGGGATGGGACTTTCACTGGAACATTCAGTATTTTAGCGAGCATTTTTTAGGCTATTTATATATCCTATATATTAGCTCTACTTGTATGTATGTAGAGCTGAAAATTGAGTTTGACCCACTTCCATATAACCGTTCAGCTTCAAATTTTGCAGTCATTCCAACTTCAAAATGGCGGCAGGAACAAAATGGCGGCAAGAACAAAATGGCGGCAGGAACAAAATGGCGGCCAACACAAAATGACGGATTACTTTTTTATTTACATCGCGATCGTTATGGGTATCAAATGAAAGAATATTAAGGTGGCGTAATTCCAAATTCAAAATGGTAGCCAACACAAAATGGCGAAATACCTGTTTTACAACGCTCTCGGTATAGATACCAAATAAAAGTGTATGATGAGTATAGTACAGTAAGGTGGGTGACCTCATTTTAAATATCGGTCGCCACAAAATAGCGGAAGACATATCATAGACTAAAAGGTAGAAAACAAAAAATATCGTTTAAACAACTTAAAAATATGCTTTTATTTAAAAATGAACGAAAAAGTAAAAAATAATGTTGAACGTAAACTTTTTATTGCTCCAGCCAGTATATATAATATATGGGGCGCTAGCGAAAAGCTCCAGTGTTAATAAAATAAGAATATTGGTAAAGTCTCACGATTTTTTACATTTTGAAAGGTAGGTTGTTTGACCAATATGAGATCAGAACAGTAGCAGAGTTTGCTGCAACTTTATTCACATCAGGAAAGGCAGCTCATTCTATGTTTAAGATACCGATCGAAGAAGATCATATGGAAAGTCCTACGTAGAACAAATCTAAAAACCATAGCGTGGATGAATGCACCACGGCGAATAAAGAATCTATTAACAGAACACCACGAGATTTAAGATGTAAAAACCAATTATTTTGGGGAGTAACTATTTTATTGGCATAGATTTCGGGCAAATGTTTCCAGCTGTCCCGACAGATATGCGGGCCGATGGTATTGATACACGTCTGAAATGATCACTCATTTAGGGACAGATTGGAAAACGTCATTTAAAGCAAAAGATGAAAGCGCCATCGGAAAACTCAGAATTCAGTACTATTCTCTTCAACATAGGATATAGAAAACGTTCTGAGATTAATGAGAATCGTGACAGTGAGCTGCTGGCTGTTGTTTGAAAGTTCGTAATAGACGCGGAAATTTTGATGATCGACATTTATGACAATTTGGAATAAATCAACTCAACTAAGTCGACTCAACCCAGTAATGCCGCAAACGTTGTAATACTTACAAGTGATACATCGAACATCGTTTATAAACAAGCGTTACAGTGAATTGCTAACCAGTGCCGTGCGGGCGGTATAACCAGAAACGACGAAACAAGAAAACGGGAAGCAGTAACTGGCCTTTTCAGGATCAAATCAGTAATGCCGTCTTATAATGTTGGCAATCTTAGTCTCAAGCCATGTTCGCCAAGCCAGTTCAGGGTGCCAATTATCTGGGAAGGTCAAAATCTACGCGCACAAGACATATTCTGAATATAATTGGCTAAGAATCTGTTGTCAAGTTTTCTGATAGGTGATGATTAACTTGGAATTTTAAAAAAAATTGTAGGTAACATAATCATGTTTTGCATCTTTGTTTCATTATACCCTTTTTTTATCCCTGACTATGCACACATAATTTTGTTTTATTAAAAGCCGTTGCAACGCACGCGGGTTTTTCCAAGGGCCGGACCCGATAATCCAAATTTGAAAAGTTTAGTAATTAAAATATCATGGTCAACACGATCGAAGGCTTTGCTGAAGTCCGTATAAATGGCATCGATTTGATGACCATTCTCCATACCACAGAGTAATTCGGAGATTAAGGTCATAAGGTTAGTGGTAGTCCAACGTCCCTTCCTGAATCCGTGCTGTTGCTCGTTAAGGCATGGGTCAATAAGAGGAGCAATTTTGTCATATACGAGTTTTTCAAAGAGTTTAGGTAATGCTGATAAAATGGCAATGCCCCCATAGTTGTCCATAGAGTGTATATTATACCGGAGACACACTATCACCCTTAATCCGGATTATGACGTCAAAATGACGTAGACCCATATAAAAGATATGGAAATAAAATGGAGTCTACGTCATTCTGACGTCATAATCCGGATTAAGTGTGCTAGTGTGTCGAGGGTATTAGACGCTTTGTGAATTGGCGTTAGGTAAATGTATTAATTGGTTCAGTGCGCAAAGATTTAGGGCCAAAAACCCCGAATTTGTCCGCAAACATGTTACAAACTTCTTCGGGATTTGAGGAATGTTTTCTACCGTTGGTCATTGTTGCCGGGTACCCTAAAGTCTTACGTTTTAAATTAACGAAGTCAAAAAATTGTTTGGGTTCCCTTATTATGCCAACTGTCATAGAGTTGAGGTATGTCCGTGACCTAAGACTAAATTCTACCTTCCTGTTTCGTCTTGAAGGAACCAATTAATCTTCTGAGTGTTTCCTGTAGATAACTCAATTAAATAAAACACTTAAGTTTAACATAAATGTACATATAATAAATTGTTTTAATAATTTTTAGGAGGGTGAACCACTTGAAAAGCTTCGAATAAAAAGGAATCTTGCAACATTCACATCAAATACAAACGATTCTGAAACTCTAATCGATTATGTCGAAAGGAAAGACTTTGTTTTCATAAGAGATCATCCAGCTATTGATCATATTTTATATCTAGATTATCAATATCGCAAGAATATCAGCATCGATAATGAAAAAATCCACTGTCCATTTGCTGTAGCAAAAATACCAATCTTAAAAACCAAGCGAGCATTTATATTTCCGAGAAATTCTACTTGGAGAACTGCTTTTGATCAGGAGTAAGTGTTTTTTGGACTATCAAAATATAATTTTTACAAATTAATAATAATAATTTTAATTTTAGACTATTAAATTTAGTTGAAGCCGGAATTGTTAAGTATTTAGTAAACAGAAATCTACCAAATGCTGAAATTTGTCCACAAAATCTAGCTGGAACTGAACGACAACTAAGAAACGGTGATCTAATGATGACATACTACATAATGGCAGCTGGATTCTCAACAGCAACAGTGGTTTTTGTAACTGAATTAATATTTCGTTTCATAAATGAGAAGAATACAAAGCAATCATTATCAATGCATAAGAAATTACCAAAGAAGATCGCATCAAGATCACCATTTATAACGAATGTTACACCGCCGCCACCATATGGTAGTATATTCAACACAAGTAAAGATATTCTTGTGAATGTTAATAATATAAAACGTGCCCCAGATAGATCGAATGGAAATGGTATCAAGAAATTTATTAATGGACGTGATTACATGGTCTTCAGAGGTTTTAATGGAGAAAGTAAATTGGTACCAGTTCGAGCACCTTCAGCTACTTTGTTTCAATATACATACACTGAGTGAAATTTTTTCGTATAATCAAAATATTTGTTTTACTTATATGAATGTACTTTTTTTGTTTGTGTGTGTGTTTGAGTTAGTATTATTTGTTTTTCGGATTTTTCACTCAGTACAAAAAAATTGGCAAGAAAATAAATGTTATTGTTTTTGAAAAATAATTAATTTTTGTCCTATTAAATTATATACCCTTGTCCTATAAGTAATTCAAACGATCCACCCTGAAACTTTAGGATCAAAGAAATATATGAACTTTTAACCTGCAAATTTTAACAGTTAAAGCGCTTAGTCGTATGTATGCAGGCCCACTTTCCTTCCTCCTGACTGTCATCACACCATCCACCAAAACCGCATATAACAGAACTGGCGTGATCGATCTGGAGATGAGAAGCCGAGAAGAGTCTGCCTTGGGCCTCCTAAAATTGGCAGCATCTTTGCAATCGATGCACATAAAAGTCGAACACCTTGCTATCGACACTCCAAAATACATGAGCACTGCTTGACAGAAATTACCTTCCGCCTTTTGCTGATCAGTACCACCCGATTCAAACGGGTGTCCGACAGGGAGACGTCGCTTCGCCACTTCTCTTCAATGTTGTGATCGACGCGATTATGCGTGAAGCATTCGATGGACGACTCGGAGTTCGATACGACGACAACAACTTCGTAACCGACTTAAATGTTCGCCGATGATAGCGCCGTCTTCGCCGACACGGATGCCGAAGCAACGGACATCTTATACGACATTTCCCGCATCGCCCAGTCATACGGGTTAAGAATCAATGCAGAGAAGACAAAACTGTTCACAACGGACGGATCGAGGGCCAGTGTTCACCTCGATGGAACCCGAATCGAACAGGTTTCGAGGTTCAAATATTTTGGATCATTGGTTGAGGAAACGAAAGTAGCATCGACGTTCACAGCCGCATCGGCCAGGCAACAGCAACATTCGCCTCGCTCAAGTGGTGCATATGGAAACGAACAAATATTTACATCAAAACAAAAGTACGCCATTACCGAACGTTGATCCTTCCGATTCTTCTTTCTGGGTCTGAAACGTAGACACTGCTCAAACTGGACGTTAAGAAGCTCGAGGTCTTCCAAATGCGATGCTTGAGACAGATCCTCGGTGTCTCACTACGCGACTACGGTGGTTTGGACATGTTTGCCACATGGATGATGACCGCTTGCCACGTAAACTTCTCTGCCGAGACCGTCCCGCAGGCTGGAGAATCCAGCGATCGGCACCGAAGACAAGACAACCTGGTTAAAGAATGTCGAGGGTGTGACCTAAAGAATCAACGGTTATCAGTTACCGCGGCTCGATAGGTACCCAAAAACCGGCAGGAGTGGAAACGAATCGTGAATAGAGTTCGAGACCCAGCGGCACCGACAGCAGCGTATCCGTTGCGGGTATGTCCGACTCGGACCGCCAGCTAACGGATCAAAGAAGAAGAAGAAGGAGTCATATCGGCCCCGATGGCTTACCTGACAAGCTTTCGACGTTTCCATTACTCAGATAATACATCTTCCTCCATACGCGCTGTGGGGACGGGAATCGGTAATCCTCTTCGGGGCTTTCCCAATTTCTCCTCCAAGGTAGGCAAGTTTCCTTACAGGCAGGCAGGTAATTTTCTTTCGGCAATATTGCGATTACCATTGTCGAAAAATTGCATGTGGATCCCCGAATTATAAAAATGACATTTCCAAACACTTGTCACTTGAGCTGTCAAAATGTCGCTGGCCGGCGTTTGTTGTTCATGATTACTTTTTCATATTTTTGTGTAATAAATGATTAATTAAAGCAAAATGACCGATTCTAAAGCAGGCACAAGTAAACATGGAATTGTTACCACAAAACTGGCGAATTTAGAGTGCAAGAATCTCCAAGAATACCTAAAAAGTAGACCTGTTGAGATCCTTGAAAAGTTATACAGTTATCCAACAATTTGTTTAGCCGTTTACAGGTAAAATTTCAATATTTTTATTGTTAATTGCTTTATTTGTACTTAATATAAATACTAGAGAATTGCCAGAAATAGCTAGACAGTTTGTTATTCGGATACTTTTCGTAGAACAGGCGATTCCTCAAGCGGTGGTTGCCTCATGGGGTTCACAACATTATGCCAAGTATATGCATGCATTGTGATCAAGATAGAACTGATTTTTATTTATTTTGCTTTTGTTTGTTTTATTAAAAGAGAGCAAGCAGCTGCAACAACACTTTTAACCGAATTAAATGTATGGCGTGCAGCCGCAATACCCGGTGGTCTTCCTGCCTGGGAGCTGTGCCCGACATTTAAGAAAAACTTGAAAATAGCCCTTCTCGGTGGCGGTCGTCCATGGTCAATGTCAACATCTCTTGATGGTGATTCTAAGCCTAGAGATATAGCGTTTCTTGATAGTTACGCCATGGCTAGGTGGCGCTGCGTTTTACACTACATGGTAGGTGCTGGACCATCAAAAGGTGCAGAAAGTGAAGGAATAAGTCCGGATGCAGTTCGAGTTTTACTTCATGCGAATTTAATGAAAAGAGATGAAAACGATGGTAGTCCTGGCATAACCAGGCAAGGATTTCAATTTTTATTGCTTGATACTCAAGCGCAGGTTTGTTGTCTAGGAATTCTTATTTTGATAAATCATTGTTTTTACACAAATTGGATTATATTTAAAGGTTTGGCACTTCATGTTAAAATACTTGGAAACATGTGAACAAAGAGGTCTTAGTCTTCCGGAGTGTTTATCGATGCTATTTCAATTAAGTTTCTCAACTTTAGGCAGAGATTATAGTTCAGAAGGGATGAGTACAAGTATGCTTGTATTTTTGCAGCACTTAAGGGAATTCGGGTTGGTTTATCAGCGAAAGGTAATTGAATTTCTATAATTAATTAAACAATCTAAACTGAAACTTAAAAACAAAACAAAAAACTAGAGAAAAGAAGGTCGTTTTTATCCAACCCGTTTAGCACTTAATATTACAAGCAAAAACGCAAACATCCCAGGTTCTGACGATGATGAAGTTCAAGATAATGGCTACATCGTAGTTGAAACAAACTACAGAGTAATTTAATAAAAAAAATCTATTTCCTACAATTCTCAACCATATCTTATTATTCCAGATATATGCCTACACCGATTCTAATCTACAAGTCGCCTTACTTGGATTATTCACTGAGCTCCTATATCGTTTTCCAAATTTAGTCGTTGGTGTTCTTACACGCGATTCAATACGTGCTGCCTTACGCGGTGGCATTACAGCTGATCAAATAATCAGCTACTTAGAACAGTATTCACATCCGAAAATGTTGAACGCTGAATCTGCATTCAAGTCGAAATCACCATTACCGCCAACAGTTGTTGATCAAATCAAGCTGTGGGAGAATGAAAGGAATCGATTTACATATACCGAAGGTGTTGTTTATAATCAATTTTTATCGCAAGCGGATTTTATAACATTACGAGACTATGCACAATCGATTGGGGTGCTTATATGGCAGAATGAGAGAACACGAACAATGGTAGTTACTAAGAATGGCCATGATGATGTTAAGAAGTTTTGGAAGCGTTATTCTAAGAGTGGTGGTTAAGATTGTTTATTTTAAATATAGTTGTAGTCGAAAAATTAATTATGCAGTTTGATATTCTTAAGAGTCGATGCAATATTTTATATGGAAAATTAGAACTCAAAGATCTCATTGCACTGTCCACAGTTCTATCGTAGAGTATGACGGTATGACATTTACGACAGCGAGCTGTATGGGGAAAGAAGTTGAGAAAAACATAAATTTTCGCCAGTGCGTCTCCATGCAATATTACAGCTTTAAAGGCTGACTTAACGACAACGACGGAACGAGGGATCGAGGCATCGCTGTTGTCTCTCATCCATCAAATGCTTACTGGCGGGGTGGTGAGTTCGGTCTGAAAGGCCGTCAATAGAGGTAAGTAGGAGTACTTTCTCTGCTCCTATGGGTCATTTAGAATGAACAAACTGTTGCGACGCATGGAGGCAGAGGAGCATAACGTCCTGGCGAACCCGGTGACGTTGTTATCATCACAAAAGAGAATTTCCTCCTGTCCTCTGTGATCTCATGGAGGCAACATTACAAACCCTTTCAAGCTGGACTGCCCCCCGCAGACTCAGCGTTAACCGAGTAAAAACGGAACTGGTCCTCTTCACGACGAAGTATAAAACCCGACCTTCAACACTCCTGTCTTAACAATGTTAGGCTCAAATCTGCAACAGCGCCAAATATCTGGGAGTAGTCCTGGGCAAGAAACTCCTTTGGAATGAAAACACAGAAGACCGCAGTAGGAAAGTGAACATAGCACTTTTCGCTTGCAAAAATTCCATTGAGAAGACATGGGGCTTCTCACCTATCATAGTACGATAGATCCACACAGCGGTTGTCCGGGGTCTTAATATGGTGGCCAACCTTGAGTAAGTCCATCATGCTAAACAAACTACAAAAAGTACAAAGATGTGCGGGGTTATGCATAACAGGAGCACTTCGCTTCACACCTACAGATGCCCGAAATGTTATGTTATACCTCCCTCTTTTGAGTCTTGTGGCAAGGAAAAGCGCAACCATCGCAGCCCTCAGAATAAAACAACTTGGATTTTCGAACGAAATCAGGGAAAGGCACACGAAGGTGCTGAACTCTGTCATCATTCTCACAAAAACCGACTTCTGCATACCCGAGGTTGCTTCCGCTTTCGATTGCATCGATTGGAACAGCTTGGAGAACCCTGGAAACCGAATACGTGCGATTGAAAATCATTCAACTTCTCCAAACGTCGTACGCTGAATCAACCAGCAGCGTCCGTATTCGAAGCGACTTATCCGAGGAGTTTCCGATTCAAACGGGTGTCCGACAGGAAGATGTCTCTTCGTCAGTTCTCTTTAACGTTATGATCGACGTTGTGTGTTTATGCGTGTGAAGCATTCGATTGACGACGCGAAGTTCGATACGATGACAACAACTTCGTAACCGGTTTACTGTTCGCCGACGATAGCGCCGTCTTCGCAGACACGGATGCCGAAGCAACAAACATATTATACGATATTTCCCGCATCGCCCAGTCATACGGGTTAAAAATCAATGCGGAAAAGGCCAAAGTGCATACGGCGGACGGATCGAGGGCCAGTGTCCACCTCGCTGGAACCCAAATCGAACAGGTTCCGATGTTCAAATATTTGGGATCATTGGTTAAGAAAAGTGGCATCAACCGCCGACGTTCACAGCCGCATTGGGCCAGGCAAAATTCATTCAACATTCGCCTCGCTCAAGTGGTGCATATGAAAACGAGCAAATATTACCATCAAAACGAAAGTACGCCTTTATCGAACGTTGATCCTTGTGATTCTTCTATATGGATCGGAAACGTGGACACTGCTCAAGCCAGACATCAACAAGCTGGAGGTCCTCCAAATGCGACGTTTGAGGCAGATTCTTTCTCGGTGTTTCACTCCGCGATTGCCTTTGGAACGAGACAATTAGACAAAGATGCGATCAACAGACGCTGATCGAAGAAGAAATACAAAAACGTCGACTACTGTGGTTTGGACATGTTTGCCGAATGGATGATAATTGCTTGCCACGTTATTTTCTCTGGCGAGACCTTTCGGAGACTGGAGATCAGTGATCGGCACCGAAGAAAACCTGACTAAAGAATATCGAGGGCGACTCAAAGAATCAACGATTGTCGCCAAAAATCGTCAAGTACGGGAGGGAATCATGAATGGAGTTGAAGACCCAGCAATAGCGCATCCGTTGTGGGGACATCAGGCCCGGATCGTCAGCTAACCGATCAAAAAAAGAGAAGAAGTAGCCATATGCATCGATAAAACGAATCCAAGGTCAGGATTAAAGATTACCAACCTGAGCCAAGCAAGTTATATTAGCTAAAATTAATAAAAGTTAGACGAGGATCATCGTATTTCTATAACCAAAGAAAACCCCAGAAATTTTAATATTTCATATGGATCAGTTGATGGGATTTTGACGCATCATTTGGGGCTTCAACAAGATGGTGGTGGTCAAAAGTTGATAAGCATATGAAAGGCTTTCCATAATTTTTAGATTGTGTTAACTGTCGATTCTAGGATTATCTTTCTAAAAGGCTATAAAGTATTTACATAACTAATAAGCATTGATGCATAAATGGAATAATGGCCTCGATTCCCAGATCCGACGGGAGGGAAGTGAGTGAGGATTTGACACTTTGCGATTCTCAAATCCGCAACCCCGAATTTCTTTTTGACATTTTTCGCGCTGTAAAAGTGTGATCCGCAACAAATTTTCTGCGGATTTGAACGACAAATGCGCCTAAGATAATCCGACATCGTATATTTCATTATCGCGTGAGTCTTCATTCCGAATTTTGGATTTAAACCAATCCGGGAATGCGGATTTGAGAATCGCAAAGTGTCAAATCCTCACTCACTTCCCTCCCGTCGGATCTGGGAATCGAGGCCAATACATTTCTCCAATAAAATATCACTTACTCGATTTCCTCTTGAATTTCCCATATTTCTCCAAAACTGAGTTATTTATTAACGCGAACATAAAATATTAATATTTTTTTAATATATCTTCACTAAATTAACACTTCAAAAAGTATTATAAAGAAATCAACTAACTTTTACCGCCTTTTTTATGTGTAAAAATCACTTCACCACAAAATCTACAAGACGCCATATACTGGGCAATAGCGTAAAAACGGTTAAAACCGTTTGCAACAAATTTTTTTTTTCTTGATAAAAAGTGGTGAAATCGATTGACGTCGATTTTCATTTTGACATTTCCATTAAAATCTGCCATGAAAACAGTGAAATTCGTGATTCACAGCTTAAAATCCTCGAAAATAGCTAAGAAATTTAATAATTAACTTTGAAATTAAGAAAATAATACTGTGGAGATAAAATAGAGCGTAATAAATGTGAAACAAAGAAGTTGGAAGATGTGTAAAAGCTATAATTACCTTGGATTCTTTATCCTGCTATCGATAAATTTCTGTTGTGGAAATGATATTACAAAGCAAGTATTCGGTGCAATAAACGATGGTATTGTTGCTGCATTTGGTGATTTTAATTCGGATGAATTAACTGATGTTTTTATATTGCAAAATAAGTCGCAAACGTTGAAGATACTTCTTGGTAAGTTAAGCTCTTAAGTGCAGCTTTTTTTGTTATATGTATGTACATCAGGTGTCATCAACTCCCGCACTGACAGTAATTGAACTGACTGACTGCACAAGTGAATAAGTTCTTTCCCTCTTCACATATCCCAATCTCGACCCGCCGGCGTCAGAGCCAGTATCGGTTAGCTGACGGGATTCTCCTTGCGTTAGGAGGGTTAGGAGGCATAACACTCCAGTCGGTTACGACGGAGGTTGTCCTTGTGCACAGGAAGCCACGATTCAAAAATTTTTGTATCAACTTCACTAACATCCGTGGGCTGAAAACGAATTTCTATTCTGTGATGTGCCATCTTTGTGTATATTCTCCTGCAATCTTCGCACTAAGTGAAATCCAAATATTACCTAACGACTCCCCTCATAGCGGAATTGCCATTTATATTAGGGAAGGCGTAGCCTTCCAGAAGGTGTACAATACCACTTCTGATTTCAACCATCTCGTCTTAAACATTTGTTTCCAAAGAACGTTCCATTTTCTTCTTTTTTTATACAGGAGTCCTAATATCAGTAATGAAGCTTCCCCTTTAACATTTGACGCTATCCGCTCCGATCCGGACTGCGAGAGCATTGTTGCGGGTGATTTCAAGGTTCACAACGTAAATTGGATGAATCACTTGAATGGCATCAGTGTTTGTGGCAGGGATGCTGAGCTCTTACTGAGACAAATAACCTATACCAAATGGTCAACGGTCCTACGCGTGTTCCTGACACTGCAGGTCAAGGACGGCACCTCCGGCAACTCAGATCACTGTCTAATCAGCGCTCACTTCCCATATCGATCTCTTACCCTACAACTACATCAACTGCTGGAGGCTGATTCGTTATTTTTTCTAGCTGCAGACTGGGATCTATGTTTCCAGAACTGCGATGTCAAGTTTGCCGCCCTCATTATTACCAACATTAGATTGGCTGGTATGCATTTATTCATTCCTCATTCCTCCAAATCCGTAAAGCCTAAACAAGCCGCCTACAGAGAGCACAGATATTCTCCGAGCGAATCATCAGGTTGAGAAATTCTTGCAAATCCACCACCAGGAAAGTCTTCGAATTATACAATGATAGGCTGTGAGATAAACTCATCAACTCCACTGCTGACAGTAAGAACTTCTGGTCCTTGGTAATCTCCATCAGGAAGAATTTTACCTCCCATACAACGCCTCCATCCATTTACAATAAGCAGGTGATAACAGCAAGCAATCCCAAGGCCCGCCTAATGACATCTCTGCTGACATGTAACCCCCGGCCATCGAGTGCTCCATCCACTCAATGGACATAGTTTTCTTCAGGACGCGTGAAGGGTACAGGTGTCTCAAAGAGCTAGACTCCAATAAAACCACCGGCTCCGACAATATTCTCCCTATGGGTCTTAAAAAATGTGCCTCACCTTTGGCTAAACGTGTGCGCAAACTTTTTGCCCTGTCCTACTTCTCCGGACTTTTTGCCCTGTCCTACTTCTCCGGACTTTTTGCCCTGTCCTACTTCCTACCCGACTATTGGAAACTGACCCATGTTCAGCCCATACCAAAAAAATATGACGCTAATGACCCCGCTAACGTAGTACTGGATGGCGTCGAATCCGACCTCCAAACCATCTTCGCAGGTGTTCCCCAGGGCTCAATCCTATCGTCAACTCTTTTCCTAGTTTTTATACCTATATGACTTGCTCTCAATCCCCTCCAACTCACTCCACAGCTTTGCCAACGACAGTCTTCTTTCTTCTTTGATCCGTTAGCTGGCGGTCCGAGCGGGACGTCCCCGCAAAGGATACGCTGCTGTTGGTGCCGCTTTTAAAAAATGCGGTTTCTTGCCTAGTTTCATCGGTTTCCCGATTTTGGTCAATTCAGCAGGTCGACCACCCTCCTCCTTTCACACCCTGGACTTGGGACCAGACGACGGCGGAGTTACCAACGACAGTACTCTATGTTACTCCTATGGCTTCGATACTGTAGGACAAGCGCGCGCCCGACCTTGTCTGCATTATGGTAAGCTCGTGTCCAATTCAATTAACAGGGACATCGAACAAATTCTTGATTGGGGCCTCGAGAACGGTATTGAATTTAATGCATTAAAAATGAAGTACTGTCTCATCTCCAATAAAACTTGCACCGATCATCCTTCTATTTCAATGGACAATAAGATCCTAACGGTGGAACCGTCCCTAAATATCCTAGGCATAACATTACCCGAAGATCTGCGCTGGAATGACCGCATATCCCAAATTGCTAAACAAGCATCACAGTGCCTGGGATTTCTTAAAAGATATAATTCCTCCTTCAGCCATCGACCAGGGCTACAATTTACAACTCATACTTTCGTCCCCGCCTCGAATACAACTCGTATATTTGGGCCGGGGGTTCCGAGAACCACCTTAGCTTGTCCTGGACAAGGTGCAAAGCCGTGCCCTCGAACTTATTGTTGATAGCGCCTTTTGCTCGTCAATTGACTCATTAAGCCACCGTAGGAATGTAGCAGCTCTTGCAAAATTTTACCGTTTTTACCACGACTGCTCCATTGAATAAGTAACCTCATGCCTCCACGGCAATATTTTTCTCGCACCACAAGACTTGCCCGTTCGGCCGTTATGGTTAAGAGGCCTTATATTCGCGCACACTCCGGTTTAGAAATTCGTTTAAAACAAGAACAACTCGACTGTGGAACAACCTACCACAGTCAGTATTCCCGAACTCATACAACACCCAAGAGTTTGAAGGTTTACCACCATCTCCAACAACACCCACCCGCCTCCCCCTAATCTATCCTGTCTTTCTCTCTATCCTACGAGCTAAGCTTACTACAAGACATTGCACCATGACGTGTACGACATGACAGACTAGTAGTACAAAGGGTGACACCTAAGCTAAGACTATCACATAAAAAAAAACGTATATGACTAATTTACTTTCAGGTAGCGATACTGAGCCCCTACTCCGCAGCGGACCAACCTGCCACTTTGATAAATTCAAAATAACAAGCGTTGTACCTGGTGACTTCGATGGTGATGCCTTAATGGACGTACTTATAACCGTTAAGGACCATCATAATAGCAACAGTGATACCCTTAAAGTTTACGTAAATTGGGGCGGCTCAGACTATCTTAATTGCACAAACGAAAATGATAGCCCGAAAGCAACAATTATTGGAGAACCTGTAGCTATAGATTTTAATCGTGATATGATTATTGATTTGTTTGCCCTAGACAGCAATGAGGAGCGGACATACTTTATCTTTCAGAAGGACAGAAGCGAGCCGAATAAATCAAAACAAATCCCAAAGGAAGATTCGAAAATTGCAATACCTCATGCGCATGCGTATTTAGATTTAAATAAAGATTACACGGCGGATTTGTTCGTGCAGACAAAAGATCACTTTGAGATATGGTATGGTAATGAGAAAGAGCTTCGAGATTTTACATATAGTCATAAACGAGGTATACCAGTTGGTAATTATCAATTACATATCGGACAAACCGTGTTTCTTGATATGGAACTAAAGGGTGTACAAAATCAGATACTGCCACTCTGTTTCACTGATAATTGTGATAACTCAACAATTTCTGTTTTTGTTGGTAATAATTATCATGATCTTCATGTGAATTTCAAAGATCCACAAGGTACACTATGGGGATTTGTGCCACCAAACAAAAATGATGTATATTCAAAAACAATAACAGCTCGTGGTGGTGATTTTAACATGGATGGCTATCCTGACTTGCTTGTTACTTTGGCTGTTGTATCAAATCCGAAAAAATTTCAAACATTTTTACTACTAAACGTTCCGTGTAAGATATTTTGTAACAAGCCACTAACGCGAACGTTCCAAGTGCAATGGTATGCCCTATCGCCTCTGGGTGATAACACAGTGGCTGGAACATTTTACGATTTCTATCAAGACGGTGTTCTAGACGTCTTACTAATAGAAAAGAACGGTGAAAACTATCGTCCATTAGCATTTCGTAATACCCTCGACTATGACTCGAATTTCGTTAAAGTCATAGTATTAACCGGTCTTATAAACAAGAAAAACGCAACAGCTATAACACCTCTAGGCAGAAAGAAACGTACGTATGGCACAAATCTTCCAGGACCACGAATTGCCTACTACACAACAACACAAGAAGGTGAAAATCAATATGGTTCCAGTGTACAGCTACCACAGAGTGCATATTTTGCCCTACAGCTTCCATACACTATTTTTGGTTTAGGCAGAACACCGAATTTCGTTGATTCCTTAACGGTAGGATTAGGCAATAGATCAAGAACATGGACACAGCTAATACCAAATTCACAAATGATAGTAGTACCAAATGATCCAAACGATCCATCTAGATGGAAGGCGCAATTATTTGTTACACCAAGTAAATTGATATTAATGAGTGTTATAGCATTGGGCGGTACATGCTTAGTGATTACATTAATTATTATTGGATTATATGTTAAGGAGAAGCGTGAAGATAGGCAGGAAAGACTTCAGGAGGCACATCGTTTCCATTTTGATGCAATGTAGAAGTAATATATTTAGTAAGAAAAGGAAAAAAAACATTTATCAGTGCTGTGTATAATTTTTCTCTAGTTTCTTAAGTATTTTAAATGATTATTTACCTAAGTACATAAATAAAAGCTTTTATTGATAAAAAAAATAGAAAAATAAAAAATTTAACAAAAACCGAACCTAGTTATCTTCAATCTCAAGGAGGCACGCATCAGCCCCGGAACCTAGGTGGAGAGGAAGCCAAACTATCGGAGATGTAGTTGGACAACAAACTCTCAGGCAGAGGAAGAATAACGCTCTGCTATGACTCCTCGAAGGTAATCAGAGGCTTCAGGGTAATCAGATGTGAAGATCGGGTCTCAAGGGACAGCTGCGGATATCCCCTGGAGACCTAGAGCTCGCATCTGGTTGCCTGGAAAGCTTATCCAGTGTCCCCAGGCACAAAATTCAGCTATTCCTATGGATGACTAGCTGGTCATCAAAGCAGAGGAACCGGCGAAGAATAGCATATCATTCTTTCTCCTCATCAACGAGGAGTCCCAGCCTCGGGCAATTGCTCCCTTCACTAGCCTCGATTCTGAACCGATATCCGATTTCATCGAGTTTGGAAACCTAAAGCTCTAGACGGTTCTGGTCAAAGTTATCCTTCCTCTTCACGGTATCATATACTTCGCTATTGCGTGCTATCAATTCGACCGCAAAATCCTCCCAGGTTCCGCTTCATTTATATGAGCTAGATGTTCGGCCCACCACACTATGTCCGCTCGATATGCGCTCGCATATCCCCTTATTGTAAAGTATCTCCGGAAGCGATCCCCGCACCCCAGTCCCTTGTGGCTTGTGATACTAGCAACAGGACGCAAAAGTTTCGGTTAGCCTAGGGGCATTAGCCAGTATTGACGACCGAAGCCGTGTAAGCACCCAGGAAATCCGTCTTCCTACAGACCGTTGTATTCTAAACACCATGGGCAAGCTTTTCGAACAGGTGATATATGTATAACAGATTACTACTAAGCGCCTAGAGTGAAGGCGACTTGTCGGTAAAGCAGTTCGGTTTCAGGACGCCTGGATCCATAATCAGCGCGAGAATAATGCCTTATATAGAGGGCCCAGGTCTAACCGGTTCCTCCTTATCACGAGATTGGTTTGCTCGGCCTTATTGTATGCAGCAATATTGGATAGAACAGGCAATAAGAGGAAAACTCAGCAAATCGGTTGTGTCCTTCGAGTATACTGTGTATAATGTACTACGTCCGACGAAGCAGCATGCCCAATAGCAGACCTGATCCAACATTTATAATCCAGCGGCATGGAGTAAGAGGTTGTACGACACGCTAGCTTTTCGGTATTTGGTTTCCCTCCACACCGCCGGAATGTATCCTGTTGCTAGACAGGTAACGAATATTCCCCTAAGCCTGGGTGCAATGATTTCTTTGCCCCATTGAAGCAGCGCAGGGAATATTCCGTCACGCCCCGATGTCTTGAAGGGAGAGAATGTGTCTATTGCACGTCTCACCCCTTCCTCCGTCACCACCCCGTTAGCCTCCTCTCGGTTCATCCTTGTAGCCATTCTGTTACGAATAGTCCAAGATTTACCCGAGATATAGCTGCCAGGAAAGTGAACTTCCATCAGGATCTTGTTGGTTTCCTCCAGCGTCTCCGTCATCCTCCCCGACGGGTCACGAACGAGTCCGACTTTGGAGACCGGGTCCCTGGAGATCATTTCCTGAAGTCTGCTGGCCTCAGATATGCTCTCCATGCTCGAGCAGAAGTCCCTCCACGACTCCCTTTTCCGTCGTCGCAGAGTTTGTTTCATTTCTCTTTTCTTGGCTTTGTAATTCTCCCAGGCAACCGGGTCATTGCACCTCATCGCTTGGTTGAAAGCCCTTCTGACCTCTTTCTTCAGTTTCTCCAGCTCCCTACACCACCAGGGTGTGGGATCATGGTCATCCACTGACGTAAGAGGACACGCCACTCGAAAAGCGTTCTCTATCGCTGTCTGCAGGACATGCAACTGAGACTCTGCTTCTCTTGTGGTTTTCGGTGCCCTTGGCACGCGCTCCCCGAGATTCCTGCGCAACATTTCAGTATATCTAGACGTGTCCGTGTTGCGGGGAATTCTCGTTGTTCTAATTCCGTCTCCCCTGCTCGGGGTTCCGTACGCTATCTCAAATGAAATGGCTCTGTGATCTGACATAGTCGTCCGATCCATCACCTCCCAGTTGGTCAATCTTGTCAACATCCGGTTGCTGCATAGAGTTATATCTATGACTTCCCTTCGTCTAGCATCGACGAAGGTTGGTTCTACCCCTCTATTTGCAATAACTAGATTGTTGCATTCCACAAATTCGAGCAAAGCCTCTCCTCTATGGTTGTCGTTGGTGCTTCCCCACACCGTGTTGTGTGCATTTGCGTCGCAACCAACTATTAACCCTGTGCCTTTTGCGCCACAGGTAATAACCAGAATTTCCAACTCCCTGGTGGGCGGAGGATCTGGCGAATCGTACGGAAGGTAGGCTGAGGCTAGAATGAAAGCCCCACTTCCAGTACCTACGCGTACTGCTGTGAGATCTGGTGTGCACAAGTGCGGCAGTAAAACCGCCTGCACTCCGTGTTTCACCAGCACACACGTCCTTACTCTTTCATTCGCATTGGGAACGTACAGAGTGTCAAAGCTCCCAGATAGTCCCCTAATCCTACCCTTGTAGATCCAGGGTTCCTGTATGAGAGCAATATCCAGCTTCATCTCACCGAAGCCTCGCGTCATCATTGCTGATGCTGCTCTGCTATAGTGTAGATTCAACTGGCAAACCTTTAATTGCCGGAACTGGCCCACCTCCCGCCCAGCTGACGAGGATTCCATTTCACTGGTCCCCTTGTTCAGCTGCCTTTCCGGTCGGCTCTACCATTTCCTCCGGCTTGTCCTTCTGGAATCGCACGTAGGTAAGGTCCAGCCCGCAGTTGAGTTTCCCCCCTGCACGCCTGACCGCCTCCGCCTCCTCCTTCGGACACCATACGGTGAGAATGGTACCGCCGTTTTTCGCGTCACCATATCTGCCTATGCGACTGACCCTCCACTTAGAAGTGTCCGTCACACAGGCATTTTGACGACGTAATCTGGCTAGGATGGTTTCCTTGCTCTCCGGCGAACCGGGAACTCGGATGATCATCCTCCTCACATCCTTAAGGATGTGAAGGCGCTCCACTCTCAGATTGACTCCTTCCCATAGGTCAGTCATCTTTCCGACAGCTTCGTACAGCCAGGCCTTGGATTTTTGGTTCACGCACCTGAGTGCAATGACCCCGTCCTCCAAGTCTACCTCGGTAATACCGATGTCGCCAGCGTTGTCAGGCAGAGAGTCTAGTGCCTTGAGCAGGGCCGCTTTAAAAACGGTTACCTGCTTCGTGCCCAGACCCTCCTCCCTTCCATCGTCGGTCACACCCAAACGGAGGTCACAGCCTGCTATGCCTGCGTAGGTATTCTCCGCCACAGGCTCCGCACGCACGACCCCCGAGACAGAAGGGTTGACTCCTCCCTGTTTTACAGGTTGAGGTTGTCCACCCTTCCTTTCCCTGGCCTTATCCTCCCCTTCGACAGTAGAACCCACGGCTGAGGTGCAGAGACTTTCACCTCTAAACCTCTTCGTGGGTCCCACCCCCTCCGGAGTGGACTCGGCCGATCCCCCAACAGAGGAAGTTGCCTTCTTCTGTCTTTTGCGCTCCCTCTTCCTCTTCTGCTTCAGCTGCTTTCGCAGCCTCACTTCCGAGTCGGATTCCTGCGCTAACGTAGGCCCAGAGCCGGCTGACCTCTTGACACATTGCTGCATCGCATTGTCCACCTTCTCTGAGCATACCTCCAGGTTCAGCTTCACTAGCTCGCTCGCCGCCGCTTCTACGCTTTCCTGCGTGACTGCGTTGACATGCGAGTCGTCCACTTCCCTGTTCCTCGTAAGCAATAGATGGCCTCCCCCAGAATCCATGAGGCCGACCTCCGTAGAGGGTGGATTTCCCTGGCTTGCAGGTTTACCACCTGGGGTACAAATTTCCTTTGTTGTATCCATTGCTTTTAAGTATCTATCTTAGTCAGGGCGTCCTAACGGGACCACACAAGCCTCACCACCACGTCAAGGTGTAGATACATCGGTGAGGCACCTTCTGACTAACCTATGAGCACTTATGCAGCCAGTGAATTGGGTAGCGAGCAACCCTTCCAGCGAACTTCTTAAGAGTAACGTTGCTGACGCCAGGCCGAAGTAATGTGGGAAAGGACCCTGAAGATGGTCATGCGCACATTCTCACTACTCCCTCGCAGAAAAAGCCAGCATTAGCGAGAAGGGCTATATATATAGATTTTCGAGGGATACCGAATCAGACCACTATTTGCGGGTCCCTTTTCGTCCCTCTGCCTAGAGTCATCTTATTGGGGTTGCAGTGGGTTGTCCCATTGCTCCCTTACTTCGACTCCCCTAGTTATCGCAAGCAGCTGATTGAAGGGAGTCTGCCTCATGTCCTCCATCCAATGGAGTCCAGTTATGGCAGCCCTTTTCCTCGCCACCGCCGGACAGTGACACACTATGTGTGTGGCCGTCTCAGGTTCCTCCAGGCACATCCGACAGGTGTCATCCTCCAGAATTCCCATTCTTTTTAGGTGATACCTGAAACATCCGTGTCCTGTAATCAGTGCCACCAACCATCTGAGGGTTCTCCTTTGCATATGCAGGATCCTTCTTCTGGCTGCGGTAATCGGCAACGTAAGCACCATCTTAGCCTGCCTACACGTGGTCATAGCGTCCCACCGTCTCCGGTGTTCCTCAGCGACCCATTTCTCGATGCAGTTCCTCACCAACCCTCTGCCAATGGCAGAGTATGGCTCCGGTCCCCAGAATTCCGAGGTTGACCCCTGTTTTGCCAGGTTGTCAGCCTTTTCGTTCCCATCGATACCTGTATGTCCTCTAACCCAAGCTAGCGTCACGTTATTTTGTTTCGCACACCTGTTCAGTTTTTGGACACATTCCAGCGCCAGAGACGCATTAATCTCTGTCTGATTCATGCGCTTAATCACAGCCTGATTGTCCAGTGCTATAAGGATACTTCTTCCCTGCACCTGACCCTCACTTATGTGATCCAGCGCGTGCAGCAGAGCAAGCATTTCCGCCTGGTAGACTGAGGTGTAATTCCCCAAAGCCAGAGAGCAGGTCAGATTTAAGTCCTCCGAGAAGACTCCCGCACCTGCTCTGCCGTCAATCTTGGATCCGTCCGTGAAGATATATATGTCTTCCGGTCTCCCTTCGGGGAGCGTTCCGTTCCCTATGAGGGTTTTATGATACCTTTCGGTCACCCTCATTTTTGTGATCCCTTCCATGGGCATCATGAGCTCCCTAATCCCTTTAATGCGATCCAGGATCTTCATGTGCCCATATAAGGTTCCTGACGCCTGCCATGCGGCATCACGTCTCATCCGAATCGCTGAGGCTGCCGCAGTCTTCATCACCTGGAGATCTAACGGCAGCAGACCTAACAGCGCCTCCAATGCCGCGGCGGGTGTGGTGCGGAAAGCACCGCTCACACCTACGCAGGCCATTCTTTGCACCTTGTCCAAATGCCTCTTGACGGTTTTCTGTGTGGCTTTAGTCCACCAGACCACCGAGGCATAAGTTATGATGGGTCTCACCATCATGGTATATGTCCAGTATGCTAACCTTGGTGAGATACCCCACCTTAGTCCACATACTCTTCTGCACTGATGAAGCACCCTTGTCGCCTTCTTAATCTTCTCTTCAACGTGGTATTTCCAGGTTAGTCGCGAGTCCAAGTATACACCCAGATACTTGACCATCCCAGACACCTTGATCCTCGATCCAAAAAGCATGAGGGGCTGAAAATCCAGATCTTTAATCTTCCTAGTGAAGATTATCGCGTCTGTCTTATTGGCATTTATGGTGAGGCCCTGTTCCGTACACCACTGCTCAACCACTTGGAGTGCATTCCTCATGATATCTGCCGTAGTGCTCATAAACTTGCCACGTGCCACAATCGCTACATCATCTGCATACCCAACGGTATGCACGCCCATTACCTCTAGCCGCCTGAGCAGAGTGTCCACAGTGATGTTCCACAGGAGGGGCGATAGGACCCCGCCCTGTGGGCATCCCTTGCTGACCCTCCCTCGAAGCCGCGAGTCTCCTGTCTGAATCCTTACCGCTCTGTTTTTCAGCATGCTGTCCACCCACCTTACAATCATGGGGCTGACCTCGCGCCTCACCAGAGCGTCTTTGAGTTTGTTGAACTGTATCTTGTCGAAGGCGCCTTCGATGTCCATAATAACGGCCATCGCTATGCCTCCGGTATACAGTTCCCCCTCGGCTACTCGCACCAGTTGGTGAAGTGCCGTTTCTGTAGATCTGCCAGCCTGGTAAGCGTGCTGGCTTCTACTTAAAGGGTGCCTCCTTAGCATAGTACTCTCCAGGTGGTCTGCCACCACTCTTTCCATTGTTTTCAACAGAAAGGATGTTAGGCTGACTGGCCTGGAGGACTTCGCCTCGGTGTAGTCCTTCTTGCCTGGCTTAGGGAGAAATACCACTTTGGTTTCCCTCCACACCGCCGGAATGTATCCTGTTGCTAGACAGGTAACGAATATTCCCCTAAGCCTGGGTGCAATGATATCTTTGCCCCATTGAAGCAGCGCAGGGAATATTCCGTCACGCCCCGATGTCTTGAAGGGAGAGAATGTGTCTATTGCACGTCTCACCCCTTCCTCCGTCACCACCCCGTTAGCCTCCTCTCGGTTCAACCTTGTAGCCATTCTGTTACGAATAGTCCAAGATTTACCCGAGATATAGCTGCCAGGAAAGTGAACTTCCATCAGGATCTTGTTGGTTTCCTCCAGCGTCTCCGTCATCCTCCCCGACGGGTCACGAACGAGTCCGACTTTGGAGACCGGGTCCCTGGAGATCATTTTCTGAAGTCTGCTGGCCTCAGATATGCTCTCCATGCTCGAGCAGAAATCCCTCCACGACTCCCTTTTCCGTCGTCGCAGAGTTTGTTTCATTTCTCTTTTCTTGGCTTTGTAATTCTCCCAGGCAACCGGGTCATTGCACCTCATCGCTTGGTTGAAAGCCCTTCTGACCTCTTTCTTCAGTTTCTCCAGCTCCCTACACCACCAGGGTGTGGGATCATGGTCATCCACTGACGTAAGAGGACACGCCACTCGAAAAGCGTTCTCTATCGCTGTCTGCAGGACATGCAACTGAGACTCTGCTTCTCTTGTGGTTTTCGGTGCCCTTGGCACGCGCTCCCCGAGATTCCTGCGCAACATTTCAGTATATCTAGACGTGTCCGTGTTGCGGGGAATTCTCGTTGTTCTAATTCCGTCTCCCCTGCCCGGGGTTCCGTACTCTATCTCAAATGAAATGGCTCTGTGATCTGACATAGTCGTCCGATCCATCACCTCCCAGTTGGTCAATCTTGTCAACATCCGGTTGCTGCATAGAGTTATATCTATGACTTCCCTTCGTCTAGCATCGACGAAGGTTGGTTCTACCCCTCTATTTGCAATAACTAGATTGTTGCATTCCACAAATTCGAGCAAAGCCTCTCCTCTATGGTTGTCGTTGGTGCTTCCCCACACCGTGTTGTGTGCATTTGCGTCGCAACCAACTATTAACCCTGTGCCTTTTTCGCCACAGGTAATAACCAGAATTTCCAACTCCCTGGTGGGCGGAGGATCTGGCGAATCGTACGGAAGGTAGGCTGAGGCTAGAATGAAAGCCCCACTTCCAGTACCTACGCGTACTGCTGTGAGATCTGGTGTGCACAAGTGCGGCAGTAAAACCGCCTGCACTCCGTGTTTCACCAGTACACACGTCCTCACTCTTTCATTCGCATTGGGAACGTACAGAGTGTCAAAGCTCCCAGATAGTCCCCTAATCCTACCGTTGTAGATCCAGGGTTCCTGTATGAGAGCAATATCCAGCTTCATCTCACCGAAGCCTCGCGTCATCATTGCTGATGCTGCTCTGCTATGGTGTAGATTCAACTGGCAAACCTTTAATTGCCGGAACTGGCCCACCTCCCGCCCAGCTGACGAGGATTCCATTTCACTGGTCCCCTTGTTCAGCTGCCTTTCCGGCCGGCTCTACCATTTCCTCCGGCTTGTCCTTCTGGAATCGCACGTAGGCAAGGTCCAGCCCGCAGTTGAGTTTCCCCCCTGCACGCCTGACCGCCTCCGCCTCCTCCTTCGGACACCATACGGTGAGAATGGTACCGCCGTTTTTCGCGTCACCATATCTGCCTATGCGACTGACCCTCCACTTAGAAGTGTCCGTCACACAGGCATTTTGACGACGTAATCTGGCCAGGATGGTTTCCTTGCTCTCCGGCGAACCGGGAACTCGGATGATCATCCTCCTCACATCCTTAAGGATGTGAAGGCGCTCCACTCTCAGATTGACTCCTTCCCATAGGTCAGTCATCTTTCCGACAGCTTCGTACAGCCAGGCCTTGGATTTTTGGTTCACGCACCTAAGTGCAATGACCCCGTCCTCCAAGTCTACCTCGGTAATACCGATGTCGCCAGCGTTGTCAGGCAGAGAGTCTAGTGCCTTGAGCAGGGCCGCTTTAAAAACGGTTACCTGCTTCGTGCCCAGACCCTCCTCCCTTCCATCGTCGGTCACACCCAAACGGAGGTCACAGCCTGCTATGCCTGCGTAGGTATTCTCCGCCACAGGCTCCGCACGCACGACCCCCGAGACGGAAGGGTTGACTCCTCCCTGTTTTACAGGTTGAGGTTGTCCACCCTTCCTTTCCCTGGCCTTATCCTCCCCTTCGACAGTAGAACCCACGGCTGAGGTGCAGAGACTTTCACCTCTAAACCTCTTCGTGGGTCCCACCCCCTCCGGAGTGGACTCGGCCGATCCCCCAACAGAGGAAGTTGCCTTCTTCTGTCTTTTGCGCTCCCTCTTCCTCTTCTGCTTCAGCTGCTTTCGCAGCCTCACTTCCGAGTCGGATTCCTGCGCTAACGTAGGCCCAGAGCCGGCTGACCTCTTGACACATTGCTGCATCGCATTGTCCACCTTCTCTGAGCATACCTCCAGGTTCAGCTTCACTAGCTCGCTCGCCGCCGCTTCTACGCTTTCCTGCGTGACTGCGTTGACATGCGAGTCGTCCACTTCCCTGTTCCTCGTAAGCAATAGATGGCCTCCCCCAGAATCCATGAGGCCGGCCTCCGTAGAGGGTGGATTTCCCTGGCTTACAGGTTTACCACCTGGGGTACAAATTTCCATTGTTGTATCCATTGCTTTTAAGTATCTATCTTAGTCAGGGCGTCCTAACGGGACCACACAAGCCTCACCACCACGTCAAGGTGTAGATACATCGGTGAGGAGCGAGAAGGGCTACTATATCAGGACTATAGTCAATGAAGAAAATGAAGCAGAGTCACTTCCAACCACTACATGCGATAAATATAGGGATCGACGTAAAAGAGTAGTGGGAAGATTCACGCTGAGATGATTGACCGGCCTTCACCAATGGCAGAGTATGTTTCCAGATCCGAAATGCAACAGTGGCAATTGTGATTTGGACACTATTTGTCCCATCCCAACGCGTAACTTAGGATTAGCTAATCGGCCTATAGTCCTTCGCGGATTCGTGACATCTTATCCCTATCTTTGGGATAAAAACGACCTTCGCCCGTCTCCAACTCCTGGGGACGTAACTGAGCACCACGCAGCTCTTAAACATGACCACCAGCCACAGTACTACCACTTCAGGTATTTTCTGCAGCATAGTAGTATGGCTGTATTTGAAAATTCAGCCAACTGCGCAGAAATGGCAGCACATCATTCAAAAAATCAAACGGCTGCAGTCGGGCATATATATCCTGCAGCCGTTGCTGCGATACTGCCAATTCTGCGCAGCCGGCTGAATTTTCGAATGCAGCCTATGCCATACGGGCCGGGTGCCTTATAGACTCGGCCTGCGATTCTGTTCTCGGCCTGCGATACGTTCACCTTTTTTATAAAGGACGGACTTGAGTGTTCTTTGAAGAGGATCCTGCATAGTCTGACAGAGTCTCCTAGACTCTCGATAGATTGGCAATACCCCTGCTAGGTATCTCTCTTGGCTGAGGCAATGGTTTTCTTGTACAGTTTTAGGCAGTCTTTTTAATGCTGTGGCAATTGGATAGCGGTGGCTGTGGCCAGTGGATAGCGTTTTCAAAAGTATTGTCCTATCTTCAATTTTCACTATAAAGTCTATCCTTTTCTGTGAACACTCTCTAGAAAGACTCGTTCTCAGGACCTGACCGAACTTAGTTAGATCTTAGGTTTCTGTGCGGTTGAGGAGCTTCAACCTGCAGGTTTACGCTGAAGAGTATCCATCGGTGATCCGAGAAAAACACTTGATCTGATACCTTCAAATATGTTTGTGTTCGTAGACAACGTGATATCCAATAGTTCCTCCCAACCTTGTAAATTCTACTTCCCGCTCGGACCGCCAGCTAACCGATCAAAGAAGTAGAAGAAAGAAGAAGACTATGTGAAAGAGCCAACAGTTTTTCTAATAGATCCGAGATCTTCCGATAAGCGCTTTAATAATGCTTTGTGGATTTTTGCTGAGTCTGGAATGTCTTTCACACTCTTTCAGAAATTCCTCCAGCTATTTCTTTTTGCTAGTCTGGTCGGCTTGTTATAGGTGGTTAGTGAACTTTTATAACTCTCCCAGTGCCGCTCTTCTTCGCTGAATAGCTTCCTCGTAGCGGACGTCAACTTGAGGAGTTCGGTATTCCACCATGGAGTTTTCCTGTTACGCGTCCTCATCAAAACGGGGCAGTTATTGTTGCAAGCAGCAGTAACCGCCTCCGTAAGGAAGACCGCGGATAGTTCTTCATCAATCGTAGATTTGATTGAGTGCATTGAGCCCTTCAATACGTTACTGAGTTCGCCTCGAAAGTCTGTGCAGTCCATATATCTAGGATTCCTATATGCATTTACTCTTTCCAAAGACACACCAACCATAAAGTAAATGTCTCTATGGTCTGAGTGCAATGGGTCATCTGAGACCTGCCAGTCACTCACGTAAGTGGCACCTTAGTCTGCTTAAACGCGGTTTCAGCGTCACACCGTTTCTGGTACTCCGCGGTGACCCATTTATCTATTATTAAACTAATTTGTTTAAGTGCAAAATATATTTATTCACAAAAAAGGCACAAACTATAATTTTTGAATTTTACAACCATCTTCACCAAGTGCTTCCGCAAATTTGGTTAAGCCTCTAGAATCTTCGTCTGTAATAACATGGGAAATTCTTGTACAAAAATAAAAACATCTTATAATTGTTGATATCTGTGAAACGCATCTAGAAGATTCTAGTTAAGCTCGAACGACCATCAACATACTACCTCAAACTAATGCTAAAATATCCTCTTTTTACTGTTGCTACAATAAAATCAGGATTAACGACAAATACTTTAATACAAATTTAATTTAGTTGTAACAAATATCCGAACTGATTGATCAAACGAGCTACAAACTGCCAGTCCCAACTTATCCCGCGACCAATCCAATGCATTCACTGGCTGACTAGATACTGTCGCAGCATGCAGCATTTCAAGCTTCCCCGGAACACCAATCTGTTGACCATCACCAGCATCTTTCTTTCTCTTATCTGGATACTGATAGTTCCATAATCTTATCGATCCAGTTCCACCGCAACTGGCGAATATATCACGATTCTGCGGCAGATGCTTAACAGCCCAAACAGTTGCTTTTGGCCCGGTGATAACACCATTGGATCCGACCGAACGTCCAGCATTTTTTTCGCTAACACGCATAAAACCTTTTTCGGGATGCTGTGTTCGCATGTCGTATACTTGTAGACCACCTTCTAGGGTACTAACAGCCATTTTATTCATTTCTATGTTTTTTCTATCGAATTCTATGGAGCATATGCCATTTTTCTCGGTATATTCCCATCGTACTGAAAGTGTTTTAAGATCGAATAGTTTTAAGTCGCCGTTGTCATATCCGGCTGCTACGCATCTTTCTTCGTTGTTATATGAGTTACCGAAGGCTACAGCCCAACAGTCTCGAGGTCCACTACCACCTTCGGATGTTGGTGTAGGGCTAATATCAACAACTGGAGTGTTACCTTGACGTGGATCCCATATCTTAACTGCTCCGTCTTTGCTGCCGGTAACGATTTCTGGTGCGCCGCAATCAATTTGTACACCGCCAATTGCATCGATTGCGTTTATTATATCTTTGTGGCCTTCTACACTGTAAATGGGAATGTCTGGTCTTTCTAAATCGCTAGAAATATAAATAGAAATAGTCTTGAGTGGAGTTTTATTTCACAACAAAGTTACACCATCTTACAGCACTTGTAATCGTCCAGAAAAATCCCCTACAGCTATATGACGCTTTCGAAGACTTGATGCACCGAAAGTTCCACACTTAAAGGAGCTCCTTTTCTCAATTTCCTTAACAGAATCCAGTTGACTACCGTTTAATTCCAGAATCTCAAGAACTCCGGTACCTTTTGGTTTTGATCCAATTACAACAATTTTTGCTGAGCACGGAATCCATTTCACATCGAATATGGTGTAGTTTAAATTCTTCTCAATATGTAATATGACTCGCGGCTTTTCTAAATCCATTTTTTTCTATTTTGCGATCGTAATTTTTATCAATTGTTTGATCGAAGAAAACATAGGCATTTAGTTTTATTTATATTCGGTGCGTGAGCCGGGGAGAAGTAGAAATGTCACTTTTTTGTTGTTTGTTCGATAAATTTCGGGGATAGTGAGTGTGGTGAGTTTCTTGTGGTAAATGGAGGGATTTTGATTTTTTTGTTTTAATTTCTTTTTTATTGGTCACGAGTTGTGTTATCTCTTTATTTTAAAGATGTTTTAATACTTAATATAATAAAATATGCAATAAAATTAACAGATATCTAGGAATTTATCTTAAAACATCTCACTGCCATCTACATTTTCATAAGCTCTGAAAAAAATTTACCATATATATCCATGCATATCGAATATATAAACCCTCCGTCACAAAAAAAACTAACTATCAAATGTCACATTTTTTGACATTTAACACCAATTTTTGTACCCATCAAAAAAATCGAAACGGGGCCCACGTAGATAAATATTTTGCCAGCTCAATTAATATTCATCAGTAAAAAAAATGTTCCCAAAATTAAAAATCTCATCATTTTTACTCAAGGTTTAACATTTTCTATTTAACAAAAATAAATCAGATTCTAACAAAAACTATTAAAGCGGCTGGAACGAGTAAAACAACAATGCAGTGGATGTCTGTTTGGTGTTATGTACGAGGGTACCCTACTATTGCTTGGATTCAATGTTGAAACAACCATCGGCAAGCTTAACTACAAACAAATACAGCATAAATTTCCAGCTGAAGTTGATTTATGCGGTATGGTTAAGTTTGGCGATTGTACTGATGCTGAAGCGCACCTAAATGAGATCATACAAGATGTTGATATCACTGATAATCCGATACTGTTAAATTGTGTTTTGGGCACTTTAGTTGATCTAAAAGCATCGGTTTTTATGCATGGAAAACTGCAGGATATACCATATGAAATTGTTGATGATACTGAACTATATACGGATTTTTCATTTAGTAGATTGAGATTTAATTTGTCGCTTTATACTGATGAGAATGCGGAGGTAATAAGGCAGGATATGCAGAAATTGAGGAAAAAATTGGCTGGAGGATGTTTAGCGTTTCATATTAGTAATACTGTAGTTTATTTAACAGGTAGGTGCTAGAACGTTTATTTAAAACATAATGAGTATTCATATTATTTCTAAGACGAAGATGCAGACAAAAATAAAAATTTAGGGCGCTTTCAGTAATGCAGGATGCGTGCGCAATTGACTTATTCAGTCATTGAAAGCTTACACTTTCAATTGCTGAATAAGTCATTTGCGCACGCATCCTGCATTACTGAAAGCGCCCTTAGTTTAATTACTTCGCGATGCTGCAGTCCGTTTAGGTCGTTGACCTCCTTTAGTATTTTTCGCCTATAAAATCAAGGACGTGTCTAGGGAGACACGAAACGGAGATCTAAAGGCCCCCATACACGGTCAAATTGGATGTACATCGAAGGGCTGATGTACGAGGCATGTCCAGAAAGTAAGAGTACTAGATTTTTATAGGTTTCAAATAATTTATTTATAAACAACTTTTTACATCGTTACATCAGTACATATGTGAGCTATTTTTCCACGTAGTCACCATCCCTCTCGATGCACATAGTGAGACGAGGAATCAATTTTTTGATGCCTTGGTCAAAGAACTTTGCCGCCCACTGCTTTGCCCATTTGTTTACCTCCCCCTTCACTTCCTCGTCAGTTGAATTTTTTTCCCCACCCATGTGCATCTTCAGGGAGGTGAACAGATGATAATCTGAAGGC
Source organism: Thereva unica (assembly GCA_949987705.1). Lineage (NCBI taxonomy): Eukaryota > Metazoa > Arthropoda > Insecta > Diptera > Therevidae > Thereva > Thereva unica. Next base: position 12,714,442 of record OX465282.1, read on the forward strand.
GCCAGGTCAGGGGAATACGCAGGGTGGTTCAAAGCGTCCCATCCGAACGACTCCAAAAGTTGTTGCCGAAATCGTCGTTTTGAATTTTTTGGCTGAGGGTGATGAGGTGTGACGCCATTGGGAGGATTGTCGTTTGGTTTCAGGGGTATAGTGGGCAACCCAAGTTTAATCCCCTGTAATAATAGAGTGCAGAGAGATCTCGTTAAAAACTTCAGACGGAGATTTTCCCTTCACAACGAGATAACGGATAACGCTGCGAATTTCGCACTTGGCGGCAGATTTTATCGACATGGATCACGAGACACGTTGCTGTAACCACAATTTTAATCATACTGACGCCATCTTGGGCTCGTTTATTCGTGGAGGAGCTAAGCTACACGGCTGTGCTACCATAATAGCAAAAAAAAATTCATTCTGCCCGTGAGGGCCCTAGTACTCTTACTTTCTGGACATGCCTCGTACAACCAAAACTATCGATTGTGGGCCGGTCGGCCGATCAAAACTCATTGCGCTTATGGGTTTGATGAAATACTGGATGTACATCCAATTTGACCGTGTATGGCGGCCTTAACGGAGATACAACGGAGACGTAAATGTTCGCTGTTTCCCCTTTACAGCTCCTTTAAATCTACGTAAAAACTACTACAGTCACATTAGAGTGACGTACTGCGTATTGCTCAATAAAATCGTGTTTATTATGAGTGAGCTTTAAAGCTCCAATTGCTGAATTCTGCAGCTGGATTCTTCTGATTTTAAAGGTCCGTTGATAGGTTCAATTAACAAATCAAACTGACTTAAGCAGTGAAGAAATTGAATTTTTCGAAACTGAACTTTTTAAAGATAATGGGATTACTTGTAATATTAATGAAGTGGTTACAGAAGCACAAGTTACCAATAGCACAACCGCAAAAACAGGATAATGATATTTTTAATTTTTTACAGGAGCAAGAATACTTAAAATCAGCTTCATCATCAGGAAACCCAGTCAAATGAAGCCGGCCAGCAGGAACTTTTGGCACATTTAACAACGAATGTAGTTCTATTGATTCTTTGCACACTTGAAGTCACATCTTTATCTTCATTATACGAGCTCCAGATTGAATCTTTAGTATCCGCAGCCACTTTCATATGTGCCCATAATTATGAAAGTGGTCTAAGTCATATATTTCTTGTTTGAAGATATTTAATGAATTGCATTTGACACACTGAATGAATTCCATATAATGTTGAAATTACAACCACTATCTAATGGTTCATTTTTGACAATTTCGTAAAAATTACATTGAATACATTTAGTTTAAACTAATGTGGTATGAAATAACTGATAAACTCATTTTTTTTAAATTTTGACTTAGACCACTTTCATAATTATGGGCACATATTATAAAGTACTTCTCCACTTATTTTCAATTCCTGTGCAGTTCTGGTACAACTTGCAGAGCCCTTCACATGCTTACAACTTATACTTAAGTTAGTTGAATCATACTTGCAGGTATCCACATAACAAATTGCATTTCTGCTGACTATAGATCCATCTTGATCTGATGCCAGAGTAATATCTGTAATCTGTACAAAATTCCTGGCGAGCAAAAACAAACTACACGCCGTTGTAGCAAAAAGAGCTTAAATAGTAATAATGTTTTATGTCGCCATTTAAGAATAATTTCCCTTATCGAAAGGCCAACATCTATGTGCCGCAGCGGTCTTATATCGTCCGACAAGCAAGCATTTAGTTGATCGAAAGCCTTGATAAGAATATCAGTCCCAGAGAAATCGCCCTGCTCATACATCAGCAGTGCGGATTTTTAATTTTTATAACAAAAACAAAACGTTTTATAAACATGGAAAAAAATCACACGCAAAATATAGTATCAACATACTTCCACGGGGATTTGTCGATAGCACAACACTCCATACACACTGTCGGCGGGATCTAGAATACTGGGCAGATTAAAAAATAATCTGGCACCAAAGTGAGGGGAAAAATATTTTTAAACAAGCTAATTTATTTGAGCCGAATTCATAAACTCTCAACACTGTATTAAACTAACCTTTTTTAACTTAACTACTGTATTAAACTAACCTTTTTTAAATTTACCTAAAAGAACGTGACAGCATGAACCATCAACGGACCTTTAAAATCAGAAGAATCCAGCTGCAGAATTCAGCAATTGGAGCTTTAAAGCTCACTCATAATAATTAAACACGATTTTATTCAGCAATACGCAGTACGTCACTCTAATGTGGCTGTAGTAGTTTTTACGTAGATTTAACGGAGCTGTAAAGGGGAAACAGCGAACATTTACGTCTCCGTTGTATCTCCGTTGTATCTCCGTTGTATCTCCGTTATATCTCCGTTAGATCTCCGTTAGATCTCCGTTAGATCTCCGTTTCGTGTCTCCCTAGACACGTCCTAAAATCAATGACTTGTTTTTTATTGTATATTTTGGGATGGCAAAGGGGCTCGGCGGCCATTACCTTTCGACAATTTCGATCTATCCCGGCCATTCATCCAATATCGCTACAGTCGAAATTGAGCTTTGGCTCCTTACCAAGTTATCAATCTCTTCCTTGGTCTGCATATTTCTAGAATTTGTTGCTATCATGAGTCGTTTTGCAAACCGACAATCACGTAATTTATGGACGATCCCTTATACTTCTTGTCATTCTAAGCATGCCCGCGCCCACCACAGAGTTTCTATCGATCGAAAGTTTAGTCGGGCTTTTAATCAATATAAATATGCAGGCTAGAGCGCATATTGCAACTATTATTAAATAAGTTTTAATGGGTTACACTATTGCCTTGACGATGGGGATGATAACATGGAAACCGATGGTGAAAGCGCAGCTCAGAGCGAAGTTGAGGCGGAGATGGCAGTCGTCGAACCAAAACATCCGGGAAATCGTGCGGGTAATACAAATAAACCTGCATCATTGTAAAGCAGCATCCGCTCCGCTTCTGGCATCAGGCGAAGTCTATGTTGCCCTAGTCCAAGAGCCATGGATCGTTGGTGATAGGATTTGGAGTTTAAGGACACCTAAATTTAATCTCTTTTATACCAAAGGTAAAGGAGGACTCAGAACAGGTATTGTGGTCAAAAATACGCATCCTTCTTCTCCCTAAATTTAGTGGTCGACCTAGAGTTAAAACAGAAGAAACTCAGGATGGCCTCTTTCTATCTAGCTCAAGATGATAAAGGCCCTCTATCTCCTATGGCCTTTCAGGACCTGGTAAGGCAAAACGATCCTACCACAGTCCTGGTTATGGGAGGTGATACAAATGCACACCAAACACACGCGGACACCAATGATCGAGGTGAGGTTATTTTGAACTACCAACTAAACACCAAGTTTCCTATTTGTAGCAAACAAACAAGTCCTGGAGATCACCCTTGTCTCAGACTGCTAATCCGACCGAATAGTGGTCCTTAAAAAGAAAATTGGGGTCACCATACTAGGCTAATCGCAAAGAACCTTGCCCCAGGTGACCCTGTATTTCCAAAAATCAAGAAAAACTCGACAGAATTGTGAACATTTTTACAGAACAATGCATTTACGCCATTAATAAAGGTTGTCCGAACAGACCGCATAAAGAAGCTTCCAAACCCCCATGGTGGTCTCGCTAACTTGAAACACTCCGAAAAGAGTGCAGAGAGGAATTTAATTCAGCTAGACGCAGTAACAATGCAACCTCCTGAGGCTGCTATAAGTTGAAGCTGAATAGATAAAAAATGGCAATAAAGAAAACCAAACGTTTCTCCTGGGCTGCCGTTTGCAGCAATATAGAGTCCAAAACACAACCCTCAAGGCTACATAAAGTATTAACTAAAGCGCCAACAGTGCTTAGTTATTTACGCAATCAAAACGGCGATGGGACTGACTTAAGCAGAGAATCTCTGAAACTACACTTGGATACTCACTTCTCGAGTAGTGCTAAGGCTGAGACAATTATCACAATATCACTTCAGCCTCACCGCATGACTTAAATGGGCTGTAAACACCTTCGAGCTCTATAAATCACCAGGCTCTGACGGCATAGTGTGGGCACAACTGCAGCGTACCTTTAGTTACATCATGCCCTGGCCTGGTCTGCTCTTCAGTCATTTGTTTCAACCATTAAAAAATCCCTCGGGGTCAAGGAGTATACATTAGTAGCATTTCTTGACATAGAGGGAGCGTTGAACAACATACTCCCGCACGCCATTACCTTGGCCTTAATAGAACAGGAGATTGAGGCCTCGCTGGTGTCTCTCATCCACCAAATACTTACTAGCAGGATGGTGAGCGCGAGACTCAAGGCGACAGTTTGGTCCGAAGGGCCGTAAATAGAGGCATCCCGCAGGTAGGAGTACTTTCCCCGCTCCTATGGGTTGTAACTATGAACCAGCTGATGCGACGCATGGAGTCAGAGGGCCATCATGTCCTGGCGTGCGCGTATGAGCTTGTTATCATCACAAAATGAAAATATTCAAAGTCCTCTGTGATCTCATGGAGGCGGCGTTACAAACCCCTCTGAAACCGGGCTGCCACGCGCGCACTCAGCGTTAACTCAGTAAAAACGGATCTCGTCATCTTCACAAGGAAGTATAAAACCCCACCTTTAACACCCCTGATGCCTGGTCAACGAAATATAGAGGGAAATTGTAAAGCTGACGAACTAGGAAAGGCATGACCGCCACTTTCCTCCCAGGAAAGAAAAGAGTTGATATGCCTTGGGCCACTTTTAAACTCCGATGCAAACAGCACTCAATGCAACAAGCGAAGAAGCATTGGAGGGATCTTAATAAATGCATCTTTGTCAAAACAACCTAGCCCTTTTATGATCTCGGGCGAACCACTTCACTACTGAGACTCGGGAGACAAGAACTCTCAGCTATAGTGGGAGTGCTGGCCGGACACTGTCTGCTAGGGATGCATGCTATCCGCTTAGGTCTTGAGATCTACGATTTCTGCAGAAGCTGTAAGAATCCGGACAAGGAGGAAAGTGTACTACATCTCTTCTGTCACTGCCCAGCCCTAAGCAGTTTGAGACTAATCATAATTGATTAACTCTTTCTAAGCACGCTTACGGAAATCTTGAAGATTGGGATGCCGCAATTTAGAAGATTTATTACTTCATCGAAACGGTTTAACGAAGAAATGACACAGGTTTAAAGTGGGATCACTATGGCATCACAATGGGCCTAAACTTTTGGCCTAAGGGTATGAGTTTAAACAAACAGCACAGTCATATCTAACCTAACCTAACCTATCTAGATACATGTATCAGTATCATTTTTATCCATGATATTCAGGTGATATCTGACGGATTCAGGTGATATCTGAAGGGAACCTTCTGTGTTCGTGTTTTATATTTGAGTCGCTTATTTGGGCAGCCATGTCTTGTCTAGACAAAGCCCAAATCCGCGCCCTCATATTCATCGGAGGTAGCACCATTTCCTCCTTTATATATATTTTAAGCCACCGTAGAAATGCAATAACCCTGTCAAAATTGTAAGAAAATAAAAGGCAGCAGGACTCCACGGCATTATTCGCAAGACAAGACTAGCCTATTTTGATTATTGCTAGGAGAGGTATTGGGTCCAAAAGTATCGCGGCCGCTACACTTGGCCTATCGTAGTTCTGCACTTCTATACCTCAGGTTCTGCCGTCCGCCTAGTGGCTTGTCGCTTAGACTTAAGGGCAGACTCGTCCTCCTAAAAGAAACGCCTGCGGGCAGTCCTCCGACCTTCCTTTCCTCCATTGTCGGTAGTCTAGGGAATAAGGCGCCTGGCTTCCATCCCAGAGGTCCCGGTTTCGAATCCCGGCAGCACCACGGTCCTTCGCCTTTCCCACTTTCGCCACCTATATAACTTTGCTTCTTTCTTTACATTCCTGATTCCTCTATCAAGCGCATGTCATCGGTTGGTTGATGAGATTTACCTCGTTTCAGGAGGAGTTGTTTCTCGGTGCCTCGATGTCAGATGCTTGTGGCAGTTCCTTTCTTCACTTCGCTCTCTCTTCAATAACTTACGATTAGAGCTTGCTGTTCGACATTGCACTCTGTACGAAAAAATAGGTTGTCGACAGTACAAAGGGGCTTTCTCTGAGCCTCTAGTCGATGCCCAGATCGTTGAACGAAAGTGCAAAAAGTAGATACTGCCATGCAGCCGTCCGTCGACACGATGATTTTACAACTTGGCTTATCAGTTTTTGAGGGGTGTTCTCCTTCTCACCTATTGCATTCGTCCTCCTCCTTTCCGTTGGAAGTTGTCCATTATCCATTCAGAGTTAACAGTGTCACCAGTTTATGATCATAGTAGGGGATTGGGAATAAGAGGTGGAAGGTGTCATATCCGAGGATCTAACACTAGGCTTCACATAGGAAGCATGCGCTGCCTTGCTGGCAGAAATTTGATATCAAAATCAATTCAAACTGGTGTAACTTATGGAACTAATATAATTATTATCTGCCCAAAATTCTGTAGTGTTTCCTAAAATGCTCTTAAATATATTATTCAGAAATCTCTACTCTTTTTATTGTTTTCTAGGCAGCCAAACCGGAACAACAACAACTCTACCACCAAACACAAAAATCCTAGATCTACTTAACATGGCCAACAACACAAGGAACGAATCAAATAAAACAAAAAAGAATCAGAAACCCGCACCACCGGCAGATTACGAAATAATGAATGTCCAAGTGATGCGAGCCAAAACAAAAGAATCCTCAACAATAGCCGCCGCACGAAGTGAGATTAAACAGAATGAAGTAAAGTATCGCATACCACTAGAAATAGATGCAATGGCGATGCTATACCGTAATACAAAAATAGTCGGCCTTTATGATATTCTAATCGAGAGCATCTGTCGGTCATTGAGATTAATTGAACAGACCCTTGTCGATTGCGTTAAGAGGGGCGATTCGCTTAAAATACCACGTACTTATCATTTTGCTGTGCCAGATTTTGGGCATTTCTTGTCCTGTGTTTACTTAGATGAATACCCAGAAGATAATCCATATCTACTGCAGAAGAGGAAAAAGCTACATCATCACTTTGGTTTACCAATAACCCGGCCATATTTTCGTAAGGCAAATCGTCATATATTTAAGGAGGAGCTAACAAATGCCCCGCTAGTTAACCCTCATGTAGGATTAAAACCAAGTGGGGTTAAGGATGGGACCCAGTATCTAGTACAAGGAAAATACAGCTACTATCACTATATGCAGCAAAAGTTCGATGATAACGGCTGGGGTTGTGCTTATAGATCGCTACAAACACTAATATCATGGTTCAGATGGCAAGGCTATTCAGAACGGCCAGTACCAACACACGAGCAGATACAGAAATATTTAGTAGATATTGGTGATAAGCCGCAGAATTTTATCGGTTCTAAACAATGGATTGGCTCGACTGAAGTTGGCATGTGCTTAACCGGGTTTATAAATGTCGATTCGCGAATTTTACATGTCAGCTCTGGCGGTGATCTATCATCGAAAGGATCTGAGCTAGCGATGCATTTCGAATCCCAGGGAACCCCGATTATGATTGGTGGCGGTGTTTTAGCGCATACGATAATTGGTGTTGATTTTAATTCAATTACAGGCGATATTAAATTTTTAATACTTGATCCGCATTATACTGATGTTGATGATTTGAATATTATACAAGGAAAAGGTTGGTGTGGCTGGAAAGGTGCAGATTTTTGGGATAAGAAATCATATTATAATCTCTGCATGCCACAGAGACCGATTACATATTAGGCAAAAATTTATATAAATTATTATATTTTTTCTTTTTAAAATTTTGTATATTTTCTTTTACTATTTTTTTAAAAATAAAAAGCTTTTATGTACTCAGGTAAATGTTTTTTAAATGCAAATGTCGATATAATTTTGTCGGTAACCTGAATGAATGAAGGTGATCGACTACCATCCCAGAGTTTTAGGTTCGAATCCCTCGCGACTCCTATTCCTTTGTCTATTCATCTCCTTTTCTCTATCTAAATTGCAATATCCTCTATCGTCTATAAATTATATTTCGGGTTGTCCTAGATAAACCTTTTTTCGAGGCCTGCCGAGACAGCCGTTGCGTGGTAGTCAAGCGTATCTGGACAAGCTTTATATTGGAAGCAGTCTTCATTTCCTTAAGTAATTTTGAGCCTTTTCGGGCTGGGGCCGTCCCCGTAAGGATATAAGCGGTGGTTTTAGGGTCAGTGGTGGTCACCCATCAGCGGAAAAGGGGGAATACATGTAGCATAATATGCACGTGCCCCACCTATTCCGGACTGTTAGAAGTGCGTTCATAACCTAGCGGTGGCTAACTATCGTATGAGAGTGGATAGAATAATATGATCGGAAAAATTTGTGTCGTTTAATGTATCAGTTGTGTGGCCCCGTATTTTAGGGTATTGGAGGTTGATTTTGCTTTCATTTTGTCATATTTTTTGCATTTTGCCATATTTTTCGCTGTGAGGGTGGAGCGGCTTCAGAAGTGCAATATTTGGAGTGGCTTTGGTTTTGTAGCGGGCGATGTGACGGAATGTGACTCCAAAAAGCGGGTCAACCTCTAGTGTGGAGCTACACCACTTTTGCAGTCAGCGACACATTTGTTGCGAGAGGGCACGACCGGATCCCGGTTGTAGAGCCTTTTAATAAATAATAATTTAGGGTCCAGTGTAACAGAGCATTAGAGCAAGTATTTCTCCCCAAAGTTGCTTCCACGGTGTTTCGCCAGCTACGCTAGCCTCTCTAGCGGGTATGTGGTTATTTGTGTTGTGCAGACTTCTGCAAGCCTTCAGTTGGTTACTTCGGGGTTTTGCTTCCTTGGTGACCGGAGCGGAAATGATCGTGGTTGCTCGCCAGTACTGGCGGTCGATGAGGGGACATTGCAAGTTTGGCTGGGGGCACTTTGGGACATGGGATTTTCCTGATCCTAAGCTATGCCCGACCAAACTTGCCGCCAATATAGCCACCCGTTCGTCTCAGCTCGTAATAGACCTTTGGTCCACAGAGAACTCTCCACTCCTACACCTTTAAGGTAGTTTTTTGGATATCCAACGTTTTCAACAAAATGTATCCCCAGGGAAGCACCGGACCACAACATAGCTTTGCGGCAGCTTTCCCTCGTCTACAGCGACAAGGCTTTCTCCTTCCAGGACTTAAGGCGGCCCATCACATTGGTGTGCAGCAACCCCAATGAATCTGGGCTGCTCTGACTGCTACTCCAACTCGGTAATATCCTCCAGAAAACTCCCTTGGACGGCAACTGGCTGTTCTGTGGTCAGAAGATTCTCCGGATATACACATCGCAAGAACGTCCATTCTGACACTTTCTGCCATTTCATCGGACTTCTTTTCTGGAGGGTTTTCAGTCGGATTTTCAAACCGTATGCCCGGAGCCTTCACCTTTTCGCCGAGTTATTGTGGTTTGGAGGAGATCCAGAGGATCTAACTATCTTCTTATTAAGTAAAACGGCATTCTTCTCTTCCTCGAGGGCGATGCAGAGCCCTGCAGCTTCTACACGGGAGTACCCAGCTTCCAGAAATCCTTGTCGAAAGGCGGTCGCTTTTTTGGGTCGCCTCTCCGATGGAGCAAAAGGTGCCCGTACTTCCGCAGGTGGACCTCTAAGGAGATCTGCTTCCAATGAAGGAGTGATCTAAGCGCACTCCACCGTGGTTCATGGACTCAGTCTGCCCTCCTTGAAGAGGTATCCCGAAAATTTCCCTTCATTGGAGCCAAATTCGTCACCCTACTCCATGGGTTCAGAAATATCCAACTGGCCTTGCAGGTCGTCCTGTTAGGGGATATGAAAGCCCAAGAAGTGTTTGGAACTTTGAGAGGTGCTAAGGTTTTTTGAAAAAAGGCGCAATCAAAATTTTATTTTTTGCTCGAAATTGTTTTTCGCATTCATTTTGGCGCCCTTCGCCACCTTACGCCTAGAGCGACCGCTCCATTCGCTCTACCCTAGGGCCGGCGCTGGCTGGGGACCTCATAAGGATTTCGATGGTGGTTTTAGGGTCACAGTTCCGCCTGTAGCGGCAATAGAGGAAGTATATTTTCTCTGAGTTGCTTCCCCGACGTTTCGCCATCAGCACCACCTTCTTTGGAGGCTATTTGGATGTTTGTATTGCATTGCTAGTAAGGTTGAGATGGTGAAGAAAGTCACCTTCTCGTTGAAAGAGGCTTCTCCTACCATCAGCCCAAAATTGCAGTGTTCACCATCCTGACAACGACATCTCTGTGAATTTTATGCGATGCACTTTGTGGAGTAGTCTCCACTCCTACACCCTTAGGGTCTTCTTTTGGACCCCTATCCAATAATGCCAGTGGGGTCTTTTCTTGCTGCCGGAAAGTACCCGATTACAAAAATGCTGCGCGGCAGCTTGCCTCGTCTACAGCAACAAGAGCTTTGTACCAGAACTCGAATGTGGGATCCCGAGGGAACAAGAATTCACCCAATTTGTGTTTCTTTACTTTCTCATGCAGGAAAAGGCGCGGAAATTTTCACTTCCCCTCGTTCAGGAATTAGCCGGAGTTTTTCGGTCCTGCGATTTGTTGCAAGTTGTCAATTGACAATTTTGTGTATGTATGTGGGTATCTTAAAAAGCGGCATACACATAGACAATCGACATTTATGTTATCTTCTTCTTGATTTGCAAGAAATTGCCCAAAAATCGTTTCTTTACTTTCAGGATTTTTGACAAAATTATCCCCACCATTCAAGTAAGTTTTTGCCTAACAAATTTTTGCAGGAAAAGTACTAGAACAAACCTAAGGCTTGCTCCTTCCAAGGCTTAAGGCGGCTCATCATAGAGTGAGCACCGCCTCCTACTGACCTGGGCTGTTCTGAGCCCTGAGCTGTTCTGAGCCCTGAGCCAATTCGGCACTGCCTCCAGAAGACCTCCTTGCACGGTAACTAGTTATTTCGTGGTCAGAAGAGTCTCCGAATTGTTAGTCGCAAGCCCGCCAATTCTGACACTTTCCGCTATTTGACAGAAGGTCCTTTGGAGAGTCGTTCTAGACTTCGTTATGGGTGCCCGACTTTTCTTAAGGCTTTTCAAACCGCCATACCCTTTTCGCCAGGTTATTATGCCCTAGAGAACATCCAGATGATCTAACCTTCTTCTTATTAAGAAAATCGGCATCCCTTTCTTCCTCGGGGCCCACTCAGACCCTACCAGCCTCGACATACACGGAGTAGCCAGTTTCCAGATATCGGAAGGAGGAGTGATCCCAACGTACTCCATCCCTGGGTTTACGGGCTCAGACTTCCCTCCCTGAAGAAGAATCCCGAAAACTTTACTTCACTGGGACCACATTCGACACCTTGAAGCATGGATCCAAAAATATCTTACTGGCTTTGTAGGTCGTTCTTTTGGGAGCCCCAGAAATTTTTGGGGCGTTAAGAAATACTTCATCTTTATGTTTCTTTTAAGGTATTTCTATATTGATACCTCGAGCTAGGCGAGAAAGAATGGTCGCCCATGGCAGAGCTCTGTATCCCCAATGGAAGGCTAATTGAAACCGAAGTTCGCCTGGGATCCGCAGTCCATCGTTAGTAGTACATTCAAGCAATACCATTCATAACTTCAGAACGATTGTTTACACATTAGGATTCCGGTTTTTATCGAGTTTAGTTCCGTCTTATTCAGTCTGCTCCATGGACCTCAAGCAGGATGTAGCCTAAGGCCATGTACGATCGGTCTTGGAGTCAGTGCTCCGTGCTTGTGCCGTACTCGAGTCATATTGATGAGTACATAGACTTGTCTAGCAACAAATAACGCCCTCAAAAAGTGCCATACAAATTTTAGTTTTTTCTCGAAATTATTTTTCGCATTCATTTTGGCGCCCCTTACCACCTGGCACCTAGAGCGACCGCTCCACTCGCTCTACCCTAGGGCCGACGCTGATAAGAATTATATATTTGATTTGTACGGGATCCGTTCACTCGGCGCGAAAGCTTATCCAAGACACAAAGCGAAGATTCTAAAGGCTTACACCCCAGGCTACAACCAAAAAACAGATGTCGTCACTAGTCCAGTATCCTCACAGCTAAACTACTAACGTCGATATCTTAAAGGCTTACACCCCAGGCTACAACCAAAACAGATGTCGTCACTAGTCCAGAATCCTCACAGCTAAACTACTAACGTCGATATCTTATACCATGTTCGCACTGAGCCGAAATTACGTGATTTCGGCTATTTTGGTGATTTCGCTCAAATCACGTTCAAAATCATGTGATTTCCCATGTATTCTTGTGATTTCGAAATCATCTCAAACCTCGTAATTTTGGCAAAATTACGAACGAAATCATGTCGAAGCCAATACTCAAACCTAAAAATCGAATTCAGCTCTACAGCTAAACTACTAACGTCGATATCTTATACCGGAGACACACTTGTGGTATAGTAATTACAATATGAGCAATATTGCAATATACTTCAGGTGTGTCTCTATATACTGAGAAAAAATCTCGGTATACACTCAGTATACTCAACATTGAAACTCAATATCCCAATTGAGAAAAACTTCGTGGTATAGCTCAGTATACCCTAGATTTAAACCGAAGAATAGTCTGGGCATAACCCAAAATGATAATTTCGAACAGAATTTTAATTCTTCAATTTTGGCAGCACTACCTATCAAAGATTTTTATGTCAGTTGAAGGAGTTAAGTTGTTTATCCTTTTCTATTTCACTTTTATTTTTAATATAAATTAATAATAATTTCACAATATTTCTATTCATATTTAACTGCAGCACAATAATTTAATTTAATTTGCAAATCTGACAGATAAATGACAACCAAATAACTCAGTATACTAATGCAAGTGTGTCTTCACATTTTTATATTGCAATATGGCAATATTGCAATATCCCGATCTCAATTGCTATACCACAAGTCTGTCTCCGGTATTATACATCGAAATTCTTAATTTCTGTTTTCGAAATGAATCACACATGCACGCACACCTACAAAAAAAAAACTGAAAATAATGTAACAAAATATTAATAAAAAAAATGATTTGTTATATTTTTTTTTGTATTTATTTTCTACTTAAAAAATTGCTTATGCGATGAGGGTAGAAGTAATAATTGAGTTTTTGTTTTTCCTCAAATATGTAAATAGTAACAATATTATATATTAAATAATTTCTACGAGTATTTTTTTTGTTTTACTTTTGCTTTTCTTCATTTTTTGTTTTTTTTTGTTTCTTCTTTTTTTCTTTTAATAATGATTATTATTTAGGAGCAGGCTGAGGATTTCTTGACTAGAATATATATAATAATAATATATATATATGAAAAACATTTTGAACAAATTAAGTAGTATAATAATAAATTAATTTTTCATCGTTTTGTTTGTATAAAAAAAAATATTATTAAATGAAAAAATGTAAATGAAAAAACTGGTAACATTATTACTTAATTTATAAATATATATGCACTAAGCAAAGCACTTAATATAAAAGCAAAATATTTCTTCATTTTTTATATATTATTTATTTTTTTTTCTTTATTTATATATTTTTTGTTTTTTGATGGACTTTTTTTAATTTTTTATTTTAGATTTTTTTGTTTTTCTTCTTTCGTTATTATTATTATTTTTTTTTCGTTAAATAAAAACTGCAACAATTTTTTTACGAGCAAAAAAAATATTCCACCAAAATTTTGTTTTTTTGTTTTTTTAAATATTTTTCACGTTTTTTTTGTGTTTTTCTTTCTTACATTTTATTTTTAATAATTAATTCTAAATAATCAATTTATTGTTTTTTGATAACTTGTAATGAGTATTTTGTTTTTGTCGTTCATTTTGTTTTTTTACCTACGCTACCAATGATATGGCTGCCATTTACAACTTAGATATGTAAATTTTTGAAAAAATTAATCACTAATAATACTACAGCAAATGAAAATTATGTTTTTTTAGATAATTTGTTTTTTGTTTTTTTTTTGTTTTGTGCTTAAATGTTTTTAGTTTAATGTTGTTTCATTTTGTTTTTTATTTAGTTATTTAAAAAGAGAAAGAATAGTTTAGGAAAATATTAAGAAAGAATTTTGGTTTGTAATATCATGTGTGAAATTAGAAAATAATTAATTAGAGTTTTAAAAAAGAATGTTTTAAATTATTTCTTAGTTTGTTTGTGTGGTATTTATTTAAATGTTTTATATAAATAATCCACTGCATTTTCTTTGGTAGGTTTTCTCGGCACTTACTTTATGTATTTCAATCATTTTCGATTCTTTTTTTTTTCTTCAAATTAACACCCCTGTTCTAAGATTATGACTAGTCATAAGTCACAAGCTTTGGTGATTCACGCTTACTTCTTATGACCTTCTTATTTTGCTGTATACATCAATGTTGATTCAAGTTACGTCTATTTCACTTCTACATCACTTCTAGAGATTCACCATACACTTGTGATTGCGTTGTGACTTGTGATTGCGTTATGAATTGTGACTGGATTTTAGAATACGAGGGTAACATTTCATTCTGTTTTTGCTATTAATCGCATTTTTGCAACTAGTAAGTGATTTTGATTTCAAAAAGGAATTAATAATTTTGTGCTTGCAGTTTTATCACTTATTAAAAAGGCTAAAAACGACCTCGGAAGACCACCAGATCTGTCACTTCTATCAAAATCCATGAAGGGTCACCGCAGATGAACATTTAGGAGCTCTGTTAGCAAATCCTAAATACTTCTTCGGAAGGAGCTAACGGAGAACACTACCGAATAGTGAGTCCTCGGCGCCATCAAAAAGAGGGGCGCTTTCAGTAATGCAGGATGCGTGCGCAATTGACTTATTCAGTCATTGAAAGCTTTCACTTTCAATTGCTGAATAAGTCATTTGCGCACGCATCCTGCATTACTGAAAGCGCCCGAGTTTTAAGTTGGTTTGCGCTGAGGGTTAGTAACTTCCGCAAAAACACTTTTGCTAAGAATCGGAAACAATTCCTCGAAACCGGATAAATAGAACAAGGACCATCTTTGCTTTTCGCACCAGGACACGAGTTGGAACATGGAATATAAGAACGCTGATATCTGATGAACATGGAACTTAGCAAAACCATATGGGATGATGCGACGGTAGTATATCTGCCCAAACGGTGAGTCCTTCTTATATTTTGACAGGAACCAAACCGAAAACGGTAACAGTGCTGTTGGTGTTACTCACAAAGGAAGCCAGGTTTCGCCTTGGTTAACTTTTTCTAGAGTTAGGTGCTACTTGTTTTTGTCACAAGAAGATGCACAAGTAGGGCGAATTCAAAAACTCAACACTGCCGCAACACTGCAGAATTCAACTACAGATTTCTAATTGCTGCGGTATTGAATTTTTGATTTCACCCGTTCTGTATTTCCATGCAGAGTATAGCTTGGATTAACTCCGAGTTAGCGCCAATGGAAATGCGAGTTGATTGAAGTTTCGTTAAACTTACTACAAAATCAGTCGGGTGAGCCTGGGTTTTGCATATATACATAAATATCCTTTACTGCACATATACCAACTGCGACACGACGTGAAATTATTTATCTGTCACTTCAACCCAAAACCGTCATGCAAACGGCATCGAGTTAACTTGAGGACTCTACCCCAGTCATAGAAACACACTAAAGGGGACCTGGGTTTTGCCAGGCGAGAAATCAGATAGATTTCGTGGCCATCAGTCGCAGGTGGAGAACTATATGTTAGGAGCTTTAAGGGAAGTAGACATTGGAATGGACCACCATGTCGTAGTATCAGCTATTCGCCTAAAAATCGCCGCAATCAGAAACCTCCAAGGCGATGCCATATACCATGGACTAACGTAGACCTTCTGCAGGAGAGACAGGTTAGCATAGGAAACGGTTATGTCTGAAGAAACTGGCAACACTGGATCTTGGATAAAACCAGGCAAAAGGAGGAGGAGCTGTCCGGCTTGATAAAAGGCGGCAGATAAATGAGTTTGCAGAAAAAGCGGCAAACGCGTCAAACACAGGCAGCAGTAAGATGCTATATCGAATTACTAAAAGCTCTCGCCTAAGCACTCTGCTAAAAAGCATGTCGTGATATTATGGATGGAAGGTTGATCTGCAGTGACTAGGAACAACTCCAAATATGGAGAGATTATCCCTTCGCCGTCCTGAACGGTTCATTTTTATAGCAACCTGAAGAGAGCTGCAGCAATGAACAGCAAATAAGAGTCGCTTCTTGTGCCCCGTCCAAGATAGAAATAGTATTCGCTATTTATACAATAGTATTTTTTTTTATGTGACAGACTAGAGGCTTAGGGAAAGTCCCTTTGTACTGTCGACAATCTATTTTTCGTATAGAGTGAATGTCGAACAGCAGCTCTAGCCGGAAGATAGAGAGAAGAGAAGGAAGTAACTGTCACAACCTAGCCGCGATATTTTTATTCTACCTACTCACAACCACTTCGCGACTCTAACATCGGGGCGTCGAGAACAACTCGCTGGAGTGTTATGCCTCCTGAAACGAGTTGAATCTCATCAACCAACCGATGGCATGCGCTTGGTGGAGCGGGGAAAGATTAGGGAAGGCTATGACAGGGGAATCACGAATGTAAAGAGGGAAGAAGAAAGAAGGAAAGTTAGGTGGGAAAGGCGAAGGACCGTGGCGCCGCCGGGATTCGAACCCGGGACCTGGGGATAGCAGTCAGGCGCCTTACCTCTAGACTACCGAGGCCCTCAAAGAGGCGAACTTCTTGCCGACTGGCTCTGGCGGGGAAGCTGCGTCTACGGGGGCTATTCTCCCTTAAACCAGGAGACCAGTTGAGTTATGAAGCAATCTTTCGCAGTTAGCATATCCGAGCTCCTATAACATCCAATAGTTCATACTCAGGGTTAATCACCACCTCCTTCAACCCCATCCAGACTTATAACCCTATACACGCACTAAGCTTGTAATTGAATCTTTTGTATAGTGAAACGGAAGCAGACAGCATACATCATTCTGTCTCTGTAATTGGAAGACTTTTGTATTTTGGGAAAACATTATGTATCAATGGTTATCAAAATCTACTGAGATGAGTGATTTAGGTGTTCGTTATATAAACTTTTATTTAGTGATGCAAACTACGTTGGTGATACAATCATGAAAATATCGGCTACTCGTTATGTACCAGGTAACACAACACCTTTTGAAGTTGGAGCAATCAACGTCAAGTATGTGTGACTACATCAACAACCGAAGCTGAATTTGTTTCAGCGTTGTCAACTGGTTCCAAGAAGTTAGCTAAAGAAGAGGTTTTATCAAGGAGGGTCTGGTCTAGGGATAACCTATAATAGAAGCTCAGTTGTTGGTGGACAAACAAGTGGTAATACGAGCAATATAAATGGACCAAACACATTACTGTGAGATACCATCATTTTTAATTGGTCTGGCAATGGAAAAGAAGTTGAAGCATGTGGACACCCCACACAATATTTGCAAAACTTCATACTTGCCTAAGTACAAAGGGTGACACCTAAGCTTAGACTATCATATAAAAAAAAAAGTTACTTGACAAGAATGAACTTGGATTAAATATTTTAGAAATTAAATTTGTGAGAGTTATGTTTTTTGTGCAAAAATTACAGGGAAATAATATATGGTATGAAGATTGGCAACCACCTTACTTATGTTAACTCTGACGAATGTATTTTTGCCATAAGGAGGCAGTTTCTTTGCTTTGCGTTCTTAGTAAGCTTAAATTAGAAATAACGAAACAAGTCAAATAGACACTCTCTCGAAAGAAATCTCAAGATTTTCAGTGACGAATTAAAGGAATTGTGTACATAATGAACATATTTTATGCATTGCTTTTTAATAAAAGAAATTTTAAAGCTGATATGGAAACAGTCTTTAAATAGAGACATTTTAAATATAAACAATATTAAAATTCAACTTTAGAGAGAGAGAGAGCATTAATATAAAAAATGTACTTAGCTAACTAGTATACAAGCGGCTTTAAGTAAATTTATTCTCTCCTATCCCTTTCGTTTTTTCATCCCCTTTTGATTTTTGTATGTAGGCGCACAACTTGGTGCATGTTGGCAGTTATTAAAAAGATTTGTATTTCTTATACATATATAAAATTAAATTAAAATAATCTGTGTTATTCAACATTTCCATTTTTTATAATAGCAATCCAAAATTATGTAAGAAAAAATTAATTGGGCTCCTCTTTGGCGTTTAGAATATAGCCTATGCTAGCCCAGGTAGCGAATATGTATTTAATATAGTATTTAAGTAGTAAAATTTGTGTTTTTGCTTTGTTTTTGTTCTTTTAAAGGTGCCAAATAATTTTTTTTAAATGAATCACATTATGGTGAAACTTATTAGAAATGTAAAGTTAAAAAATATAAATAAATAAATAAATAACATACTACAATGGAAATAGTAATACTGTTGTGCAGGGATTCCTTGATTTACGTTCGGCGAATTTGTGCATTTTCACTATTTCTTCTTCCGTACTCAATACTACGGAATACTTCTTCTTTAACTGCTCTACAGCCGGGATCCGCCCATGGCCTCTCGCAACTGTTCTCTCGACCGCTTCTTAGCCGATGTCATCGATATAAATAAAGCTACTGTCGAAAACTGTCTCGAAACTGACAAAATTGTTCAAAAACTACGAGCTACAGGCGAATGGATTATATCTAAAATGCTGAGCTGTTTCCTTGAAAACTTCTCTCATTTCCACTCGGTATGTGAGTGAATGGCCGCAGGTAAAACAGTGTCCGAATTCTTTAACAAAAAGAATTGCGAATGAAATAGTTCGAGAAGATGCCAAAAATGTGTTGTTTTTAATGAAAGGTCTTTCAATACCAAAAGTGGTCAAGATAGAGAGCAGCTAATCAACAGTTAATCAAGTTCAAATTACTCAAGTCACTATATATACAAAGTGGCCAAATTAAATTTTACTCAAAATCTGGAGATGATGTTATCTGAAATAGTATTAGGTTTACAGTTAAAAATTATAGTAATTCCCTGAGTGAAAAGATGACCTTACAACGGGCGAACACCGGCTGTGTTTGGAACAAAGCCCTTGGCCATGTGCCGGGCATCAGCAGGTTGTATGTAGGACTGTACGGTCTTATATGGCGGCGGTACGATGGCCCTACAGTTCCAATAAAGGGTTCACAAGTTTTGCCGTCATGGGCCCGTATGTGCACTCCTTAAAAATGGCTAAAAACTCTTCGGCCATCACGTGTCCCTTAAAAAGCCAAGCGGCCGTTGTTCGCTCGTTGTAAGTCTGTAAGAATTGAAATTGTGCGGTGTGCCATGGATTTGTGCCCAGCTATTCGTAAACGGACGCAGCTGGACCTCGTCAATTACCAGAAACGAATGAAATACGTCGATTTTGAGCAATCCTCACGATTGAGCAAAAAAGTTCGACAGAAAATGAAATCGGCACGGGAAGCTTACTGGAATAACATTGCGGCCGACATGAAAGAAGAGGCGTAGAGGCACGAGTACCGGACGCTGCACCAGACAATCTGGCAGTTAGGCGGCAAAACAACATTAGCAAACGACAACATTAAAAAATCGGATGGAACTTTCGTAACATCTCCCCATAGGCGCCAGCAGGGGATTCTTCCACCAGTTGTACAACCACGATCCGCCATAAGGTCCAGCAACCGAACTATCGATTATCGAACAGCCGATGAATCA
Organism: Thereva unica; assembly: GCA_949987705.1. Classification (NCBI taxonomy): domain Eukaryota; kingdom Metazoa; phylum Arthropoda; class Insecta; order Diptera; family Therevidae; genus Thereva; species Thereva unica. Next base: position 12,734,084 of record OX465282.1, read on the forward strand.
GTTTTTCGATACCGAACCGATAATTATCGAGGTGAAGACGGCAATAAAATCGCTGGAAAATAGAAAAGCCCCGGAAATAAACAAAGCAACCCCGAGATGATCAAAGCTGGAGATGATGTCGTTGCACAACGACCCCATGCCCTCATAACCCACATATGCCCTCATAACCCACATATGCCCTCATAACCCACATATGCATATGCCATGGCCTCCAGATGGTGTCCGGTCGGCGTGGAAGAAAGTGATCGTTGTCCCAATTTTGATAAAAGTCAGGAATGCAAGGATTATCTTTCCGTCAGCTAATGCATGAAAGAATACGTTGTGGCAAACAAACTGTCGTTGTTTTCATCGATTTCACATCCGCTTTAGATTGCATCGATTGAAACAGTTTGTGTTGAGCCTTGGAAATCGAACATGGGCCTTTGAAAATTATGCAACTTCTACAAGCTTCGTACGATGGCTCAACCAGCAACGTTCGTTTTCGAAGGGACTTAACCTAGGATATCCCGATTGGGTGTCCGACAGGGAGACGTCGCTTCGCAACTTCTCTTCAACGTTGTGATCGACACGATTATGCGTGAAGCATTTGATGGTCGACGCGGAGTTCGATACGACGACAACAACTTCGTAACCGACTTGATGTTGGCCGATGATAGCGCCGTCTTTGCCGGCACGGATGCCGAAGCAACGGACATTTCTCGCATCTCCCAGTCATAAGGGTTAAAAATCAATGCGGAAAAGAACAAGGTGCTGATAACGGACGGATCGAAAGCCAGTGTTCACCTCGATGGAACCCAAATCGTACAAGTCCCGATGTTCTAATATTTGGGATCATTGATTGAGGAAACGAAAGTGACATCGACGGCCGCGATCGCCTTCGAAACGAAACAGTTAGACAAAGATGCGATCAACAGACACTGATCAAAGAAGAACAACAAAAACGTCGACTACGGTGATTTGTACATGTTTGTCGAATGGATGATAACCGCTTGCCACGTAAACTTCTCGGGCGCGGTCGTCAGACTGGCGAATTCAGCGATCGGCACCGAAGAAAACCTGCTAAAGAATATCGAGGGCGACTTAAAGAATCAACGATTACCAGCTATCGAGGCCAAAAATCGTCAAGAATGGAAACGAATCGTGAATGGAGTTCGAGACCCAGCGGCACCGACAACAGCGTATCCGTTGCGGGGATATCCCACTCGGATCGTCAGTTGACGGATCAAAGAAGAAAAAGAATGTGAAACTTTGAATTGTCTAGATCGTACAACTGAAATATTTTAAACAGTATCACAATGACATTGAGCTACGCCTATCCTCTTGATTATTTATATAATACTAGCATAAAACCCGCGTGTCTTACAACGCCTTTAAATAAAAACAGTTTATTATGTGCACTGTTTTCCTTAAAAAAAAAACAAACAAAAAAGTCAGCTATTATTATCCCTAAAAAAGGTTTAATTTATTATCATTTTTTTAAATAAATATGGTAAACAAACTGCTGCGTATATCACCTCTGCTCAACAAATCTGCAAGTTTTGAAGCAGGGATTGAGTCTGGCATGTATATATCATCAAGAGAAGTGACATTTTGGGATTTGAGGAACGTTCGTTAAGTTTGTTCGTCCATTTACGTGGGTGCAAGAAATTATGAAGCCATCACAAACGAATCCTAAATAAAGTGAATTTCGAGTTTCACAAATTTTGAATATCAAGAAATACCAAAACATGTTTTTCATTATTTATGCTATATAGTTTTTATACCAAGGTCTAAGAAAATTTGTTGAAATAAATAACTTTTCATACAACTGTTTCCACCCTGTTTCCCGGTGTTGAATTCCGAAAAATCCATGACGCCGTGTTACATTATTTATGGTGTATAGTATTTATACAAAGTTCGAAAAAAATTTTACTCAAGAAAAACTTTCCCCATACAACCTATTCAACCCCATTTCCCCCCTTAGGTGATGAGTTTAAAAAAAATGGATGTCTACGTAATTATAGGAATGCACTGTCAAAATTTCAGCCCTTTAGCTTCAGCGGTTTGGGTTAATCCCATTTCACCCCCTTAGGGGATGAATTTCGAAAAAACCGGAAAAATGTGTTTCATTATTTATGGTTCGGAGTATTTTTACTAAGTTTGAAGAAAATCTGACCAAAGAAATAAAACTCCCCTTAGCCTATGTCCTTCTTCAAGGTCTAAACTATCTCTGTAGCAAATTTCATCAAAATCGGTCCAGTGGTTTCGACTTTCGCATTTATAATATTAGTAAGGAGTAGATTTACTTTGCTGTTTAATGGAAAAGAAGCTCAACGTAAATCGAGGTATCCCTGTATTTGTTTTTACAAAAATTATAATAAATGCACTATGTATATATTGTATATGTATGTGTGGAAAGTTGTTGATAAAAATTGCAGTCATATCAAAAGAATTAATATAAAAAAATTTTTTGTACAAAATAAAAAAATGAATAAATTTTTCTTTTAAAATAATTTTCCTCAAAAAAGTTTTTTTTTTCTTTTAATATTTTTTTTTTTTGATAATTATTAATCAATTTCTGTTTTTAATTTCTTTCTCTAAAAAAAAACAATCTTTTCCCTTTTTTTTCCAATATTACTTTCTAATGATAAAATTTCAACTTTTTTATTTTTTTTTGTGTTTTTTTTTCTTTTTTTGTTTTCTCATTTTTGTATCTTTTAATATAGTCCTAAATGCGATAATATATATAATGTATATATAAATATATTATATTATATGTATACTCGTAAATAAATACGGCACTAGATGGCATTCTTTCAATTTAAACTTTCTCTTATTTTTTTTCATTTTTTGTTTTTGTTTTTTTAATTTATTGTATAATTGTAATAATCTTGTAATATATAATATCTACCTTTTTTTGTTTTGTTTTTTTTTTCATGTTTTTATATAATATATAAATAATTATTGGAAATCTCTTTTTTTGTTGTTGTTTGGTTTTTTTTGTTTATTTTTATATGATATATATTTTTTATGTAAATATTATATATATAGTAATTTTTTTTTAAATGTCAAATATATAATTTATATATTTATATATATATAAAGCAAATAAAGTTTAGCATAAGCTGTATTTTTTTTCATCTCTTCATTCTTTCTTCATTCATTTTTCTGTACTTTACTAAATTTTTATTTTTTTCCTTATAAAAAAACAACTTTTTTTTTCATCTTTTCATCTTTTAAATGTTTATTTATATTTATTATTATTATTAATTAATTATTATTAATTTTCTTTTTTCTTTCTTATTTTTTTGGATTATTGTTTATGACTTCTGGATTTTTGTTTATTATTATTTTTGTTTTGTTTTCATTTTATTATTACTTTTATTAATATTAATATTATATTTTTTTGGTTTTTTATTTTTACTTTTGTTTTTTCATGCGTATTTTTTTTCTCTCATTTTTTTCTTTTTTTTTTGGTTTTATAAATATTTACATGGCACTAAGTGGCTTATTTTTTAGCTTGTTTTAATAATTTTTTGTTTTGTTTGTTTGTAATTAAATAACTTTTTTTTTGTATTATAATTTTTTTTCATATATATATAAATTTATGTTTATATATATATTTATAATTAATATATATACGTTAATGTGATAAACACACTACTAATCGAATTAAAAATATTTCTTTTTTAATATCTTGCGAATTTTTTATTTTTTAGTTCCTATTATCACAAAATTTCGAAAAAAATTTTTTTTTGCTATTCTCTCACGTGTTTTTTTTTAATATTTTTGTTTAATTTATTTTTTTGTTATTATTTATTATATTCCTCTACTATTTTCTTCTTCCACGCATTTCTTTTTTTTTTGTGTTATTATTATTAATTTTTTCTTTATATAGGTAAAACTAAAATTATCTTTCATTTAAAAAAAAGAAACAATTTTTTATTTGGTGTTAACTGATAGTTTCCTTCATCCAAAATAAAAATCGAACAAAGTACAAACAGTTCATTCCATATCCAATCGGCAAAAATTCACAACTTTTGTGGCCTCAACCCATCAAACGATCTTGTTGATAAATGCAAAATAAATACAAATCAAATATTTTTGTTCTAGCTTCACTATCTGCACTTCTACGAAGATATTGACATTACTAAGATTACCCGATTGTGCCCGGTGCAGTAAGCCATATTGCGCCCCCATCAGCTGTTTATTTTTTATAGTAGTGAAGGGCAATGGAAAAAGGTGAAGTCCTTTTAATATATAAAAAAGAAGACACAGGAGCACTTTTTAATTTTTATATCTGAAAGTGCACCCGGTGCAAGTGCACCATTTGCACCTATCAAAATCTGTGCTCAAACAGAATTTGCTTCGCGATCTTGCTTTTGTGAATGGTTTACGCTGCGCTTCGAGTGCTTCAAGTTCACCAAACTCTACCCAATTCTGCTTCTTTAAGTTTCGTACTGCTTAAGCTTCTGGTAAATGGCCTTCGGCGTCACACATCTACCAACCTCCTCATCTGCTCCATGATGTTTTTCGGTATACTTTCCTAGCTGTTCCAAATATAATCCTGGGCTATGGCACTGTGCCGGCCCAGAAAGGATAGGTGACAAAACAGGCGAATGAAATAGAATTGATTGGCCACACCTTGCAAAGGACAATGGAAAAAGACACAAATACTCTGTGCAGTGCCTTTTATATATGAAAATGAAGGCACGGGAATACTTTCTGAATTTTTTTAAGTGCCCTGTCCAATTGCGCCCGGTGCAAGTGCACCATTTGCACCGATAAAAGCGCCACCCCTGTACATATAGGCTACTTTTCTTGAGATTGAAAATAAACCAGCAGTGGTAAAAATATTTGGCGTATCTTTTTATCTTGTTGGGTCTTCGAGTGTTATCAAAAATATGCATCTACAACCCGTCCCCAGTTAAATCATGGTTAAGGTTCGGTTTCAGTTTAGTAAAAACATTACACGTGTATAAGCTCCTTCAAAGTTAGAATTCTTATTATTGACACGAAGCTTATCGCGCCAACGAAGCTTCAGACGAGGTAGATACAGGTTCCAGTCGACATCAGAGGAAGCGAAGCTTTGCTGGTACCACTTGAGATTTGGAAAGAAAGCTTACCGGTGCCAACCATCGTAAAAGTTTAATATCCATAAAAAAAAAAAAATAAGTATAAGGCTTCCCCAAAAGCGACTAGCCAGCCTGTAAAAGCCATCAATTGCCTATACCTAACTGACAAATCTTCAAGCAAAAAAATTTTATCGACACTGGAGCGGATGTTTCGAAAACAGCCATAAGATTGTTTAAATTTCTTATGATAACTTTTCTTTCTTTCTTTCATATCTTCTGACATCATAGAAGAGAACCGGGACATCTCGTACACCTTTTCCAACGATTTCGCCAGCATGGAGTTACAATTAGTCCAGCGAAATGAGGCGTCACGTCACGTTTTGAGGCGTCATCAGTGAAATTTCTTGGCTACCTTATCTCTGAGTTAGGAACAAAAGCTACTCCCTGTAAAGGTAGAAGCCATCAGATATTCAAAGAAACCTGAAAACGTTCAAACCAAGATTTTTAGGCATGCTTAACTTTTACATGCGCTTTTTACTAAACGCAGCAGAACTTCAGTCCCCCTTCCACGGGTGTCATGCGGAAAGGACAATACTCTATCAATACCCAAATCTACTATCAAGTGAACACCACAAGTCATCAGTGCTTTCGAGTGGTGCAAACAGGCATTACCCGAAGCAGCCCTTTTCGCTCATCCGAACGCATATACTCCCCATTGACATTGATGGTAGATGCATCAGTAGCACGTACGTACAATAGCACGTTCTAGGTGGATGGCAACCTCTTGATTTCTTTCTCAGAAGCTAACATCAAGGCTGGTAAAGTATAGCGCTTACGAATATGAATTACTAGGTACCTATGCAGCCGTGAACCATTTCAACATCTTTTGGAAGGTACACGATTGACTTTATACACTGACCATAAAACATTGAGGTACTCATTCCAGCAAAAATCTGAGAAGGCGCCCGTTAGGCGGCAGGTTAGGCATGTGAGCTATATTGGACGTTTCACCAGCGATATTCATCATATATCAGCAAAAAGACAACGTAGTAGACGATACAAGTTCAAGTTATATTCTCATCATCAGATATTAGTTATGAAGACCAAGGCGTTTACGAGGAACTCAAAAATCTTCTGAGCAGCGCAACATCACTACAGCTACAAAAATTTACACGTCATAGTGCCTGTTTAGCAGTGGCGTAGCGTGGGGGGTGCCGAGGGGGCCATTGCCCCGGGCGGCGTAGATGTTGGGGGCGGCGGCCAAACTGGACAGAGCTAGAGATGCTGCTGGTAACATCAGGCCCTAACCATTGCCACATCCAGCACGATGCACAGTGGGACCAAATCCAAAAAAGCTGGCCAAAAGTCAAAAAGTGCATTAAATGATCTCAAATTTTACACTCGGGGGTTTTCCGGGTCGCTGATGACGAATCCGGTGTCGAAATTTCGATTTTCAAAATGGCGGACTCAATATGGTTAACATAACCCCTCCAAATAGTCAAAAACCGGTTCTAACCCCCCCCCCTATTTGACCGGCGGCCAAATAGGGGGGGGGGGTTAGAATCCCGAAAACTCAGATTTAAGCTCACACTGACCCCCTACACATCCCAAAAATAAAACCTTGTCCCGCATTTTTGCAATATTGAAGTACCATTTCCATGGGCTAGTGCTGGACGTATGTGACCCCTTAAAACACGGAGGGGCAATTTTGGGCAGCGGATTTTTTTTGGAGGTGAAGGAATACACCTTTACCAACAACGCCCAGCAAGTTTTGCAGGAGTGCAGAGGGGTGCAATATTACTTTTTGTCCAATATATATCGCATTCTTACAATCCTAATTCATAAAAAGCACGTGTAATAGATGCTTACTGTGTATTATATACTTGCTTAATGGGTATAGTGCAATTTTTTTTATACTCTACATACCTTCCAAAGAAAATTCCACTTTACACGACCACGATTGCTTGGTTACTTAATTTTTTATAGCGTTTTGAAAACGTTAACCTTTTTTCACAATATTAACGTTTAAAAATAAGCAAAAAGAGTAAAGTAGCAACTACAATTTCTCAGTCCGTAGGAAAAAATCTAACCTTCCGTGACTGATTTCTCACTATTGGAAGTGTCCTCGAATCATCCCCCCCAAAAAAAACCGCAATCTATAAACTTTTTTTTAGACTTTTGGCCAGCTTTTTTGGATTTGGTCCCACTGTGCGATGTCCTGGCTGATGGTGTCTACAGGCCAAACCTAAATGGAAAGGGAAGTGAAGTGATATAAATGTATGAGAGCAAGGGCGGCGCTTTCATAGGTGAAAATGGTGCACTTGCACCGGGCGCAATTTCAAAAATTAAGATTTAAAAAAAATTGAAAAAATTGAAAAAGTGATCCCATTGTCATATATTACACGAAATGCACCTTCTGTGCGTTTTACCATTGTCTTCTGCAAGGTGTGGCCAATGCAATTTCATTTAGTTCGCCTGATTTTGTCGTCTATCCTTTTTTGGCTGGCATGGTGCCATAGGTCATGATTTGTAATTCAAATTAGTCTTACTATTATAGATCACTACTTCGGCGAGAAACACCTGGACCGCCTCTGTTCTGAAGGTTTTGAAAGCGGCTTCTACGTCCAGTAAGGCTGTTAAGTGGACTGCTTTGTTATGCAAGACTCTACCGTAGAAACCAATATATGCAGTGCAGTAACCACCTATTATCCTTCGAAATATAAAGGATTGGAGAACGACATAGAGACCTCCGTTATGAAGATTCGAGTTTATAGTATTATTAGTGCTGGAAATAGTTAAGGAAGTGCAGCTTACAATGAAAATCATCGGAGAGCATTAATCAACATTAGCGGGAGAGTTTTGTGAACTTAAAGCGTAAGTAAACTCAGCAAAAAAGCAAGATCGCGAAGCAAATCCTGATTGAACAAAGGCAGTGGGGCGCTTTCATAGGTGCAACTGGTGCATTTGCACTGGGCGCAATTGGACAGGGCGCAATTTCAAAAAAAGTGAAAGAAAAACTCCGTGCTTTCATTTTCAATGAGTGTTTGTGTCTTCTTTCATTTTCCTTTACTGCCATCAGAAAATGAACAAAAATGAAGAGGGCGCAACATGTATATGGCATGCTGCACCGGGTGCAAAAAAGCCAAACGCCGGCCCTGTATGACCAATATGGAAGTAAGTGGATGTTACATCTACTTCAGTGGAAGTTACGTCTACTTTACTTATATTCCTTATGATTAGAGTCCGTGCCATAAAAGAAGGGAAATGAGCGCGCATATGAAACACGATAGGTGTCCATTGGCAGCTGACAGCGAATTGCCAAATTGTGAATAAATCAGTCGGTTAGATTGTGATGAAAAAATGATTCAGTTGTTTATTTTCAGTTGAATTGTAGTTTTGTTGTAAGTTCGTTCGCAATTATCTCAAGAAATAAAGCAAGTTTCGCCAAAAAAATTAATCTTGTATGTTAAATTTCTCATTGGCGTACTTCTGAATGGACAAACAGAGTGACGTTGCTCTCTTGTATGAGACTCTCAATGTGCATGGAAACAGCAATTTCAAGATTCCCTTCTTTTATGACGCGGGCTGTAAATGCTGAAGTTTGAGAAGGGCTCCAACAGCTGCCGCATTTGTCGGTAAAATCCCTTGTAATAGTATCGGGCTACGATGATGGGAAATGAAACCTCCAGATATTGGACAGAGAAGAGTTTAGCTTAAGCTCGTGCGTGTACGAGGCTTTCTATCTAAAGACATACTAAAATAAATTACAGAGATAATAAATTACTCATTCCAGCTCTCTGGGTTTATAGTTTATAATTTAGGCCAACCTTGAAGCATGGATATAGCCTGCGCCAAAACAATTGGAAATCTCAAAATCGATTTTTTGATGCGCAGTGAAAGTCTCAAATCCTCACCACGAAAGTAGATTCGAAAAGAAAAGTGCACCTCGTCATTCCGTTCGTTTAAAACCCCAAATCACCCGCTCATTTATATTTTCAATCACAATTTAATCACTACGACTCTTGTCCTGGTCAGATGCTATGGTGGAGTGTTGTTCCCGGTAAACGATAGTTTCAAAAGGGAAATTAAAATGCATGTGCGCTTGAATTTTTTTCCATACACGGAATGTTAATGTATGTGGAGTTGTCATTTCCTCGCCTGCGCGTAAAATTCCCATTTATTTTGGCGCGCCCTATACCGAACATTCATTGCGTTTACATGATGCCTTGAATTCTTGTATTGAAAATTACTTGAAATTCAAGTTGGGTTTTCGATACATTGATTAAAAATTATTGAAAATCTACAATGTCCACGTTGATATTAATCTAGCTCTACAGATCTAATCTAGCTATCTTACCAATAGAACAAGTGGTACCAATTCGAAAGTAGGGGGCAGCAAATTTATGGCTCGCCCCGGGTGGCAGAAATCCACGCTACGCCACTGCTGTTTAGACGGGTCGCGCCCACCACCTTTCAACACGAAATTTGTCGATGCGGGGAGTGTTCGGGTGGGAGGGAAGTGCGTCTCGATTTTAAAGCGACTCACGTTCGCCTTTTCTGATCAGCTGTTTGTTCTAATTCCATTTTGTATCACTTTAGTGTTCCATTTTATTTTTGTTTCAGTCGCCGTGATGAGCAGACGTATTTTAATGAGGAAGGAGAATCTTTTAACTTATGTTCTCTAGGGTTGGCCAAAAAAGCAATTGTTAAAATAAAAGTAAACAATTGTTAAAAGAAATGGTCTGTGGAAATATTTATTAAAACGGTTGAGCTGAAGCAAAATGTTAAATTAAAAAATTAATTTAACAATTATTATAAGAAAATTCAATAAAATAATAGTCAAAACAAAATAATAAAATGAACATTTTTATGAAAATATTTTGACACCTTTGGTAGAAAGTGTGATGTTTTTTAGAAATGGATTTTGATTGGGTATAAGCTATTGAATTTAGCCAAATCATTATAATAAGGCTTTTTTGTAGAGCATACGATTCTCAACAAAACTGTTATGAAGACATATTCGCTTTCTTTATATATTGACAGTGTATTCTCGATTTATAGTTTTGTTATTACATTAGCATTGCTTTTTAAATTTAACTAATTGGGCGCATCCAGCACACTCAGCGAAAAAGCCGCTTAGCTGAACAGCACAGCGTAAAAAGTAACTCAGCGATATGTGCAGGCTGGATGAGACAGCTGAGTTAAAATTTATTTTGACAGCTAATTTTTTTTTTTATTTTAAATAACATCAATTAACTACCGCTGAGCTACTTAGCATAAAATTTTTACGCTGGGAAATTTGCCAGCCGCTGAGCTAAGCTGCTTAGTTCAGCTAGCCATCCAACGAGCTCAGCACTTAGCCGCTTCTCAGCTGTTGAGTGCGCTGGATGCGCCCATTGTCAGTCAGTAAAATATTTTTTTTTTCAATTGGATGTTATAATTTTTCTTTATACAAGAATAGAAGATATTTATTTAATTTGAAATCCTTGGAGCCAACCAACTCTTGCTGCTAAGCTCCTTCTAATACTATGTTGTTCTTATAAAAAATCTAAATGCTCTCTAAGTTTATTTTTGCTATTGTTGTAAACATTTTTTTAGTTAAAAAAAAGTTAAAAAGAAATATTGCTCTTTTTGTCCAGCCCTATGTAGTTCTCATTCCGTTTGTTCCAGCTGTCTTAAAAGCGACTGGACTCAAAGCGAACCGTCTAAACAAATTTTCGCTTTGGGGCGCCCCAAAAGGAGAGACAAAGCGAACCGTCTAAATATGCACATAATTCCAATTAACCATTGTACTGCGACACGTCATCAGGTAGAATTTGTTATTTCGTATCGAAGATACGACGTCTAAAGAGTGAAGAGGACGGCACAACTTCAAATCGAGTCGTAGATCACAGGCCTGCATAGGTAGGTGTGAGAGGAGCAAGGTGCAGCGACCCACGAGTTCTCCAATTGCTGATTTTCCAATACTTGAAGGACGATTTATTGAGAATAAGCATCACCAGCCGAAGGAGAAGGGATTGGGACCGGTATCCAACATCACCCGTGCTCAGCATCTAAAAACGGTCGCAGAGCACCAAAAATTCGAGTTATTCAAGCAACGCAAATAATGAGATGTATGACTACGATGAATACGAAGTCGCCTTAGAATAACTCAGAATATAGCCAATGTTTCATATTTTGCCATATTTCTGTTAAAGACAAGATTTTTGACCCGGTTAACGCAGTCGACAGGGGCTCCATTTAAGGCAATTTGACAGAGGTACGAGACGTCTAAAAAAGAGATATACAGATAGCGTAGAAGAAGATCTACGAACCCTAGGTATAAGAAGTTGGAGACTTCAAGCCAGGGACCGACAGATCTGGAGTAGGATGTTGCAGGAAGCCAAGACCGGTAACAGGCTGTGGAGCTATTTATGAGGATGATGATAGAGGGCGGATGTTGACGCATTATCATTGGACAGGATGATGTATTGAGATTTAGATGCGTTAAGTTTTAGTTAATTTAAGGAAGACCAATGAGTTATGTTATGCAAATCTTCTGAGAGTTAATTTATTTTTAGTATCACTAAAATAAATCATCATCAGGATACATATGTATGTACGTAAGAATGCTTTACTATTAGTGGAAGATTTTATATAATATAGACTAAACAGTAGAGGGCCTAGGATGGATCCTTAGAGAACGCCAGCAAAAAGCATGGCGGAGGAGGAAATTAAATGGGAAATCTTTACCTGGTGTAAACGAGCAGCTAAAAAGCTATATATGAGCGTAAGGTCAGAAGAAGCAAAACGAAAATGTGTACAGAGCTTATGTAAAAGAACGGAGTAATTGACGTTATCGAATGACGAAGCTTTAGAGAAGTCCAGCAAGAGTAGACAACATACCGAACCAATTTTCTAGAAAAGAGGTATAGAAAGGACAAAGGTGATCTGAAAAAGTCGAGCATCACGGTATGAGCGGTATGATAAATGGCTGAACGAAACGTGTTGCTGAATGACTGGTTCCGAAAGAGCTAAATTCTTTCTAAAAAGAGCATCGAATAAGTACGACATGCAAACAAAACAAAAGGTCTTCAGAATGGTGCCTCGCAAGCGAGCTGAAAACTCTTAGCTCCATTAAATTCGTTCCAAAATCGAGGTCATGCTGGCAGTTTTCTTTGATTACCGTGATTGCACTTCAAATTCTTTGCTTAGTTGGACCACGTCTCGGTCAACGGAATTTGAATTTTTTATGACCGGGCTAGACGACGTATTGATTGTAATTTGTAGATGTACATTACAAGCTTGCACGTGCGTGACATTTTTTTATCTCTAGAAATAAACTAACAAAAGACTGTGGTATGAGGAATACCATTTGTCTATAATATCATAGGAAAATTATGATTAGGGTGCGCCATCTAGACCTTCGGAATTTCAAAATCAAATAACTCTGACATTTTTTAGCCGATATCGATAAATGTACACGATTCTGAAACGTCATTCATTACCATTTTATCTAAGAAAGATTGCACTGAAATTGTTGGGATTTACTTTGAAAACAATCATTCAAATGTGAAAAAGTCTCTGAGACACCCATTACTGAAATCTTACGAGCGACGTAGCGACGAAAAAGCGAAAAAGAGCTATTTTTTATTGTTGTTTATCGAATGGAGGTGGTCTTTTGAATTCGGGCCATAATGAACGCAGCGCGGCGCGATGTGATTGTCCTTCAACGATTTCTGTACGAAAAACAGATCTGTGATTCACGCCAGAAGCGACTCGGTTAATATTATGTAGATGACGACAACGGTACTCCTATTTAGCTTCATTGTACATAGATATTCTACTTAAAAGAAATGTTTTTAAAAAGTTAAGGACGCACCAATTTATCTCGCACCGGGCGCCAAACAACCAAGCCCCTGTGCTGGAAGTCAAGTCGTGTGACAATCGCCTGTAGATGTCGGTGTCGACTCGTCTTTTAGTTGGTGTGCTGAAAGTCATGTGGCATGACAAATCGCCACGGCGTTTCAGTAAAATTGCGATTTTCAGTGCAACATCGACTAAAAGTTAAAATAAAAGTACAATAAACACGACTGTCATGCTGTCATTTAGATGTTATGACGGCAAGAATCGACTATAAGCACACCGCTCTACTAGCTTCACTTTATATGACAGAAAACACGACTTTCAGCACAGGGGCCCTAAAGCCGGCACTGACTGTACTAGCCTAAGAAAGGATATGTTTCTGAATTTTAAAAGTAGTTCCAAACCCCAATTATTTGCAAAATATCAAAATTCTATATAATTCATGAAATAGAGACACTTGAACAAAAATATTTAATTTTCTATTTTTTTTTTCACTGACCCAACCTGAATACAAAATTTCAACAAAATCGCTTATAGTCGGGGGGACACATGTGTGGTCTATTTACTGTGGAATGATCTTAAAATTGAATTATAAAAATTTACATAAAAATAATAATCAAAGCATATTTCAACAATATTTTCCACAAGGGATGAACATCTTTTTCTCAATTTTACATAATTTTCTTCATATTTTATTTTCTTCTTTAAATTTAAGGCATAAAAAACCATCATCATTAAATATCTTTTTTTTTTCGTTTTAAATTTCTATACTTCCGATATGTTTCTTTTATGTTTTATTAATAATATTTAATATTTATGGAGTTTTATTTCTGAATACTTATAAAAAACAAAAAAAATCGCATTTTTTTAAATATTATTATTATGAATTATTATTATTAACAATAAGCGCTAATAAATTACTACTGGAATGACAAGATTTTTATTTTATTCTTTCTTTCACTTTTCTTCTCCTTAATTTTGCGTTTTATTTCGTAAATATTATTTTTTGGCAAATTTATAAAAAAAATTAATAAATAAATAAAAAAATGAATTTTGTTTTTTTTATGATGTATAAATGAAAAATAACATTTAATATTTTGTTTTCTTGAAATCATATTGAGAATTTAATGAATGGAAGACCTTTTATTTAGATGTTATTTAAAAAATATATATATAATTACATATATTCATATTCTTATATATGTATAATATTAGAAAACATTTTTGTGTGTTTGTGTGTTGCGATTATAGAATTAAGAGTGATAATAATAAATATTGAAGGGAGGACTCGTACATAGTTTTGTTTTTAAGTTTATAATTAATAATAAAAAAGAATAGGTATGGTTTTTTATATTTTTGGAAAGTATCGTCATATATTTTTTTTTTTTTTTGGTTTTTTTGTGAGAGAAAGCACTTTGCACATTTCGTATTTATGAAATTCAGTTTTGTATATATGTATATAATATATTTGTTTTTTTATTTTTTTATTTTTATTAAAGAAAACACGCTTTAAATGAAATTTTCAAATTTACATGTAAAATTTTATCTTGCCATAGATATACAACAAGGGAAATTAATAGCCTTTACTTGGAAAGGTAGTGGTACTCGATTTTTCTATTTCTACTGCTAAAACCCAAGAATAATAACTGTAGAAGAATCAGGGCCGGCGCTTGGGTTTTTTGCGCCCGGTGCACTATGCCATATTGCGCCCCATAAGCAAATTTTTGAACGCAGTGAAGGACAATGGGAAAAAGACACAAACACTCGCTGAATGGAAGAAATAATTTTTATAGTTTGGGCAAAATTTAAAATTGCACCATAATAATGCGTATAACAAAAAAAAGGCTACATATATAGAAAGTTGCACATGGGTCAACAACCACCCAACAAAATCGATTGAAAACGTCGTTTGCTGAGAAGAGAGCAGGTGAGGACGATGGGGCGAGCAGATTTTTTGAGCCTCTGACTTTTACGAAATTTTTGAATCAAGTTTTGATAGGTGTGTGGTTGTTGTTGTTTTTAACTCCCTTTTACTGGGAAAAGAAAACGCATTGTAACTTCAGGTCGAAGGGGGGATGTACAACCAGAACTATCGATTGTGAGCCGGCCAATCAAAATTCGTTGCGCTTGTGGGTTTGATGAAAATCTGGATATACATAAAATTTGACTGTGTATGCCTTTATAGTTTATTGGAAAAGTTGGCTCTTGTGAAAACCTATGCGATTATTCATCGAATTTCAGAAGCAATTGGACTATTACAGCCAATTTTTGTTGGTTGGCCCGTGTGAAACTGGCCATATTAATTTGTTACCCAAGCTTCACCGGCCAAACTGCGCAAGTTCGAGCCAATTGGTGCACTGAACTTTAATTTTTCCCTGAGTTACATTTTCACACATTGAGCTTAAGAAAAATAAAGCCCGAGTTCGTCCAACAGAACATGAAATTGAGGTTGAACGTAAAAGCTCGCTCAAAAGAGAGTAATCATCTGGACTAATGGAATGTCATTCCAGTGAGCTTTTGCATTTCTCACTTCTGGCAACAACAATTTCAAGCACAAACTGTACATGGCAGCCGGTGAATCCACTTATGCGGGTTGAACTGAACTTTATTGAACTGAAGCCGGTGATGCCAGCGTATAAAGAAACAAACAAAAACGAGCAATTAAAGAGGAGTTCTCGTCACAAGGAGTTTTGTTGTCCTCATTTCGTCCATTTCCTTCTTTTAACAATTCTTGAAACAGCATTTAAAAGTTCAACAACGGCGCCTTCAAGTTTATGTCAATCACAGTAAACAGCAATACACAATACAGAGCCATCGGAAAATTTTTTCCTGTGTGTGTGCTTTTTACAGAATTTTCAAAAAGCTCCAAATAAAAGAGAGATTTTTCTCTCACTTGGAAGATGTTTTTCCGAATTTCGAAGTTAAGATCTCTGGAAACTTCCTGCAGAAGGAGACGTTAAATTTCCCGTGTTTTCTTGCATGAGAAAGCACTAGGACAGAAATTAGGTAAATTGGTGTAATTTTTTTTTCATAGTTTTAAATTTTTTTTAAATCTTAATTTCGCCCGATGCAAGTGCACCAATCGCATCTATGAAAGCGCCGCCCCTAAGAAGAATATACCTAGTAGATCTATTGATAAATCCTAATCCTACCTAGATGTAGGAAGCATAGGATAATTTTTGTAGCTGCTATTGTTTTTATAATATCACCGGAAGGACATTTCATAAGCATTACAACGCTCCTAATTCAAGGATCTCAGTCAAACTTCATATCTTAAATTCTTGCCACTCGTCAGCGTTTACCTTAACTTAGACTAAAACCTCATATTGCTGCAATTGGAGTAGGGCAAAGTAGCGCAGAAGTAGTTGCCACGCCTATGGCACTTTTGTGTAAAGAGTGAAACCCTGAAAACAGTATACCATAAAAAGCTTAGATGCTTCTAAAGCTTACTGATTTGATTCCTTCAAAAAAGGATGGTTTCAAGACTAGCCTCACCTACATTATTTGGAATTATCTGATCCTGATTACAATATACATATCTGCATCTGTAGATATGATTTGAGGACCTAGATGGATGGGTGAGCCTGGCATATTTTCTGAGGCAAAGTGAGGAAAAAATGCGACCTCTTGACTCTAAAAAACCGGTTTGTATATAGCGGTAATAAACGAAATGATCGATTGCATCATTTTTCTTTACTTTTCACAACTTCGCAGAAACTTCAATTATTGGGATGATTCCAAATTCCATACTCGTTTCAGAATGAGCAAGCAGTTTGCCTAGAAAATGATGCGTATGGAGCACAAAGCAACAGGTGTAACAAAATTAGTGCTGATCGTATCTTTCTTTTAACACTACAATCACAGACTTAACTACATGCTACAGCGATTTTATGCGACAGGCAGTTTCTTGTTGCTTGTGCAAATTTTATTGGCATTCTACAAATTCTCAGGTTGCCGCATATTGAAAAACGTTTTGCAACACATTGAATTGCTGAGAAAGGGGTGCATCAAGGTGCCTAACATAGAAAATAAAAAAAGCATAGTTTTTCAAGAATGATTGCATCATTGAATTGTAGTCATGTGCGAATTTAATCCTCAGGTAAGCAATTCTATTGTCCTGTTGCAATTAAAATAAATTAGTTACTTCAATCATAGTACGGATGGAGGTAAGGCAAAATTGTTTCAGAACAGGAAAGGATACTTTTCATTCAACGTACAAACGCTGTGTGTTACTTCCCTGAAAAGCACGGATATAGTAGCAAGATGGTCAGGAGCAAATCATAACTAAAATATTTTCAATAACTCAAAAATAGGTTTAAAGCAGGGGAATTTGGTAGCTGCAACATTATAGCTGATTGAGGCTACCAGAGGCCCTATTCTCTATTACAATATTGTTAAATCCCATCCGAATATAGTGCAGGTCACAAGAAGGTACCAAATTAAACTACGGCCCACGGAAAAACGTAAAATTTATTTTGGCCCCAGTTATAAAAAGGTTGCCCAACCTCGCTTTAAGGAACAGTCAACGCAGCAGCATCTATTCCAAGAACGACAGCTACCTTTCACTCATCAGTGACAAATATTAGTAAATATCTGCAAAAGTTTTGAGAAATGGAATAGCCTCCGAAAGCCTCTATGATCACTTGTGCCGCGATGGAATGTGGCTACGTGAATTGCATTGGCCAATATTTCATTAGGTTATATCCTTTCGCGCCTACTAACGTTACTTAACTAAATAGAAGATGGTCGATTGGCGAATTCTGCGACATAAAACAAATTATATCTATATATGGATTGAGCTAAGGTTAGTAATGTGCTGCACCTGCAAAAACAACCTTGTTACGAATCGACAAACAATGTATGGATCGGCAAATAAGAAAATAACCTTAGCTTATTGCCCAAGCACGATGCGATTTGTTGTAGCATTTAGACGGATGATACGGATTGACAAATATCCTACGTCAATTGTCAGTTTATAGGCCAGGGGGATTCTCACTCCTGTAGACTTTACTCTAATTCCTTTCTTTGTCGTATCAATTGGCAGATCGAATTGATCACTGCATTGACTTGTGCATCTTCACCCTTAGTTCGTCTTTTAGTCACTACACCATATACAAAATGACCAAGTTGCTCAACTTAAGCCACGCCACCATAAACTTAAATTGTTTTAAAATTTTATTCAACGTTTTATTGAATTGTGTTACCTTCAGCAGCACACACCTAATACGACCTGTTTTTACGATTCGACTAAATTATACAATTAGAGGACTTTCGTGTATGCTAGATGAAAGGAAGCAGTGGCGGTTCGTTAGGTTCAGGATAAGGGAAGCAATGCGCAAGGACATCGATAAAAGTATCGAAACCTTTAACTAAAAAAACTGAAAAATAACATCTAGTGGAGTCAGATAAGCAAAACATAAGGAATTGTTTGCAGTCTAATTTCGTTTGTAACATGTTATTTACATCGAATACTATATATAATGGCCATTTTCTAACTCTAGCAACCAAGCTGGTTCGTAAGTTATCGACCATATTGCGAAAATTTTAGCAATTTGGTCGTTCTTTCTAAATATAGATGCGTATATCTCGGCATGTGTAGGTCCGAAAACAGCAAAAAAATAGAAGCTGTTCATTATGATATTGGCTATCAGCGATTAAAATATGAAATTTTTATCCGTACACATAACCTCAAAAAAAAAACTTAAAAAACTGCTAAATTTTAATGATTTGGTTATAACTTCGGATTTTTTCGGTGAACTTATACTTTATAATATAAACACTAACTGGTGAGAATTTCAAGTCAAATTATCTTATACAAATCCCAAAAAATGTCCTTAAATTTGAAAATTAATTTCTTTTAATTTTTGTGCATCGCATCGTATGAGGTATTATCTTTGTAGTATTATTTTATGATGGTGAACAAGAAAATTTGTGGAAAAAATCGGATTGCATTTGTTCGTTCGTAGTGGGCGTTTTGCGCCTTTTTTCAAATTCTGTTCTTAAATAAACCGTCCAAAGAAAAAGCCGTTGAAAAACTGCAACTACTACTTTAATCTCATTTAATTTAATTACAATTACATAATTTTGGCTCAAAAGCTAATAATAATAATAAAACCCTGCATACCTCGTCAACAATCATTACATTCTCCTTGCAAAAAAAAACACTTCAAGCAACCCGTACTCATACAATTCATAAAAATATTCTCCATCCCTTTAAATCATCTTTAAAGAGAATCATAAAAAATATAATGGAAGCTACAAAGTTATCAACTTATATATTGTACACAACCCTCTGTTTTCCAATTAGAATCAACAATATATAAAGAGAAACTTCACCTATCCTCGATCTCTTTTTTCTTGACTCAAAATACATAAACGAAAATTCATATTTTAAGGAGAGCCAAAAACAAAATTTCAAGGCAAAATTTTAAGAGAAAATTTAATATTGGTCGAAGCCAGAACGAAACCAAGAAAACGAAGAGAATATAGTGAAGACAGAAAATTTCTCTTGTCACATCCCGCTGTTTGGTTCCGAAGAAGCTGCGTTTAGCTCAGCTTCTGAGGGCACTGTATTAATGCAAACCTTTGCGTGAGTGTGACTTCAATTGAATTGAATGTGTTGGAGTTTTCACATTGATTTTCTGTGGCAAAGAAGCTGGAGATATTATAGCTTCCCCATGTTGTGTAAGGCCTCGGCCACGATAAGAGCGGCACCAGAAAAATTTAACGTCTCGATTTAGTGGAGAGCGGCACTTTAGTATTGTCACTCTGCCGCTCGCCGCTCATATCACGACCGTGGCTTTAGTGTTTCCAGCGGAGGAAATATATTAAGATTTTTCTTGTGATTAATCTTGATATATTTAAATTTATTTTTTTATGAAGTTGCCTATTTGGTCAAGGGAAGCAGTGCTTCCTTTGCTTCCAAAGAGGAACCGCCACTGAAAGGAAGTAGTTAGCAGTATGCAGTAGTTGAATAGAAAGAAAGCTTTCAAGCTGGGAAATGATGGATTGGAAAATAATATCAGATCGCCAAGCCATTTCATTTTAGGTACCCTTAAGATCCCATACAAGTTACCCGCAAACCAGACGTGCCAAAATTCATTTAAATAGTGCATGTGGGAGAGGATGCCAAGAGATGTGAAGCCTTAGTTGCATGTTCTACAGATAGCAACGGCGAACGCTTTTCGAGTGGCATGCTCTTCTATGTTAGTAGAGGACTATAATCCTGTATCCAGGTAGTATAGCGAGCTAGAAAAGCTAAAGAAGTAGGCTACAAGCTTGCCTGGCAGAATTGCAAGGGAACATGAAGAAAATTTGAATGAATGAATTCCCAACGAATAAAAATTTAGGACGATGAAAAAGAGAGCCGAGGAAGAACTTCGTCTACAGCGTGGAGAGCATGTAAGACTTCAGAAAATGATCTCTAGAGAAATAGCTTTCAAGTGTGGAATCGTACGTGATTATAAACGGGGAAGATGGCGAAAAAACTAGAGGTAGCTACTAAGATCCTGATGGAAGCGAACTTTTCAGGCAGCATCTCGGATAGGTGTTTAGTTAATCGAAATCAAATGGTAATGGAGCTAACAGAATATGGTGTAAAGCATACGTTGAGAAAAATTCTTCGTTTAAAACATCGGTGTTTGACGGAATATGACTCTATAAAAAGAGAAAGATTGTACAAATTTATAGGAATTAGGAGCATCCTCCCTTTTTAAAATTTATTCATCTTATAATTGTTTGCTTAATTTGCCATTTAATTGTATAGTACATACGCTTTTAGCGGTATAAGATACTGTAAATCTTGATGTACTTGAAGTAAATAAATGAAATGAAATCCTCAAAGCTGGTACGAGTGGTTGAATGCGCCACAAATAACTCACTGGCAAAAATAAAGATCCAAAATGCAGTAACAGAAGACTTCGAAGTACGACAAGGTAAAACCTCTAAAAGAGAAGAGGATGGACTGGTTCTAATGCTTTTCAACCTCGCTCTACAATGGGTGATATGGAAAACTTCAGTCCAAAGAAATGCGTACCAACAGCAACATACTCTGTACGATTATTTAGATATGCATATAACTCCGCCGCCGTCTGGTCCCAAGTCTAGGGTGTGAAAGGAGGAAGGTGGTCGACCTGCCGAATCTTAGAATACAAAACTACAGGAAGGGCCCTCGCCCAATTAAAACGTAGTGAAATTCGTTTTGTATGAGTGCCCACGCTTTGGTAGTTGTTTGTACACTACAAGCGTAAAAACCGAGTAAAATAGAGGAGGGGCAAGAGCGAGTTAAAATTATGAGTAATCTAAAATAAAATCTTGCCCCCACAAATGAACTTTTTACACGGCGTCACTCCGAAATCTAAACAGCTGATCCCCTTGAATTTTGCGTTGGGTCATTTAATGTAAACAAAGAAATTCAACCAAATAACATTTACATTATTTGGACAATTTATCATAGTGATTCACATATTTATTAATGTAAATATCTAATATGTGTGTTTAAGCACTATTTTATTTAGCACATTCACCTGAAGAACGATTTTTCTCGTGCATATTTCCATTTATTCCTGCATTAACAAACTGCACAGTTCATTGTTCTTTTTTTCACAGAAAACTCACTCACTAGAACTTTAATTATACTTTAAACTATTCTTTATACTTTCTTTCTATTTTTAAGTTAGTTTTGATAAATAAGATTTCGGATAATTTTATAAAAAAAACTCGTCTTAAAAAAGTATTCCACCGAACGCGGGAACACAAGCAGCTAACTAACCCAATTTGACAGTTGACTAACCCCCAGATTTCACTACGCTCACATTACAGGGATTATACACACGAAGGCCTTTCCTGTAGTTCTCTATTCCAAGTGCCGAATTGACCGCCGAAGCTAGGCAAGAAACCGCATTTTTTAAAGCGGCACCGACAGTAGCGTATCCGTTGCAGGGAAGTCCCGCTCGAACCGCCAGCTAACGGATCAAAGAAGAAGAAGAAGATATGCATATAAAACTAACCCGGCCTTTACACGGGACAGTTCTACTGACGCACAGTTCTGTCTGGAACTGTCAAATACTGTCCAGCCAGCCGATTAGCGTTCGATCAACTGACAGACAATTCATTCTAAAACTGTTTTCACACGTTGTGGTGTTGCAGTAACCGCTTTAAAGTGCTTAAAAGTGCTTGAGGATATCGAAAAGGATGAAAAAGGGGACACAGGAAGATAAAATATTGGGTAAATCCGCTTCTTGTTGTATGAATTGGTAAAATAAAAGTTGCCATTTTGGCCTGAAAATAAATTTTTATATATTAAACTGAAATAATAAAATAAAATATTCAAAGAGCACTTCGCATCGTACCGATAGGCAAGCTCTTGCATGTAGTTACCACCTTAAAATCACTTTTCGCCAACTTGATTTCACAAATTGTCAAATTACTTTCTAGACAGTATTGTCGAGATTGTAATCTTGCCAGTACTGTCGCGACAGTAATAAAGTCGGGATTGTAGACGTTTACATGAGACAGTGACAGTGACAGTAACAGTAATACTGTCCCGTGTAAAGGCCGGGTAATGTCGAACTAATAGAGGCCGCCGTAAAGGATATAGGCTGAACATTAACAAAGAAAAAGCTGATACAAAAGGGTAGAGCTCGCAGATTTAGAATGGGAAGAAATATAACTATCGATGAACACAACCTAGAAGTAATCAATAAAACAGTCTATCTTGGGCACAGTAGAGCAATCCAAATTAGTGAAGAAATATTGTTAAATACAAAAGAAAAAAAAACTTAACTAAACGTTTTTTTTTTGCAAATTTCACGACCACTTTATTATTCAAATGGTTTAGGTTGTCAAAAATTGTCGTTCTATGAACACTATTGAGGCCTAGATAGAGTAATTTAGAACTTATCGCTGAAGGGGGAATCTAAGACATTAAGATACTTGTTTGGAAATTTTGAATATATGAGTCGAGTCATGTGTTGTGATAAATCGTTTGAGCTTGAGAAAGTGATGTCTCATTTGAATTACGGGTTTCAGAACAGTTACCTAAACACAATTTAGCTTTTCCATTCTAGGCCCTTGCGCTGAAAGTCGAAATTCGACGACTGACACGTCACTTTCTTCAACTGAAACGACTTGTCACGAAACCCAAGCCGACTTTCAGCACAGGGCCCTTTAGGTTTAAATGGAATAATTGACATTATTTTAGCACTTATATGACATCACGGTATTTTGTGAAATGTAAAATCATATGGCAAGTTAAAAACTGTTATATATATAAATGCATGTTTAACATTAATAAAAAATAAAATGATATAATATAAACTTGGAAATTGATAGAATGTGAAGTTGATATAATAAAAGGAACGTTTTTTTTTATTAAACTAAAAAATATGTTTTTTTTGGTTGTTGTTGTTGGTTTTGTTCTATATACTTTTATACTATTGAAAAGTTTCATTTTTTTTCATTTGTAAAATCTTAATAATTAGAAGTAGTCTTGTTAATAATGTATGTTTGATTTTTTTTTATACATAAAATAAATAAAATAACTATTAAGTATTTTTTTTATATACTTACATAATAGGAAATCAGTCTAAATTGAATTTTCATGGCAAAAAGTAACAAGAACATCCACCAGACTGACTCTTCTGTTTTTTTTTAATAAAAAAAATTAAAAGAATTTCTTTCTTCAACTGCAAATATCCTACGAAAATTAATTTTGTTTTTTTTTATCTTATGATTATATAATAATAATAATATATATATATAATTTAGAATTCTATTTTGTAATAATTTTTTTGTTTTTTTTTATATATATATAAGCCGATTGACAAAATCAATAACTTTTTATTTTTCAAATTTTTAATATTTTTTTTTTGCTTTTGTTTTACCCAGTACCGGCCTTAGGAGCGGGCGGGCAACCGCCCTAGGGCGCCATATCCCAGGGGGCGCCGAGATCGAGTATTGGGTTAATTTATTTAGTTATTTAGGCAAGATATAACACCGGATATGCACAGGAGATAAAAAAAGCTAGTGTTTGAAAAAAAACGTAAAAGGCAGCTGGCAAAGGCGCTTTATTGTACGTTCTTTTGCAACTATTGTCTTCCAGTTTCTACCAATAAACCAGTGCTGGGCAAAAGCAGCCCTTGAAGCGAGACGAGCTTGCCCGGAAGTTCCAGAGCCCTCCAATTCTGCTTGTGAGTTCAAGTGAGAAAGGTATAGGACCCTTTTTTAACTTCCCAGTATAGGAAGTTATTGTAATCGGTCCGAAAATCGAAATCGAAAATTTCAACGTATTTTCATCTTTCAAGGTCCCAGGAGCATTTTAAGCAAAAAATTGGGAGGAAGTATGTGTGTGTGTGTATGTGCGTACGGATGTGGTCATTTTTTCCTGCACGATACCGCGCGAACCAAAACTGATATCGACTTCGTTGAGGTGTTGTTCGAAGCGTATTAACCGAAATATGATCTGAAAAGAATTTCATGAAATTCGGTCCAGCCGTTTTTTTGTTTAAGCGAAGTAAGTGGTTTTTGTACCTGCACGATATCGCCCGAACCACGAAAGATATTGACTTACTTGAGGTGCCGTTCGAAGCGTATTAGCGACAATATTATCTGAAAAGATTTTTATAATATTCGGTCCAGCGGGTTTTTGGTTTAAATGACTTAAGTGATTTTTGTACCTGCACGATACCGCGCGAACTAAAAACTATATCGACTTCATTGAGGTGCCGAAAAACATTAATACATCAATTTTATATACATTTTCGTCATCCTAATCTTGTAAGTGCGCACATTTAGTTTGACATTTTAGCGAAAATATTGATAAACAATTGTGACAAATTCTCGGTATTATGCATATATTCTATATTGCCTATTTTTCATTTATTATTAAAATATCTAATCATAATATTCAACATCCATCATACTGGGAAGTTGATCGTGTGGACCGAAAGGGTCGAACCCACATCCCAACTAGCTTTCTCTTGGGTTTAAAGAAAAAAGAGAATTATAGAGGTTTCTATACTTCGCTCACTCAATCTCCCAAGTAGAAGGGCTCCATGTACCAAAACAATCTATCTTTGCTAGTCCTCTGAAAAAGCCAACTATTGCGCGGTTCTGCAATAAATGGAAACTTATCGGAACTTTAAATTTGAATGACCAGACTAACGAAACCAGAGCCACCGGGAGTACATCGCAAGACCCACAAGAGCAAAGATGATAGTATTTAAGCTAAAAAGAACAACTGCAGACAAGCTGTGCAGAAAGAAGAGAAGAGAGTATCTAAACAGGAGGATCCTACAGATACAGGAAGACTTCAACGAAGGGAGAAGTAGGCGAGCCTACAAAGGAACACGCCAGATGAGCAAAAAGTTTCAGCCAAGAACGGCTATATGCAGAGACATAGAAGAACCTTCTATCAGACCCGTATAGGACAAAGGAAAGATGGAGACAATATTTTCAAAACTTATTGAATCCAATCCAAGGAATAAACGAAGACTCACAGGCGGAGGCAATTGTAATCCCTCAAGATAGTATTCCAATAGAACCAATAACACTGGAATAAATCCCCAGGCATCGATGAAATCGCAGCTGAGCTACTAAAGGAAGAAGGACCGCGACTCTTAAGAAACTTGCACGAACTCACATGCAACATCTGGGAGGAAGAAATTATACCAGATGACTGGAAGAAAGCGATTATATGTCAAATCTACAAGAAGGGAGGTAAATTGATTTGTAAAAACTACAGAGGCATCTCACTCCTCAGCACCAGGTACAAAACCTTCACAATCCTCGTGAAACAAAAACTAGAACCTATAGCGGAAGGCCTTATAGGAGAATATCAAGCTGGTTTTATGACAAACAGGTCAATATCGGACCAACTGCTAACCTTAAAACAAATTCTGGAGAAAACCAGGCAAAGGAATATAGATATATACCAGATATTTGTCGACTTTCAACAGGCATATGACTCGATAAACAGAGAGAGGTTGTACAGGATCCTATTGGAATTAGGAGTCCCCTCCAAGCTGGTACGACTGGTGAAATGAGCAACGAATAGCTCCTTGGCGAAAGTAAGGATCCACAATGCAGTAACAGAAGAGTTCGAAGGGCGACAAGGTCTTAAACAAGGAGATGGACTAGCCCCCATGCTTTTAAACTTGGCCCTAGAATGGGTGATAAGAAAAACATCGGTACAGAGAAGTGCCTCCATATCAACGCAGTCTGTATAACTACTTGGATAAGCGGATGACGTGAACATCGTGGGAAGGTCCTTCTTGGCAGCAAAAGAGGTCAATGTCGAATTAAGAGAGGCGGGCAAGGACATAGGGCTGAACATTAACGAAGAGAAAACAAAGGTGATGCAACAATCCAGAGCTGCGAGGTTTAGAATGAGAAAAAATATAACCATCGACGAACACAATCTAGAAGTAGTCGATAAAACAGTCTATCTTCAGTCTACAATTACAAAAAGAAACGATGAAAAGGAAGAAATAACTAGACGAGTACTACTGGCTAATAGAGCTTTTTATGCCCAAAAACAAATCCTGCACTCAAGATTTGTGCACAGAAAAACGAAAGTTTCAGTCTACAAAACAGTAATACAACCAGTACTGTGCTATAGCAGCGAGGGACTATGACCCAGGACATAGAAGAACGAGTCAACAGGTTTGAGAGGAATGTTCACAGATGCATAATAGGCCCAAGAGGATGGAATATGGCGAAGGAGGTACAACAACGAGTTGTATGAAATTTTTGACCACCCAGTACTCTCAACGTTTATAAAAATCAACAGACTAAGACTAGCCGGCCACGTAATCAGGATGGACGATAACTGTATTCCAAAACGGCAGAAATTCCAGGAAATAGACCAGTAGGTAGACCCAGGAGGAGATGGATGGACTCTGAGACGGCTGACGCAGAGATAATGCTCAACATGCGGAACTGAAGAACTGCTGCAAGGAACCGTCAAACTTGGGGAAATGCCCTAGAGAAGGCCAAGGCTCGATTTGGGCTGTAGGGCCATTGGATGGATGGATGGATGGAGACTGGGCGACGCATTGTTTGCAGTTTGTAGATGTAAGTACTTTACAAACTTGTACTTGGATCAATTTTTTTTATTTTTTAACAAAGGTCTTTCGTTTTCCCAAAAATAGACTGACAAATTACGGTGGAATATAGAATACTATTTGTACATATCACCATAGACAAATTATTCTATAGATGGGAATAGTAGACCGATGATTGGCGAGCTTGTTTCTCTTGTGCATCGATAGTCTTTAAGTATAATAATCCAAGGAACGAGTACATTCAATAATATATTTGGTGCAGATCCTTTTTTTGGTTCAAATTTGCTATCGTAAGCCCGCGTGTACAGCTCAGTTCTCGGACATTTAAATCTTTTGGCCAAGTGTGGCCGTCGTCAGCCCTTATGTACTCCCAAGTGGACGATGTTCGCCCGTTGTAAGGCCATCTTTTATTACTATTCGGGTTATTGTATGATTTGTGCATTTAATAACATAGGCATCCTACCTAAAAGAAATGTCTTTAAAAAGTTAAGGGCGCATAAAAATATAAAAATATCTCGCACGGGGCGCCAAAATACCTAAAGCCGGCCCTGCTTCTACCCAAAAGTTAATGAAAGTTAATGATTTCGCCAAAAAAAATTTCTATTTCTAAATCATTTTGTTGTTGTTTTTTTTTGTAATTTTTGTTTTTGTTAATAAGAAATTTCTAGAAACAATGTTTTTTTTTAAAAAAAAGCATATTATTAAATACTTGCTTTTTTTTCTTCATTTTTATTGTTCTCCACGGAATTTACGTTCGCCACTCTTTGATCTTGAGCGGCTCCTTCGTGATCGTGCAACCCATCTACTATCACCTGATTCGCTATCATCAGAGCTGTTAGCCCCGCCGCCTCCGCCGCCTACTACTACACCGCCACAATTTCTATCGCATGAGGAGTCCCTACTTTGTTGTGCGGCATTCCTAAACATGCGCCTTTGATTAATATTGTTAATTAAATTATCATTTTGTTTCATGTTAGCTAATAAACGTAAATTTGGATTTAATCTATTGCAGGTGTCTGGGCATGGTGGTGGCGGTGTTGATGGCTCAAAATCTTGATCTTCAAAAAATTCCATATTAACATTTCTGTAATATTCTTCAGTTGGTTCCCCACCTTCATTAAAATATGAAGCATCATTATCACGACAAAATTGTTCATATAATACTGAACCTGATTCATACTCATTTTCAGTATAAATATCCTGATTTTGTGGCTGATGTTCTTGTCTATCTTGTATCCAATTACGCGGAAAATTTGGTATTGGTGGCGGCAATGTCTCCCAGCGTGGTGGCGTCGGTGGCACCCGACGCAACACCTGCGGCGATAATGCTGCCGGATTCGTTCGTATTGTCATATTATTTGGTGGCTTATAGCTACTATATGGATGATCTGGCGGTGGTGGCAGCATCTCGCATATATTCATTGGCATACGTACTGGAGCATTATATTCACTAGAGCTAGGACTTGCCGAGCATTTGCGGCAAGAATCATCTGATGCTGTGCCACCACCACGCTGTAATGTTACTGTTGCATATGGCTCTGGTGGTGCTGAAATATTATTTATTTTTGGTGTTACAGCTACAACTTCAGCATATTCAGATGGTATTGGCGGTGGACCAAATGAATGTGTTGGCTTTATTGTTGTATTACCATGTAACCACAGTGTATGTGATTTATCTGGCAAGGAAGACGTCAATACTGGGCCTGGATATGATGCTTTTAAAATTCTCTTATTTCTACGTGCCCAGAATACAGCAAATATTGCTCCGCTTATTAAGCAAACACCAAGAATCCCTAATGCTATTCCAGGCATCCATGACATTGTCCATGTGTTCAAAGTTGGATCAGTTCTTAAAAAAAAGGAAAATATTATTAATAAACAAAATTTACTTTAAACAAAAATACTTACTTTGGCGGTCGGGCAATAAATGCTGGATCCATATGTAATGGGGCTGGCGGACTAAATGGCCCAAGTCCGCCCGCTGTTAATGGTGCAACTCTGGCGATGTACCTTCCGCCAGGACTTAAACTATTTATAACAACTGATTGTGTTGATGCGTTTAGTGACATTTGTCCAAGCAGTTTGTTAGTTATGTTTGATTTTATTTGTATCTGTTTGGGAATTTAAACAATAAAATTATTCGTTTTGATAAAGTAAATTTAGTTAAGAAATTTAATTATTGGTTGGTTAGGGCGTCAGTCTCCAGCGAGGTGGGGGAGCAGCATTCCGGTGTTCGGTGGTCAAACATCAGAGAAATGAGGGAAGCAGCATGTAGTCTATGTAATTACGTGCGAGGTGTACCCAGTGCCGGCGGATCGTGTTAGGCCCGTGTGGGTAGCCAGACAACCAAACTCCTATCCAAACTCCAAACTACAATCTAACTACATACCATTAAGTCCGTTTAACTGAAGTTCGGCCAAGATAGGCTTTGATGTGCCTTTTAACTAGGATTCAGGATCTTGTAAAAGGTGTTTGTTGTATTGCCTGCGCGAGAGCCTTTTCATGTTCCGACCTTTGTATTTTGTGGCTATTTTGGAATGTTGGAAGTTGATGTGCTTGATTTCAAGCCACTGCCGGTGCACCCACTCCCTCAAACTCAAACCCTCCACCAGTTCAGTTCAGATTACGAAACTCCTTCTCTGGGGAAAGGCTTTTAAAACTATTCAGTTTAGCTGCATCTTAGACGGCTCTCATTCTTCTCTAATATATCGAGGGACTTCTCGTTGATTTAGGAAAAAGAATGTAATGCTCTTCTTCCTTTGCTTTAATGACATCCATAGGAACCGCAAGATTTTGAGTCTGGAGACACTGGAGAAGCTTTCCAGGCTCCTAATTTACTTTAACCAGACCTAGAGCTCTTCTCAGGATATCCGCAGCTGGGAGTAGCTTGAGACTACATTTCGTCACATAGCCTTCTCATTCATGGCATTTTTTCTCTCTGGTACTGCGTCTGCATACGCATACCGACGGACCTCTGTTTTTCTGTATTCGGTTCGCCCGGGAGTTGTCTCAGTTATCGTCTCCTGGCTGGAGGTGAGTAGTTTTCCTCTGAGGAGCTCGATAATTACCGAACGCCTTGGTATTTTTTTTGGCAAACTGAAATGGTCTGGATTCAGGAGAGCGAGCCCTTTCTAACGAGGCTCCATTCACCCAAATCGGAGCACCATTGCAAAAGTGCGTAAAAACCCAAAAAATACCAAGGGGTTCGAGAGTTATGCTCTCTTTTGTGAATTCCAAAAGGAGCGCTGCGAAATGCTCATTATCTCGGGAAATACAAAGGCACAACAAAGCCTACCTTGGCAGAACTTCAGTTAAACGGACTTAATGGTATGTAGTTAGATTGTAGTTTGGAGGGAAAAGGTCTTACTTAGCCTCACTTTATATGGCTCTTGACCTGCCTGCACCCCCTTGGAGGTCATGGAGAACAACATGAAAATAACAAAAAATGTACGCCATCTGTAGGAAAAACGCCACGACTTTTATTTCAAAGTTGATATTTATTCAACATGTCCTCCAAGTGTGCAAAATTAGCTTCCGGTTGATCATCACTCCCAAGTATCTTGGGGGCGAGCTCTGAGTGAATGATCTGTTCCCATACCTTGATCCTGAGTTTTGTGCTCAGCAAGCGTCGGACCAGCACTTTCAGTCCACTCTTTAATTTCCAAGATCGCTTGGTTTGCGCACAATTCAATCTTATCGAGGCGTCGCGTCGTTCTATGACCACTTCCCCGATGTGGCCCCCGAACCCAAGCGTGAACTGCTTCTTTTGGGAGTCGCAGCCTCAACACATCATTATACATTGTGATCTACAGGGCAGGGCCTAGGACAGATCCCTGCGAAACTCCCCTTGTTGTCCTGTACACCGTCGACCCATCTTCCGATTCACAATGAAGTGGCCTACCTTCTTTCCTTTTTAGATAAAATACCAAAACAGATTGTGGTGGAGGGAGTGGGGTTGTCTGGCTATCCACCCGGGCCTAACACGATCCGTCAGCACTGCTCGGCAGACCTAGGGAGGCCTATCGTACAGCCATTAGGAGGAGGCCTATCGTACAGCCTGCGGGACCGAGGTCAACAATCCGGGGATCCGGATCCGCGGGACTGCTTAAAAATTATAGATTTTGTTACGTTCATGAATTTAGAAAATACGTTACGTTACGTTCATGAATTTATGATATATTATAGAAATAAGAGCATATCCAACTACTGAGTCAGGTTAAACCCCGTACGGTGATTTATTTGCACGTGGGAGTCCCCTGCCGTAGGCGTATGGTAAGTTAACATTTACTGTCTTCCCATGAACCGGGGTAGATCATTCGTTGAGTTTGCAGAAAGCTTTTCCCCTCAAGTTAACTTGATGTTGGTTCCATGACGGTTCTGGATTGAAGTGACAGATAAATTATTTTACATCGTGTCTCCGTTGATTCAAAATCAAGCTTAGGAGTCACCCTTTGTACTACCAGTCTATCATGTGGTTATGGTCAAGGTACAATGTCTAGTAGCAAGCTTGGGTTGAAGAATAGAGGAGCATAGGAAGGGTTAGGGGAGTCTGGGGGGACGAACTTTACGTTTGAACTGTATGTGCGGTAAACGCATTTAAACAAACACATATGCAAAACCCAGCTTAATCCTACAGTGGAGTTTTCTTGGATTTAACGAAACTTTAAACAACCCGCGTTTCCACGGGCGCTTACTCTGATTTAATGGAAACTCAGTAATTGGTCGCGTTCGGATACACGTACATAAATATACTTAGACGATTTTGTGTTATAGCTGTATTGCTTAGTAGGCAGATATTTTAACGATTTTATTTATGTGGAAGAGTCTAAACTTATGTGTCATCCTTTATTGTATCAGTCCTCCATGTCGTTTTCTTCATGGTGCAATGTCTGATAGTAAGCTTAGCTCGAAAATAGAAAAAAGATATGAGGGGTTAAGAGTAAGCTGAGCCACAACAGTCGGGGTTAGCAGGAGACAGCCTCTTCCGAGTGTTATGCCTCCTGAAACAAGAGAATCCTGCTAACCAGCCGACAAAGGCTGTGACGCGTGCAATACCAGACTACCATGTGAAGAAGGAGGTGCCCGCTAGGTGAGGACTCGACCAAAGCGGAACAATGGTACCCTGTTATTAACCGGTTAAGCCGGCAGGATGCTTTATTAGGGCTATTTTGTGGAATGTAAGGCCCTCCGCACGCGAGTCGATTGATTTACAATCCCAATTTCAAACTTGTTCCACAAACGCGCACAACCAATTTGCAATCAAAATGAAACTTTTGTCCACACACGAGCACAACTGGTTTTCTGTGCCCACATAGTTTTTGATTACGAGGTTTTGTGAAAATGTCTAGTAGTTCAGATGAAGTGCAACCACCTATGTAACTGAAATCGCTTTCGACCGGTAAGAACAGTCGCACGGGACCAGTTTAAACTAGTTTCAAGTCGGTCTTATTTCTGTCGTCCCGTATAAGGACATCCACTTCCTTACAGGGGCAAGCAGTCGACTCGTGTTCGGAGAGCCTAAATCTATTTTTATTAATACGTTGCAATATTGTTAGTGTTTCTCTATTATTTCCCCGTTCTTATATTAGGTGATTCTACTCCCCAAATCCCGCATGTCTAGTCCCGCATTACTGATCCCGCAAAAATTGTGCGGGATCCCTCATTTGCGGGACCCAGCGTTCGCGGGATTGGATCGATATAGTGTAGGAATAAGAATAAATTACTCATTGGTCAACTTTAAGACTAGATGAAGTTTCGTGGCGATTTTCGTCTAGTAAAAAGCCTTTTTTTTTTAATTAAAAAGACTCGATTTTGATTTTTCGGCACTATCACAACAATCATTTAATTAATTCAATTAAAGGAATACAATGATAGCACTAACATATGGAAGTTTCTAGTTTAATTGGAGTATTAGAGACTAGCCCACGAAGAGCAAAACGTTTTATCACCAAAATCTCAACCAGATAATTTCTTGTTAGTTAAAAACAAATATCCCACTCACCTTATATCCTGTTAATTCACCATTTAATAAATGCGATGGCGGTGGTGACCACCTAACATAGGCAGCTGTATTATTTATAACACCAACACGAACATCTGTTGGCGGTGCAGACGGTGGTCCATCCATTGTTTTACCCTTACGTAAATTTGATACTGAACTACCAAAACCAACTGGCAGTGTTGCAAATACTTCATATATAGTATGGGGTTTCAAATCGAGTAATTTATGGGTTTTCTTATCGGTTGTTGTTGATACAAACAAGTACTCCTTTGATAATATTCTTGCATCATTTGTATTTGGTAATATCGGACGGTAATATAATGTCATTGTTGATGGAATAACATTTGCTTCAGTTAATTCCCATGTTATATCTAATGAATTTGATGATGACGGTGTTACACCGGTAATAACAATATTTTGTTGACTGCCCCAACGATTCCCAGGTGGATCTGGTGTTTGAAATTCTGTTTCTGAATCGCCTGGTCGTATAACATGAATAAAAATCTTTTTTACAACGCTGCCAGCTTCGTTTATGGCAGCGCATGCATACCAGCCCTGAAATTGTAATAATTAAATGAACAAATAACATTTATGATAATATAAGGTTTTTTACCTCATCTTTATGTTTAATATCTTTGATTATAAGTTCACCATTTTCATTAACTTGAAATGTTGGTAAATCTGGGAATATTGTTGATGTAAAATCAGTTGAAAAGTATGCTTCTGTTGTGAAATCAGATGATTGCTGATCTTTACCACCAACAGTATCTAAAATATTACGTGATGTACGATTATCTTCAGCTAAACCTTCTTGATATCGTTTCGTCCTAAAGCTCATTATTTTCGCCTTTGCAATTAATTCTTCTTGTGCTTCAGCTTCTAATAATTTTGATATTTCTTCATTTAATTGAGCATTTATTGAATCATTCTTGATTCTATCCCAAACAACAATTGGTTTTGGTCGACCAGATGCACGGCATGGCAATGTTATTGTGCCACCTTCACGTATCTCAACATCTGTTGGTGCTTCAATAAATGTTGGCATTGCTATAATTGAATTATGATTAGTTATAAAAAATTTATGTTCATTATAAATAAATGATTGCAATTATGTTACCATAAACACTAAGTTTAATTGAAAGTGAAACATTTCCACCTTCGTTATAGCCTTTACAAACATATTTCCCTTGATCTTCGGCTCTTGAGTCTTCTATTCGTAAAGTGTTGTCTAGTAAAGTCCTAGAACGTCCTTCTGGTAAATTGCCACCTTCACGATGCCATGATACAACTGGCTTTGGATCACCAATTATTTCGCATGGTATATCTAAGCCTTCGCCTTCTATTACTTCGGTATCTTGCGGTCCGCGTATTACAGTTGGTGGTGTTAGAACTTTTAATATTGCTGGCGGTGCCGTTTTACTACCAGCCATATTTTGCGCTGAGCACTCATATTTACCAGCGTCAGTTGCTTGAACTTCAGATATCATAAGACTGCCTCCTTCCACCATAGATAGTCTAAAAGAAGAAAATTTTGTTACGATTTGTTCGTTATCAATATCCATTAAGTTGGGTTAAAGACCCGAAGATTTCGTCTGGTATTCTGTGTTCGATGAGTCTTGAAAACAGAAAGTATAGTAATAGCTATAAAATTAGTTTTAGTCCAAAATCATTAAGGACATACGCGATTAAACGAAATGAAAACCAATACAGATAGAAATATTTTGATATATGTTATGCTATATGTGTTTCATTCAATCTCTGTTTATATAATATGAATGAATCTGCAAAATCAATATAAAATGACCAGAAGTTGACGACCCCGAAAGCAGGATATATAGTTTAGAAACAACATTTTATAGTGCAGATATAGAATTATGTGTTGACTCTCTCTCATTGAGGAGAGATTTGTGGCAGCTGTGTAAACAGCCGAACTTGGTACTCACAATGCAATTCCAGTTAGTATTCTTTATTTATTTATTACAAGGTCTATAATAAAGTGGCGTAGCGACAAGGTAAAAATTCATATGCTCTATTCAGGTACCAGGCGTCACAACGAGAGGCGGACAGTCCTAAAAGTAGTTGCCATTAATATTAGTTTCATCGTCTTAAACAAAAGTTGTGGCAATAGAAAAGACCGGTAGGGGTATCTAGTAATCTGTGAATACATGCTCTTTTGCGAAGAAAACCCGAGCTTACAGACGGTAAAGTATACTACAGGGAACTAGAGGTTAATCTGATCGTCACTTCCAAAGGCATCTTAGAGCGATTAGAAAAGCACTTTCATGAAATGCTAAATTTCTAGCTTATCGAGGAATGTGAACTTCTTGTCTAAATCGATTGGACTGTTACACAATTTTTTTGTTTTGATTTTTGTTATCGTGCAAGTTCACTTCCTCTTCCTTTAGCACCCCAGACTCCTATTAACCTATCGAATCCTCTATTCCTTCCTTGGAACCAAGCTGCCTACTAGACATTGCACCACGAACGAGTACGACATAACAGATTGCCAGTACAAAGGGTGACTCCTAAGTAGAGGATTAGATCCCGGGATCCCGGCCCTATTCAAGTTCCGAAAAATCCGATATTATATTTCACAAAACCGGGGTTTCCAGGATTGACAATTTTTTTTAAAATGTGTCTAAAAAATACTAAATGAAATGAAACGTTTCTGAAAATTGAGTTCCATCCCGGAATTTTCAGTAGTTACCCAAAAATTTTATCTCTTCATCAAGTCTGACAAGTTCTTTACATTAATTAGTTTTGCTAATGTCTCCTGAACGCTTTCGAATTTCCGAATGAAGCCATTTGCTTTCCAGTTTATCAGCGGCGCTTCAACATACTCAATATCAAACACTCGCTCTAGTATAATGAACGAAATACGAAAAATATTTACCGAGGACACTTGATTACAATTGATTTGTCAATTAAGAACCTGAAAAAACGTAGATTTTTACATAATTTTTTCTTACAAAATTCCGGGGCTATCTCGGGATCTTCTATCAAAGCTTATTACACTCTGTCAAGGCTCTTCAAATAACACAAACATCTAACCGGAGCTTCCACATAACGCTTTGATCTCTTAGTTCCAAAAAAAGCTGTGCGGAGAGTAGTTGCCTTCTTATGTGAGCAAGAACAAGTTTGAGGCTCTGCAATAACGAAGGGCCTGTTTAGACGGTTCGCTTCCAGGAACATTCTTCACGAACTTTGAGGATGAAGGGGGAAGTGGGGATGATGAGAGGTGCCACCCGACTTCTCCCCTCATCCACAAAGTTCGTGAGGAACGCTCCTGGAAGCGAACCGTCTAAACAGGCCCGAAGTCTACGAACGCTATTGCAACATACGTTGTTCTGAAGAGAAACAAACTGAATCAACTATATTAGAGGAACCTGTTCGGAATGAAAGAGGTGCACGAAACCTTCGCTGGAATGATGGCGTAGTCTAAGACACCCAGAGCTTAAGGGTTGCCATCCTGGAGTGCGTCGATGAGAGCTATTTAGGTGATATTTTTCATTTGTTGCAGCCAAGTTTTCGGAGTGTTCACTTTCCTAGGTAGGCCTTTCTTGGAAGTGATTAGTTCTTAGCTTACGAGGCCGAAGATTGGAGTAATCCCAGAAACTTCGAAACAACCGAACATTATTGGCCCTGTCTAGACGGTTCGCTTCTAGGAGCGTTCCTCGCGAGCTTTGTGTATGAAGGAAGAAGTGGGAATGATGAAAGAGATACCGTCCCACTTCCCTCTTTATCCGCGAAGTTTGTGAGGAACGTTCTCGGGAGCGAACCGTCTAAAAATGCCCATTGTGATGATTAGAATTTGAAGTTCAATTTTAGCAAATGCAAAACGACTCTTTTTGGACACCTCTAAACAGAGCTTCTCATGATGTACATAGGAACTGAATCCTTCCGAATTTCGAATAATGCTGGACAAGAAATAGAAAATAAATCGGAAGTGAAATACCTTCGGTTCTGGCTGGATTAATATTTGTATTTCAATAGAAATTTAAGTGATCTTCTTGCCGAGACAAACAAAGCGTTTCACATGACAAAAAGGCTTTTTTATAATAGACGCCAAAGCCCACGCGTCAAGGTGGTC
Source organism: Thereva unica (assembly GCA_949987705.1). Classification (NCBI taxonomy): domain Eukaryota; kingdom Metazoa; phylum Arthropoda; class Insecta; order Diptera; family Therevidae; genus Thereva; species Thereva unica. The sequence goes on from OX465282.1 coordinate 12,771,137, forward strand.
TGCTATCAAGCCCTGATCAGATCGATCTTGAGCTGTAGTTGCCGTATGGTTCAACATATCTCCCTTTTAAGTGGAAAAATTTCGGGTTTTGAAAGACAATACTTAAGAACGTGCTTAAGCTTGTACCGCAAACAATGTTCTCTACGATAAGGCAATTATAAAAAGAATGGACAACTTTATAATCATGTTGATTCGAGGCCTTATTGCTAGAGCGACAATTCTCTTATTGGGGCAGCTAAATAGCACAGAGCCGCTTGTGAACTATTTATCCCTCTAGAGGCATTTTTCTATCTTTACACGATTGGTCTAAAATAGATCGGATAAAGATCTTCTACCACCTGCATCGTAGCTTGCGCGATAAACGCTATTTGATTAATAACAGGAATATGCATCGCCTGAGACTCAGCATACGAATCTCAAGGAGATACCCACGAGACTACTTCACTGCACGTACTCTGTACCAGTGCCGGCGGATCGTGTTGGGCCCGGGTGGGTAGTAGCCCCCCTCCGAATAATTATTTTGTATTTTACCTAAATGAAGCAAAGAAATAAGGCGACTTAATTGTGAATTGGAAGATGGGCTGATAGTTCAGAAAAATGTGCAAAATTCCGCAGGGTTCTATCTTGGGCCATCTCTTGTAGTAATAGTAGGAAGACGCTTCGATGAAATCTAATTGGGATCTACGAGATTAAAGTTTGGCTTGAAAGCCCTGCTCTGACGTTTGCTGAGCACAAAACAGAAGCTGTGTAAATAGAGAAAACCAAGGATCAAGGTATGAGAACAGATCATTAGGTCACAGCCCACCCTAAGGTCCCTGGGGGTGATGATCGACAAAGACCACGTCACACGCTCGGTTACTCACAAATTCCGGAATTTTCCGGATTGGTGCGCTGCTACCCACCATATCCACATTATCCGCCGACAATGCTCTGTACTGATGGTTGGAGGAAACATACAGAGTGCGCAATCGCGCTGAAATACAAGACATACACTAGTTTTACTTGTAGGTTAGTTTTAATGATTAGCAATTTAGGTAACCCACTTTAACCTAAGGGTTCTTGTTCTCTTTCCTAACTCTAGTTCGTGGAAGCTCTCATCTGCGAATGCTAAAGAAGATATAGAACTGGTATAGAAAGGGCAGTGCTGCAAGCTTCTTAAGAAGCGTTCTATAATTGATATAATCCCGCTAGGAAGGAGCTCAAAGTACCGTCATTAGAGACCTTGTGCAGTGAGTTGAAACAAAATAAGAGGAGAATAGAAACCCCGAATGAGCCTTGGAGGTCTCTAGTAAAAATGACATGGCGTTAATATTCGACGTGATCCAGTACATACTACCTTAATAGAATGATTAGAAAAGAAATTCTCAATTCTGGGGGCCCTATTCTCTATTACAATACTCAAATGCTTTTTACTCGAAACTGCTATCCGAAACTAAAATGATTCCGTATTCCCTATTACAATATTGCTTCCTCTAGTAGTAATATACCCGAGCGAAAAGAAAATGAGTACAAGAGGCATCAATTGTGTCGCCCATACCTAAAATTTTATAAATTGCTCGATTACCCTTAAGCTTTCGAGCAAAAATCTAACAATGTTGTTACAGTTTCGAGTAAAAATTAGTCAGTTTTGTAATAGGGAATACCAATTTGTCAGTTTCGAGAGAAATTCGCACAATATTGTAATAGAGAATAAGGCCCCTGTTCTTTAAAATTATGTTCATACTAATAAGTTTAGATTTGACCAGCACTTTACTTTAGGTTCAATCATCATCTGCTACGGTGGAAAGGACGAAGAATGTTTTACGATTTCTAAATCTATTTACATTTTTTTTATAAATGATTTTTTTTAATTCTTGCCTAATACCGCGTTTTCGTGCTCTAAATTTTCTGAACATTCATTCGTAGTTCAAAATGAGTTTGTTTTAATTGAACTTTACTGTTAAGAAAAGTAATTCTAATAATTCTTACAACCAACAATACTTGACTGCAATCCTTAATATTTAGGCTCAATCAATAAACATATTAAATCAAAATGATATTAACCTTTTCCCGCCTAGATCCAATAGTTTACCATCCTTATACCAAAGCACTGATGGCTCCGGTATCCCTCTTGGCGGTGTACAGTTCATAACAACTGGTCCACCAACTAGAGCTACTGTATCTTTGGGTCCAGATCGAAAGTCATCTTTGAGCACTATAAAAAACAAAAATATACATGTAAAAAGTCCTTTAATTTAAAAAAGAAAAGAAAATTTATTACTTGCTATTTGTAGTGTAGCATTCCTGCTGACAGCAATGCCTGCTGTGCTTTTAGCTTCACACCAGTATACTCCAGCATCCTGTTCACGCTTATTGTGCATAACTCTGTGAAATATAAAGAAGAATTTATAATATTGAATGTAATAAAGTGCTAGATTCATTAGAGTCTAACCTCAGGAAGAATAAGGATCCTTCGGGTAGTATAACTCGTCGCTCCGAAGGCACCAGCGGTGTTCCATTATGATACCAAGAAATTTCTGGTAATGGTCGACCTGTAGCTTTGCAATTGAGTGTTAATGGCTCTTCTCTTGCTGCAATTGCATCAGCTGGATGCTCAAGGATTCGAGGACGCTGTTGTGCTGTAATGTAATGAAATTGTTTTGTTGTTTATTATGAATTTTATATTAGGTATTTTTTTATTTTTTTATTTAAAATTAACAGAATTTTAGGGACAGTTTACTAAGGTTGAAAGGAATGCTAATTGAATAGAACGATTAGACAGTTTAGTTTTCTAATGGTTTATTGAATTAAAATAAGTTTTTATATATTTTAGGGCATCGAGAGAATCATAGCCAACTTCAAGAGAGTATTTTTCAAGGACAAACCATATGGTGGGCACCGCGGCCAAGTCATGAATGTTTTGCATTGAAGAATACCGAACCTGAGCGGGGCTCAGAACATCTCTGGTAATTGCTCTTCTTCTAAGCTAGATCAGAGCAGAACATTCGCAGAGAACAAGTGTGTGTGAAAGTCTCGTCGCCTTCCATGCAGAGGCGACATATTCATGCCGATTATACAACTCGCCGGATTTTCTGCATCCGATTCACATCCGATCCGCATTTGAAAATATTTGCATTATAGAATCCGACGGAATTCTGCATTATCGATCCGCACTGAAACTGCTATTTCACCACTAGCTGTCAAATTTTCCACGATTTTTTCGCATATCCTTAGAAAAATAAATATTTAAGTGCCAAAAACTAAGTGTCGAGTTCGGTTTTCGCTCCCGACCGGGTCGGTCGCATCTTCTTGCGACTGGCCCCCATCTGCTAAGCTCAGTGATAAAATAACAGTATCGAAGTTTACTGTTAATCTTAGTTTAAATGAAAACCATCGTGGTTTTCGATTAAGTGTTTTTTTAGTATCATTAAAAGAATCTATGTTTTAAATTCTGTTTCTCGAACAGCATCACGTGACTTTTTATAAAACTAAAATTAGTTTTTCTAAATCTAGTGAATTCTCTTATGGTCAAACCATGAACAAAATGTGTTTTATTCAATTTCAACAATCTCATGAGTTTATTTAAAATTATCAGAGTGCTCTGTTAATTACTAATCAAAGGAACAGTATTGATAAGTATCAACGATTAGACTCAGGGATTATCGAGATTTCTTAAGATAATCTCAACGTAGCATGGCATCTATAAGGGACCGTCATTTTTTCAGCATTGATATATACACATGGAAGCGTCTCAACCATTAATTATTCAGATTTTCAAACCACCGGAGCGACCTGAACTTATACCAGACACAACCCTACAGCGTCGAAATCTAAAGGAATTTATCTAATCCAGTCAATTAACAAATAACTCAGGGATCATCGAGACTTTTCACGTTAATCTCATAGCCGCAGAACAATCATAAGTTCCTGATATCTACATCATACATGTGTGCAAGTGAAATGTTCTCAACCATCCGTTAACTTAAGATCACACATACATGCATCCAGTCTACACTTCTTACTTCTAAGTATCAGTTTTTTCTATAAGGGGGGAATTAACTGTTACTTACTCCCTGTGACTGGTTGAGGAGGTACAACTAGCCACAGCAGCTGGATGTATATTGGATTGATCCTGTTATAAATTAAAGAAGCATTTGGATCAGTTTTATTTAAGTTTTCATTCCACCTGATTCACATGGTAAGGCTGTCCGTCCTTGTTTAAGGAGACAACAATCATCGGTGATCCTTGCCTTATGGTTAGCACATGGTTAGCGGTATGCTACACTGCTACGAGTCACACTATTAAAAAGACACAGGATGGTCTACCGGGAAAGTAGAGGCAAAGAATCTTCCCCTCCATTTCATCATGGAGGTTTTTGGTCATCTTCAGTGTCATGCTTAACATCATTACCGCATGTACCTAAATCATACAGTATACAGTGCTATTACATTGATTGAAATAGTTTAAGTTCCTAAACCATAGCTTCTGTCAGTGTCAATCTTGCGTAACCTTTTAACAACTTCTTACATATAGAAGAGCTAAAATAAAAACAAAACAAAAAATCAAGTGACATCTAAAATAAACACTAGTTTAATAACATTGGAGAGAGAGTGGAAACCACAAATAACAAATAAAGAACTCTTGGTTGAGTATAGCTGAAAAGCTCGTACCAATAGGTGATCTGTTTTTGGATCACGCCAGATTTCCATCTGGTGAAAAAAGAAAAGAAAAAAAAAAAAAAAAAACTAAGTGTTTTTAGTACGTAATTATGGATTCCATTGGGTTTTATTTAAATTTAGACGAGGGGAATAACAGGAAAGAAACTCGGAAAACAATCCAAAATATGTGCCAAGACATTTTCCAGTTACCAAACGTCCAGTGAGTATAGGTTAGATATCGCTGAGCTGTTGGTTTAAGCTCGTACACTTAAGCCAGAACGATAGGCCCATTGTGATGCCATAGTGATCCCACTTTAAACCTGATGTTAAAATGTCGTTTCTTCGCTAAAACCATCTCGAGGAAGTAATAAATCTTCTAAGTTGCGGGATCCCAATCTTCGAGATTTCCGCGAGGGTGCTTAGAAAGGGTTCGCCAAATGTGGTTTACCTTATTCTGCTTAGGGCCGGGCAGTGTCAGACAAGATGTAGTGCACTTTCTGCCTCGTCCAGATTCTTACAGCTTCTGCAGAAATCGTAGGTCTCAAGGCCTAAACGGGGCGAATGTGTCCCTATCAGACAGTGTCCAGTGTCTCCCGAGGCTCAGTAGTGAGGTGGTCCGCTTGAGATCGTAAGAGGGCCAGGTTAGTTTGGCCAAAGTGCATTTGTTAAGATCCCTTCGCTGCGTCCGGCAATACATTGTTAAATGCTCCTTCTATGTCAAGAAATGCTACTAGTGTATACTCCTTAACCTCGAGGGATTTTTCAATGGTTGAGACCAATGAGTCAAGAGCAGTGTCTGTAGATTTGCCCTTGGTATAGGCGTGTTGTGCGCCAGAGAATTCCGAGGTTAGTATGGTCTGCCTCTGATATATTTCGATTAGCCTTTCTAGAGTCTTTATTAGAAAGGATGATAGGCTGATTGGCCTGAAGTCTTTGGGTGTTGTGTGGGAGGCTTTTCCGGCCTTAGGGATAAAAACTACTTTAACCTTTTTCCAACTAGAAGGAATGCAGTTATTTTGAAGGCACCCAGTAAACATGGCCTGCAACCAGGGCATGATATAACTAAGGAAGTGCTGCAGTTGTGCCGGCACTATGCCGTCAGGGCCTGGTGATTTATAGGGCTGAAAGGTGTTTATAGCCCATTTTATTTTTGCTCTACTTATGATAGATTTGATCAGCTGTTGTGAGGCTGAAGAGTTTTTTGTGATAGCTGTCTCAACTGTAGTACTACTCGGGAAGTGGGTGTCCATAAGTTGTTTCAGGGATTCTCTGCTTGAGTCAGTCCATTCGCCGTCTTCTTTGCGTAAATAACTAAGCCAGTGAGTATAATTAAATTAAAAACATAGACCGAAATTTTTCACATCCGCAGTAAATTTGATGCCGATTTGTAATGACAATTTTTGTATGGAATGCGTTTCACGAGCGGATTCTATAATAACAATTTTTCACACTGCATTACCGTCATTCGGTCATTTTTCATCCGGCGTATTCTATAATACGCCAAACGTCAAATCTAAATAAAATCCCATCCGCGGTTAATCCGGCGAGTTGTATAATCGGCATGTCTGGCTCCTGCGACAATCCTAGGTTCTGGACGTGGTATCGTTGTCCCACATAATATATCAGATAATCCACCAGCAGCCTAAGATCAGCCCTGTTTAGGGTGATAACTTCCCTTAAGGCCAATGGTCTAAGACCTGAAACCTCTTCCCCATAGGTTAGGTTCAATCGCTTAACGCAGTCCTCTATCAGGGACTTGGAGCTGGACCAGGATATCAACAGAAAAGATCGGGGCCTTGGACCAGCGACTCAGAGCTTCCTCCGCAGCCTCATTGCTTTTGATATCCCAGGGTCCGGGAAATCAGCAGAACGAGACCCAATTTTCCCTTACCAGACTGTGGAGTGCCTCAACCTCAATGGCGTGTATTTCAGTCTAGAAAATTGAGATCTTAGGTTTTGCAATTGAGATCTTAGGTTTTGTGACACCAGCCCCATACACTATACTTCTTCTTTGACCCATCGGTAAACCAGATGGTTCTTGGACCCTGCGGAAAAATGATCCCTGATAAAAGCCACGAATTTCCTTTGGACAGTTCACCAACCATATGGTCGAACACGTGGCGAATTTAATTGTGATGGAATACCGTTGAGGATATCCATTTGACTATATAACCCTGCTTCTCCGAATGAAACGTTCGCCGCATCGTGTACAGCCGGCGCTCTTTAGTTCTGCTCTAGATCACCTCACTAGAGCAATGTAAGCACGGTTATATAGAGGTGAAGTATTATCTTCGGAATCATTCCCCAGGTTTTGCCAACTTATTAACGACAAGCAAAGAAACAGATGGTTACTGAATTTTTTTATAATGCCGTAGTGCAACCACCAATTTCTTTCCTTGTTGCTACTTGTTGCAGTGTATGAGATATTATCAAAGGCACCCTTGACGTACGCAAATGCACAAAAAGAAAACTGCTTTGCGTCGAGGCTTTTCTCAATGCCCCTTACAAGGGTTATGCATGGCGAACTCAGTAGATTTTCCAGCGTGATACGCTATGCACGAGATTACGATTTAAAGAAGTTAAGCTGTTTTGCCGTTGGATCACAACTACCCTGATTTTTCTACAAAACAGGTCAATATCCCTCCCCACATACAGCTACTTTTGAAAGAGTCTATTAACATAGAATATTTCTAAGCTATGTTGAAGCAGAGTTAAAAGTATACTATCCGTTTGAGCAGATTTCTGCAATGAAAAAAGAAGAAGGGAAAGGAATGAACCTTGTGGAGTTCCTAAAGCAGTGGGGAGTGCAAACACGATTATTCCGGAAGGAAGGAGCAGAGAATCGAATGCTTTAGAGAGATCAAAAAGAACTAATATCGCCCTTGTAGAGCGAGAGCTAAAATCAAAGGTTATGTTTAATATAGGAGTTTCTCAACTATAGAATCTGCGAAAGCCAGATCGAAATATACAAAGCAAGTTCTTAGTTCTCCTCCTTATTTCCTTCTTATATTTAGTGAGAGCTTGCTTGAAGCCATTCCAACTATCCGTGTTCTTAGCTCTGTTGAACAGTCTTCTGGGGCCTTATTCTCTATTACAATATTGTGAGAATTTTTCTCGAAACTGCCAAAATGATATTCTGTATTACAAAACTGACTCGAAACTATAACAATATTGTTAGATTTTTACTCGAAAGCTCAAGGGTAATCGAGCAATTTATAAAATTTTAGGTGTGGGCGATACAATTGAAAGCTTTTGCGCTCATTTTCTTTTCTTTAGGAGACATTTCTACGAGAGGAAGCAATATTGTAATAGGGAACACGGAAGCATTTTAGTTTCGGATAACAGTTTCGAGTGAAAAGCATTTGAGTATTGTAATAGAGAATAAGGCCCCTGGTTTCGAGTCTCCCAATGTCTAGTTCAACAAAGAAACGGCGGTTATAGTGTCTGGTGATTAGAGGTCAAGACAATTCGTAAGAGTCTAATAATAAGATTGTCGCACTCAGGGCCGGCGTTTGGCTTTTTTGCGCCCGGTGCAGTATGCCATATTGCGCCCCCATCATTTCTGTTCATTTTTTGATCGCAGTGAAGGACAATGGAAAAAGACACAAACATTTTGTGGAGTTCCTTTAATAAATGAAAATGAAGGCACGGAAAGACCTTTTCTTTTTTTTCTGAAATTGCGAGCCGTCCAATTTCACCCGCTGCAAATACACCAATTCCAGCTACGAAAACGTCGCAGTTGCCTTGTCCAATCAGAATTTGCTTTGCGATTGATTGATGACTTAACAAAACTCACCATCTAATGCTGTTTAATCCTCCAGGAAGTTTTTCGGTGTTGGCTGCATTTCCTTAACTATTTACAGCACAATCCTGGGCTCCGAAAATCTGTAGTACCATACACTCAAATCTCCATAATAGAGGTATTTATGTCGTTTTCCAAGCCTTCAAACATATTTCTAAGGATAGTAGGTGGTCACTACACTACATATATTAGTTTCTACTGTAGAATCTGGCATAGTAAAAAAAACAGTCCTCTTAACAGCCTTCCTGGACTTACAGGATGCTTTCAGCAACTTCGGAACAGAGGCGATCCAGTTGTTTCTCTCTATAATAGTACAACTAGTACGAATTACAAAACAAGAATTATAGCACCGTGCCAGCCAAGAAAGGATAGACGACAAAATCTGTCCAGTTCCTTTAATATATGATAATGAAGGCACGGTAACACAAATTTTAACTTTTTCTTAGATTTTAATTTTTGAAATTGCACCTTTTGCACCTATGCCTTGTTCAAGTTGCTTTATCTTCCTATGGGCATGGAAGAAATGGGACAGCCAATATTAAAGTAGAGAATAGTTCGGTTTTATTGAATCAAGTCGAAACCCACCAAGACCCGACAGTATGTCTATGATCTACCCTCAAACACTTAAACTTTACAGATTGTTTTCAAATTTTTTCATAAAATTTCCGAGGGGTTAAGGTGCTCCGCTCCAGGGAGATAAATAAAAAATTCGAGAGCTGTGGCTATGTAACATATGTCCTCGGATATCCACGAAAAAGTTGGTCGTCTCTAACGTGGTTTTTATCGTTATTTAGTTTATTTTTTCGTGGGGATAGAACTTTTTGCGTTAAGGTATGCTCTACACTTGGGAATTAAATGAAACTTTTGAGAGGTGATTAATAACAAAATATCAACTTATAGTTAAACAAATCTGTATAAAAAAATATAAAATTCCTTGTTGGATTTATGTAATTTTAACAATCTTTAGACTACTTTCCTTTTATGAAAAAGCACATTCCCTAAAACATACTCTTAAATACATCTTCTATCAATTTTTTCCCTACTGAAAATACACACACAGTTTCAGGTAAAATTTCCTTACACCTGACAAAATCGTGCAGTTCCTTTGAGACAAGGAATTAAATTTCGTTTGGGAAAAAGGGAAGAGCAGCTTAATCTAAAAGGAATTTTTAATGTTGCTTATATGTGACGAATACTCGCGTACCTACATCAAGAGCACATAAGGTAACTTAATTAAGCGGAGTTTTTTCTTGCTTGTAAACTGAATTGGAAGGAATATTTGTAAATGAATCTGCGAACAAGTTAAGTGGATTTTTAGTTAATTATGTGAAGTGGAATTTGTTTGAAAGTAGTTTTCATATGGGAAATTAGGGGTTGCGCATGTAGTTGTTGCTTAAGCTTGAGATGAATTTTATTCATTGCGGGGGTGATCATACGACAATGTAAAGGGTGTTTTTTAAGCCCGATAGAGAACTTAAAATTGTGAAAAATAACACACAAAATTCAATTATATCAAATTCATGACATTACTATTTGAAGATGATTTCGTGATTCTGTCCATCGGGGTTGTTCTTCACGAAGCACATTCCGGACATCCAATTTTGGGTCACTTTCTTGAGTACTGCTGGCCGTATGTCACGAATAACAGGATCAATGTTGGCTGCCAAGACGTCAATTGTGGTTGGTTTATTAACCCGAGTAAAAATAAAAAATGGGCTTATGACGGGCGAATCACGGCCGCTTGGCTTTTTCAGGGGGATATGACGGCCATAGAATTTTTACCCATTTTTAATGGGGACACATTCGGCCTTTCGACGGCCAAACTTGACCAAAAGATTTAAATGGCCAAGAACCAAGCTGTACACGCGGGCATTCTACGGGCAAATTTGGGCCAAAACAGAATGAGCCCCAAATGTATTGTTCAATTTGTTTTCTGAGAACTTGAACATTGTCGTTGTGTACAATGAATGGGACTTTCGATTTATCCTACAAGATTATCGATAAGAGCTCGCCAGTGACCCCAGTCGATTTGTTGTAAGGGACGTGTCAAGTGTGTAGTGCGTGGTGATTTATATTTTAGTGGAAAATTTTGTTATTAAATCGCTAGAAGAAAACAAACAGTGTGTTGATGATGTTTTTCTCAATAAATACTCGGTGAGTTTGGTATCTTTACATAGATGAACATTAAAAAGAATTTTTATAATCGCATTATATACAAACGTATACCCGTCGGTATGTGTGTGCGTGTGTGGTGTACGGCCTTACTGTCCTGCAACGAGCCTTCTAATGCCGTTCATATGGCCGAGGACTATGTTTAAGCACTTTTGGTGTTCGCCCGTTGAAAGGCCTTATTTTATTTTTTACTCGGGCTAGGATATTTTCTTATAGTAGAGCGAATATCCACTTCGCGTCGTATGCCCTTAATAGAAACTACACGGCCACCATACCACCGGCGCACAGTGGGGCAAATTGCCAAAAAGCTGGCCAAAAGTCGAAAAATCGAAGTTCGATTATCGAACTTTTTGCCTGATAAATATCTAGTAGGAGACCCTTGCCACACATTAAAGCGGTTTATGGCCGTCAGATGTCCTTTTCTCTTCGCAGGATCAGTGCAAAAGTGACCATTGCAGCAAGTGATTGTGAGAATTTTTAAGCCCTTGTCGAAGCTGCTATTTGTTGTGCTTATTATTTTACTTAGGATATTTCACTACTTGTAGTCGCCATTTTGAAGCCGCCATCAATTGGTTAATGTTAAAGACTTTTGGCCAGCTTTTCGGCCTTTTGCCCCACTGTGCGCCGTGGCGTATGCCCTAAATAGAAACCATACGGCCGACGTACCACCGTCGTATGTCCGTTATTGGTACTGCAAGGCCGTCATTCCACCGCTAGTTGCCCCCTGCATGGCCGCACTGTCCTGCAACGGGCCTTCTGATGCCCTCCATATGGCTATGGGCTATTACAATCACACCCGTTGTAAGGCCATAATTTATTTTTACACGGGTTAACTAACGTTTTGACAAGCTTTGACCGAGCACTTGCAGGCAGAATGGACGCGAACAGTCAGAGGCGGCGCAAATTACTGTATATTTTGGATAAGATATGATCGGTTTGATCACAACAGTTTAGTTGTCAGGCAAACACCTAGGTTATTGACACGTAGCTGGTAGGGTAAGGTTATTTGCATGAGAGTGATTGGTGGTAAATAACAGATGTCTAAATCACTCTTGTAGACTGCGATAAACTATACAACTATACTTAGAGGCATTTAGATGCAACTGACGCGATAACGAATATTGATGTATTCGCTCATGGTCAGCGTTGATGTTATAGGCACAGTTTTCTAACAATCCAAGGAGACTATTTAAATAAATCTGAACATCATCCGCATACATGTGAAGTTTGCAATCCTTGACAGTATTACAGATATCATTAATGTAAATGAGGAAAAGTAATGGCCCTAGAATGGAGCCCTGCGGAACCCCACATGTAATTGGTGATGGATCAGATATAGAATCTTGAAACCATACATTTTGGGAGCGATTTCTTAAGTAATTCCAAATTAAGGAGATCGCTGGGTGGAAAAACTTAAATAGTCTGATAGTTTAGTTTTAAGAAACTTATGACTGACACTATCAAATGCCTTGATATCTTTGATATGATAATGCAATATCATCATAATCAAGAGCCATTCGAAGGTCAATAGTTACCTTTAGCAGCGCAATTTTGCAGCTATTGCTTTTCGGGACTGTGTACTCGACAACAGAGACCACATTTCACAGTGGGCCTGGAGTTCCCATGACATTAATTTCTCTAGTATACTTTGCCAAAGAAACATAGGATATTGATGAGGCGATAGTCAGAGAGATTTTCCGGGGATTTGCATTTACCTATGTAGGCTCGCTTTTTTCCACTGAAGTAGAAACGATGATGACTTTATGGAGTAAAAAGCTTTGTGAACTTCAGAGTAATCCCCACTGCAAAAACTGAAGTGCCTAACGTTACCTTCAATTAGTTTTGAGCGGGAATTTTCACCGGTATTGTTGACAACCATGGTAAAAAGTTATTTAGTTCGTTAGCAGTAAGGCTGCTCTGGGCTGCACAAACATCATCATGGACCCTAGGTTTTTTACGTTAACCCAAAAGGTAACTACGTTCCTCACAGCTTTGTAGCCCCTAAGGTTCGCTTTAGTTTTATTTTTCTTATATCTTCTAAACAGATATTCTCTCTCAGATATGAGACGTTTTATTTGATAGGAGAGCCAAGGTGAGGTAGGGGGAGCTTGCACAGAGCTGGACCAAGTGCTTGCTAGGATAGTGCGGAACATTCTTGTAACAGTACGGGAGTTCTAATGGCCTTATAATTCCTGTAGGAGAGAGTTTCCTTCTAGCTACTTTCAATTGCAAAGTTCAGGGAAAGATATAGGATGTCGTGATCAAGATAACTTGGTGGGCTGATCTGATTATGAAAGAAAACATTTCCTATAACCGACACGAAGGATGGATTAAAAGGATGGAAGTTTATTGACAGGCTTCAGGTCAAAAGATTTGAAATGGGTTAGGAAATTATTGAACATGAGATCACCCATTACAATGATTTCACTTTCATGATTGGAGGGTACAAATTCCCGAGATCTGTTTGGTTATAACATCAAAGGCTGAAGTCGTGACTTCATAATTTTTATTACGGTTTCTGTATAGGAAGCAAAAGGAAATTACGTGATTTCGGAAGATGATTTTAAGCCGAAGATGGTTAAAAACTGAAGTCGTCCTATAAGCTATATAATGTAATTTAAAGTAAGCCAGGTCATCCCTAACATAGATGATAATTCACCTGTGGGGTGCGCTAATCCATCGCAGTATGGCAAAGTAGGTGGGACGAGTCTACTAAAAGTCGATAGATAGATAGATAGATTCTCGATAGATTCATACCAAATTTGGAGAAGTATATCATAAGAGACGTGATTTACTTCCTCACGTAGTTCCTGAGAAGGCACGGAATTTATAGGTCATACCTTCACCTTCAGGTTGGACGCGAAGCATGTTCTTTTTAAATGCCCGATATTTGCAGATCACGGAATTGGGTTGGAAACAGCCGCCGAGAGCAGCTAGCACCGGAGAATATCCTGGAACATATTATGAGGTCGAAGGAAGTGTGCGGAATGGTGGAAGCAGAGAAAGGCAAATAAATTGATAGGAGAGAGAGGAGAGATAGCAGCTAGATAGCCCTGGCCATGGCGTAAGTGGTCCAAGAAAAGACAGTAAGAAGAAAGTGGTTCTTTTTCTCAGACTGGGCCAGAGACGCATAGAACCGTTTGATGGTACGATTTTGCATCTTGTCGAGGCAAGCCAACGTGGATTTTCGGACGCCTTGATTGTGTTTAAAGCTGGGCCGAATGTAGGATGTGTAGATTGTAGCCAGGGCGGCTGGCTAGAGGAGGAGCTTACATCTCTTAAGAAATTCAAGGCATTGAAAGGCTTGTTTGGCGAGTTGGAATATGTGATCATTCCGTCATAGATCCTCCATTAGGGGCTCATTAGACGATAGGTTTTGCTGCCTGCTGACAGTTACTGCTATGACTGACGGAAAACCAACCGAATAAGGTGATGATTGATGTATTTAGCTGAATATTTTGATTTCCATCAATCATGACTGATGGAATTGATTAACGCTTGCATAAATGTGTAATGGACGCCTTAAAGTAACTCCTAGGATGTTAAGAGTTGAGTCAGCCGTTAATTCGGCTTTAGATTCACGCCGAGAACAGCCGCAAAAATTCGCCAAAATCACTAAATGGACGACCGCTAACCAGCTTCGTCGAAGGCACCTTTCACAATAAGAAAGCTAGGACAGTAAGATGCTGATCAGCAAGCCCCACTGTTTCGGCTCTGATGAGCACTTTCGAATGACCCTTTTATACGCCAGTCGAAGTATTACCTTTACGGCTCGTGCCAGTTTGGACTCAAAAGTCATGCAAAAGGTTTGGTTAATTTAGTCAGTATGAATCTAAAACTACCGTCTGAGTTTGGACTACCAGCGGTGTCTCCTGTCTTAGAGGCATGGGCCTTACAGGCAGTCACATATTCCCTACAATTTCCCTCTACATTTCAGTGAACGGGTACCCGTACGAGGAGGGTTCTGAACTGTTGACGTCATTCAAAGAAAGTTCTAGAGATGTTTGTGCCCGAGCAGGGCTTTCAGAGCCGCCTGAGTATCTGAGAAGACGCAGACAGTCCGATTGTTATCCCCTTGCTGGTTGATTAGTAAAACATCTCCATGTATGGCTAGAGCCTCCGCTTGGTATACCCTGCAGTGATCGGGTAGTCGGAAATCGGAAGAAGACTTCAATCCCAAGCTCTTGGGAAAAGACTCCTCCTCCTACCGGACCCTCAAGCTTATCAGTAAAGAAATTTATGGTACCCTGAACACTGTGTGATTTATTTCTCCATTCACAACGTGAAGGTATGTGGACTCCTTAGTTCCTCGCTAAGGTAGTCTCGGATATGTATGTATAAGCCGGGTTTTTGTGGGGACAATAACAGAGTTCAGCACCTTTATGTGCCCTCTCCAGACTCCGGTCCGAGTCCCAGATTCTTTTATTCTAAGAGCTGCGATGGTTGCGCTTTCCCTTGAAACAAGATTCAAAAGAGGAAGGTACAATGCAACATTAAGGGTATCTGTTATGCATAGCTCCGCACATTGTTGTACTTTCTGTAGTTTGTTTAGCACGGTGGATTTACTCAAGGTTGGTTGGACGATCACTAAGTGGGTCCATTGTGATGTGTTAGTAGAAGCCCCATTTCTTCCTAGCCAGGTTTAGGTAACATTTAAGTTTCACTAAGTGCGAAAATGGATAACTTAAAATTCCATAAAAAAAATTGCATAAATGTCCCAAAAAATTAAACAAAAATTTTTGTAACGGTACTTCAGTTGCATAGGTTCTATTTCCCCGTTTTTATGGGATCTTTTCTCAACAAAACAGTCACCGCCGCAATAATCAGAGTCAATAAAATTTGTCCTCGTTACGAGTGTGTTATGCCTCTTGAGACTTGAGGGAGGAAAAAATTTCGTCTAGCGACAGATATTTGCCTGCAACAGCTGCTATGGTCTGAATTTTGAATTTTAGGGACTTCCTGACATCCTGACTTTGACTTCTCTATTCCATAACAAGAATTCTTCTTCCAAGGAAAGGTTGTCCTAACCATCTACAAAATATTTAAGGGTTAATTAGGATAAATTAATAAACTAAATTAATACTTAAAATTTAATTAGGCATATATCCACAAATTTAATAGAGAACGCCATATTAATAAAAATGAGCAAGCTCAGAAATCCGAATTGTTAAACACTTCAAATGTACTACATACATATATTCTAGTGGAAACACACATATGGTATTTCACTGAACAAGAATTGAAATTAAAAATAGCGAAAAATTATTTTTTTCTTTTCTTTTTTTTGAAAATGCCAGAAACCCTTTCACAATAAAAGAAATTAAAAAAAAAGAAAAAAAGAAAGATAGAAACAAGAAAAGAAAACACTAATCCAACCCCGCCTTTGATTTCATTTCATATCCATGAGGGATTTTTTTCGTGGTTCTTGTTCTTCTTATATTATATGTATATATGGATATGTATATATATGTATGTTGAAGGAGCACTCTAGCGATGTCCATAACAACACCAGATGTTTAGTCTTTATGAAAAACTACTAGATAAATTGGATATATGGGCGACTAAAAATACTCTTATATATACATATAGATATAAAAGAACTAAAGGGATTTTTCTTTTTAGGTCAATTTAGGGTTTCTTTTTTAAAAAATGTATATATATGTATGTAGATGAAAATTTTTTTTGGGGTAAAATGTATTGTAGGTCTATACTTACCAAGTACAATCACATTCGACAGAAGTGCATCCAAAGTAAAGTAAAATCCAAAGAAGATAAATGAATTTTTCATTATTGGTGAATGATGGTGAGGTCGGGGGGTGGTTTTTTATGTTTATAAGAAATATTATTATTAGTTATATTTTATTTCACTTTATTTTTTTTTTTTTTTTTTGTTAAAACCAAATCTTGTTGTCACCACCACCTTCTGAACACCCTCTCGAAACAATTTTAAGGCGATGTAGAAAAAGGAGACTTTTTTTTGTTTGTTTCGTCGTTTTCTTCCCCTAACACAAATTTCGTTCGTTTTTTCTTTGGTTGTGTTGTTGTTGTTATGTTGTAGAAACAATGCCTTTTTTTATTTCACCAACAAATTTTTCACATTTTTTTAATTATTATTATTTATTATTATTATTTATATAAATACCTATTTTGTTTTAATTTATATTTTTGTTTTGTTTTATAGTATAATTCAAAAAACGAAACTTATTATAGGAACAGGAAGTAGGTAATATTTTGTTTTTTTTTAGATATTATTTTTGTATTATAAATTATTTATTAATTGTTTCTTTTGTTGCTATTATTATTATTAATATTATAAGAATGGTTTATATTTCGACAAGGGATAATCACCATATTTTTCTTTTATTCTTTTTTTTAAATTTTTTTGGGCATTCACATTCGTATCACATTATTTTCGGTTTTATTATTTATTATTTATTAATTAATTAATTAATTAAATTGCAATTAATATTTTCATAATAAATAACATTATTTATATATATATATATTTATGTATATATTAAACTTTCGTTTTCATTCAGAATATTTGCGCAAATTTTCCAAACTTATTTAAAAAAAAACACAAGTAAATTTCCTCGCTTTTTTCAAGCACAAAAATTTCACATTATTTTCTTTTTCGCTTTTTTTTTCTTAAATCAAAAATCGACAAGAGAGGAAAAAAAGCACACATTCATATCATATAATACACGCTAGATTTATATGTATATAACATATACATGCACAAACACACCCGTTTCCTCTCTTTTCGCGCTAGATGGCATTCATTCCACTATTGCTGCTGCTGCTGCTGCCTGGTGCTGCTATGGCGCAATTAAAAAGAAATTTATCACCTACTGTTAAACACACAACAACAAAAAAAACGCCAAGGGAAGAAAATACATACATATATACAATATATGTTCTTTATGTATATGTATGTGTGTATGGATGTTGTGTTTTTCCAAAAGGGAAACTTTTTCGCTTCCTTTTTTTTATTATTATTATTATATTCTTTTCTATTTATTATTATATTTTTCTTGTGTGTGCGCGCGATATCCTTTCTTTATTATATATATTCTCTCTTTCGTCCCCCTTTATTTTTTTTTTTTATTATTCACAGAATTGAATTATTATTATTATTATTTTTTTGTTCTTTAAATCCTTTTTTTAATAATAATTTTCATTATTTTTTCTCTTTCACAACTTATAAACATTTTGTGTTTTTTGTCATATTTATAACTTTTCATTTAGAATTTTCTTTTCTTTTATTATTATTATTATTTTTTTTATTATTACATACAAACTTTTATATATATATTTAAATCCCCATAAAAAGAAGTTATTTTTTTTATAAACAAAGTAAGTAGTAATATAGATTATAACAAATATTTTATATATTGATATTTGGGAAAATATTTTTATAACAAAAAATTATTTAGAAAAAAACGAACACGAAAAAATTGTGTTTTTTTGATGGAAAAAACTACCCTTTATAGAGGCAAAAAACTGGCACCCAAGCGGTTCGAAAGAGAAAGCTGAATAAACTGAAATCCAATATAAATGGCGGCTTCTGAAAATAATCCTCATTGGAATAATTTTTGGTGAAAAAGACACATCAACACACACAGAAACTGGAAAGATTTTAATTGAATGGTGGAGAGTTCACCCTAGGTTACCACACTTGGAGAGCAGAGAAATTTACCGTTATAAATGTCAAAATAGATTTTGGTTTGAATATTTGCTAAAACAGTTATGTTCGCCATTTTGTTTTAAGAAGTTTGTACTGTTATCATTTTGAAATGGGAAACGTCAGATTTTAAAGTAAGTCGTACGTAATAAGCAGAGAATTACAAAGAAATCTAGTTTACCGCGTACTGGACAAGCGAGAAAACTCTACAAGTGAGATTGATTTGACTGATTGTCCTGTCATTTTAGGGGATGGCCCTGTCAAACAGAGCTTCGGTCGGAACAGGTTCATGGAAACTGGCATGGAAAAGGAGACTTCTGCTGGCTCACAGCAGCAGGAATTGTAGAAAATCTCCACTATTATAAATAGAATGCACCGTTATTTCTTACCCGACTCTACAACTTTACTCTCTATAGAGAACATCAGTTTAGTTTAAGTAAACCCACTTACTAAGCCTTGTATAGCAGTGGAGTAAATAAAAGAGGTGAGTATCTTTTTGATTAGCTCCTAATCACTAACCTGGACATAATAAACCGCGGCATGGATCCCTATCTTCGATAACGGTAGGAGACATGAGGTTATAAACATCATGTTGGTGGGTGAGTCCTTCAGTTGAAAAAACACTAAAAAATACGCTTTTATTTTAAAACTAGCAAAAACCCAAAATTTTTTGGGGACCGCGATATTGGGTTTAAAATGACCGCACACAGCTTACTGTACTATACTCGTCATACACTTCCATTTGATCCCCATATCGATTGGCTTGCAAAGAAATAACTAGTGCACCATTTTTTGTTGGCCGTCATTTTGAATTTGGAATGACGCCACACCAGTAATTGTTGCTGCTTTCAGTAATGCATCCTTGCATGCGCAAAATGCGCAAGTTGGGCCCGCATCCATTTGCGAAAAAATCATTTGCGCATGCACGCAAGTATGCATTAGTGAACTTGTTTCGCCATAGTTAAATATGTGCGCTATCAATATTCTCCTCATCCATTTTATGTTGTCAACCAATATTTTGACATTTGACATCGAAATGCCTGCTTTGAAACTTTTCGGCAGGGTTATCGAGTAAATGAAAAAAATGTTTTGCCTACAAAATGCAATTTTCCTATACCTATATTCTTATTTTATTAACGCTGGAACTTTTCGTTGTCGTCCCTATTATTTTATTATCGCTTTTTTTAGTCTATTAGTCTTGCTCTATTTTGTAGTGACTATCATATTAAACTTAAGATGACGTCACACAGCTCACTCTATACTCTTCATACACTTTCATTTAATACCCTTACCGAAGGTGTTGTAAAGAAAAAGGAAAATCGACATTTAACCGCCATTTTTAATTTGAAATGATGAGGCCACAATAGTATTCTACTTTTCATATCCTTTCATTTTATACCCATACCGAGTGGGCTGTAAAGAAAAAGGTAATCCGCCATTTTATGTAAGCAGCCATTTTGAATGACGCCACCCTTTCACTTGATACGCATTTCGAGTTGATCGGTTATATGGAAGTGGTCAAAACCAAGTTGCAAGATTTGTTTACATACAAGATACAGGTGAAGCTAATAGGGGTATTCATGATCTGTGTTAAACGTCGAGAAATCGTAAAATGTTATCTTCGAAATAGACGAGATCGTGAGCGACCCCTTTCAATTTCCATGTTAAAGTGTTATTTCGAATAATCGAATTTCACATCTGCCACTCTGCCATATGATTATTTCGATCTCGATATCGAGTTGTTGAATTAACACGCCTTTTCAGATGTTATTTGTTAAAATCGAAACAAATGTCATTTACTAAGGAAAGTTTCTCGATTTGTTAAACTTTTTTCTCGATTTAACACGAATAACACAAATAACACAAATCATGAGTACCCCTAATATAAAGCGTATAAAAAGGGCATACAGGACTCCAAGATGTGCACCGACTGCACAGCGGCGAAGTTGGCAGTATATTGAAGGGTTTCATTCACTCAATTAAATCTACGTTTGATGTGGGATTATCTGAGGACTGCTTACACAATAAGTGACGCGTTCGTTTGCGCAACAAGAAAACTCCAACTCTCTAAGTTATCCACCACCTGGAAGTTCTTCAATGCAGCCCAGAAAAGCGGCAACTGACAGAGTTATAAAAACTAACTGATCACCCATAATAGGGTGATTAGGCGAATAAAAAGAAATAACTGTAATAATTCAGCAGCTTCTGCTTGACAGTCAATAATCCCACTTTCTAGAGAGAGTTTGCGTAGAATCACATATCATGTGCAACTGCAGGAGGGGTGCGATCTAATCACGCCCTTACTATGCATGTTACATCCCATCTGTCTAGACTAGAGGAATGTTAACATCACATTTATACCCAAGCCAGGGCCCTCAAATTATACCTTGACTAAATCCTTCAGGTAGATAAGTTAAGAAACTTATCAATAAGGTGATAAGAGAAACTTATCTTCAGCACCAAGGGCTAATCTCGTACCAGCAAGCGTACAAGGCGGACTAGTCCACAATCAGGTGCTCAGGTGGTAATGTGCAGCACTAAAGGAGTTGCGCTGGCGGCCCTTCCTCGATATCGAGGGAGCCTTCGACAATACATCCTTTGATACTATAGTTATTTCCTAGAGCTACTCACTGGCAAAAAATTTTTCGCCCAAGGTTACGCAGACTATGTTGTCATCACGGTAACAGGTGAAACAGAAGGTACTATGTAAAGGCGTCTGTAGGACTAAATGATAGTCCCGACAAGGCGATTTTGATTCCATATATCAGAAGTTGAACATGGGCTGGCAGAACTGATCTTCGCAAGCAGAACAATAAGCTATGCACAATCCAAATAGTTAGGAGCGACGCTAAATCCAAGTCAACTGGAACCATCACAAAGATACTCTGATGAGCATTTATATGGCTCAAGCTGTGCGCATCCACATGGGGTCTGCAACCGAAAGCCATGTACATACTGGATATGTACCAACTCATCATCATACGAGACTTTAGTGTGGTGGCAGAGAACGGCACTTAAAATTTCCATAACTAGCTAAGAAAAATTCAAAAAATGGCCTGCCTTTCCATCACCGGAAAAATCTGCACTTTGCCGACGGAGGCGCTGGAGACATTGGTACTGGTCCACCTTGAGGTAGAGCAATCTGCCGTAAACGCAGCGCTGAGGCTGAAGAGGGCCCTTGCCGATCGGACTTTGATAAAACACATTGGAGGTCCGCACCTGGATTGGATAACTCTAAGCTGTTCCTTCCTGTGCAATCTCTCTCAAGGCGGTCAAGAAATCGAGAAGCAGACCCTGATAGGCGCCATTCTGCCCAAAGTTGCTTAACCCAGCCGAAAATTTCCGCACCAACACCATATAAGCTAGGAGGAACGAGGAACAAGCCCATGCCGAGTCCATCTGGTGTGGTCGATCAGAGATATCTCCAAGGGAGCAGAAACCTCAGAAGAAAAAAAGGGGTAGTCGCAATGACTCTCATACCGGAAAAACAAGCGCACCCCAGCGGAACATGAGGGCAAAGGAAAGGACGACAGGAGTGGAGTCGTGAAGTTCAGTTCCCAACAGACTAAAAGCGGTTAGGAACCCGGGAAGCCCCAGTTTGACGGGATCACCATGGCAGTTGTACGTTGTTCACCGAGACCCTGCTCTAATAGTCAAGCCTAAACGACAAGCCACTAGGCAGATTACTGAATCTGCTCTTTGCTGATCTTGTTCAAGCGATCTAGGGAGACATAGGTTAGGTTAGGTTGAAATTGCTGCCCCCACCAGGGAGCCCACTTGGACCATTGTGTTACCATTCTAGTTTTGGGACATAGTTCAGGCCATTTCAAGCCATTTTCAGCTTTTGATAAAGCGACAGAGTCTAGGGACATCAATATTTTGCAGTTCGCTCAATCCATCAAGGAAAGGTGAGCCAAGGAAGGTCCCTCTTTTTTTTGCTAGGGTGGGACATGTCCCGAGAAGATGGGAGACAGTTTCTTCCTTTTCTTCATTACCACAACTTCTGCATAAGTCGTTGTGGGGAAGTTCTAATCTTTCGGCGTGTGGGCCAAAGGGACAGTGACCAGTCAGCACCTTTACCACATGGCTTATCTCCTTTTTGTTCAACTGAACAAGAGATTTTGAACGCTTTGCGTCCAAATTTGGCCACATTGAATGAAGAGTGCGACACACCGTTGCTGTGGTCCATCTTAGCCCAGCTCGAGCTAAGCTGATTTTTCTCACAACTAGTTTATAATTGGCTAAGGGTATTCCCATTCGGGTTAAGTGGGGTGTCCTTTCCACTTCGGTTCCCTGTCTAGCAAGCTCATCTGCCCTACAGTTTCCCCTAATCCCATTGTGTCCAGGAACCCAACACAGTGTTATATCAAACTGAGTGGCAGTCTCATGGTATTGAAACCTTTCTCCAAGGTCCACGTAGGTGTAGTTAGGAAGACATGGGCTATCAAAGGTACAATGCAAAGATATTGCGGTACCTATAAACCCGAGACTCCGGAAAAACATTCTTCTAAAAACAAACACCACTAAAATATTTTTTATACAAACTTTGCCAGCTTTTTTATTATTGCATACAATGATAATAATAATAATAATTATTAGACCGTGTGTGTGTTTGTGTATTAAAAACAAATTCTTTACACATATATAAATTTCTCATCTTAAATTCTAACAAATTGTTCGATAAATTTTAACTAAAAATAAATTGATTTTTTTTTATTTTGTATTAATAATTGTTTTTTTTTTTTAATTATTTACAAATCGCAGAATTTTTGTTTGTTTGTTTTGTTTAAATATCAATTATAAAAAATAGCAATTGTTATATAAATTTATTTTATCCTTAAATAACAGAAATAGAGCAATAAAATAGCGCAATTTATATAAGAGAATTGCAAACGTATAAAAAAAAACGAAATTCGTGATATCTTTTGTGTTTTATAAAATTTTTATGCTTAAAAATTAAGTTTATCATTTTGTTTTGTTGATTTTATTAATAATATAGTAATAATAATAATTGTATTTTTTCTTTGAATAAGAATCTCTATAAAAAAAATGTTTTTTTGCTTTTGTTGTTGTTGTTATATAATGTATGTATGTGTATATGAGTATAAAATAGAAATGAGATATAGTCAGATGAATTGCTTGAAAGAAGGGGAAGACCTAGTAGGAACAGTTTTATGAGTTAGATCCAATTAATATCTTGAAGATAGCCAATTAATATCTAAAGCAGTAGGGAGTCTATATAGGATGATAACGGTGTAATTTTGTTTTGTGAAATAGTTTTAATTATTAACTTTTTTTAATGGATGCCTTTGTGCCATTAATATTACCGACCAACCATACTATTTACCCGATAAATCGACTGCATAATTCTATTGAAATAATCTCGATGTTGAGTATTAAGGGGTAATAATACTATTTGTGTTATTATGATCAAAGAATTGACATTCGAAACGCAGCTAAAGGTAGCGAAATTTGAGGTCAATATGCTTCTAAGCATTGGAGCTTTAAAAAATTGTATAAAACGGGTTCTACACGATTCGTTGAACATTTCATTCGAATGTTGATTTACAACGATTCCCAGTGGGAAAAATTGGGAGCACTGCTCAGGGGAGCTTATTTGGAGCACTGTTAAATATGCTCCCGAGGGAGCATTACTGGAGTTTTCATATATTTTATAGAACGAAAAAAAGGGCGATCTTCTTGACATAAAGCTCCCAGTGGGAAAAATGGGAGCCCTGCTCAGGGGAGCTTTTTTGGAGCACTGTTAAATATGCTCTCCAGGGAGCTTTACTGGAGTTTTCATAAATATTATAGAAAAAACGAAAACGGGCAATTGTCTTCGTGACCAATTTAATTAGCATACTCAATAGCCCGGCTTTCATTCGATACGAAGGACAAGCAGCTTTGGAAGTAGTTAGAATTTAGTTGGGGGACTGCTTTGGCTAGACACGCTCGGTCTTGGAAAGTAAGAGGCAATGGCAAAAGATGAACAAAATAAAAACTTTTCGATGCCGGATCACATATCCACAGGCGTCCATGAATATTTCCTTTTTAAAAAGCTTTTTTATAATGCTCCTAGAACGCTTTTGAGGAGGATAAAAACGTATGCTCCCCTGCAAGGACATGCAATGTTAAAAGGTATATGGAACTGGTATGGGAACGGGGGCGCTCTAAACTTTTTAAGGAGTGCTCCAACATGGATATTGGAGCACTCCATTTCCCGCTGGGTTGAATCAATACCCACATCAGCCTGAACGTGTCCATATACGTATGTTGGACGCTTAATATTGGACACTCGAAGTTTGAGCATAGGCCACAAGTTGCGTCCTACCATCATGCGTCCAACGCTGGAGGGTGTTCATAGCATCCCAGTAGAATATATTATCACCGCTTCAAATTGAAGCGAGGTTCAAGCGCTCTTTTGGTGCATATTTGTAATAAAAAACCAAAGCGCTTTTTATGTGCAGACTT
This sequence comes from Thereva unica, assembly GCA_949987705.1. NCBI lineage: Eukaryota > Metazoa > Arthropoda > Insecta > Diptera > Therevidae > Thereva > Thereva unica. Next base: position 12,795,904 of record OX465282.1, read on the forward strand.
TGGGACAAAGGCGATGGCTCATACGTCACGATTTTGCTTGTCTAAACAAGTTTGAGTGACAAACCTTTAGGAAAACTGTTGAGCCTGTCATGCTGCCATGTCAATGAATTCGGGCCTGAACCTCGATAAGCTATGGTCATAGCAACCCAGAACTCAGAACCACAACCACAGACTACCTTTGCCCTAGATTGGCCTTCAGGAAGGACTCTCTGTCGAAATACTCTTAAGAAAAGAGTTTTGCGGGTTTCTGAAGGTCTGCCAGACAATGAGCCTTGAACTTACACATGTACATGACTGTTTCGTGGAATTTTCATGGTTAGTGAAGCCTCTGTAAGAGGTCTAGAGTCAGTGATGACGCGTGAGCGGAACAGTACGGCGTAGCTGTAAACTAAAAACGAAACAGAATGCAGAAACAAAATAGGAAAGCGCAGCAAGGCACAGATTTAAAAGGCCGGCGATTGCTTGCGGAGGAAAGGAAAAGAGAAGAGTTGATCCAATGGTATACAAACAAACTAACAGAACCCCGGAGAGTTGATCCGGTGGTACACCGTCAAAGATATACAAAAGCAACCACTAACCAAATGGGTTACCACGGGAGTATTAATCCAGGGATATATACTCGAATGATATATAACTTCTGGTAATGCGTGTATTCGGAGTGTTATTTAAACCTTGGGCATCTTTAAGGGCTGGCTCGAGTAGCAATGCAGAGCTGAGCTAGAAAGACTTAGTAGAAAGCTTAACGTGACTCTCGTCTAGGATCCCGGCCATATGAACATTTATGGGAACGATAGGGCCGACTACAAGCGAGGAACTTTTATGCGTGGTTCGAAAATCGAGATTTTTGGGAGCTGAGTAGCCCAATTTGGTCGCCTTAGGCCTCCTTTTCCTGTTCCTTCGATTGTTTGTTCTGCCGCAATAATAATTATGTACGAACTGTATATAGAAAGTCACGGAAAGATCATGTATGGTCAATTTAATTATCCTACTAGGCATACAAATCAAAGCCTAGTCACTATTTTTGAAAAGAATGGAAGCATTAGAAATAGGGGTAGGTCTGTCTGCAATGGCGACGCCGTTCAACTAAGAATATTACGGCTGTAAGTGAGGATGCAATCGAATATCCTGAATTGTTGATTCGGCTGCGTAAGATTTTGAAGGTTTTTGATGGCTCAACAAATAACACTATTTTCTGGGCATAGTCGAATCGATCAGGGTTCGAAATAAACTCCTATTAGTTAAGGTTAGATAAGATTAAATAAAAGAGCGAATAGATGTCTCGTTGCTTTGTTTCTGCCGTTTTTCAGTGTCATGAATAAGAGATTCTATGCTTACTACCCCAGAAGAATGAAATAGATTAAGTAAAAACCCTAGTATGTCGGATCACTTCGGAAATTTGTATCGATTTGTTCCAAAGTTAACCTAAAAATAAAATAAAGCAAACATCCTATATATAACCCAAAAAGACGAAGTTATAGATTATGAAAAAAAACTGTATATCGAAATACTTTCAAAAGCAGAATAGTGTATATACGTGTATATATTATATAAATGTTGTATGAATAGAAATGTTAGTGAAGATTTAATTGTGCAATAGTGCGGAATGTTCCATGTTTTGAAATTAGCATTTTTTTGTTTTTTTTTTGTTTTTTTTAGTTAGTAAGTATTATATAGAGATATGATAGCGCTGATAATAATTTTTTTTTGTTTGTTTTGTTTTTTCTCCTTCTATAAATTAAATCAAAAATTTAATATTAATAAAAAAAACAAATGTTTCCATTCATCTAGTATCACGATCTTGGTAGATAACCTAACCTAAACCATTCTATTAATTCATCACGTAAATCATATTTCGATAATGGTAATTCAAAACCACCCAATAGCTCATTCTCTTGTAGAGTATCATGCGACCAGACAGTGACTTGTAATATACGATTTTGTATATATTCCAATGGCATACGATATTCCAGCTATATATTTGAAAAAACGAATTATTATTATTATTATTTAGAGAAAGCTAAAAGTTTAAAAGAAATTTGGCTTTAAGTACCGTTTCCATAAAGCTTGGAACGCAGGTTTTGCGGACAACTTTCGTTTTACGCTTTGTAGCTTTTGTTGGATCTGGTTTTAAGTAGCATTTAACGTAGGTGTTTGGTTCTTGTCCTCCAGTTAGAAGTGGTAGACCGCGTGCATGATGAATCTGAAATGTAAATAAGTTTATTTATTTATAAAATGTTGTATTAGAAATCTTAAAAAGATGTATACTGCAGAACAGAGAGTAAGTGCTAAAAATGATTGTTAAGTTATAGACAGGAATGGCTTGGGGCCTTGAAATCAGACGACGCTGTTGTAAGTTCAATGTGTAAACTGGAGACTTCAGTTCACAGTGATGATCTCCCCCTGCCATTACAGCAATAATGTCCCTTTACTACCAATACTCACGTAAAATGCCCTAGTAGAATAACAGAATTGATGAAACATGGGAGATTGTTCAATAGGGAAAAACATGCTGGGCAATGGGAAGAATACACGTTCACCCCCCTTATAGACTACAAAAAGGAGCTGGGACGCTTCAAAAAGATCGCCTGGAAGAAGCCTGATGAGAGTCTGCTAATTCTGCCAGAAGCTATTAGACTCCAAAATAGTGTGTTAGGTAGGACACCATTGTAAAATGAGTATGTAAGAGAGGCTTCTTTTTTCTTTTGAGTCAGTACAATGTCATATTTCAAAAGAGGCGAGGTGGCATTGTACAATAATGCCAAAATTAAAAAAAAAAACAAGCAAATTAAAGCAAGAAAGAAAATAACTACCAATGAAAAACTTTTTTTTACCAATATGCATTAAACTGACTCAGAATAAGAGTAAAAGAGAAAGAAACCTATGCCTCCACGATGTACATATATTTATATTTTACAATAATACCGCGCCTCATTTCAACTTGAATATTTTACTGCCGCCAAAAAAGCAAACAATGTCGCTCCGGTAGGTATTTACAGTCCACCTAGCCTCATTTAAAGTTGAATTTTACTGCCCCAAATGAATAAGCAAGAAAAAAGAAACCCATGTCTCTCTACTACGTATTTGCCATCACACCTCGCCTCATTGATTTCGACCAGTAAGATATTATTTTTGAGCCGCGACATTTAAAAAATATAGGCTTCATTACAATTTGCCATCGTGTAAGGGACAAATGTACTGCCTCGTGTTAATCTAGCTCAGCTCTACACCAAAAGCTCCTTTCCAAGGACGGCTCATACACCTCTAACTAACAAGAAACTGTGACCGAACACGTTTCTGGTTCAATTTTCCAGACCGCTTATCGCCTCGATGCTTAGTATAGTCATAGGACCATTCCAGACCGAAGTGGGAACATCTTCGATCAGAACAAGGTTAAATGGACAGTAGCGTCTTCCCATCTTCTACAAATCCGCGAGAGGAGATTGGATTTCCCAGTTCAGGAGTGCCTCGAGCTGATTTTCTACAACCTCCTTTGTGTTTTTAGAGCCAGCTTCAATTGCGGACATATTCCAACCATCTGAAAGAGAGTGGTGGTGATTTTTATCTCTATACAAAGCGGCAACAGGCCCCTGGAGCTGCATAAAAGGTGTAGCTAGCCTTTTTCCTTTTGAAAACGATGGAAAGCCTTGTGGGCATTCATATCGGGTGCAAGCAAGCTCCGAGTTTGATGACTCAATTAGTAAATTAACAGAGGTTGCTTCACACCACCTAGTCGGATAGAGAAAGTCCTCTGCACATGCCTTATGAGCGTTTTTTGGCATTGAGGGTGTTTTCGATAAAACTAGAGCATGGCATTTCTTCAACCGTAGGTGAATCCACTACTAGTGTGAAGGCCATTAAGCGCTGCCCTCAAGTTTTATCCCTCCTACTTTGGTCACAGGTTGTCGAAGAACTTCTGTCCAAACTACACGGATTCGATGTAATCAGCTGTGCAGACTATTACAGCGGTCATGAGAACAGCACTCCGAGAAGTTTAAAGATGGTTTATCACGCAAAGCCTTTCTTCTTCTTTAACGGTTCTACAACCGGGATCCGGTCGGGCTTCTCGCAGCTGTTCTCCCCACCGGTCCCGATTCTGAGCCGATATCATCCAGTTTGGCATCCCTTAGCGCTGAGCGTCCTGGTCTACGCCATCCTTCCAGCGAAGGTTGGGTCTCCCACGCTGTCGCACCCCATAGGTCTTACCGCAGAGAACTTTCCGAGCAGGCTCATCTTCACTCATACGAGCTAGATGCCCTGCCCACCGGAGCCTACCGAGCTTTATTTTCTTCACAACATCTATGTCGCAATAGCGCTCGTAGATCTCGTCCTTGTAGAGTCTCCGGAATCGTCGTTCCTCACATACGGGACCAACAATCCTACGAAGTATTTTCCTCTCGAACACGGCCAAGACTGCTTTTTGCTAAGCACCCACGTTTCAGATGCATATGTGAGAACCGGTAAAACCATTCTCTTATATAGTAAAAGTTTAGACGTTATGGTTAGTCGTGCGCGTATTACTGGTTCCATGCTGCTACTATTGACCCAAGGTAGGTAAATGATTTTACCACGTCAAACTCGTATTCCTCTACCTTGATTGTGGGACCAATGTTAGGTGTTCTTGTAGATGAGGCCACCATGTACTTTGTTTTGCTTTCGTTAATGTGCAGTCCCAGATTTCCTGCCGCTAGCTCAATCTGAGTGAAAGCTTCTTATACAGCTGTTGTTGTTCTTCCAATGATGTCAATGTCGTCTGCGTAAGCCAGTAGTTGGATGGACTTGTGGAGGATTGTACCCCTTGATGTCACGCCCGAATCTCGCATCACGTCAGGTTGAAGAGGAGGCAGGCCAGACCGTCCCCTTGTCGATGTCCATTATAGAGTCTGGACAGTGTTCCGGATACCTTTTACTTGGCTTGACACATTGGTCATGGTCAACCTACATATGTCGGGGGATGCCGAATTCTCTCATGGCTTTGTAGAGTTATACTCTTTCTATGCTATCATAGGTGGCTTTAAAGTCTATGAAGAGGTGTTGAATTGAGTTTTGAAACTCTAGACATTTTTCCATAGCCTGCCTCAAGGTGAAAATCTGATCAGTCGTTGATTTGCCTGGGCTGAAGCCACACTGGTATTGGCCTATGATGTTTCTGGCGTATGGGGCCATCCTGTTTTGTAGGATAGCGGAGAATATCTTATATGAAGTACTCAACAACGTTATACCGCGATAATTAGTGCACGTTGTGACAACCCCTTTTTTATGTATCATTAATGAACGTTGTGATATCCCCTTTTTTATGTACCGAGCAGAGGATGCCTTTTCTCTCCATATTTAACCAGCTCCGCTGGGATATCGTCTGCGTACACGTGTGGTCTTTGAGCCGGCTGATGGCTCTGCTAACTTCTTCTATGCTTGGTGGCGGCAGCATAACATTATCATCAGATATTGATGGAGCCTCCGAATCCGCAGTTAGCTCGCCATTTAGTAATTCATGAAAGTGCTCTTCCCATCGCTTCAAGATGCCTTTGGAATCGGTGATCAAATTCCCTTCTTTGTCCTTGCAGTATGTGTAACGTGGTGTGAATTGCGTCATACTGCGGACTCTTCGGTAGAACTTCCGCGCCTGGTGCGGCCGTCGCACAGTGATGCCAAATCTCGATTTTGTGGCCAAAATTAGAAATCCTGTTCAAATGGTTTTGGAAATGAGTCCATTAAGGTTGTTGAGATCAGGGATTTCAAATAAAATATTATTTTTTTCAAAAAACAAAATGGCGGACCAAATGTGCTCATTAAATTTGGACAAAAATTGATGTGTGTGTGTGCATTCGAGATCGCTAATGTCAAATTGGATATAATTTTTCGGTAATATAGATGGACATACTGTAGAATAATAAAAATCTAAATAAAGTAAATTTCATTATCAGTTTTTATTAAATGTAAGCACACAAAATGCAGAACAAAGATGCATCTTGCAAAAACAGCTTAATATTCATCATAAGAGTGTTCGGTTTCTTCCTCACTGCTTCCAATTATCGGCATTTCGATTTGTGAATAAAAGCTGCGCGGTTTCAGTAAATCAAATGGTTCTAATGATTTGAATTTCCCTCTCGGCAATTTACGTACGCTAGATATGTTAGATATGATATGCAAGGCCAGGACCGGATCCCGGTTGTAGAGCCGTTAAAGAAGAAGAAGATATGTACATATTAGAGAAGCTGACGATACTAAAAGTCGCCAAAAAACGTCTTGCATATTTTCGATGCGACTTGCTTTGCAACACACCAAACCAGCAACACTTGTTGTTTTAGATAGGTGGGAGTATTCTGCGTATACTGCTATCCAATTCATGGAAGTAGGCCATCGGGTTACTAAAATACAGGGTGATATGTAAACCTCTATCAAAAAAATTTCAAAACGCCCTAGTGGCTAAACCGTTACGATTTCCGCCCCCCTCTCATATGAATTTTTGTTCGTCTATCCAAAGCCTATCTACACCCCGCCACTTTGTAACTTTAGGTGGGACACCCTGCATAAAGAAAACAATATATATATGTACGAAATAATTTTTCATAATTTTTTTCCTTACCCTCCATTTTCCGACCAAACGTGAGGTTTTCCGGGAAAAGCTTAAATAACCTTTTTTGTCGAGGATTTTCATAGCTTTAATTTTGTTCTCTTAACATTTTTCCAATTTCGACGTTTTTCCCGAGATACGGCCGGGAAAGCGTCGGAAAATCCTTTCAATCGGATTTTCTCGTGATTTTCACAAAGTACGGCCCGGAACTCAACGGTTACCTTTTCTCCTATTGCTAAACTCCCACTATTCCAAATTTCATTAACCTACAATTTTTTTTGCAGTTTTAGTGAATTGTTTACTCTGGAAACTGTACTAGCAAAACTTGATTTTGCCTGAAAATCTAGTGCGCAGCTGCGTAAAAAATGTGATTAAAAAAATGGGGGCAACCCGGGGCAAGTTTAGTTTTATTTAAATTGTTTAAAAATGACTGACGAACACCATAAAACATAATTCAGAGCGGAGGATCGTGGAGGATTTTACTTCTACATATTTGAAGAATGATTTTTTGAAGTAAAAAGTATTAAAAACAACATTGTAAATTATGCGATAAAATTAAAAGCAATCATACGTTATCATATGTTATTAATTGGTCTGAATCTACTTACTTTCTCCTTTTTTGTCCATTTGGAATCACCAAAATATCTTAAGAGAGGAAAAAACTACCGACGATTCAAATTTTTTGAAAAACGTGTTGGGTGTGAGCTTCGTAAACGATTCGCTTGAAGGTTATGTTACCCTCCACCTCACGCGAGCAATGTTGGTGACTCGGCTCTCGTATCGCTCATTCCAAACACTTAAGGTACCGACCTAACTATTCCGATACATAAAAAGTCCTAAATTGAAACTTCGATTTTTGGATTTTTGGCCACGAAATCGAGATTTGGCATGACTGTGCGTCGCTCTCTGTAATGTTCTGGTTCACAAAGAAGGTGTTTTTCCCAAGCTTCCTTTTTTCGTCAGTGAATTCTCTTTTCTTCTTTTCTGAGCTCTTTATATATCACTTCGCGGGCTCTTGTTGTCTGAGACTGCTGCATTGCTCGGTACGCAGTATTCTTACGTTCAGTTGCCAGCTTGCATTCATTATCGAACCAGTCGTTCCGATCTTTACGACTTCTGCGTAAGCTGGAATCAGCAGTAACAATGACAGTATTTTTAAGGCCACCCAACTCTCGTCGAAGCCCGGCATCTCATCCTCAGGACTTAAGGCGAATTCTAATGCATGGCCGTAAATGTTTCACCAGATGATATTGTTGGACGTGAAGAACTATTTGTTTGAATACACGCAACTTTTTTTCTAAGCTGCAATTTGAACAGAAGTCTCTCACCACTTACATAAAATATTTAAAAACGTTACCAATGAATTTTTTTATCACGTGAATAACAATGACAAAATGTCAATGCCCTTCTTCCAGTCGCGAACATTTAAAGTCTAAATTTAACACAAATCGTCTTCCGCCAAATATCATGTAGACATGCCAATATTAATAATGTGACATGCCCCCTTCCATAAACTAGGTCAGAATACAGGATGGTCTCTATTTCGTGATGTTTCAACATGACCAAGCGAAAATTGACGTCATAAAAGTACTAACGCCTCTAATTAAGACTGACCTTCATCTTGAAACAACCATTAAATTTATATGGTCGCATGCTGCTCAAATGAAATAAAACATTTAACTGACAATTTGGAACGTGTATGACAAGTTGAATAAATTATATCAATTAGACCCTGTTTAGACGGTGCGCTTCAGCGCAAGTGCCTCACGAAATTTGTGGGCGCGGGGAGGTTTCGGGGCGGTGGGAAGTGAGTCTTGGACCCTGTTTAGACGGTGCGCTTCAGCGCAAGTGCCTCACGAAATTTGTGGGCGCGGGGAGGTTTCGGGGCGGTGGGAAGTGAGTCTTGATCAAAAAGGGATTCACTTGCGCTTTTTGGCGTTTTAATTTCATTTTGTTCCATCTTCGTGTTCCATTTCACTTTCGTTTCAGCCTTCTAAGTGAAAACACGTGCGAGAAAACTTTTAAGAAACGTTATTTTGGCAATTTACAAAAACACCATATCACTTTTCTAATTTAAAAAAACGGAAATATTCTGGATATCGCAAAAATTGTTATCACACTTTATAAAAACACGCCAATACTTCGTAGATAGCAAATTATGCAAATTGTTTTTATTCCATTTGTTCCAGCTGTAAAGGAAGCGACTGGGCTCAAAGCGAATCGTCTAAACAAATGTGCGCTTTGAGGCGACTCAAAGCGCGCGACAAAGCGCAACATCTAAACAGGGTCAATGACAGTATTTTTAAGGCCACCCAACTCTCGTCGAAGCCCGGCATCTCATCCTCAGGACTTAAGGCGAATTCTAATGCATGGCCGTAAATGTTTCACCAGATGATATTGTTGGACGTGAAGAACTATTTGTTTGAATACACGCAACTTTTTTTCTAAGCTGCAATTTGAACAGAAGTCTCTCACCACTTACATAAAATATTTAAAAACGTTACCAATGAATTTTTTTATCACGTGAATAACAATGACAAAATGTCAATGCCCTTCTTCCAGTCGCGAACATTTAAAGTCTAAATTTAACACAAATCGTCTTCCGCCAAATATCATGTAGACATGCCAATATTAATAATGTGACATGCCCCCTTCCATAAACTAGGTCAGAATACAGGATGGTCTCTATTTCGTGATGTTTCAACATGACCAAGCGAAAATTGACGTCATAAAAGTACTAACGCCTCTAATTAAGACTGACCTTCATCTTGAAACAACCATTAAATTTATATGGTCGCATGCTGCTCAAATGAAATAAAACATTTAACTGACAATTTGG